>JARQOD010000003.1:19295049-19393791 GCA_033576555.1 Oophaga sylvatica
AGCAAAAACACAAAATAAGAAATTGTCTTATCTGATAGCAGGAGATGCAGACACGACACAGAAGGCTACAAGGGAAACTGGAAAGAAGGATTCAGACCAGAACAATTGATCACCGGCAACCCTGATGGGAAAATGACTCCCTTATATAAGACCAATCAGTAACACCTGATTCCCAGTCCTCACAATCCTCACTAGTACCGCTTGTAACCACCAGAGGGAGCCTCTGCTCAGAACTCATCTCAAACCCATTCACAACAGTATACCCGATGATGCAGTTTATTCCTCCCTTGTGTTTCCTTTATCAGGGAAAAAAGTGTGCAGGAAAATCGAAACATAGAGAATGTGCCCTCTGCAGTCAGCCCCTGCCTGACGCTTATCCCAAAAGGTTGTGTCAACCTTGTGTTCAGCAGACGGTAGGGCACAGTAATATAGGGGTAGTCATTAGTCCCTATCGAAACAGGGCAATGCCTTACAAATTTTCCCCGCACTCCCTACAGGTAGCTGAAGAAACTCCGGATTTCACTTCAAACCTAAGGGATATGATTAGATCAGAGTTGAAAGTCATTTCTAGAGGAGAATCATCTAGGTCGAAAAGGGGTTCAAGGGTCTCGGACTCAGATTCCCCACCCAGACCTAATAAAGGCGAAGATACGCTGAGATCCGCTTCATCATCTCCTTCACACTCATCTTCCTCGTCGGAAGAGGAGTCTACCAGATTTTGTTTTCCCCTAGATCAGATGGATAGACTGGTCAGGGCAGTAAAATCCACCATGGGGATTGAGGACTCAAGACCTGAACGGTCTGTACAGGACTTTATGTTCAAAGGATTAGACCCGAAGAAACGTAGGTCCTTCCCCTTGAATGATTCTATAAAGAATCTGATTAATAAAGAATGGAAAAAAACAGAAAAAAGGGGTTCAGTTGCTCCAACATTTAAGCGCAGATACCCCTTTGATGATTCGGAGGTAGATAAGTGGGACAAAGCCCCAAAGCTAGATGCCGCAGTAGCCAAGGCCTCCAAGAAATCCTCTATACCCTTTGAGGATATGGCAAGCCTAAAAGATCCACTGGACAAAAAAGCTGACTCTTATCTAAAAGGGTCTTGGGAGATGTCAGCGGGAGCTTTGAGACCAGCAGTGGCTGCCACTTATACGGCTAGATCCGTAATGGTCTGGTTGGATCAGCTGAGGTCGCAGATGGAATATGGTACCTCCAGAGAGTCCATGATAAAATCCCTTCCGATTATTCAAAATGCAGCAGCTTTTTTGGCAGATTCTTCTGCCGACTCTGTAAGAATGGCTGCCAGGGCTGCGGGACTATCAAATGCAGCACGAAGGGCACTATGGCTCAAATGTTGGCCGGGTGACATCCAGGCCAGATCCCGTCTCTGTTCTATCCCTTGTGAGGGTGAATACTTGTTTGGCCCTGTCCTAGATGAACTCTTGGAGAAGGCAGGGGATGATAAGAAAAAATTCCCTAGTATTCCGAATCCCTCATATAGACGTCCTTTCGGCAGAAAAAGATTTAATCGCAGAAGGTCGTCCAGAGAGCGAGGCGCATGGGAAGATAGAAAGAGGAAAGGTACGGGATATATGTTCAGAGGCCCATCTCGAGATGCTAAGAAGACTTCCAAATGACTAGCGGCTCCAGTGGGAGGTAGACTGTCGGCCTTCTACCCGGCCTGGTCCAGAATCTCCAACAGCAGTTGGATTTTGAACCTAGTGGCTTCAGGACTTAAATTGGTATTTTCTCAGTTACCCCGAGACACCTTTAAGGTTACTCCCGTCCGGTCTTCTTTAGCAGAACAGGCCGTACTGGAGACAGAAATTCTGGACTTATGCCATAAAGGGGTGCTGGTGCAGGTACCTACAATGGAAAAGGGTAGAGGTTTTTACTCCCCTCTATTTTTAGTCCAGAAGCCGGATGGCTCCTTCAGGACGATAATTAATCTGAAGGCCTTAAACAAATTCCTGACAATACGGCCGTTTAAAATGGAAACAGTCAATTCCACAATAAAATTATTGTTTGAAAGCTGCTTCATGGTGGTATTGGACTTAAAAGACGCCTATTACCATGTCCCCATACATGTAACCCATCAGCGTTTTCTTAGAGTGGCAGTATGGTTGGAAGGCTCACTGCAACATTTTCAACACAGGGCTCTACCATTCGGTCTTGCAGTTGCCCCTCGGGTATTTACAAAAGTGGTAGCAGAAATGATGGCCTATTTGCGGGAATTTAACATCTTGATAGTTCCGTACCTCGATGACTTCTTGATTATAGGCAAAACAGCGGACCACTGTCAAGAACAGTTAAATAAAACAATATCTGTTCTAGAACAGTTAGGGTGGCTACTAAATATTGAAAAGTCTCGATTACAGCCGGTCCAAGTACAAGAGTTTTTGGGTCTAACTTTAGATTCCCAGAAACAAGAATGCCGACTTCCACCAAACAAATTAATACGCCTACACTACCAGATTCTAAATGCCTCTAATAACCCCACCATGTCCCTTAGGAGGGCCATGTCCTTGCTGGGCTCGCTTTCCTCCTGCATCCCTGCGGTACAGTGGGCACGATTTCATACCAGGACTTTACAGGCTGAGGTCTTGCGTTACGATAAAAGCCTAGGAAACCGCCTGGAGAGCCGACTAACATTATCCCGGGCCACAATTAAGTCTTTAGAATGGTGGCTGGATAATCATAACCTATCAAAAGGGGTGCCCTGGGAGTATAATATTACCAGAATAGTCACCACGGATGCTAGTCCCACTGGTTGGGGGGCTCATATGTCTGATTCCGTAGTGCAAGGCTTATGGCAGCATCATCAGATAGACATGTCCTCTAACATGAAAGAGCTTACGGCAGTAGAATTGGCAGTTAAAAGACTCCTCGTTTATTTACAGGGTCATCACGTACGGATTTTGTCCGACAATCAGGTTGCGGTAGCCTATATCAACCACCAGGGAGGCACTCGATCTGGTCCTCTCATGCAAGTGTCAGAACATCTGTTCCACCTGGCAGAAAGACATTGTTTATCCCTAACAGCATTGCATATAAGAGGAGAGGAAAACATCACCGCAGACTTTTTAAGCCGCCACCTTCTAAGACAAGGGGAATGGACACTAAAGAGTGTCATCTTCAACATGATCATACGCAAATGGGGACAACCAGACATAGACCTTTTTGCTACCAGAAGGAATCGGAAAGTAGAACAGTTCTGCTCCCTAAACCCCAGGGAAAATCCACTGGCAGTAGATGCTTTTCTAGTACGATGGGATTTCTCTCTGGCTTACGCCTTTCCCCCCTTATCTCTGATTCCTCTGGTAGTCAGGAAAATCAGAAAGGACAAAGCAAATGTAATCTTAGTAGCACCCTTTTGGCCCAAGAGAACGTGGTTCTCGAGCCTCAGGACCATGTCGATAACCGACCCATGGATTCTACCGGACGTTCCAGACCTCCTGTCCCAGGGTCCAGTGTTTCATCCTCAGGTGGCTGGCCTACATCTGACGGCGTGGAATTTGAGCGGTCGTTATTAATAGATAGGGGGTTTTCTCAGGAGTTGATTAATACCCTTCTTAAAAGTAGAAAGGAGATAACAACTAAGATCTATGCCAGGACCTGGAGGAAATTCTTACAGGTCTCAGGAGTTATGGCTAGAGAATCAACCCCGATATCTCAAATTCTGGAGTTTCTACAAAAAGGGTTAGATATGGGTCTTTCCACCAGTACCCTCAAAGTACAGGTTTTTGCCCTGGGAGCCCTTTTTCACTGTAACATAGCTAGAAACTATTGGGTCAGTAGATTTATCAAGGCGGCATGTTGTGAATGGGCTTGAGATGAGTTCTGAGCAGAGGCTCCCTCTGATGGTTACTAGCGGTACTGGACTGTCCAGTGAGGATTGGGAATCAGGTGTTACTGACTGGTCTTATATAAGGGAGTCGCCTTCCCATCAGGGTTGCCGGTGATCAATTGTTCTGGTCTCAATCCTTGATTCCTGTTTCCCTTGTAGCCTGCTGTGTCGTGTCTGCATCTCCTGCTAACAGATAAGACATTTTCTTCTTTTTGTTTTTGTGCTTGATTTTTGCATTTTGTCCTGCACTTCTGTGGGGGGCCTTCAGGGTCCCCTCCGGGGGCTTTTGCCCTCTCAGTTTGGTTCAGCCACTGATGTTTGTACATTTGCTTTTTCCAGTTTTTTCAGTGGCTGCTGTTTTGATTTTGTTACACCAGAGAGCTAATTTAGGTGGTAGAGGTCGTGTGAAAAAATATTGGATTCTCGTTTTTCTAGACGAAGACTCCAGTATTTGGTTAAATGGAGAGGTTATGGTCAGGAAGACAATTCTTGGGTGTTTGCTTCGGACATCCATGCTAGGAGACTTATCCGTGCGTATCATAGAACTCATCCTGACCGACCTGGTTGCTCAAATGAGGGTTCGGTGACCCCTCCTCAAGGGGGGGGTACTGTTGTGAATGGGTTTGAGATGAGTTCTGAGCAGAGGCTCCCTCTGGTGGTTACAAGCGGTACTAGTGAGGATTGTGAGGACTGGGAATCAGGTGTTACTGATTGGTCTTATATAAGGGAGTCATTTTCCCATCAGGGTTGCCGGTGATCAATTGTTCTGGTCTGAATCCTTCTTTCCAGTTTCCCTTGTAGCCTGCTGTGTCGTGTCTGCATCTCCTGCTATCAGATAAGACAATTTCTTATTTTGTGTTTTTGCTATATTTTTGCATTTTGTCCTGCACTTCTGTGGGGGCCTTCTGGGTCCCCTCCGGGGGCTTTTGCCCTCTCAGTTTAGTCCAGCCACTGATGTTTGTTCTTTTGCTTTTTCCAGTTTTTTCAGTGGCTGCTGTTTTGATTTTGTTACACCAGAGAGCTAATTTAGGTGGTAGAGGTCGTGTGATCTCAGGTGTTTTTGAAATTAGTAGAGTTGGTGCTTTTCAGGGTTTTTTGGGATTGCAGTAAGTGCCCTTCCTATCCTTTTCTATTTAGATAGTTTGGGCCCCAACGTTTGCTCATACTATTTTCTGTCTGTGTCAGTATTTCTTCTTGTCTAACCGCCATTACATGTTTGGGGGCTTTCTATGCTCTTTGGGGATCTGCTCCGGGGCAGATAGCTTTCCTCTTTCTACCTTTAGGTGTAGTTAGTTTCTCAGGCTGTGACGAGGCGTCTAGGACCAACGTAGGAACGCTCCACGGCTACCTCTAGTTGTTGTGGTTAGTCAGGGTACTGCAATCTCATAGATTCCAACTGCTCTGGTGTATTGCCTTTTTTACCTGCACTCCTCAGCTACCGAAACATAACAGCGGCAGCAAGATCAAGACCTATAGTCAGGAATAGGTTTATGCCTTGGGATTTAAACTTAGTACTCACGGCTATGACAGAGTCTCCATTCGAACCCATCTCAGTCGCCTCGATTAAAACCCTTTCTATCAAGGTAGCTTTTTTTAGTAGCTTTAACATCAGCTCGAAGGGTGAGTGACATCCAGGCACTCTCTAGACTTCCTCCGTATACACAAATTCAGGATGATAGGGTGATACTTAGGGCTGATCCGGCATACCTACCTAAAGTAGCATCTACCTTTCATAGATCCCAGGAGATAATCTTACCATCATTCTTACCTAATCCTAATAACCCAAAAGAAGAAAAACTCCATACCTTAGACGTAAGGAGATGTCTCCTAGAGTATCTGGCTGTTACTGATTCCTGGAAAAAAGATAATGCTTTATTTGTTTCTTTCCAAGGTCCCAGAAAGGGCCTTAGAGTATCAAAAGCCATACTAGCTAGATGGATCAGGGAAGCTATTGCATTAGCATACACCTCAAAAGGTAGGCCGGCACTAGAAAAACTGAGGGCACATTCCACTCGAGCCATGGCAACCTCGTGGGCGGAAAGGTCGGAAGTCTCCATCGACCAGATATGTAAGGCCGCCACTTGGTCCTCTCCAAGCACTTTCTACAATCATTATAGATTAGACTTGGGTGCTTCCTCTGATCTCTCTTTTGGGGTAAGGGTGCAGGCTGTAGTCCCTCCCTGAATAGTTATTACTCTCTGTAATTCTCTCGTTGGGTGCTGTCATGGCTTCGAATAAAGTCTAAGTTACTTACCGTTAACGGTATTTTTCGAAGTCCATGACAGCACCCCTTGTATTCCCTCCCTTTATCTTATCGGCGTGCACTTCTTCCTCTTATAAGTTTCACATATTATGAAATACTGATACGCAATAATGTTGTATAGAGCTTGTGATTGTCATTAACCTTGGTAGTCCTCTTGTGCTCTGTAAACCAACTGATGCGTGGGAGAGGTGCCGCCCTTTTGTATCTGTAGGTTTCCTGTTCCTGAAGGGCGGATCCCCTCTCTCGTTGGGTGCTGTCATGGACTTCGAAAAATACCGTTAACGGTAAGTAACTTAGACTTTCTCTGGTCTTCCTGAGCACAATGTCTCTCCCTATAGTTAAGTATTTTGGCAAGCATAGTACGGGGGTTAGCTCCAGGAGCAGGGGGCTGCGGTGGGACCCTATGGGCTCTCTCAACAGCAAAAACTTTTGTCAGCGTCTCAACTCCAATTTTCTCCCTCAGCCAGCGTTCAATGAACTCAGTAGGATTTCTCCCCTCCGTTTCTTCGTGCAGACCCACTAAACGTAGATTTTTTCTGGATCTATTTTCCAAATCCTCATTTTTTGCAGCCCGTTCTGACGCCACTTGAGCAAGGTTTTTCTCTGCCTTTTGCAAATTTACTACATGATCTTCTGTAGTGCTCACCCTTTCCTCCACTACCCCCATGCGTTTGTCCACTTTCTGTAGGGCAGCATTTATATGTGTCATTTCCTCTTTAACTTCTTGCACCTGAAGGGTTAAAGCATTTAAGGAATGCTTACATGAGGAGACTTAAGGGTATGCCACACTAAACAACATCGCTAACGGGATCGCTAAAAATCGTCACTATTTAGCGATCCCGTTAGCGATGTTGTTGTGTGCGGCATCTACCAGCGACGTGGCCCCTGCTGTGATCTCGTCCGTCGTCCTGATCGTTCCGGAGCCTATTTTCATCGCTGGCGTCCCGTTGGTAAGTATCTAATCGCTGAGTGTGGCACCTTTTTTAGCGATTTAGCGGTACTTTTGTACCGCTAAAGTCGTTAAGGAGATCGCTAACCGCGATAGCGTCCTTAACGATATCGCTAAATTAGGTAGCTACTAGCGATATAGAAACAATCCCGCTAGCGATCTCATTAGTATGCGACGCTAACGAGATCGCTAGCGGGATTGTATAGTGTGGCAGTACCTTAATGTAAACACATCCCTCAGGGTCAGCTCTCCTCCTGATATCACTTCTTTTCCAGCTCCTATTTCCACCACCATGCTTCCTCCCCCTGCTCCCTTCTGTACCTTGTTCTCCCCTTCAGAGACGGCTTCCTCCTCCTGAGCAAAGGGTCTGAATACTTATGACCATGTGACATTTCAGTTTTTCTTTTTTAATAAATTTGCAAAATTTTCTACATTTCTGTTTTTTTTTTCAGTCAAGATGGGGTGCAGAGTGTACATTAATGAGAAAAAAATGAACTTTTTTGAATTTACCAAATGGCTGCAATGAAACAAAAAGTGAAAAATTTAAATGGGTCTGAATACTTTCCGTACCCACTGTATCTGGCGCTGGCCAGGTTCTGCTTCCCGGCACACCATAAGCTGCTGAATAGGGTGCTTTAACTTGGCCTAGTATGTTGGCCTCAGATTCTTCCACTGTACACATCCTGCCCGTTCTTTTGCTTGATGCGAAATCTGCTCCCGTTTTGGAAGCCTTTTATGTCAGGCACCTCCGTCATCAATGTCACCTTTCCCGGGGTTCCATCTAGACTCTTCCTTTCTTGCTTCTAATAGCACACACTCTTGCACCCCTTCTGCAGTATGTATAATGTCCCTCACAAAGTATAATTTTCCACATTACTGGCATTCCTCACATAAAAGGTAATATTTCCACAGTACAGCAACCCCCCCACACACATCATGTTACCAGAGGACTGCCATCCCCGACTAACAGTATCATGTTCCCACAGTACTGCCATCTTGCCACACACAGAATATTGTTCTCACAGTACCGCCATCCTACCGCTTTCTAAAGTTCAGACAGTATTGTTCCCTACACACACAATATAGTGCCATCCACCCCACCGACTACCCTACAGCTAATTAATAAATACACCCTTAACCCCATTCTCGGTGCAGATACTAATGATCCCAGGACCTATGAGATATTTACCACATGATAGTTGGATAGGCATGAGCGTATCATCCGTAGCGGCAGCCCATGCGGCTGCTATGGTTCCCGTGAATTGAGAGGGCTTGGTGCGGTTTGGTACTGGTCATCTACTTCCTCATCATCACAATTTTAGCGATATCCACATTACAGTGACAATGAAACTATTGAATAGAATAGAGAATTAGGGAGTCCAAAGCTCCTGATCCATCATTCAGCCTTCACCTGTGAGTCTGAGACTCCGAGCACTGCAGGCACAATGGCGTCACTACATCACACCTGTAGTGTGGAGCCTCAGTACTCACACTGCACACATCGGAGCAGTGCACCTCGGGAACAGGGTTGGGTGAGTCGTGTGTTGTGTTTTTTAATATCAGGAATTGTGGGGGCATCAAATTAAGTGAGGGGCTGTGGGGGCTCTCATACTCTGTGGGGGGCCATTATAATAAGTATGGGGGTGTGGTGGAGTGTAAGGGTCTCCATACTGAATGGGGGTCCTTATTTTGTGTAGCAGACTGCGGTGGCCATAATACTGTATGAGGGGCTGTGGGGGCCATCATCCTGTGATAGTGCTTTCTGAAGGAAAGTAAAGATATAATGGCAGTGGGAATCCTGATTCAAGGCAGGGAGCATAGCTGAGACAAACAGCAGGGTGAGGTCCTTAGCTCAAGCCAGGAAGCCTGCTTAAAGGGAAGGTGCCTCGATTTTTAATTTTGTATTTAATAATTATTGATCATATAATCAGTTAGTTTTAATACAAAATTAAATGTACAACTTTAATTGTTTCTTTTAAATTAATTTGTATTTCAGCCACTTGGGGCTGCCTTTTGCATTTGGGTGTGTCTGAGCACGACACTTACACACCTCAAATACAGCCCCTGGGCATAAGAGACTGTGGTCACCGTCTCACCACATCTCTTGCATTGAGGCTGCTTCTCCTGCCTCTTAGCTGTGACCTGGGCACGATCCCTGGGCTGTCCAGGTCACAGCTGTGGGAGGAGATTGCGACCATATTTGTGTAGCCTGCAGTGTATGCTGCGGACTTCATTTTACCTTTATCGCACACACTCCTTTAGTGCGTGCAATGACAGGAGCTGCCGGGAAGAGGAAGTGCTGGAAAATGGAAGTTCTGGGTGAGGCGAGTATCTTCAGAGGTGGCGGGGAGCGGTGATCGCAGCCTGTTATCAGTATTACATTACAGGCTGCTGATCACCGCTCACTGCCGACCTGTTCAGAGCACAACAGGGAGATCATCCATCTGCTGTGCTCTGAATACAATGAACAGGATGCAGCGCTGTGTGGGAGCGCAGGGATGGTAAGTACAAGTGTTTGTTTTTTTGTTTTTTTTCTATGTATTGAATATATGGGGCTATATACCAGGATTGGGGCCATATAAAAGGATGGGGACATGTATACCAGGATGGAGGTAATATATATATCAGAATTGAGGGGTCATATACCAGGACGGAGGGATGTGTACCAGAATGGAGGGCCATATACCAGGATGCAGGGGCCATATACCAGGATGCAGGAGCCATATACCAGGATGCAGGAGCCATATAATAGGATGAGGGCCATATAACAGGTGTAACGAATGGAAGCAGAGGCACAGGTGATGAAGTTCACATTCGTATTTTATTTTTTGAGTGGAACCTCGAGACCTCGGTCCGGTGGACTCCGAAGGGGGCGTAACTAGTGAGCCCCTGGTATCCGTAATAAGGTACCTTGAACAGAAACAGAATGGAATACCTGGGGGACACAGGTGTCACTTCCAGTTAGACCCCGGACACGTGGCAGCTGTCCCAGCAGGACAAACTGTAAACAGGTATTACAGCTATTGTGGAGCAGACCGGTGGACATCGGGTATATGAGGCGAAGATAGTCAGGCTCCGGGTAGATGGTAGGAAGCTGGCTCCAGCATCTTTAGCTTTGTCCACAGGTTTGCACAGCGAGTGGCGGAACGTGATGGCACTTGAGTGTATAGGTACAGATGTCGTCTAGGATAGTCGAACAACAGGTCACTGATATTCTGCGGAAACAAACAGTATAAGCAGAGTACCAAACGGAATGTTATAACAGCTCAGACAGAACTGGGTTTAGCAAGAGTAGATACTCGTTGCTCCGGCACTCCCCCTATGGCAGAGTGGCCAGAAATAGTAATCAGTGCGCTGCCATTGGATATATGCGTGATGTCCCTTTAAGAGACCAGAGGGAGGCGCGCTCGCTTCCTAAGCATTCTCCCGGGAGGCCTGCTGGCAGCGTGCCAGGAAGTAGAGGAGAGAGAAGCAGCAGGACGCCGAGGGACAGACAGAGAGCGAGGATCCTGACAGGACCAAAACCCTTCCTGTCCACCAGGTAATAGGTCCTACCTCTTACTTTCTTATTGGCCAAGATATGCTTTTCCTCAAAAACATCATTCTCAGAGACAGGATCTGGAGTGGTACCCGAGTCCCTAAAGAAGGGGCTCAAAACTACTGGTTTGAGGAGGGAAACATGAAAGGAGTTAGGCACTTAAGGAAGTAGGCAATTTCAGTTTGTAAGAGACCGACTTGATTTGTCTCAAGACTTCAAAGGGTCCAATGATACGGGGACCCAATTTGTGCGAAGGCAATTTCAGACGGATGTACTTGGAGGAGAGCCATACCTTGTCTCCGGGGCGAAAGGTGGGAGCATCCAGGTGCCTTTTGTCTGCATGCCTTTTCATACGTTGAGAGGCTCTCTCCAAAGCAATCTTGGTATCTTTCCAAACTTTCAAGATATCTTTGGTAAAGGTATCGGCTGCTGGAACACCAGACGGTCCAGAGTTAGGAAGAGGGATTCCGGGTTGGAGTCCAAACACTACCTGAAAGGGATATCTTCCAGAAGATTCACTTGGGTATTGTAGGAGAATTCCGCCCAGGGCAGTAATTCTACCCAGTCGTTGTGGTGTGCGTTGACGACGTGGCGAAGGAATCCGGCCAGGATTTGATTGATCCTCTCCACTTGCCCATCGGATTGGGGATGGTATGCCGAAGAAAAATGTAGCTTTATTTTACCAGTTTACAGACTGCTCTCCAGAACTTTGAGGTGAACTGGATGCCCCTGTCGGACATGATGTGGAGAGGAAATCCAGGGAGACAGAAGATGTGCTGAATGAAGTGATCGGCAAGTTCTGGAGCAGACGGGAGGCCGGGTAGCTGAACGAAGTGAGCCATTTTAGAGAAGCGGTCCACCACAACCCATATGTCACGGGTGTGTCGCCACGAAGATCGTCGCGATTACACAATCTGACTTCGCGCAGCTGAGTTTTTGGTGCTTGGTGTTTTTCGGCAGTGAGGGAGTTAATTCTTTCTCTCTCTGTGCTAGACGAGGCCAGCCACACCCAGCTGCAATTAATGGGATTCCTTCAAATACCTGCCAGTCTGCTAGGAATGTGTCGGTGAAAGCATTCATGCAGACCAGCAGAGCGGATCGTGGTATTGTGAAGTCTGAAGTGAAGAATACCTGGTGTGGTCTTTTTTCCCCTCCTCGCTTTATCATTTATCTCCGTACCCGTTGATGTTCCCTCTGTTTTTTGTGGTGTGAGTTTTGTATGCAAGGTGGATTTTAGTTTACCCCTTGTACTGTCTCGTTCGTCTATTACTGTGTCTAGGCATATACCTTCCAGTCCCCTGTGTTGTGATCAGGGTCCTTCTCAGGACTAGATCACTGAGGTTCAGGGATCCTCAGGAGGTAGGGATTACGCTGGCGGCCTGGACCTCTGTACCATCAACAGTACCTCCAGGTAGAGGGATTAGTCAGGACCCCAGCTTAGGGTCAGCATAGACCCCGGACCTCCTGTATGCAGTAACAGCGTGACACCATACCACTGAACAGCCGGAAGAAATGAGAAGATCCGTGATGAAATCCATTTTGATGTGCTGCCAGGGAGCGGACGGAATCGGAAGAGGCAGAAGCCTACCGGCTGGTAGATGTTTACCAGTCTTGTTATGGGCACATGAAGGACAGGCTGCGACGTACTCCTGGATATCCTTACCCATGGTAATCCACCAGTAGTAACGGGTGATGAGTTGCTGAGTCTTTTTCTGACCGGCGTGGCCAGCCAACTTGGAAGAATGACCCCACCGCAGGACACGATTACGTTCCGAGACGGTCAGGAGAGTTTTTCCTGGGGGAAGCCGGGCAAGATCAATGGAGGCAACTGAGACTGTTGTGAATGTGTTAGAAATGAATTCTGAGCAGAAGCTCCCTCTGGTGGTTACAAACAGTACTGAACCATTCAATGAGGATTGGCAATCAGGAGTTACAGACTGGTCTTATATAAGGGAGGTTCCCTCCCATCATGGTTGCCGGTGATCAATTGTTCTTGTCTCAACTGTGGTTCCTGGTTCACTTGGAAGCTTGCTGAGTCTTGCCTGCATCTTCTGCTATCAGATAAGATATTTTCTGCTTTTATTTTTGTGCTTGCTTTTTGCATTGTTCCCTGCACTTCTGTGGAGGTCAGCCAGGTCCCCTCCGGGGGCTTGTGCTCCTCTCAGTTTATCTGAGCCACTGTTATTTGTTCATTTGCCTTTTCCAGTTTTTTCAGTGGCTGCGGCTTAGTTTTGTGACACCAGAGAACTAATTTAGGTGGTAGAGGTTGTGTGATCTCAGGTGTTTTTGCAATTAGTAGAGTTGGTATTTTTTAGGGTTTTTTGGATTGCAGTAAGTGTCCTTCCTATCCTTTTCTGTCCAGGTAGATTGGGCCCCAGCGTTTGCTCATACTATTTTCTGTCTGTGTCTGTATTTCCTCTTGTCTAACCGTCATTACATGTTTGGGGGCTTCCTATGTTCTTTGGGGATCTGCTCCGGGGCAGATAGCTTTCCTCTTTCTATCTTTAGGTGTAGTTAACCTCTCAGGCTGTGGCGAGGCGTCTAGGACCAACGTACGAACGCTCCACGGCTGCATTTAGTTGTGGTGGTTAGTCAGGGTACTGCAATCCAGTAGATTCCAACCTCTCTGGTGTATTGCCATTTTTGCCTGCTCTCCTCAGCTACCAAATCATAACAGTATCACCGGCCAAACTGAAAATTATATGGTACTCAACAGAAGGGAAAAATAGTAAAAGAAAAAAGGAAGTTGTCAGAAATTTTTTTTTTCTCTGTTTGTTGCATTTTTTCCCTCTTTTTCTCTGGGTGCTGAGGAGGATTTTTTTTTTTCTCTCAATGGAGTTTGCACAGTTGTCTGGCCGTGTGGATCAGCTTGCCGCTGAAGTTCGGAGTATTGCTACCTATCTTGCTAGGTTGACGGTTGTGGAATCTAGGATCCCATGCCAGATTTATTTTTGGGGGATCGAGCTAAATTTCTGAATTTCAAAAATAACTGTAAGTTGTTTTTTGCCTTAAAACCTAAGTCCTCAGGGAACGCAGCACAGCAGGTTCAAATTGTCATCTCTCTCCTGCGCGGCGATCCTCAGGATTGGGCTTTTTCTCTGACACCTGGGGACCCTGTTTTGAGTAATGTCGATGCATTTTTTCTGGCTCTGGGGTTATTGTACGATGAACCTAATGTCACTGATCAAGCTGAAAAAACTTGTTGGCATTAAATCAGGGGCTTGAGGATGCTGAGTTGTACTGTCAGAAATTCCGAAAGTGGGCAGTCCTGACCAAATGGAATGATGATGCTTTGGCAGCCCTTTTTCGGAAGGGTCTGTCAGAGAATGTAAAAGATGTTATGGTGGGTTTCCCTGCTCCCTCTTGTATCAATGATTCTATGTCATTAGCAATTCAAATTGATAGACGTATGCGTGAGCGCAGAGGTATGCGTGGAATAGTGTTGCCTTGTGAACCAGCTTCTGAGTCCATGCAGTGTGATAGAGTGGCTTCTGGGCACAACGTCATGAGTTTCGAAAACGCAATGGGTTATGTTTCTACTGTGGTGACGCCTCTCATGCTATTTCAGTCTGCCCTAAGCGGGGAAGACGTTTTGCACGCTCAGTTGTCTTGGGTAGTGTTCAGACTAAATTTCTGTTAACTGTTACCCTGATTTGCTCCCTGTCCACATTTTCTGCTAAGACTTTTGTTGATTCGGGAGCAGCTATTAACCTGATGGATTTTGATTTTGCTAAACGTTGTGGGTTTCCCTTGATACCCCTACGGAAGTCTATTCCCCTACTGGGGATTGATTCTACCCCTTTGGCTGAGAATAAACCCCAGTTCTCTACTCAGGTGATAATGAAGGTTGAACCTGATCATCAGGAGAGTTGCAAATTTTTGGTGCTGTATAATCTGCATGACATTATTGTACTGGGTTTCCCTTGGTTACAGTCTCATAATCCTGTTTTGGATTGGAAATCTGTGTCTGTGACCAGTTGGGGCTGCCAATGTGTTAATGCCAACACTCCTGTTTTTTCTGCCTCTCCCCAGGCTCAGGATGTTCCTGACTTTTTGACTGATTTTTCTGATGTGTTTAGCGAAAGTAAATCTGCATCCTTGCCCCCCCATAGGAGCTATGACTGCGCTATTGAATTAGTGCCTGGTAGTAAATTCCCTAAAGGTCGCCTTTTTAACTTGTCTGTACCTGAACATGACGCTATGCGGTCTTATATCAAGGAGTCATTGGAGAAGGGTCATATCAGACCATCCTCTTCACCCTTGGGTGCCGGATTTTTCTTTGTGGCCAAAAAGGATGGTTCATTAAGGCCGTGTATTGATTATCATCTCTTGAACAATATCACTGTGAAATATCAATATCCGTTACCCTTGATTTCTGACCTGTTTTCCAGGGTGAAAAGTGCTACTTGGTTTACCAAGCTTGACCTCAGGGGGGCGTATAACCTTATTCGCATTAAGCACGGGGATGAATGGAAAACGGCGTTTAATACCCAGAGGGGCATTTTGAGTACCTAGTGATGCCCTTTGGGCTCACTAATGCTCCTTCCGTCTTCCAGTCCTTCATGAATGACATTTTCAGGGATTTTGTGGATAAATTTCTGATTGTTTATTTGGATGATATCTTGATTTTTTCCAATGCCTGGGACTCTCATGTGAAACATGTTCGGACTGTGTTCCAGATTTTGAGAGAGAATGCTCTGTATGTGAAGGGATCAAAGTGTCTTTTTGGCGTTCAGAGGATCTAATTTCTGGGATTCATTTGGTCTCCCGTCTGTTATTGAAATGGACCCGGTCAAGGTTCAGGCCATCTGTGATTGGGTCCCACCTACTTCATTAAAGGCTCTTCAGAGATTCTTGTGTTTTGCCAATTTTTATTGTAAATTTATTGGTAATTTCTCTGTTATTGTTAAACCATTGACTGATTTGACCAAAAAGGGTTCTGATGTGGTGAATTGGCCTCCTGAGGCAGTCTCTGCGTTTCAGGAACTTAAGCAGAGATTCACTTCTGCTCCTGTTCTACGGCAGCCTGATGTTTCTCTGCTATTTCAAGTGGAGGTTGATGCCCTGAAATTGGAGCAGGTGCCGTTTTGTCCCAAAGAGATCCAGAGACCTCTAAAAGTAACCCTTGTGCCTTTTTCTCTCGAAAATTTTCTCCAACTGAACGTAATTATGACGCGGGTAATCGGGAGTTATCGGCCATGAAGTGGGCTTTTGAAGAGTGGAGACATTAGCTGGAGGGAGCCAAACATCAGATGGTGGTCCTCACGGACCATAAGAATCTGGTTTATCTGGAATCAGCCAAGCGACTTAATCCTAGACAGGCCAGGTGGGCCTTGTTTTTCACACGTTTTAATTTTGTGGTTTCCTTTCTTCCTGGCACTAAGAATGTTAAGGCGGATGCCCTGTCGAGGAGTTTCCTTGCGGACTCTCCTAAGTTATCTGATCCTGCTGTTATTTTGAAAGAGGGTGTAGTTCTTTCCGCCATCTCGCTCAATTTGAGACTGGCTCTGGAAGGGTGTCAGGAGGATAAACCCGAGCGCTGCCCTATTGGGAAATTGTTTGTCCCAGACCGGTGGAAAAAGAGTGTGATGTCTGAGATTCATTGTTCCTCGTTGGCCGGTCATCCCGGAATTTTTGGTACCAGAGACTTGGTTAGTCGGTCCTTTTGGTGGCCTACTTTGTTTTGTGACGTCAGGGAATTTGTGCAGTCCTGCGGGACTTGCTCTCGCTCCAAGCCTTGCTCTCGCTCTAGTGGTTTGTTGACGCCATTGCCTGTGCCCAAGAGACCATGGACCCATATCTCTATGGATTTCATTTCCGGACTCCCTGTTTCTCAGAGAATGACCGTTATCTGGGTGATTTGTGATAGGTTTTCCAAAATGATACATCTTATGCCATTACCTAAGTTGCCTTCCTCCTCCGAATTGGTGCCTTTGTTCCTTCAGCACGTGGTTCGGTTACACGGCATTCCTGAGAACATTGTGTCTGACAGAGGAGTCCAGTTTGTTTCCAGATTTTGGAGGACTTTTTGTTCTAAACTTGGTGTTCAATTGTCTTTCTCCTCGGCTTTTCATCCTCAGACCAATGGACAAACTGAGAGAACAAACCAGACATTGGAGACTTATCTGAGATGCTTTGTGTCTGCTGATCAAGATGACTGGGTCTCTTTTTTGCCTTTGGCTGAGTTTGCTCTTAATAATAGGGCAAGCTCTGCCACTTTGATGTCTCCATTTTTTTGCAATTTTGGGTTTCACCCTCTATTTTCTTCAGGACAGACGGAGGCTTCTGTCTGTCCAGGTGTTGACTCTGTTGTGGAGCGTATGCAGCAGATTTGGGACCAGGTAGTGGAGAGGTTGTCCCTCTCTCAGGAGAGGGCCCAGCGGTTTGCCAACCGGCATAGGACTGATGGTCCTCGGTTTGAAGTGGGGGACTTGGTCTGGTTGTCCTCAAGAAATATCCCTATGAGAGTTGCATCTCCTAAGTTTAAGCCTAGGTTCATTGGACCTTATAAGATCTTGGAGATTCTTAATCCTGTTTCCTTTCGTTTACTTTTCCAGGGACATTTAAGATCCATAACGGGTTCCACAAGTCCTTATTGAAGAGGTTTGTTGAGCCAGTGGTTCCTATGGCTGCGCCTCCTGACCCTGTTTTGGTTGAGGGCAATCTGGAGTATGTGGTTGAGAAAATATTGGATTCTTGTTTTTCTAGACGGAAACTCCAGTATTTGGTTAAGTGGAGAGGTTATGGTCAGGAGGACAATTCTTGGGTGTTTGCTTCGGACATCCATGCTAGGAGACTGATCCGTGCGTATCACAGAGCTCATCCTGACCGACCTGGTTGCCCAAATGAGGGTTCGGTGACCCCTCAAGGGGGGGGTACTGTTGTGAATGTGTTAGAAATGAATTCTGAGCAGAAGCTCCCTCTGGTGGTTACAAACAGTACTGAACCATTCAATGAGGATTGGCAATCAGGAGTTACAGACTGGTCTTATATAAGGGAGGTTCCCTCCCATCATGGTTGCCGGTGATCAATTGTTCTTGTCTCAACTGTGGTTCCTGGTTCACTTGGAAGCTTGCTGAGTCTTGCCTGCATCTTCTGCTATCAGATAAGATATTTTCTGCTTTTATTTTGTGCTTGCTTTTTGCATTGTTCCCTGCACTTCTGTGGAGGTCAGCCAGGTCCCCCCCGGGGGCTTGTGCTCCTCTCAGTTTATCTGAGCCACTGTTATTTGTTCATTTGCCTTTTCCAGTTTTTTCAGTGGCTGCGGCCAGGGTGGATTTGATTTAAATCACGATTTAAATCACGATTTAATTCACTAGTCAGTAAGGCTTGATTTAAATCAGTGATTTAAATCAAAGTTTCTACCTAAACTAGTTCTTGCTACTTTAACATGCAAGTAGATGAAGATTTTTAGAATCACTTTTTATATTACTTTTTTCTCCCCAGTTTAATGGGTTAATCATTCATATTTGGACACCACTGTTCTGTTGTACTTAGGAAGGAGAAAAATAATCCTGACCTTAATAACAATTTAAATAGATTTATTCAACTGAAACAATAACAACATTACAGCATAAGTTATTTGCTTAAACAAACATCCATGTTTGTTAACTAATTTGACTAAACAAAATGTATATATATTTTAAGAAACTTAGACTGTCAGCCCAGCCGACACATGAAAAACTTAAATACTACTGTCCCTGCTGTCCTCTGTAGCTCACTCGTCGTCATCTTCATCATCATCTTCTTTGTTCCTATTCATAATCTGGAAAAGAAAAACAAGCTTTCCTGCTTTATTGGGTCCCAACCGATTTCTCAATTTAGAATGAATGAGTCCAAAGGAAGAGAATATTCTTTCAACGCCTGCAGAAGAAGCTACTGCTGTTAAAAGTGAAATCATTACTTGAACAGTCTCTAAATCCAAGCGCTTAAGTGACTTCCACCAGTTTACTGGTGTGACCTTCCTTAAAATATCTTCAGCAAACATATATTTCTTGAATGGTTCCCCTTAGCTCTATAAGGAAAGAATGTAATAAACCTCAGATCGTACACACAAACAGATCCAGACTTGTCTGTCTGTGGTTATGCTGCAGTATTGTGCTCAAAGTTTCACTTTCATTTTCTTGTCTGCTTGCCCTTCCTCCTCCTCACACTTAGATTCACATTCTTCTTGTGTTGTGCAGATCTATTCCACTCCAAACAATCAGAAACATATTGTCTAACTTCTTGGACTTGGCACTGAAGGGGTTGATTCTGTATTCATATAGGTTTGTAGAACAATAGGATTAAGGTCTTTTTCTCAACTCTGTTCATGTTGTAACATTTTTGCCGTGATGAAGAGGCTGGGAACTCTGCGGAGTCAAATTCAGTTTTGAGAACTGCATAAGTAAAGCGAGCGTCTGTGATAATATAGGAGAGAAACTGCCCACTAATCCTACAGAAACCTCTGGAAGAGCATGGCATTGTGAATGTTACACATATACAGCCTTTATTCTACTGAGTTAAACAACTCAGCTTTATCTCATGATGGAAGAACCTTTGGATGATAAAATATTTTCCTCAAAAAGCAGTTTATTGAAAAAAATCCGATTTAAATAAAAAAAAATCAGATTTTTTTGATTTTTTAAAAAAAATCATTGATTTTTATCCACCCTGGCTGCGGCTTAGTTTTGTGACACCAGAGAACTAATTTACCGTAGGTGGTAGAGGTCGTGTGATCTCAGGTGTTTTTGCAATTAGTAGAGTTGGTATTTTTTAGGGTTTTTTTGGATTGCAGGAAGTGTCCTTCCTATCCTTTTCTGTCCAGGTAGATTGGGCCCCAGCGTTTGCTCATACTATTTTCTGTCTGTGTCTGTATTTCCTATTGTCTAACCGCCATTACATGTTTGGGGGCTTCCTATGTTCTTTGGGGATCTGCTACGGGGCAGATAGCTTTCCTTTTTCTATCTTTAGGTGTAGTTAACCTCTCAGGCTGTGACGAGGCGTCTAGGACCAACGTAGGAACGCTCCACGGCTGCCTTTAGTTGTGGTGGTTAGTCAGGGTACTGCAATCCAGTAGATTCCAACCTCTCTGGTGTATTGCCGTTTTTGCCTGCTCTCCTCAGCTACCAAATTATAACATGAGACTAACCTTGAAGGTTCAATAATGTGTTGAGGTTCTTCCTCCAGCTCAGGAGGCAAAAAGGCTCTGAAGAGTGCATCTGCCTTGACGTTTTTGTCAGCTGGACAGAAATGAAGGACAAAATTAAAACAAGCAAAAAACAGGGGATTTAGTCTGTGAGTGGATTGGAGGTAGGCAAGGTTTTTATGATCGGTGAATATGACTACCTGGTGAAGAGCTCCCTCAAGAAGATGTCTCCATTCTTGTAGAGCTAATTTGATAGCCAACAGTTCCCGATGTCCAACGGAATAGTTCCTTTCCGCGGGAGAAAAAAACTTGGAAAAAAAAACACAGGAGATCATCCGACTGGTAGACGATTTCTGGGTGAGTACTGCTCCTGCACCTATGGAGGAAGCGTTTACCTCAAGAAAAAATAGCTCATTAGAATTTGGATGATGGAGAACGGGTGCGGAAGCGAAGGCTTTTTTGAGAGAAACAAAGGCCTCTTCTGCCTCGAAGGATCATTCCTTGGAGTTTACACCTTTCCGGGTTAAAGCTGTGATGGGCGCCACTCAGGTGGAAAAGTGTGGGATGAATTGCCGGTAGTAGTTGGCGAACCCCAGGAACCGTTGTATGGCTTTCAGCCCAGCCGGACGAGGCCACTTGAGGACGGCAGACAACTTCTCTGGGTCCATCTTTAATCCTGTGGAAGATATAATGTACCCAAGGAAATGCAAAGAGGATTGCTCAAAGAGGCATTTCTCATATTTGGCATAAAGCCTGTTCTCTCTGTCTTTGTAAGACCAGGCGTATTTGCCTCCGGTGCGAGGCCAAGTCTGCAGAGAATATCAGAATGTTGTCCAGGTAGACAACGACACAAGTATAGAGCAGATCCCTGAAAATGTCATTAATTCCTGAAAGACCGCGGGTGCATTGCTTAGGCCAAAAGGCATTACCAGGTATTCTTAAGGTACTGCCACACTAAACAATCCCGCTAGCGATCACGATAACGACGCATACTAATGCGATCGCTAGCGGGATTGTTTCTATATCGCTAAGTGCGGCCACATTTAGCGATATAGTTAACGACGCTATCGCCGTTAGCGATCTTCTTAACGACTTTAGCGGTACAAAAGTACCGCTAAATCGCTAAGAAAAGGTGCCACACTAGCGATATATACTTACCCAGCGGGAGCGCCGACGAGAAAAATAGGGTCCGGAACGATTCCAGCGACGAGCGAGATCACAGCTGGCAGCTGCCGCACTGAACAACATCGCTAACGGGATCGCTAAATAGTGACGTTTTTTTAGCGATCCCGTTAGCGATATTGTTCAGTGTGGCATACCCTTTAGTGGCCATCACTGGTGTTGAAGGCTGTTTTCCATTCGTTCTCTTTCTCGGATTCGGATCAGGTTGTAGGCCCCTCTGAGATCTAATTTGGTGAAGATCTTGGCACCTCGTAGACGATCAAACAGCTCTGAAATAAGAGGTAATGGATACCTGTTTTTTACCGTGATCTGGTTTAGGCCCCGGTAGTCGATACAGGGCCGCAGTGATCCATCCCTCTTCTTCAAAAAGAAGAATCCTGCTCCTGCCGGCGAAGATGACTTTCAGATAAATACTCTTGCCAGGTTCTCTTGGATGTAGTCTGACATGGCCTGAGTCTCTGCTTGAGAAAGAGGATAAACTCTCCCGCAAGGAGGAGATGTTCCGGAGAAGATCTATCGGACAGTCATACGACCTGTGTGGAGGTAGTCTCTCGGCCTCTTTTTTCCCAAAGACATCAGAGAAGGACCAGTTAGAGGAAGGCAACCCTGGCAGGGTAACTGGTTGAACTGGAGGTGAAACAGGTTGAATCCGGGTTAGGCATCGATTCATGCAGGTATCTCCCCAATTCAGAACCTCTCCAGTTCTCCAATTTAAGACCAGTTCATGCATCTGAAGCCATGGTAAAACTAAAAGCAAGGGATGAGACAAACCTGGGTACACATAAAAACAGATTCTTTCAGCACTCGTTAGACCTGCCCGGAGTTCCACAGGCTCGATCTGAAACTGGACGGGCTTGGTCAGTGGTTTGCCATCTACGGCGGTCACCCGTAACGGATCAGGAAGACACTGGACTGGTAAGCGGTAACGATCCACAACCGCCTGCTGGATGAAGTTCCCTGCAGCTCCAGAATCCAGTAAACAAAGTTCAGAGAATTTTATTGCTCCGAGGGACACGGAGACTGAGATTCCCAATGATGGAGAGGGACGTTCTCTACCTAGGGTGGCCTCTCCAACCGAACCTAGGCACTGAAGTTTTCCAACCTCTTTGGCAGGAATGAATCAGGTTCTCAAGACTACCAAAGTAGAGGCAACTTCCTTCTTTGCGTCGCGCCTCCTGTTGGCGTCTGCCCAAACTTACACGATCAACCTCCATGGCTTCAGGGGAGGACGACAAGGTAGCCAACTTAGAAGAATTAGAGCCCAGGTGATAGGACCTCTTGTCCCATTTGTTATCCTTGGAACGTTCCTGAAAAACAGATCTATTCGGGTAGCGAGGGATTTCAGATCATCCAAGGTAGTAGGTGTTGTGAATGAGCTAGTGATGGTTTCTGAGCAGAGGCTCCCTCTGGTGGTTACAGACAGTACTGAACCGTCCAGCGAGGAATGGCAATCTGGGATCACTGACTGGTCTAATGTAAGGGAGGTTCCCTCCCATGATGTTCGCCGGTGATCAATTGTTCTTGTCTCAATTGTGGTTCCTGGTTCATTTGGAAGTTTGCTGGAGTCTTGTCTGCACCTGCTGCCTTCAGATAAGATATTTTCTGCTTTTCTTTTTGTGCTTGCTTTTTGCATTATTTTCTGCACTTTTGTGGAGGTCAGCCGGGTCCCCTCCTGGGGCCTGTGCTCCTCTCAATTTATCTGTAGTCACTGTTATTTGTTCATTTGCTTTTTCCTGTTTTTTCAGTGGCTGCGGCTTTGTTTTGTTACACCAGAGATCTGATTTAGATGGTAGAGATCGTGTGATCTCAGTTTTTTTGGCAATCAGAAGTGCTGGTATTTTTTAGGGTTTTTGTTGGATTGCAGTCAGAATTCTTTCCTGTACTTTTCTGTCTAGACAGATTGGGCCCCAACGTTTGCTCATTCTATTTTCTGTCTTTGTCCGTGTTTTCTCCTTGTCTAACCGCCATTACATGTTAGGGGGCTTCCTATTTTCTTTGGGGATCTGCTCTGGGGCAGATAGCTTTCATCTTTCTGCCTTAAGGTGTAGTTATCTCAGGCTGTGACGAGGCGTCTAGGATCAACGTAGGAACGCTCCACGGCTACCTCTAGTTGTGTGGTTAGTTCTGGTTACTGCAATCCAATAGGTTCCAGCCTCTCTGGTGTATTACCATTTTTGCTTTTTCTCCTCGGCTACCTAAACATAACAAGTAGGCCTGTCTCGTCCCACTAGCTCATCCTTGATTCTTCCCGACAACCCCTCCCAGAAGGTAGCCAGCAAGGACTCGTTGTTCCAGGATAATTCGGACGAGAGAATGCGGTACCGAACAGCATACTGAGCCACCGTGAGCGTTCCTTGACGTAGGCGGATCAGGGCGGAAGCTGTCGACATAACACGACCAGGTTTATCGAAGGTCCTGCGAAACGCTTCTAGAAAAGACTGGAGATCATTAACCAGGGTGTCCTCTCTCTCCCATAGAGGGTTCAGCCAGGCGAGGGCCTCTCCGGCAAGGTGTGACATTAGAAAGCCCACCTTGGCTCTGTCGAAAGCAAACATATGCCCAAGGATTTCGAAGTGCAGTGTGCAGTGATTGATGAAACCCCGACATTGAGTGGGATCGCCATGGAAGCGGGTGGGGGCTGCCAGGCAAGGACCTCTAGTTGCCGTGCAGGCGGGTACCTGGGTGCCGGTAGACGAGTCAGTTGCAGTTGAGGACAGCAGGGAATCCATGCGAGTAGACATGCTGCAAAGATAAGTCGTGATTTTATCCTGTTGATCCCTTAGACGGGTCACCTCTTGGCAAAGCTCCACAGTCAGAGGTCTCTGGGATCCAGCGGGTTCCATGGCAGGAGCAATCTGTAACGAATGGAAGCGGAGGCCCATTGATGAAGTTCACATTCGTATGTAATTTTTTGAGTGGAACCTCGAGACCTCGGTCCGGGGGACTCCGATGGGGTCGTAATTAGTGAGCCCTTGGTATCCGTAGTAAGGTTCCTTTAACAGAACCAGAATGGAATACCTGGGGGACACAGGTGCCACTATAAGTTAGCTCCAGGACATGTGGCAGCTATCCCAGCAGGACAAAAGGGTAAACAGGTATTACAGCTATTGTGGAGCAGACCGGCGGACACCGGGTATATGAGGTGAAGCTGGCTCTGGTGAAGATAGTCAGGTTCCGGGTAGATGGTAGGAAGCTGGCTCCAGCATCTTTAGCTTTGTCCATAGGTTTGGAACGCGAGTGGCGGAACGGGATGGCACTTGAGTGTATAGGTACAGATGTCATCTAGGATAGTCGAACACCAGGTCACTGATATTCTGCGGAAACAAACAGTATAAGCAGAGTGTTATAACAGCACAGACAGAACAAGGACAGAACCGGGTTTAGCAAGAGTAGATACTCGTTGCTCCGGCACTCCTCCTATGGCGGAGTAACCAGAAATAGTAATCAGTGCGCTGCCATTGGTTAATTAATATTTTCAAAAAATGTGCACTGTTCCTTTAAGAGACCAGAGGGAGGCGCGCTCGCGTCTTAAGCATTCTCCCTGGAGGCCTGCTGGCAGCATGCCAGGAAGTAGAGGGGAGAGAAGCAGCAGGACGCTGAGAGACAGACAGAGAGCGAGGATCCAGACAGGGACCTCGCAGAGGCAGCCCTGGGAGCAAGAGCGGGTGAGGGGCCAGAACTGGGGGCAGCACCGGGACCGGGTGTAACAACAGGATGAGGACCGATTGGGCACAGTCTACAGCAGTGGTCCCCAACCTTTTTTGCACCAGGGACCGGCTTCAAGCAAGACCATTCTTCCATGGCCCGGCAGGGCGGGGATGGAGGTGTGGCAGGGGTGGGGCTTTGGTCATAAGGGGGCGGGGCTATGGACGGGTTGTAGTTTAGTAGTAGTGCATTCTTATCTTATATACAAGGCTCCTCTCCCACCCTATATACAAGGTTCTGCTCCCACCCTCCTATACATGGCTCCTCTCCCACCCTATATACAAGGTTCTGCTCCCACCCTCTTATACATGGCTCTGCACCCTCACTGTATACAAGGCTCCGCTCCCACCCTCTTATACATGGCTCCCCTCCCACTATGGCTCTGCTCCCACCCTCGTATACATGGCACCGCTACCACCCTCTTATACATGGCTCTGCACCCTCCCTGTATACAAGGCTCCTCTCTCACCCTATATACATGGCTCCTCTCCCACCCTATATACAAGGCTCCGCTCCCACCCTCTTATACATGGCTCCGCTCCCACTATGGCTCTGCTCCCACCCTCGTATACATGGCTCTGCTCCCACCCTATATACATGGCTCTGCTCCCACCCTCTTATACATGGCTCTGCACCCTCCCTGTATACAAGGCTCCGCTCCCACCCTCTTATACATGGCTCCGCTCCCACTATGGCTCTGCTCCCACCCTCGTATACATGGCTCCGCTCCCACCCTCTTATACATGGCTCTGCACCCTCCCTGTATACATGGCTCCTCTCCCACCCTATATACATGGCTGCGCTCCCATCCTATATACATGGCTCTGCTCTCACCCTATATACATGGCTCCTCTCCCACCCTATATACAAGGCTCCGCTCCCACTATGGCTCCTCTCCCACCCTATATACATGGCTCCTCTCCCACCCTGTATACATGGCTCCGCTCCCACCCTGTATACATGGCTCTGCTCTCACCCTATATACATGGCTCCTCTCCCACCCTATATACAAGGCTCCGCTCCCACTATGGCTCCTCTCCCACCCTATATACATGGCTCCTCTCCCACCCTGTATACATGGCTCCGCTCCCACCCTGTATACATGGCTCCGCTCCCACCCTATATACATGGCTCCTCTCCCACCCTGTATACATGGCTCCTCTCCCACCCTGTATACATGGCTCCGCTCCCACCCTATATACATGGCTCCTCTCCCACCCTGTATACATGGCTCCGCTCCCACCCTATATACATGGCTCCGCTCCCACTATGGCTCCGCACCCTCCCTTGTATACAAGGCTCCTCTCCCACCCTCTCCTGGGCTCCCCCGTCCTCCCCCCACCATATTTACCCTCCTCGCTCCGTCGCTGCAGATCCCTGCATCCCTGTCCCGGCCGTGGCAGCTTCCTCCTGTGCGCAGCGGTGACGTAGTACCGCTCATTAAGGGCATGAATATGGATGCCACGCCTATGGGGAGTGGCGTCGCGTCCATATTCATGCCCTTAATGAGCGGTACTACGTCACCGCTCAGCGCTGGATAAAGCTGCCACGGCCGGGACAGGGATCGCAGCGGCGGAAGGTAAGTATCGATGATGGAGCCGGCGACTGTAGCTGTCACTACAGCGCTACAGTCGCCGGCTCCATGTGGGTCCAGCGTTCTGTGCCGTGGCTCCGCGGCCCGGCATCAGGACTGCTACGGCCCGGTGGTGGGCCGTGGACCGGCGGTTGGGGACCCCTGGTCTACAGGAGAGATTCTGGAGGTTCTGCTTTCATTTTATGAGACACTATACTCTTCAAGGGTTAGACCTCCGGAAGGAGAAATTTCTAATTTCTTAGAAATGGCTAGGTTGCCCACATTGTCTGAAGATGAGAGGAAGGCTCTGGATGATCCCCTGTCACTGGAGGAACTAGAAAATGCTCTAACTTCAATGTCGGGTGGTAAGGCTCCAGGAGTAGATGGCCTCCCTGCAGAAGTGTATAAATGTTTTAACAACGTATTACTCCCAAATTTGTTACAACTATACAACCACTCTCTTGCTGCAAGTTCATTACCACCATCCATGAGAAAGGCAATTATTACTATTATCCCTAAAAAAGGCAAAGATCCTTGGCTTCCAGAGTCATAGACCTATTTCTCTATTGCCGGTACAAACAAATAAGAGAGGTCGAACCCTCGTTATCAATGTACACATCTATTTGGAGTAATGACTTAAATGTCACCCCCCCAGGGCTTTTTAAGTAAAAGAGCCACCTTCAGCAGCACTAAGGCTGCATTCTGTGAAGGTGGCTCTTGGGTTTCTGATAGCTAGGAACACTGAAATAGACAGTTTTATAATTTGTCCGACATACCGCTATTATGTCAGGGAGGTATGTCTTCTCCCCCTGTGTCAGCGGCCTCAGCGGTGTCAATCATCCCCCTCTTGTTTCCGGCCCTCGCCTCCTCTCCTTCTTGCGACGTCACCAGCACTTCATGTAGCGGCGGCCTCAGATCCCGCCCCACAGTGTGTTATGATGTATTCACACTGCGGGCTGGGAATCTGGCTAAAAGGCATGCGTAGATTGAAATCTTGGGAAGCGAGATATCGGGAGACCTGTGCTGCCCTGCATTGTACATCTATGTTCTGGTGCCCAAAAGAGTTGATTATTTTTAAAATAATGTTTAAGGTGTTAAAAAAATAAAATATGTCTTAAGCTTTTTGAATGTTTTTTTTTCTTTTACAAGAATTATTGGACCCAATTTTATTTTGAAACATTTTAAAATCTGCTTTTTCCTGTGTTTTTCTTGTAATATAGGAAAGCCTAAGGCCAGAAATAAACCCCATAAAACACTGATCATGGAGACTTTGGGATCAGATAATTTCTCTCTGTTTCTTCTGCAAAGAAGAAAACTAAATACTGTAAAATAATAAAGGAAACATATGAGGAGATTTATTATCTCCAGTAATTGTATTATTACACAGGATTTTTATGACGTTACATCGGCTCATCTTCTCATGCAGGTCTCTACAATATCGGATCCTCTCCGTGAAGATCTTCTATATAAGAGAATTCTCCTGATTTACCCATCAAAGATGGATATGGACAGAGACAAGATGGCGGAGAGGATATTACACCTCACCCTAGAGATCCTCTTCCGGCTTACTGGAGAGGTGAGAGATTCTGATGACGTCACATTACATCATTCTAATCTATGGGAATAACAGATGGACAGAACTGAAGATGTGAGGACTCTGGAAATGTCTGTAGTAAGATTTATTAATGTGTCTCTCCCTAACCAGGATTACACAGTAGTGAAGAAGATCTCTAGTGAGCGCTGTCAGATCCCTGTGTCTGAAGGATGGGGACGACCCCTGAGCCCAATCACGGGGCCTCCACCTCACCCCCTGATACATGAGGACATCAATGACCAGAAGATCCTAGAACTCACCTACAAGATGATTGAGCTGCTGACTGGAGAGGTGACACTGCTGGGAATGCTGGGACATTATACAGTAACGCTATGAAGGGATCGGTGGGATGACAGTATCATTGTATGTGTCAGGTTCCTATAAGGTGTCAGGATGTCGCTGTCTATTTCTCCATGGAGGAGTGGGAATATTTAGAAGGACACAATGATCTGTACAAGGACGTCATGATGGAGGTTCCCCAGCCCCTCACATCACCAGGTAATAGACAGGACTACATACACACGGCCTATAATTATCTGTATGTAAAGAATGAATTCACTCCCTGTATGTGTTTCCTCCAGATCTATCCAGTAAGAGGACAACACCAGAGAGATGTCCCCGTCCTCTTCTTCCACAGGACTGTAAGCAAGAAGATCCCAATGTTCCTCAGGATCATCAGGTAGATGGAGAGAAGGTGTCATGAGATCTCCCCTATGATGTGTAGACGGCTGTGAAGGTCTTGTGCTCAGTCTTGTTTTATCCACCAGTATTATATGTTTTATACTTGTGTATTGAGAACGGTGGAGATGGCAGGATTAGAGCTGATCATAGATGTGACTTCTCCATCTGTCTGTGACTTTTACAATATTTGTTTCAGGGGGAAGATCTGACCCATATTAATACTACAGAGACATATGTGTGGGGTGATGAGCGGAGTAAAGAGGAGATTCCTACATATGACTACCCAGGTGAGCAGTAATCACTAAATGTGGAGCAGTCACAGATTTTTCTCAATCGCCGCTCTGGCTGCTTTATCGGTCTTGTAGTCAGGCCGTGTCACAATCATATAAACACCATTTTGTCTCTACAGTCATGGCCAAAAGTTTTGAAAAAGACACAAATATTATATTTTCACATGATCTGCTGCCCTCTGGTTTTTATGTGTGTTTGACAGATGTTTTTATCACAGACGGAAATATAATTGCAAACATATGAGTAACAAAAGCTTATATTGACAGTTAGAATGAGTTAATGCAGCAAGTCAATATTTGCAGTGTTGACCCTTCTTCTTCAGGACCTCTGCAATTCTCCCTGGCATACTCTCAATCAACTTCTGGACCAAATCCTGACTGATAGCAGTCCATTCTTGCACAATCAATGCTTTCATTTTGTCAGAATTTTTAGGTTTTTGTTTGTCCACCCGTCTCTTGATGATTGACCACAAGTTCTCAATGGGATTAAGATCTGGGGAGTTTCCACGCCATGGACACAAAATCTCTATGTTTTGTTCCCTGAGCCATTTAGTTATCACCTTTGCTTCATGGCAAGGTGCTCCATCATGCTGGAAAAGGCATTGTTGATCGCCAAACTGCTTTTGGATGGTTGGGAGAAGTTGCTCTTGGAGGACATTCTGGTACCATTCTTTATTCATGGCTGTGTTTTTAGGCAAGACTGTGAGAGAGCCGATTCCCTTGGCTGAGAAGCAACCCCACACATGAATGGTTTCAGGATGCTTAACAGTTGGCATGAGACAAGACTGGTGGTAGCGCTCACCTTGTCTTCTCCGAATGAGGCGTTTTCCTGATGTCCCAAACAATCGAAAAGGGGATTCATCAGAGAAAATAACTTTACCCCAGTCCTCAGCAGTCCACTGCCTGTACCTTTTGCAGAATATCAGTCTGTCCATGATGTTTTTTCTGGAGAGAAGTGGCTTCTTTGCTGCCCTCCTTGAGA
This sequence comes from Oophaga sylvatica, assembly GCA_033576555.1. Classification (NCBI taxonomy): domain Eukaryota; kingdom Metazoa; phylum Chordata; class Amphibia; order Anura; family Dendrobatidae; genus Oophaga; species Oophaga sylvatica. The sequence continues at coordinate 19,324,781 of JARQOD010000003.1, forward strand.
CCAGGCCTTGCTCCAAGAGTCTCCGCCTCACAGTGCGTGCAGATGCACTCACACCTGCCTGCTGCCATTCCTGAGCAAGCTCTGCACTGCCGGTAGCCCGATCCTGCAGCTGAAACACTTTTAAGAGACGGTTCTGGCGCTTGCTGGTCTTTCTTGGGCGCCCTGGAGCCTTTTTGGCAACAATGGAACCTCTCTCCTTGAAGTTCTTGATGATGCGATAGATTGTTGACTGAGGTGCAATTTTTCTAGCTGCGATACTCTTCCCTGTTAGGCCATTTTTGTGCATTGCAATGATGACTGCATGTGTTTCTTTAGAGATAACCATGGTTAACTGAAGAGAAACAATGATGCCAAGCACCAGCCTCCTTTTAAAGTGTCCAGTGGTGTCATTCTTACTTAATCATGACAGATTGATCTCCAGCCATGTCCTCATCAACACCCACACCTGTGTTAATGGAGCAATCACTGAAAAGAGGTTAGCTGGTCCTTTTAATGCAGGGCTGCAATGATGTTGAAATGTGTTTTGGGGGATAAAGTTCATTTTCTAGCCAATTATTGACTTTGCAAGTAATTGCTGTTAAGCTGATCACTCTTTATAACATTCTGGAGTGTATGCAAATTGCCATTAGAAAAAGTGAAGCAGTAGACTTTGTAAAAATTAATATTTGTGTCATTCTCAAAACTTTTGTCCATGACTGTAAATCATAACATTCTCCTCCACCCAAAACTGTTCAAATGACTTTGGGCATTGAAAGCCTTTTTCTGTAGCACTTACTACCTGGAAAATCCACCTACCCCTGGAATTAGGAGATGCTGAACGTTACCTGCCCAGATCTGTAAACTACGAAGTCAAATGGCAGCGTACGTAGAATGTGCTGACAAGTAAGAAAACCACTTGAAGAAAAATATTATGATGGGCCTATAAGAGAAAGAAGAGGGTAATGATGCTGTTGCCTTCTTAGAATCCTGATATCTTATTGCACACTGGGTGATTGTATTTGGCCCACTGTGCCCGCACCGCCACCCCCATTATACTGTATGGAAGAGGGCCGTTCTACTATGGAGGACTATGTGGGGCCTATTATACTGATAGGAGGACTATGTGGTGCCCATTATTCTGTAGGGGGACTATGTGGGGCCCATTATTCTGTATGGAGGACTATGTGGGACCCATTATACTGTATGGACAACTATGTGGGGCTTTTTATACTATATGGGGCTCATTATAATGTGTTGAGAGCTGGTAATACATATGGAGGTTGTCCCACGAGTTTTTTAGTTTGGCCCTTTCTGTATTTGGCATCACTGTCTTATTGGATGAATCTCCCTTCTGTGCTGGTGAATGTGCTCATATCGTCCCTACAAGACCAGGTCCAGTCTTTCTGACCAAACTTTGCTTTTATGATCGGCAACATTAAATGTGCAGTGAGGCCAAGTGTGAATTTCTGTACAATAACAGAGTTTCCCTTTATTCTGACTTTTAAAATTCTTTTAAAACCGAATAACTTCAAACAGGATTGTTATAAACTACATAAAAATATTGCACCTGTGCCATGATATACAGAGGGGAAAATAAGATTTTTCAAGTTTTCCCACCGATAAAGAATGTAAAGGGCTGTAGTTTTTATTTCAGCTGCAGATGGAAGGAAGAGAGCCACAGTAATTCATTACTGATGGGTAGGCGGAGCCCCAGATCAGGATGACACCTCAGATCAAAAGCGTGTTGACTGGCTGGCTCCTCCAGCTTGGGCTCCTCCTACTCAGCTCCTTCAGTCTAAAATTTGAGGTCTCAGAGGATGGTCGCTGCTGGAAGCAGCTCCTCAGAAGATTTTATTATTTTTATCGGACAAGAGACTTGGACATGAGTCTGAAAGGTCTCAGGGGTCTCAGCGCTGCTGGACCCCACCTCTCCCCTGGCGGATCTGTATTTTACATAAATAGTCCCTGCAGAATCTTGCCGGCCCTGGGGGACGAGGTTAGCTTCCCTGGCGGGGACGCAAACCGCACACTGGGGTCACTGCGTTCCCCGCCCTGAGGGGGAGCATGGGCACAAGCGCCACAAATCCTGAGGGGTCCCTGTGGCGCTCAGCTGGTGAGTACTCCACAATATATATAAAATGTGTGAGTGCTTTAGCGACTGCTGTGACAGCGCTATTACATGTGTATTAATGTACTATTAGCGCTGCGGTGGCAGCGCTCTGACATGTGAATGTGGTGTTTCTGTGCAACTTTTGTCCGCAGGCAGATGCCTGCAGGACAGGGGGGGAGCAGGAGTGAGGAGTTTTGGCGCTCATATTTTTGAGCCGGGGGGGCGTGGCTTCACGCTTCCCGGTCTTTCATGCAGGAAGCGCGCGATTGCGCTTCTCTTCCGGCTCCCTCAGCACGGCGGCCATTAAAGGGACTCCCGGGCTCCTCAGACTCCGCTCCTCCCGTCTCAGGCACCAAACCAGCTGGGTGAGTGGCATTGTTTCCTCACCCCACAGCGCAGATACATAGCGCTATTCTGCAGCTCGGTCTCACATAGAGACCTTGCTTTCTCTTACAGCCTGCGACATTAACCCCTCTTGAGGGTTTACTTGGCAACAGCTGGGGTAGCTCTATATTTAAGACTTAACCCTTCAGCGTGCGATTTTTGCGTTCACTAAAAAAAAAAAAAAAAAAAAACCTGCGTTTTTTTCAGGTTTTCTGACATTTGACCTGCTATATACAGTGTGAGGCATGTCGGAACAGGGTTCAGAAGGCGCGGACCATATTCCAGTTCCGCTTCGGCAATCTGGTACGCAGTCCTCCACAGCGTCTAGCGCTGCGGTTGGAGGTCACAGTGATGCAAAATTGGATGCTATCGCCAGTTCTATTAATGGCTTGTCTGACCTTTTGAGTCAATATGTGTCAGCTAGATCCTCTCAGGACAGAAAGCGACACAGACCGTTACCATCCTTCACCCGTAGCGAATCAGATGTCTCTGATTTAGATTGTGGAGAGGGTTCTCCTTTAAGTTCAGATGGGGAAATGTCAGATTCGGACAAGGAGGAACGGCGGGGGCTTTCGTCCCTTGTGAGACGTACAGAGGCATTTATTGAAGCCATGAGAGAGGTTTTACAGTTACCGGAGGTGGTAACTAGTTTACCTGGTAAATCAGCACGAATGTACCAGGAGTATCGTACGTCACGATCAGTCTTGCCAGACCTAGATGATCTTAACAGTGCAGTAGAAAAGGAACGTCTGTGTCCGGATAAACGTTTTCACGGAACACGTTTCTTTGACGCACTTTATCCGTGTTCCACAGAGTCGAGAGATAATTGGATTCCCTCTCCTGAAGTGGATTTTTCCTTATCCCAGCTTAGTAAATCCTCACTGCTTCCTGTTAAAGGGAAGGCGAGTTTGCAGGATCCATTGGACAGAAAAACGGAAATGGCGGCGAAATCAAATTATGAGGCCGCGGGTCATGGATTCAGAGCGGTACTAGGATCCATGTGTGCTTCTAAAGCTTCTATAAGCTGGTTGGACCTTTTACACAAGGCGTGGAAAAATGGATCTCCGTCATCTGAGATGGAGGAGATTTTCGAATGGTTGGACACTGCAGTCCGATATATCTATGATGCAGGTCTGGACACTGCGTCGCTTCTGTCCAGGGCACAGGCTTCGGCGATCACAGTCAGAAGAGCGCTGTGGCTCAGACAGTGGGCTGGGGATGCGGTCTCCAAACAAGGTTTGCTGGCCTTAGCTTATAAAGGTGGTCATCTTTTTGGGTCTGACCTCACAGAACTGATTACCAAGGCAAAGGCAAAAGAAGCGACGTTACCACAACGCAGAGCTATGGCTTCTGTGTCTGGCAGGACATATAGTGGTCGGCGGCCCTTTCGGGGCCGAGGTCGATTCGCTCAGTCCTCTTGGGGATCGGGTCGTTCTTCTTTCTCAGCAAAAAAGTCCTCCCAGAAATCTCGCATTCCCTGGAAGCAGAATTTCCGTCACGACAAGCGGGAAACTGACAAGAAGCCCGCCAAGACGGACTGACGCCAGGAGTCCACTCGAGGACTCTCGAGTGGGGGGTCGCCTGCTCCACTTCAAGGAGACTTGGATTTCTCGCGTTCCAGATTCATGGGTAACGCGGGTCGTGTCAGCAGGTTATTTCATAGAATTCTCTTCTCGACCCCCAGACACCTTTTGCCAGTCTCGCATTCCGTCAGAACCCGAGCTTTTGGTCGCTCTGCAGCGAGAGGTCGAATTCCTTCTTCAGAAGGGTGTGGTAATACCGGTTTCCGCCAGAAGACCGGGGAAAAGGATTTTATTCCAATCTGTTTGTGGTTCCCAAAAAGGAGGACAAATTTCGTCCGATTCTGGATCTCAAGAGATTGAATCGGCATGTCCACACCCGGAAATTCCGCATGGAGTCACTTCGCTCCGTTGTGGCAGCCCTGTCGCAGAACGATTTTTTGGTATCAATCGACATCCGCGACGCTTATTTACATGTTCCCGTTGGAAGGGCTCATCAACGTTTTCTTCGTTTTGCCATAGGTCGGGATCATTACCAGTTCGTGGCTCTGCCATTCGGATTAGCCTCGGCGCCCAGAGTATTTACAAAGATTCTGGCGCCTCTCATGGCAATTCTTCGAAGACAAGGAATTACGATTCTTCCTTACCTGGACGATCTTTTGATCGTGGCATCCTCGGAGGAGGAAGCAGTGACAGCTCGCAATCTGTCTCTTCAGTTACTGAAGGACTTCGGTTGGCTGGTCAATTGGGAGAAGTCGTTTCTGGAACCGTCGCAAGCTATCCTCTTTTTGGGAATGCATTTCGACACGGTACGGGCAGTGGTGTCTCTACCTCCAGACAAACAGTCATGTCTTCTTCGACATGTACAGATCATGAAGTCTTCGATAACAATGTCCCTTCGCAAGTGTATGCGTCTTCTGGGTTTAATGGTGGCGTCCATGGAGGCAATTCCGTTTGCCCAGTTTCATTCCAGAGCTCTCCAAAGGTTCATTCTGAGTCATTGGAATCAGTCGCAATCGCTGGATTGCAGTGTCACCATCTCTCGCAGGGTGCGGGAGTCTCTAGGATGGTGGTTACGTCCAGGAGCCTTATCCCTGGGGAAATCTTTCCTCCCTCCGAAATGGTCGGTCATAACCACAGATGCCAGCCTGACGGGCTGGGGGGGTGTTTGGAACGATTCCTGGATTCAGGGAGTATGGTCATCAGAAGAGACTGTTTTACCGATCAATATCCTGGAATTGAGGGCGATTTTCCTTTGCCTCCAACACTGGACGGTCCCTTTGAGCGGTCTGCCGGTCCGAGTGCAGACAGACAACGCCACAGCGGTTGCGTATATCAATCACCAAGGCGGCACAAGGAGTCCCAGGCTCATGGCGGAAGTGTCTCGGATCCTGATTTGGGCCGAGGCCAGGGTTCCAGCCATTTCTGCAATCCACATCCCAGGGGTTCAGAATGTTACGGCGGATTTTCTCAGTCGCGAGAAGATGGATCCCGGAGAATGGAGTCTTCATCCGGAGATTTTTGCAATGCTGTGCTCCCGTTGGGGAACTCCCCAAGTGGATTTGATGGCATCCAGGTTCAATGCCAAACTACCAGTGTTCATGTCCAGGTTCAAGGACCGGAAGGCTGTGGAGGTGGATGCTCTGGTGGCTCCGTGGGATCAATTCGAGCTGATTTATGTGTTTCCACCGATATCCTTGCTTCCTCTGGTACTGCGTCGGATCAGACTGGAGAGAATCCCGGCTATGTTAATAGCACCAGATTGGCCAAGGAGGACGTGGTTTTCAACGCTAATGTCGCTGTTGGCGGCACCTCCATTTCCACTTCCTCTTCGACCGGACCTGTTGACTCAGGGGCCCGTTTGTCATCCGGACTTGAAGTCTCTGCGTTTGACGGCGTGGCTCTTGAGACCGAAATGTTGACTCGTAGAGGTTTTTCAGCCGAGGTCATTGCTACTCTTCGAGCTGCCAGATGTCCGGCTACTACTAGGATTTACCACAAAACTTGGGAAACCTTCTTTTCGTGGTGTTCGGGGTCTTCACGGAATCCGAGGAAATTTTCCATTCCCAATTTGCTGGCTTTTCTGCAGCATGGGTTAGACAAGGGCTTGGCAGTTAGCACCCTGAGAGGTCAGGTTTCTGCTCTGTCTGTATTATTTCGGAGAGCTATTGCCTCGCGTAGGGACGTGCTTTCCTTTTTTCCGCGGTATAGCTCGTAAGTTTCCGCCGCGGAAGGCACCTGTGTCTCCTTGGCGGCTCAACCTTGTTTTGGAGGCTCTTCAGCATAAACCTTTTGAGCCTATGGACTCTGCTAGTCTTTCTTTACTTTCTTGGAAGGTGGCCTTCCTAGTAGCGGTCACCTCTTTGAGAAGAGTTTCTGAGTTGGCAGCTCTTTCTTGTTCGCCTCCTTTTCTGGAGTTTTTTTCCGGATCGTGTGGTGCTTCGCACTCGGGGTGATTTTTTGCCTAAAGTGGTGTCACAATTTCATGTCAACCAGGATATTGTGTTGCCTTCATTCTGCCCGGATCCGAAGAATGTGAAAGAGCGAGCTTTGCACACATTGGATTTAGTGCGGGCCTTGAAGTTTTATCTATCTATTACTCAAGGTTTTCGTAAGACGGACTCCCTGTTTGTGGTTCCAGCAGGTCGTCGGCGTGGTCAACGAGCTTCCAAGGATTCTATAGCTCGTTGGATCCGGTCAGCTATTTTGGAAGCTTACCGTCTTCGGGGTGAATCTTGCCCGATTAAGATTCGAGCCCATTCTACGAGAGCTGTGGCCTCATCGTGGGCTTTTCATCAAGGTGCCTCGGCAGTGCAGCTCTGCCGAGCGGCAACTTGGCGCTCTGTCCACACGTTTACAAAGTTTTATAAAGTGGACGTCAGTGCTTCCGCTGATGCAGCCCTCGGACGTAGGGTCCTGCAGGCAGCTGTAGTTTAAAGTTCTGGATGAACTTGTGTTTAGCGCTGGTTGCGCTTTGTTGTTAAGGTTGTTGGGTTTCTGCCTTTGTTGGTTTTTCCCACCCTTATTTTTGAACTGCTTTGGGACGTCCCATCAGTAATGAATTACTGTGGCTCTCTTCCTTCCATCTGCAGCTGAAACACGGATTTTGGTAAGAACTTACCTGTAAAATCCTTTTCAGCGAAGGAAGGAAGAGAGACACAGCACCCTCCCAAGGCAGAAGTGTGTTGATGTTTTCAGATGCAGCGCGACCCTTATCTGATTGCGATATCTGGGCTGAGGTCAGCGCGCTAAGGCTCTGTTCCAGCATCGCCAGCTCATCACAGTAGTCAGGTTCAGTGAGTAGTACCTGGAACTCTGTGGTTTTTAGCTTACTTTGCATGCATAACCTGTATTCTTGTGTTTTCTCTGAAGTTCCTTCAGAAGGGGTTATGTTGCTCCGCTGGTGATCTTGGTTCTTCCCTAAAGCTTTGGTACGACTGAAGGAGCTGAGTAGGAGGAGCCCAAGCTGGAGGAGCCAGCCAGTCAACACGCTTTTGATCTGAGGTGTCATCCTGATCTGGGGCTCCGCCTACCCATCAGTAATGAATTACTGTGTCTCTCTTCCTTCCTTCGCTGAAAAGGATTTTACAGGTAAGTTCTTACCAAAATCCGTGTTTTAGCTACTCTTCAACTGTGAGTGTAAGTGCACACGTTCAGGAATGTGTGCAGAATTTTCCTGAGCAAAACCAGACTTTTTTCGCAGTAAAAACGCATGTGTTTTTTGTGCGGAATTTGCTTTTTTTTCCTCAATGCATTTTTTTTTGCGGAAAAAATGCACCATGTGCACAAAAATTGCGGAATTCATTCTAAAAGGATGCTTCATTCATGCATTTTTTACGCGTTTTTTGCCGTGAAAAAAACGCAAATAATCCTGAACGTGTGCATTTAGCCTGAGAGACAGAATCTTATAATAATTCAGAAAATCAAATTGTATGATTTTTACATAATTAATTTGTATTTTTTTTTGCATGAAATAAGTATATGATGCAATAGAAAAGCGGAACGTAATATTTGGTACAGAAACTTTTGTTTGCAATTACAGAGGTAAGACTTTTCCTGTAGTTTTTTTTACTAAGTTTGCACACTGTGGTAGGGATTTTGGCCCACTCCTCCATACAGATCTTATCAGATCTTTCAGGTTTCAGGGCTGTCACTGGGCAACATTCAGTTTCAGCTCCCTCCAAAGATTTTCTATCGGGTTCAGGTCTGAAGACTGGCTAGGCCAGTCGAGGACCTTGAAATACTTCTTACGAAGCCACTTCATAGTTGCCTGGCTGTGTGTTTTGGGTCATTGTCAAGCTAGAAGACCCAGCCATGAAACATCTTCAGTGCTCTGACTGAGGTAAGGAGGTTTTTGGCCAAAATCTTGCGATACATGACCTCATCCATCCTCCCTTCACTATGGTGCAGTCTTCCTGTCCTCTTTGCAGAAAGGCACACCCAAAGTATGAGGTTCCCCCACCATGCTTCATGGTTAGAACAATGTTCTTGGAGTTGTACTCATCCTTCTTCTTCCTCCAAACACGGCGAGTGGAGTTCATACTAAAAAAGTTCTATTTTGGTCACATCTAACCACATGATGTGCTCCCGTGCCTCCTCTGGATCATTCAGATGGTAATTGGCAAACTTCTAATGGGCCTGGACATGTGCTGGCATGAGCGGTAGGACCTTGCTTGCCCTCACGGATTTTAACCCCTTAGTGAGCGGGCCAAATTTTTCAAATCTGACCAGTGTCACTTTATGTGGTAATAACTCTAGAACGCTTCAAGAGATCTCATTGCTTTTTCGTGACACATTTTACTTTATGTTCATAGTAAATTTGTCGATATTTTGTGCGTTTATTTATGAGAATATCATAAATTTGACAAAGCTTCAAAAATTAGCAATTTTCAAACTTTCAATAATTATCCCTTTAATCAAGACAGTCATACCACATAAAATAGTCATTAAATAACATTTATCTCTTTTTTTTTTTACATCAGCACCATTTTTAAATAGCCTTTTATTTTGTTAGGATGCTAGAAGGTTTAAAACTGTAGCAACAATTTTTAATTTTTTCAAGGAAATTTACAAAACTAACGTTATTAGGGACCTATTCAGTTTTGAAGTGACTTTGACCTATCTGTCATTAAATCCCCAAAAGTGAGACCATTTTAAAAACCGCACCCCTTAGTCATGATCTAAGGGTGACGGTTGGGTTAAAGGGGGAGCCCCCACACTCTGTTAACCATTTACATGCTGTAGTCACTATTGAAAGCAGCATCAGAGGGCTTAAAAAGCCATGGTTAGTGTCAACACCAATCAAGGCTGATATGGAAAGGTGTCAGCTATGGTATACAGTCGACAGCTGATACATTTTCAGTAGTTGGGGTATGCTATTATCTGATACGTGAGGTCAGTAAAAAGACGTATTAGTGGTCACTACTGGTTAATCCATGACGGCGTAGAGTTTTAATAACGGTAATGTTTGAAACTGTGGTCCAAGCTCCATTCAGGTCATGGACATGATCCTTCAGTGTAGTTGTGGGCTGATTCCTGACCTTTCTCAGAATCATCCTTGCCCCATGAGGCGAGAGCTTGCAATAAACCCCATACTGAGGAAGATTGACAGTCAGCCTGTGTTTCTTCCATTTTATAATAATTACCCCAACAGTTGTTGCCTTCTCACCAACCTGCTTGCCTATTGTCCTGTAGCCCATCCCAGCCTTGTGCAAGTCTACAATTTTGTCCCTAGTGTCCTTAGACAGCTGTTTGGTTTTGGCCATGCTGGAGATGTTGGAGTCTGATTGAGTGTGTGGACAGGTGTCTTTTATACAGGTAATAAGTTCAAGCAGGTGCAATTGATACAGGTAATGAGTGCAGAGTAGGAGGCTTCTTAAAGAAAAATTAACAGGTCTGTGAGAGCCAGAATTCTTGATGGTTGGTAGGAGATCAAATACTCATTTGATGCAAAAAAAAATGCAATTTAGGTTATTTAAAAATCATACAATGTGATTATCTGTTTTTTTTTTTAATTTTATTTTTAGATTCTATCTCTCACAGTTCAACTGTACCTACTATAAAAATTACAGATCTCTACATTCTTTGTATGTTGGTAAATATCCAAAATTGGCAGTGTATCAAATACTTATTTCCCCCACTGTATCTCTAAGCTGTGTGTGGCTGATGGCTGTAATATACCTTTATTCACTCCTGCAGGAGATGTGTTGGTATGGCTCGAGCCCAGGTTTCATGGAATCACTCCACATCATAAATTACATTATGTTTTCAATCCTAAAGGGTATGCCACACTAAACAATATCGCTAACGGGATCGCTAAAAAACGTCACTATTTAGCGATCCCGTTAGCGATATTGTTCAGTGCGGCAGCTTCCAGCGACGAGCTTCCTGCTGTGATCTCGCTCGTCGCTGGAATCGTTCCGGACCCTATTTCATCGCTGGCGCTCCCGCTGGGTAAGTATCTAATCGCTGTGTGGCACCTTTTCTTAGCGATTTAGCGGTACTTTTGTACCGCTAAAGTCGTTAAGAAGATCGCTAACGGCGATAGCGTCGTTAACTATATCGCTAAATGCGGCAGCATTTAGCGATATAGAAACAATCCCGCTAGCGATCGCATTAGTATGCAACGCTAACGAGATCGCTAGCGGGATAGCTTAGTGTGGCAGTACCTTAAGGAATTCAGATTACTGCACAATCTCTCCTGAAATGAGGAGCACTAATACTTTCTCTACTCTTCTGGTTAGGACTCCAATGGTTCACCATAAATGAGTGTAAATCTGGTTTAATGTTGTAGTTCTTCCCCCAAACATGCTTTTTTGTTGGGGATGTAACATGCAATACAAAAAATGTTGTTAATTAATACGTTCATTCTGTATATAGTTTGATTGCTGTGGGATCCGCCTGCCCCACTTATGTGAGTCTGTATCTCCGTGGTAGTCTTTTAAGAAAGGTCTCCATTGCCTCTTCCGAATGCCAGAGATCTAAATTTCAGACACCTCAGGTCTGCAGTATTCTAAAAAGTTCTTTATGAATGTCTAATATTTCTTCTTCAAAGTCATCTGATAGAAAATATTGGCCCTTAAGATAGTTCAGATTACCAAGAGCCACGGAGCCACATACTGTAATTACCCCAGAGAGGTTTTACCACTAGTTACTCATTTTTTCTCTGATGAAGACTGTTGAGTTTGATCATTTCAGTAGATGTATTAATGTCTATAGTCACAGTTTTTGACTACAGTAGTTTGTGCCCAAAATACTCTGATTTAACCACTTCTCGCAGCCAGTTTTGTGTTCCTAATCAGGGCCCGTTTTTCAAATCTGATGTGTGTCACTTTATGTGGTGATAACTTTGTTTCCTATAATTCTTTGTGAAGGATTCCAGAAAACCTTACAAATTATTTTCTAACTTCTCTTGAATTCGACAATACCCTACAGTACACTACTGTCAGGTTAAGAAAGGAAGGAGCGACATTTATCTATTTGAATGCAGATCTTGCTGGAATAGTTTGCAGACACAAAGTAATGGGGGCACTCTTTGTTGTTACCTGGCAGATCAAAAGATGGCCAACATGAACATGCTTGTCACTATCCCCCCCCCCCCGCCGTCACCAATCTGTGATGGAGCTTACAAAGTCACAGTTCTCTGGCGCCCCCTTACCTTCAGATCAGTCAGGGAACTGAGTAGTCGCTGAAGAGGCTGTACTATCACATACTGCTTATCGAGGCACTCTACAGTGAGGGCGGTATATATATCACCAGTCCCAGGCCAGGAATATATATATATAAACCTCCGGTCCATCACTGCCAGGATCCCCCAATAACACCAAAACGGTATACTGCCACCAGTTCCTCGTTAGAAATAAGCCCGGTCCGTGCACAAAAGACAGCAGGGGGTCCCAGCTCTTTTCTTCCTCGCATTAATTCTAATTCTCTGGCAATATGGCAAGGTCCTGTTCTTTTGACGAATTGTGCATTTGTCTCATAGGTGGGGGCCACAGTTCAGGAGCAGGGGGAGAGGGAGGAGTCTGGATAATATATTGGGCCTGAAATTAATAAATCAAAATGGTGTCTCATTCATCCCTCACAACTATCTACTCCATTTTTCAGATCCCAGGGATTGCTTTGTTCATAATCCCTTAACCCGTCTACATGGATCTGGACTTATACAGGGACCCCTAGGCTTGGGCCACGGTGTTACGTGCTGTTAGGAGAGAAAATGCAAAATCAGAAAACGCAAGAGTAGTCAGTAAACGGGCCGGGGTCACAACAAGAAACAGATATTCAAGCCGATCATTGAGCACAGAGGAATGAACCAGAGGAGGACAAGCTGTATCTGGCAGCTTCCACCAGTATACTTCGAGCATTAGTAGGATGTGCTTTCCAATTGTCTGAAGTAGGTAGCAGATTACTTCAGCTGGACAGCACACACACCTATACTGCCAAACAGGATGGTACTACTGGTCCCAGGCACCCTTATCATATTGGCTGGACAGAGCTTCTGGTTTTGACGTCTCCATCACCAGTGCCATTCAAAAAATGGATAAGGCGGCACCTGGTGACAGAAAAAGACGTTGAAAGGGCTGATCCAAAAGAAGATGGGACACACCATTTGCAGAAGCCCTTATATGACAAAATGGCTGAAAACCAGAACAGTAGAAATCCCCATAAAGTTACTCCATTTTTGAAATTATAACCCTCAATTAATTTATAGGGGTAACAACTATTTTGACTCCACAGACACTTTTCGGAAATTAGCAAGCTGTGCATGTTGGAGAGTGAAAATTGCAAATTTGTCATTTTATTACCCAACACATAGTGCCCAGATTGTTGTGCTCCAGGAGACACACACACACCGTAAATTAAGTGGATTCTTCTCACTATAGTAATGATAAATACAGGGATCCCAAATATTGTTTGAGCAAACTACAAGGCTGAAAAGCGAGGGGGAGATTAGAGAGAACGTATTTTGCTGGATTGCTTTACGTTTCAAGAGCCTTTGAGCTATTATTAATGTGGAAACCTCTGTTTTTCCACTCATGGACCTGAGTGGGGACTTGTTTTTTGTGAGATGAGTAGACGTTTTTATTGGTATTATTTTCACCTATACAACATTGTTTGGCTTTTTATTCCATATTTTGGAGGCAGAATGAACAAACAGTTGTAGAAAGAGAAATGGTTAGCACTCGACCCAGGTAGGTTGCCCTATACGATGCTAGTGAAAAGGAACCATTGGTCCAAAGTCCACAATCAAGAAAATAATCACTGCACACGTAATTCTCAGTTGTGCAAAAAGTGGATACATTTTATTGAAATATGATGCGGCAATTATTTGTTGACGTTTCGGCCACGTTTGTCGTGTGCAGTGATTATTTTCTTGATTGTGAACAAACAGTTGAACACCACACTCTACTTGTTCATCCTATAAGGTTTTCTATTAGATGGTGAACTGTTATTGTGTTAGTGAATGATTCAATATTTTTACATAACTTGACATTTTTACTGACAGTTTAAGTAGAAATATTTCAAAATATGAAATTCAGGGATATTTTATTCCAAAAAAAATAATTGTTTTCTGTTTTGGCAGATGACTGTACCAGGAGATCTGAGGGACAGCTGACATCTTCAATTTTTAAATCAGATGATCTTGAGATTCCCCAGGATACAATTGAAGTGAATGCCATTATTCCAGATATACCATCATTCTTTCACAACAAAGATCTATCATCTGATCCTTTGAAACAGGTCCTGCCTTCTGATTCATTATCAATTACTGAGGAAAATCAAAGTCACAAAATAAACATTAAAAAACAAACTGCCCCTAAAGGAAATAAGTCATTTTCACGTTCAGAATATGTAAATAGCTTTTCCCTCGAAAACTCTTTTCTTGCACATCAAAAAATTCACACAGATGAGAATAGATTTTGTTGTTCCAAGTGTGGGAGATGTTTTAGCCAGAAATCAGATCTTGTTAGTCACCATAGAACTCACACAGGGGAGAAGCCATTTTCATGTTCAGAATGTGGGAAACATTTCAACCAGAAATCAGATGTTGTTATACACCTACGAACCCACACAGGGGAGAAGCCTTTTTCATGTTCAGAATGTGGGAAATGTTTTAGCCGGAAATCGCTTCTTGATAGCCACCAGAGAACCCACACAGGGGAGAAGCCGTTTTCATGTTCAGAATGTGGGAAATGTTTTAACCATAAATCAAATTTTGTGAAGCACCAGAGAATTCACACAGGGGAGAAGCCTTTTTCATGTTCAGATTGTGAAAAATGTTTTTCCCGGAAAGACCATCTTGATAGCCATCAAAGAACCCACACAGGGGAGAAGCCTTTTTCATGTTTAGAATGTGGGAAACGTTTTAACCAGAAGTCAGATGTTGTTATACACCAAAGAACCCACACAGGGGAAAAGCCTTTTTCATGTTCAGTATGCGGGAAATGTTTTGTAGGTAAATCAAATCTTATCGCACATCAGAGAAGTCACAATGGGGAGAAGCCTTTTTCTTGTTCAGAATGTGGGAAATGTTTTACAGATAAGTCAAATCTTATCGCACATCAGAGAACTCACAATGGGGAGAAGCCTTTTTCTTGTTCAGAATGTGGGAAATGTTTTACAAATAAGTCAAATGTTATCAAACATCAGAGAACTCACAATGGTGAGAAGCCTTTTTCATGTTCAGAATGTGGGAAATATTTTAACCAAAAAGCACATCTCGATACCCACTGGAGAATTCACACAGGGGAGAAGCCTTTTTCATGTCCAGAATGTGGGAAATGTTTTAACCAGAAATCAGATTTGGTTAAGCACCGGAGATCTCACACAGGGGAGAAGCCATTTTCCTGTTCAGAATGTGGGAAATGTTTTACAGATAAATCAAATCTTATCGTACATCAGAGAACTCACACAGGGGAGAAACCTTTTTCCTGTTCAGAATGTGGGAAATGTTTTGTGAGTAAATCATCTTTTCTTGGTCACCAGAGCAGTCACACAGGGGAGAAGCCTTCTTGATGTTGTTAATGTGGGAAATCTTTTACATGGAAATAAACTCTTAATAAACATAAAAGAATTCACACAGGGGTGAAGCCTTGTTCATGTTCAGTATGTTGAAAATGTTTTCACAGAAAATTGAATCTTCTTCAAGAGTTGTACACTTGTCATTCCTCATAACTCACCTCTTGTGGTAGGGCAATTCCAGCGCCATTGGCGCTCACTTTCCCAGGGCACATGTGAGATTGTTGCATCACACGAGGCCTGCGCCCAATCAGTGCCATTTTCACCTTCCTCACCTTCGGAAGTATTGAACGTGAACAGGAAGCCTGTGCTGCAGCTGCTCTATGACTTCCTCTATTATTCTATTTGTCTCAAGGTGGGGACAGTGATGCCAGCACTGATTGGGACAGGGCTCATTTGATGTAATAACCTCACATGAGCCCCAGGAATGCATTGCTAAAACCGCTGGCATGGCATCAACACGGGAGGTGATTATAGTTTTTATTTAACAGGACCAAACATGAGTAATGAGAAGGGCTTGTCCAGTTTAGTGGACAACCTCTGTAAAGATCACAAATCCCACATAGGGAAAAGCCATTATCATACCGAGAGCATGAAAAATAAATTAGTGGAAAATCATATCTTTTTGATTATGAAAAATAATACTGGGAGAAATTATATATGTTATTGACAAATTGTACAAAAATATATAACAGACAGTCATATCATTAAATGAAAAAGGGAAATTACTTTGGAACTTACCGTATTTTTTGGACTATAAGACACACTTTCAGCATGAAAAAATCTTGCTAATAAGTGAGTGCGTCTTATAGACAGGAGGCAGCTTCCTGTGATAGAGGAGAACGCTAGAGACAGTGTCCTTCCTGATTACAGAGAACTGCTCTCTCCTCCACACCCACTCTTATCTAACTGATCGGTGTAAAGTAGGACAGGAAGGTATGGGCCCTGCAGATCATGTAATTAATCAAATGACTTGGAAGGAACTACAAAGTGGAGTAATGTACTGCATATACAGTACATGTGGTTACAAATATGCCTCTGTAGCAGAGCTGTGTGTGTATGTAAACATGAATATATAACAGAGCTTTGTGTATGTAAATGAGCGTATGTAGCGGAGATGTTTATTTATATAAATGTGTGCGTGTAGCAGAACTGTGTGTATATAAATGTGCATATGTAGCAGAGCTTATGTTCCACCTGGCACCATTCATCCTATTACGAGTCGCCTGGGTCGTGCACCCTACATATTGTATATGGCAATCTCACCTCAATAGATAGATCATATAATCAATGTTGCAGTTGACATGTTGTTTGATATGGAAGACTCTGGACTTCTCCCGTGTTTGAGGAAGAGAATACTGAACTCTCATGTAGTATCAAAGGCAATTCTTTGTATTACAATGGTAGAGCACGCAGTCAGTGATGACCCAGATGGAACAAATGAGTGGGACCCCTGTGTTTTGCTTCATCTTTTTCTGCTGGGGGGTGTGGCAATGTTCCCCGATAGGATGGGAGCATTAATGAGGAGCGCCCAATATTTTGACGGAATGCAGGTGCATCTCTTTTGGGTTTTCATTGGCTGTAAGCCATAATCATCAACATTAACAGAAATAAACACTTGAAATAGATCACTCTGTTTGTAATAACTCTATATAATATGAGTTTCACATTTTGTATTGAAAAATTTAAATAAATTAACTTGATGATATTCTAATTTTGTGAGAAGTATATGTATCTCTCATTACTTTGTGTGATTGAGTGTAGGTAGGAAACTGTATTTGATTATCTTGTTTAGTTCCATATTGTCCGCTAGCGATTTATCTATGCTATTCAGATTACCAGACAGTCATTCTGCTCGAGTCTGAACTTGCGTTTAAAAGCATCGTCTATGATCCCTTTGGGGTACTTCTTTGCCTTAAACCTCTTCTGTAGAATTTGTGCTTCTTTTAAGAAATCCTCATTAGATGTACAATTTTTTATTATTGTTCTGTACTGGCCATAGAGAATATTAGTGATCCATATTGGATAATGGCGACTACAAAATTCAAGGTAACTATTCACGTTGACGATTTTAAAAAATGTCAAAATGTGGATAGTGTCAAGGACTCCCTTATGTATGTTCAGATCAAGAAATTCGGTTGTTGGGGAGAAATTCTGCAAAAATTTGAGACCACAGAACTTCTTATTGAGCTCTACCACAAAGATTTCTGCTTCACTGGGAGTTCCTGTCCATATGATGAACAGGTCATCTATATATCTCCTGTAATAGAGGATGTAGCCCACCGGCGGGGGGGCGTGCGATGTGGGGAGACTCGAATAGTTCCATGAAGAGAGTTGCATAGCTGAGGGCGATGCGCGTGCCCACCGCACAGCCCATCAGCTGCCAGTAGGTCACACCCTCAAAGGAAAACACATTATGTGTTAGCACAAAGCTGATACTGTTCATCAAAAATGTTGATTTAATCTCAGACATTGGTTGGTCTTGGTCAAGATAATATTAAATGGCCTCTAAACCTAATTCATGTTGGATATTGGAATATAGTGACTGGACATCTAATGTCATGAATGAATAATGACCGTGTAATGGTAAGTTCTTTAGTTCAGTAATAAGAAGGTGGAGTCCCTTAAATAGGACGGTAATCGGAGAACATAGGCTGTAGAAATAAATCAATGTCATGGGAAAGCTTGGCGGTGAGTGAATTGATCCCACATATAGGGGATATTGGTAAGGCACTAATGTACTTTGGGTAAAAACTAAAAAACGGTAGTTGAAAGTGTTTTTTTTTTTTTCTCTAAAGGATTGCTAGATTTCGCTTTCCCAATTAGAGACATATATTTTTGATAGTGGGATGAGGGATCCTCTGATAATCTTGAGTAATAATCTTCATCACTCAGAATTCCCATACCTTCCTCCATATAAGCCTCCCGATTCATGATAGCCAAAACCCCTCCCTTGCCTTTCAGCGCCACCATAGCTTCTCATTCACCCTTGGTGAGGTTCTCCCTCTTTAGTTTATTGGGCATGGACCTCCGGTCTTCCAATATCAAGTGATGGGATGTTTCTATATGGCTGCCACTGTGATGGAATGTTTCTATATGGCTGCCCATGTGACGGGTCCAATAGAAATGTGATTTGGATTGAGCATCCATGTTATAATAATTGTAATAAAGTCCTTTCTTTTGTGTGTATGTGTGTGTAATATATATATATATATACCGTATATACTCGCGTATAAGCCAAGATTTTCAGCCCATATTTTAAGGCTGAAAGTCCCCCTCTCGGCTTTTACGTGAGTCATATATGCCAGGAGGTCGGCGGGGGTGTCAGATCATACCCCCCTGCCGCGTCTCTGCAGCCCCCTCCTGCTTCTCCCACGATCTCAGGCTCCTTCCTTCAGCGGTTACGTGGTACCGCTCATAAAAGTCATGAATATGCGCATATTCATGACTTTAATGAGCGGTACCACGTGACCGCTGAAGGAAGGAATAGCTGCCGGAGACCGGTGGAGAAGCATGGGGGCTGCAGATACGCTCCAGGATGAGGTAAGTATATGCGATATTCACCTGTCCCCGGTCCACCGCTGCATTCCGCTTTATCCTCTGCATCCTCTGGCTGTGACATTCAGGTCAGAGGGCACGATAACGTAATTAGTGCGTGCCGCACCCTCTGCCTGAGCACTCACTGACAGGACACGGAAGACAGCGGCGTGCAGCGGTGGACCGGGGACAGGTGAATATCTCAGGTGCCGGGGCCCTGAGCCAGCGGTGACACAGGCACCTGTCCCCCATAGCGCGCCAGTGTCCCCGCCTGCTCAGGACACTGGAAACTGGCCCCCAGCGACAAGAGGTGAGTATGTAATTTTTTTTTATTTGCAACAGCAGCGGCAGCATATGGGGCATAATCTATGGAGCATCTTATGGGGGCATAATCTATGGAGCATTTTATGGGGGCATAATCTATGGAGCATCATATGGGGCATAAAATATATGGAGCATCTTATGGGGGCATAATCTATGGAGCATCATATGGGGGCTTAATCTGTGGAGCATCATATGGGGGCATAATCTATGGAGCATTTTATGGGGGCATAATCTATAGAGCATCATATGGGGCATAATCTATGGAGCATTTTATGGGGGCATAATCGATGGAGAATCTTATGGGGGCATAATCTATGGAGCATTTTATGGGGGCATAATCTATGGAGCATCATATGGGGGCATAATCTAGTAGCTGCTGCATTTTCCACCCTACGCTTATACGCGAGTCAATAAGTTTTCTGTTTTGTGGCAAAATTAGGGGGGTCGGCTTATACACGGGTCGGCTTATACATGAGTATATACGAGAGAGATAGATAGATAGATAGATATATATATATATATATATATATATATATATATATATATATATACAGTACAGACCAAAAGTTTGGACACACCTCATTTAAAGACTTTTCTGTATTTTCATGACTATGAAAATTGCCAATTCACACTGAAGGCATCAAAACTATGAATTAACACATGTGGAATTAAATACTTAACAAAAAAGTGTGTAACAACAGAAATGATGTCTTATATTCTAGGTTCTTCAAAGTAGCCACCTTTTGCTTTGTTGACTGCTTTGCACACTCTTGGAATTCTCTTGATGAGCTGCAAGAGTTAGTCACCAGAAATGGTTTTCACTTCACTGGTGTGCCCTGTCAGGTTTAATAAGTGGGATTTCTGGCCTTATAAATGGTATTGGGACCATCAGTTGTGTTGTGCAGAAGTCTGGTGGATACACAGCTGATAGTACTACTGAATAGACTGTTTGAATTTGTATTATGGCAAGAAAAAAGCAGCTAAGTAAAGAAAAACGAGTGGCCATCATTACTTTAAGAAATGAAGTTCAGTCAGTCCGAAAAATTGGGAAAACTTTGAAAGTATCCCCAAGTGCAGTTGCAAAAACCTTCAAGCACTACAAAGAAACTGGCTCACATGAGGACCGCCCCAGGAAAGGAAGAACAAGAGTCACCTCTGCTTCTCAGGATAAGTTTATCCGAGTCACCAGCCTCAGAAATCGCAGGTTTACAGCAGCTCAGATTAGAGACCAGGTCAATGCCACACAGAGTTCTAGCAGCAGACTCATCTCTACAACAACTGTTAAGAGGAGACTTTGTGCAACAAGCCTTCACGGTAAAATAGCTGCTAGGAAACCACTTCTAAGGACAGGCAACAAGCAGAAGAGACTTGTTTGGGCTAAAGAACACAAGGAATGGACATTAGACCAGTGGAAATCTGTGCTTCGGTCTGATGAGTCCAAATTTGAGAACTTTGGTTCCAACCACCGTGTCTTTGTGCGATGCAGAAAAGGTGAACGGATGGACTCTACATGCCTGGATCCCACCATAAAGCATGGAGGAGGAGGTGTGATGGTGTGGGGGTGCTTTGCTGGTGACACTGTTGGGGATTTATTCAAAATTGAAGGCATACTGAACCAGCATGGCTACCACAGCATCTTGCGCGACATGCTATTCCATCCGGTTTGCGTTTAGTTGGACCATCATTTATTTTTCAACAGAATAGTGACCTCAAACACACCTCCAGGCTGTGTAGGGGCTATTTGACCAAGAAAGAGAGTGATGGAGTGCTACGCCTGATAACCTGGCCTCCACAGTCACCAGACCTGAACCCAATCGAGATGGTTTGGGGTGAGCTGGACGGCAGAGTGAAGGCAAAAGGGCCAACAAGTGCTAAGCATCTCTGGGAACTCCTTCAAGATTGTTGGAAGACCATTTCCAGTGACTACCTCTTGAAGCTCATCAAGAGAATGCCAAGAGTGTGCAAAGCAGTCATCAAAGCAAAAGGTGGCTACTTTGAAGAACCTAGAATATAAGACATATTTTCAGTTGTTTCACACATTTTTGTTTAGTATATAATTCCACATGTGTTAATTCATAGTTTTGATGCCTTCAGTGTGTACAATTTTCATAGTCATGAAAATACAGAAAAATCTTTAAATGAGAAGGTGTGTCCAAACGTTTGGCCTGTACTGTATGTATATATATGTGTGCCTCAGTGCTGTCTCGGAGTCCAGCTTTCTTCAGCCATTGGTAGGATTTCTCCATGTCAGCTACCTCCATTATTTGTCGATGGTATATCCCATGAAGAGGCTTGTCTTGCCATGGCACTTTATGTTCCTGTTCTTCCTTCCAGATCTGTTGGTGCTGCCTTAGGCTTTCTCTCAGCATCTCATCTTTTGGTGCCATTTTTCGGATGTATTCCTGGATGCTCCTTGTTTCGTCCGTGATGGTGGCTTGGATACTTGTCAAGCCTCGACCACCCTCCTTTCTGTTGGTATACAATCTTTTGGTGCTAGACTTAGGGTGGAGACCTCCATGCATTGTGAGGAGCTTTCGTGTCTTCACATCTGCAGCTTCGATCTCTTCTTTTGGCCAGCACACTATGGCAGCAGGGTATCTGATAACTGGCAGGGCATATGTATTAATGGCACGAATCTTATTCTTCCCATTGAGCTGGCTCTTCAGGACCTGTCTTACCCTTTGATGGTATTTGGATGTTGCTGCTTTCCTTGCCTCCTCATCATGGTTACTATATCTGTGGGATGCCGAGATACTTGTAGCATGTCTGTACATCTGCTACATGCCCTGCTGGTAATTCCACTCCATTGGTCTTGACTACCTTGCCTCTCTTTATTACCAACTGGCCGCACTTCTCCAGTCCGAAGGACATCCCGATGTCTTCGCTGTAGATCCTTGTGAGATGGATCAGTGAATCGATGTCTCGTTCATTTTTTGCATATAGCTTGATGTCATCCATGTAGAGGAGGTGGCTGATTGTGCTTCCACTCTTGAATTTGTATCCATAGCCAGACTCTGTAATTATCTAACTGAGGGGGTTCAAGCCTATGCAGCACAGCAATATGGACAGTGCATCACCTTGGTATATGCCGCATTTGATGGATACTTGTGCTAGTTGTCTTGAGTTTACTTCTAATGTTGTTCTCCATAGCCCCATTGAGTTTCTGAGGAAGGTTCTTAATTTCCTGTTGACATTGTAGAGAGCCAAGCATTCACAGATCCATGTGTGTGGCACTGAGTCATAAGCTTTCCTGTAGTCAATCCAGGCTGTGCTGAGATTGGTCTGTCTGGATCTTGAATCTTGAGCGACTGCTCTATGTACTAGGAGCTGGTGCTTAGAGCCTCTGGTGTCGGTCCCAATTCCTTTCTGAGCTGGATTCATGTACTGGCTCATATGGTTCTGTAGCTTGGTGGCTATGATGCCTAACAGGAGTTTCCATGTTGTAAGGCAGGTTATCGGGCGGTAGTTGGATGGATCTGTTCCTTTATGAGGATCCTTCAAGATCAGCACTGTTCTACCTTGAGTTAGCCAAGCTGGGTGGTGGCCTGCTTCTAGCAGTTGGTTCATCTGCTTTGCCATGCATTCATGTACCGCTGTTAATTTCTTCAGCCAGTAGGTGTGGATCATGTCTGGACCAGGTGCTGTCCAGCTCTTCATGTTCTTGACCCGCTGTTGGATGTCTGCTTCTGTAATGGTGACTGGTTCTTTCTCTAGGTGGTTGATGTGTTTCATTCTCAGATCTTGCAGCCACGTTGCACTGGTGTTGTATATTTTTTTACTTCTCCCATATGTCCCTCCAGTATTGTTCAGTCTCTCCTATTGGTGGAGTTGCTGCCTTTTTGCTGTTACTCTGTAGTTGGCAGTACACTTTGGATGGTTCTTTGGAGAACAGGGCATTTATCTTCTTGTCCTCAGCTTCTCTAGTGTATCTCCTTAGTCTTGCAGTGAGTGCTGTGAGCCATTGTTTAGCAGTCTCTAGGGCTTCAGTTGGGGTCAGGCCTTTGTACTTTTCCAGCTTGGTCTTATTCTTGATCTTCACACCATTCTGTATTTCTGTTAGTTGGCTGACTTCCCTTCGTGTCACCTTGATTTTTGTCTCCAGCCTTCTTTTCCAAGGGGGGCACATACTTCTGTTGATCTTGCTAGTTGTATAACCAAGCATTTCCATGATTGCTGAGGCAGTAGCATAGATCAGTTTATTAGTTTGAGTTATGGTGGTGGTAGGTATTGATGCACGTGCTCTATTGGCATCTTCAAGCATACTGTCTGGTGGTGTTTCTTTGCTGGGCTTTGGCAGTCGATCTCTGGTATTGGTGGTATTTAGTTGATCTAAGATCTTCTGTTTCATATCCTCTCTCATTTGGTCTGCTGTTATAATAGCATTTCAGAACTGAGACACTAATCATAGCACAAGAACAAGCGCTAAGTACAAGATCCATAGAAGCAGGGATATACCACACAAGACAAGACCCAAGGTGCAGACTATGCAAAGAAACCTCAGAAACGGTCCAACACATAGTGGCAGGATACAAAATGCAAGCAGGAACAGCGTATACTGAACGCCACAACCAAGTAGCGGGAATTGTATACCGGAACATCTGTACAGCATATGGGCTAAGTCCTCCTAAGTCCAGGTGGGAGACCCCAGAAAAAGTGGTGGAGTATGAAAGGGCTAAAATCCTGTGGGACTTCAAGATCCAGATGAATAAGCAGGTGTTGGCTAACCAACCAGACATTGTCATAGTAGACAAGGACCAGAAGACAGCAATGATAATAGATGTGGCAGTGCCAAGTGACAGCAACATCAGAATGAAGGAATATGAGAAGCTGGAGAAATACCAGGGCCTCAAAGGAGAACTGGAGAAGATGTTGAAGGTGAAGGCAACAGTGATTCCAGTGGTGATAGGAGCACTTGGAGCAGTGACCCCTAAGTTGGAAGAATGGCTACAACAGATCCCAGGAGGAACATCTGAGCTCTCTGTCCAGAAAAGCGCAATGCTGGGAACAGCTAAGATCCTACGAAGAACCCTCAAACTCCCAGGCCTCTGGTAGAGGACCCGAGAATGAGAAAGGACAACAAAAGACCACCCCCAGTGGGGGTGAGAAGGAAGTTTTTTATATGTGTGTGTGTATATATATATATATATATATATATATATATATATATATATATATATATATATACAATACATGTACGTATATTTGCATGCATGACATTTAAGTTTCTAGACTTAAATACTCTTTTCAGCTGATGTATTCTGAACACATGGGTGTAACTTTTGTGAATGCTTAGTCGGCTTTCCTAGTCTAACAAATAAAGGTCTCATCCCTTTTTCTCTCTGGTAACATAGATAAGGATTGCTGACAGTTAAGCATATTCCAATATGTATACTATTTTGCAAACTTTGTATTTTGTATGCCCTTCTGTTGTTCTATTTAAACTCTAAGAATCTGTATTGAGGCAGACAGGTGACTGCTCACATCTGGTGCGGCCGTCATTCTCTCTCCATGCCGGCATGATCAATAAAGAACAAATCATCTTACGTATTCAGCTCTGGACGATTTCTAATTGGAATACTTAAAATCCACTGACATTTGGTGTGTTGGCTGGGAAACCCAACATCTTTACCTCACCGGTGAGGACTGTACAGTCATGGACAAAAGTTTTGAGAATGACGCAAATATTAATTTTTACAAAGTCTGCTGCTTCACTTTTTCTAATGGCAATTTGCATATACTCCAGAATGTTATAAAGAGTGATCAGCTTAACAGCAATTACTTGCAAAGTCAATATTTGGCTGGAAAATGAACTTTATCCCCAAAACACATTTCAACATCATTGCAGCCCTGCCAAAAAAGGACCAGCTAACCTCTTTTCAGTGATAGCTCCATTAACACAGGTGTGGGTGTTGATGAGGACATGGCTGGAGATCAATCTGTCATGATTAAGTAAGAATGACACCACTGGACATTTTAAAAGGAGGCTGGTGCTTGGCATCATTGTTTCTCTTCTGTTAACCATGGTTATCTCTAAAGAAACACGTGCAGTCATCATTGCAATGCACAAAAATGGCCTAACAGGGAAGAGTATCGCAGCTAGAAAGATTGCACCTCAGTCAACAATCTATGGCATCATCAAGAACTTTAAGGAGAGAGGTTCCATTGTTGCCAAAAAGGCTCCAGGGCGCCCAAAAAAGACCAGCAAGCGCCAGGACCGTCTCTTAAGTGTTTCAGCTGTGGGATCGGGCTACCAGCAGTGCAGAGCTTGCTCAGGAATGGCAGCAGGCATGTGTGAGTGCATCTGCACGCACTGTGAGGCGGAGACTCTTGGAGCAAGGCCTGGTCTCAAGGAGGGCAGCAAAGAAGCCACTTCTCTCCAGAAAAAACATCATGGACAGACTGATATTCTGCAAAAGGTACAGGCAGTGGACTGCTGAGGACTGGGGTAAAGTTATTTTCTCTGATGAATCCCCTTTTCGATTGTTTGGGACATCAGGAAAACGCCTCATTCGGAGAAGACAAGGTGAGCGCTACCACCAGTCTTGTCTCATGCCAACTGTTAAGCATCCTGAAACCATTCATGTGTGGGGTTGCTTCTCAGCCAAGGGAATCGGCTCTCTCACAGTCTTGCCTAAAAACACAGCCATGAATAAAGAATGGTACCAGAATGTCCTCCAAGAGCAACTTCTCCCAACCCTCCAAGAGCAGTTTGGCGATCAACAATGCCTTTTCCAGCATGATGGAGCACCTTGCCATAAAGCAAAGGTAATAACTAAATGTCTCAGGGAACAAAACATAGAGATTTTGGGTCCATGGCCTGGAAACTCCCCAGATCTTAATCCCATTGAGAACTTGTGGTCAATCATCAAGAGACGGGTGGACAAACAAAAACCTAAAAATTCTGACAAAATGAAAGCATTGATTGTGCAAGAATGGACTGCTATCAGTCAGGATTTGGTCCAGAAGTTGATTGAGAGCATGCCAGGGAGAATTGCAGAGGTCTTGAAGAAGAAGGGTCAACACTGCAAATATTGACTTGCTGCATTAACTCATTCTAAATGTCAATATAAGCTTTTGTTACTCATATGTTTGCAATTATATTTCTGTCTGTGATAAAAACATTTGTCAAACACACATAAAAACCAGAGGGCAGCAGATCATGTGAAAATTAATATTTGTGCCATTCTCAAAACTTTTGGCCATGACTGTAAACTGTGCACGGGGGAGTCTGGAACTCCTTAAGTAAGTCCTCCATCTTAACATTTGGCGTCAACAGAGGCATTATCAGTTATCCCAGACTGAGGGGAAGTGACGGATTTCGTATAGTCCAAGGATCTCTGGGAATCGTCTGTATCTGAATACACGTAAGAACATTTAATAATTTTTATTATATTCGGTAACCTTGTTAATCCAGTATTAATGTTATTCTAGGATTGAATGGGGACTAGGATTGTGGACAATTGCAATTGGAGTTTGTAGGATCCTGTAAGTTGGAAGTTGTTTACATGCAATTGGGTTGTAAAACTCCTGTAAGTTGCGAAGCTCCATAGTGATTGGGGTTTGTTTGTTCTTGTAAGATATTCCGTAGAATGGGTACAAAGCCAGTGTGAGAAGGCTACTGTGGAATAAAAAAAACACCATGTGCACGTTAAATTTATCTAGATGGGAGAGTAGAGGGAGACTCTCAGGATTGAGGAATCCGCTGGATTAACCTAAAATAGAACCCAGTATAAGATTAATTTTTGCCGGTATTCTGTTTTGTCTTCTGTACTTTGTTGACTATTTTCTGTTAAGTGGCTGTTTTGTCTGTCTTTTAAAATTATTGAACTAAAACGCTATAAATATATGTTTTATGTTACATATGAGACTCCTTGAATGGTCTCTTGAGTGAATGTATAAGGATTGAAATATAAAATCCTGAGTGTATAAGGGAGTCCAGTAGGTGTGGTTGACAGTCATGTGTGGACTGGAGACAACTCATAGGTTATTATAGCGGTATAAAACACCTAGGTACCCGCCACCTGATCCCCATAGAGAATATTCCATGTTGTATTGTTATGTTTTCTAAACCTGATGAAGAGACCTGAGTAGTCTCGAAAGCTTGCAATTTGTTACCATCTTTTCAGTTAGCCATTAAAAGGTATCAACCACTGAGGACTCTCAACTCTAATATTTTTCTATCTACTGGCTAATACAGTACAAAGATATACATCTTTACTGTACAAGTGGGTAGAAATTCATTGTGCTCCAGGATTTCTATTGTGTGTAGTCCTCATCTTGTTGTTTGTCTTTTTGTATTTAAGAATTTAATTTTACAGCCTTATGAGACCTTATCCCATAGCTATATTTTGAGGTCTTGTCCTCATTTTAAAGGGAATCTGTCACCCTAAATTGGCGGGATATTTAAATGATGGCAGTCAGATCAGATAGCGGTGTTTTGGGTACTTGCCTTAACATGTTGTTCTCCGCTGTCTCCATTATTTCTGGAAATTGTAGTCGTTGCCCCCATATAACGCGCCTGCGCATTGCAATCTGCGGGCAAAGCATACTGCGCGTGCGCAATTCAAGATTGCAATGCGCAGGCGCGTTATATGGAGGGCAACGACTACAATTCCCAGAAATAATGGAGACAGCGGCGAGCAACATGTTAAGGCAAGTACCCAAAACACCGCCCATCTGACCTGACTGCCATCATTTAAATATCCCGCCAATTTAGGGTGACAGATTCCCTTAAGGACAGAGCCATTTTGCAGCTTAATGACCGGGCCAATTTTTACAATTCTGACCACTGTCACTTTATGAGGTTATAACTCTGGAACGCTTTAACGAATCCCGCTGATTCTGAGATTGTTTTTTCGTGACATATTGTACTTCACGTTAGTGGTAAAATTTCTTTGATATGACTTGTGTTTATTTATGAAAAAAACGGAAATATGGCGAAAATTTTGAAAATTTAACAATTTTCAAACTTTAAATTTTTATGCCCTTAAATCAGAGAGATATGTCACACAAATTTCTTAATAAATAACATTTCCCACATGTCTGCTTTACATCAGCACAATTTTGGGACCAAAATTTTTTTTGTTACGAAGTTATAAGGGTTAAAAGTTGACCAGCGATTTCTCATTTTTACAACACCATTTTTTTTTAGGGACCACATCACATTTGAAGTCACTTTGAGGGGTCTATATGATAGAAAATACCCAAGTGACACCATTCTAAAAACTGCACCCCTCAAGGTGCTCAAAACCACATTCAAGAAGTTTATTAACCCTTCAAGTGCTTCACAGGAGCTGAAGCAATGTGGAAGGAAAAAATTGACATTTAACTTTTTTTGCAAAAGCTTTACTTCGGAACCAAGTTTTTTTATTTTCACAAGTGTTAAAAGAAAAAATGAACTACAAAATTTGTTGTGCAATTTCTTCTGAATACTTCGATACCCCATATGTGGGGGTAAACCACTTTTTGGGCGCGTGGCAGAGGTCGCAAGGGAAGGAGCGCCGTTTGACTTTTTCAACGCAGAATTGGCTGAATGCCATGTCGCGTTTAGATAGCCCCTGATGTGCCTAAACAGTGGAAACACCCCACAAGTGACCCCATTTTGGATACAAGACCCCTTAAGGAACTTATCTAGATGTGTGGTGAGAACTTTGAACCTCCAAGTGCTTCACACAAGTTTATAACCTAGAGCCGTGAAAAAAAAAAAAAAATTTTTTTCACAAAAATGATCTTTTCACCCCAATTTTTAATTTCCCAAGGGTAATAAGACCGCAAAAGTTTTTGTGCAATTTGTCCTGAGCATGCTGATACCCCATATGTGGGGGTAAACCACTTTTTGGGCGCACGGCAGAGGTCGCAAGGGAAGGAGCGCTGTTTGACTTTTTCAACGCAGAATTGGCTGGATGCCATGTCGCGTTTAGAGAGCCCCTGATGTGCCTAAACAGTGGAAACCCCCAACAAGTGACCCCATTTTGGAAACTAGACCCCTAAGGAACTTATCTAGATGTGTGGTGAGCACTTTGAACCTCCAAGTGATTCACACAAGTTTATAACGTAGAGCCGTGAAAATAAAAAATCATATTTTTTCCACAAAAATGATCTTTTCACCCCAATTTTTATTTTCCCAAGGGTAACAAGACCCCAAAAGTTTTTGTGCAATTTGTCCTGAGCATGCCGATACCCCATATGTTGGGGTAAACCACTTTTTGGGCGCACGGCAGAGGTCGCAAGGGAAGGAGCTCCGTTTGACTTTTTCAACGCGGAATTGGCTGGACGCCATGTCGCATTTGTAGAGGCCCTGATGTGTCTAAACAGTGGAAACCCCCCACAAGTGACCCCATTTTGGAAACTAGACCCCCTAAGGAACTTATCTAGATGTATGGTGAGCACTTTGAAGCCCCAAGTGCTTCACAGAAGTTTATAACGCCCGGGCGTGAAAATAAAAAAATCATATTTTTTCCACAAACCTGATCGTTTAGTCCCCAATTTTTTATTTTCACAAGGGTAACAGGAGAAATTGGACAACAAAAGTTGTTGTACAATTTGTCCTGAGTATGCTGATACCCCATATATGGGGGGGGACCACTGTTTGGGCGCACGGCAGGGCTTGGAATGGAAGCAGCACCGTTTGACTTTTTCAAACCAAAATTGGCTGGAATTGAGATTGGACACCATGTCGCGTTTGGAGAGCCCCTGATGCGCCTAAACAGTGGAAACCCCCCACAAGTAACACCATTTTGGAAACTAGACCACCTATGGAACTTATCTAGATCCGCTGTGAGCACTTTGAACCCCCAAGTGTTTCACAAAAGTTTATAATGCCTGGGTGTGAAAAAAAAAAAAAAAACAATTTTCCACAAAAATGATTTTTTAGTCCCAAATTTTTGATTTTTCACAAGGAAATTGGACCCCAAAAGTTGTTGTCCAATTTGTCCTGAGTACGCTGATACCAAATATGTGGGGGGGGGAAACTGTTTTGGCGCACAGCAGGGCTTGGAAAGGAAGTAATAACGTTTTGGAATGCAGACGTTGGTGGGGGTCATGTTCCGTTTGCATTGCCCCAGATGAGCCTAAACAGTGGAAAACCCCCACAAGTGACCCCATTTTGGAAACTAGACCCCATAAGGAACTTATCTAGATCTGTGGTGAGCACTTTGAACCTCCAAGTGTTTCACAAAAGTTTATAATGCCTGGGTGTGAAAAAAAAAAAATCAATTTTCCACAAAAATGATTTTTTAGTCCCAAATTTTTGATTTTTCACAAGGAAATTGGACCCCAAAAGTTGTTGTCCAATTTGTCCTGAGTACGCTGATACCAAATATGTGGGGGGGGGAACTGTTTTGGCGCACAGCAGGGCTTGGAAAGGAAGTAATAACGTTTTGGAATGCAGACGTTGGTGGGGGTCATGTTCCGTTTGCAGTGCCCCAGATGAGCCTAAACAGTGGAAACCCCCCACAAGTGACCCCATTTTGGAAACTAGACCCCTTAAGGAGCTTATCTAGATGTGTGGTGAGCACTTTGAACCCCCTAGTGCTTCACAGAAATTTATAAACGCAGAGACGTGAAAATGAAAAATCATTTTTTTTCTCAAAAATGATTTTTTTAGCCAGCTATTTTTTATTTTCCCAAGGGTAATCGGAAAAATTAGAACCCCAAAATTGGTGTGCAATTTGTCCTGAGTACGCTGATACCCCATATGTTGGGGTAAACCACTGTTTGGGCGCACGGCAGGGCTCGGAAGGGAGGGAGCGCCATTTGACTTTTTGAACGCCACATCGTGTTTGGAGACCCCCTGATGTGCCTAAATAGTGGAAATCCCTCAATTCTAGCTCCAACCCTAATCCCAACACACCCTAACCCTAATCCCAACCCTAATCCCAACCCTAATTCCAACCCTAATTGTAACCCTAACCTTAATTATAACCTTAATTATAACCCTAACCCTAATTGTAACCCTAACCCTAATTCTAACCCTAATTATAACCCTAACCCTAAGGCTAGGTTCATTTTGCGTTTTACCAGCCCGTTCAACACATAGCGTTTACGGGCTGGTAATGGTATAGCATAACGCGATCGCATTATGCTATACCCGCTAGCGCAGAGGAATCAGCAGATGATTCATCTGCGCTAGCGGTGACGGAGCCCAAACGCTGCAGCCCGCGTCCGAGGCTCCGTCACTGAATGATGGCACGTCGCAAACGCATGCCGCTTTACGGCATGCGTCGCGATGCGCCCTCAAATGGGGGTGAATGGCAGCGTTAACGGACTGCGTTACACCGCGTTATACCGCGGTGTAACGCAGTCCGTCTAACGGACTGCCATAACGCAGTATGAACCCAGCCTAACCCTAACGCTAATTATAACCCTTACCCTAAGGCCGCTTTCACACTTCCAGCGGGCGCCTGTCGGCGCCCCCGGCATTTTGCCGCAGCGCCGCATCAGAAAACCTGATGCGCCGCCGGCGGCCGCATGCGGTTTTTTGCCGGATGGTTTCTGATGCCCGGAGACATCAGAAACCATCCGGCAAAAACAAAAAACGTTACATGCAGCGTTTTGTCCGGCCGCCGCAATGTACATTTGCGCCGCATCCGGACAAAACTGCATGCAACGCATTGACATGCGGCGCCATCCGGCGCTAATGCAAGTCAATGCAAAAAAACGCATGCGGCGCATCAGATTTTCTGATGCGGCGCTGCGGCTAAATGCCGGGGGCGCCGTCAGGCGCACACCGGATGTGTGAAACCAGCCTAATGCTAACCCTAACCCTAATTATAACCTTAACCCTAATTATAACCCTAACCCTAATTATAACCCTAACCCTAACAGAAAAATGAAAATAAATATAATTTCTACTTTTTATTATATGTCCCTAACTAAGGGGGTGATAAATGGGGGGGTTATGTACTGTTTTTTTTTTTATTTTGATCACTGTGATAGTTTATCACAGTGATCAAAATGTACTTTTATGAGAATGAATGAAAAAAAATTTGAATCTGCCGCCAAAGCAGATCGGCGGGCGCACTGCGCATGCGCCCGCCATTTTTGTTTTGCAGGAAGAAGAAGCCGGGATCCTGGGGCCTGCGGGAGGACGGAGGACACCGGTAAGTATACGGGGGGGCGATCGGGGGACCGGGGGACCTTCATCTTCTCCCCTCTGATGTGCGATCACATCAGAGGGGAGAGAAAATCATTTTTTTTTTTTTTTTGCGATCGCGGCTATGCTTGCATAGCCGCGATCGCAACACCGGGATCGGTGAATACCGACCCGGAACATGTTCTCTGGGGTCTCGGCTACCCCCGGTAGCCGAGACCCCAGAGAATATTTGCACATCCCCCCACCAGCACAGCGGCACATAGCGGCGGGCGCACTGGGCATGCGCCCGCCATTGTCTTAACGGCGCCGGCACCGGGGGACACCGGAGGGTCCGGGGGCCACATGGATCTTATTGGGGGCCACATGGGGGTCCTGGGGACCCTTTTTCTCTGTCCTCTGATGTCCGATGACATCAGAGGACAGAGAAATTAAATGGCACAACTTTTTTTTTTTTTTTTTGTTGCGGTCGCCGTTATAGGGTTAATAACGGCGATCGCAACATCGGTGTCGGTAAAAACCGACCCAATTCATGTTCTCTGGGGTCTCGGCTACCCCGGTAGCCGAGACCCCGGAGAAAATGCGCCTCTGGGGGGCGCTATTCACTTTTTCCACAGCGCCGTTAATTAACGGCGCTGTGGTTTAAGTACCCTTAATGACCGCCGTTAAAAGGCGTATCGGCGGTCGTTAAGGGGTTAAGGCAGGATTGTTATTGATCATTTCATCTGACGGATGGAAAGTTGTTCAGATTGTACCAAGAGGGTATTCATTGAATGAAACTGGATAAGGTCCTTTTTCATCAGGTACCCAGAGATAAGTCTTCAGATCAAATTTGCATTGTGTTCTTGTTAGTTATAGATTTATAAGCTTAACTCTTACAATTTTACATTCTATTTGGTGTATGTCCCTGCAAATAGGCCAATCAGGTGTCTTGAACAACCAGGAGAAGGCACCACCCAAGCTAACCACACAGTCTTGAGGTGGCGATATGAGTTGTGAACATGAGAAATATTTGAGGAAAAAGTGTGGAATGTGGTTGTCTGCGGTGTTAAGAAGGGACAACTATTATTATTATTTATTTATATAGCGGCATTAATTCCATGGTGCTGTACATGAGAAGGGGTTACATACAAAGTTATAGATATCGTTTACAGTAAACAAATTTACAATGACAGACTGGTACAGAGGGGAGAGGACCCTGTCCTTGCGGACTTACATTCTACGGGATAATGGGGAAGAAACAGAAGGTCGGGGGTGCGGCAGCTCTGGTGGTGGAGATGGCAGCTCTGGTGGTGGCGGCAAGGCGGCAGCTCGGGTGGTGGCAGCGAGGCGGAATGGTTATTGCAGGCTGTAGGCTTTCCTGAAGAGATGGGGTTTCAGGTTCCGTCTGAAGGATCCAAGGGTGGTGGATAATCATACATGTTGAGGCGTGGAATTCCAGAGGATGGGGGATATTCGGGAGAAATCTTGGAGGCGGTTGTGTGAGGAACGAATAAGTTTAGAGGATAGTAGGTCTTGGGAGGATCGAAGATTACGTGAAGGAAGATATTGGGAGATTAGTTTAGAGATATAGGGAGGGGACAGGTTGTGGACGGCTTTGTAGGTCAGTGTTAGTAGTTTGAACTGGATTCGTTGGGGAATTGGGAGCCAGTGGAGGAATTTGCAGAGGGAAGAAGCAGAGGAGTAGTGAGGGGAGAGGTGGATTAGTCGGGCAGCAGAGTTGAGGACAGACTGGAGTGGTGCAAGAGAGTTGACGGGGAGGCCATAGAGGAGGGTGTTGCAGTAATTAAGGTGGGAAATGATGAGGGCATGCACAAGAGTTTTAGTAGATTGAGGGCTGAGTAAGGGACCGATTCTGGAAATGTTTTTAAGTTGGAGGCGACAGGAGGTGGCAAGAGTTTGGATGTGTGGTTTGAAGGACAGGGCAGAGTTGAGAGTTAAGGTACTGTCACACTAAACGAGATCGCTAAAGCGTCAGCGATTTTATGATGCAGCAGCGATCTCGTTAGCGACGTCGCTGTGTGTGACTTAGTGGCGATGTGGCCCCGCTGCGATGTCGCTGATCGTTCATGAACGTTTTGAGCCGTTTTTTTGGTCATTGGTATCCCGCTGGTGAGCCTGAATCGCTGAGTATGACACCCTTTATGAACGACTTTACCAGCGGCGCAGGTGGGACTAGGTTTTCCCAACGACCGCAGAGGTCGTTATACAGATCGCTGATCTCTGATGAGATCTTTGTGTTTGGAATCTAACTAGCGACCATATAGCGATCGCACCAACGATCTCACCAGGTCGTGTCGTTGTCGTGATCGCTAGTGCGATCGCTAAGTGTGACAGTGCCTTTACTCCGAGGCAGCGGTTATTGGGTGTGGGAGAGATCGCGATGCCATTTACCATAATAGATAGATCGGGTAGGGAAGATACGTGAGATGGAGGAAAGATGATGACTAGAAGGGGATATTAAGTATATGTGTAAAATAGACCCTGTATGAGTGAAGTACCCTGACAAATGGATAACTGGTTTGTATTTGATGGTAAATTTACTTTGATAAAATGTAAAAATTTGGTACAAGAAATGGAAATAGTCTAATGAGAGAAAATATTTACTTTGGCTAAAGTAGAAATACATTTATAAAACACTTCAATTCCAGAAGTAACCGTCCTCATGGGAAGCCATGAGGTCACTTTTCTTGTTGATTCAGGAGCCCTCAGAACCTTAGTACAGACATGGCCAAAAGTTTTGAGAATGACACAAATATTAATTTTTACAAAGTCTACTGCTTCACTTTTTCTAATGGCAATTTGCATATACTCCAGAATGTTATAAAGAGTGATCAGCTTAACAGCAATTACTTGCAAAGTCAATATTTGTCTAGAAAATGAACTTTATCCCCAAAACACATTTCAACATCATTGCAGCCCTGCCTTAAAAGGACCAGCTAACCTCTTTTCAGTGATTGCTCCATTAACACAGGTGTAGGTGTTGATGAGGACATGGCTGGAGATCAATCTGTCATGATTAAGTAAGAATGACACCACTGGACACTTTAAAAGGAGGCTGGTGCTTGGCATCATTGTTTCTCTTCTGTTAACCATGGTTATCTCTAAAGAAACACATGCAGTCGTCATTGCAATCCACAAAAATGGCCTAACAGGGAAGAGTATCGCAGCTAGAAAGATTGCACCTCAGTCATCAATCTATCGCATCATCAAGAACTTCAAGGAAGAGGTTCCATTGTTGCCAAAAAGGCTTCAGAGCACCCAAGAAAGACCAACAAGCACCAGGACTGTCTCTTAAAAGTGTTTCAGTTGCGGGATCGGGCTACCAGCAGTGCAGAGCTTGCTCAGGAATGTCAGCAGGCAGGTGTGAGTGCATCTGCACGCACTGTGAGGCGGAGACTCTTGGAGCAAGGCCTGGTCTCAAGGAGGGCAGCAAAGAAGCCACTTTTCTCCAGAAAAAACATCATGGACAGACTGATATTCTGCAAAAGGTACAGGCAGTGGACTGCTGAGGACTGGGGTAAAGTTATTTTCTCTGATGAATCCCCTTTTCGATTGTTTGGGACATCAGGAAAACGCCTCATTCGGAGAAGACAAGGTGAGCGCTACCACCAGTCTTGTCTCATGCCAACTGTTAAGCATCCTGAAACCATTCATGTGTGGGGTTGCTTCTCAGCCAAGGGAATCGGCTCTCACAGTCTTGCCTAAAAACACAGCCATGAATAAAGAATGGTACCAGAATGTCCACCAAGAGCAACTTCTCCCAACCCTCCAAGAGCAGTTTGGCGATCAACAATGCCTTTTCCAGCATGATGGAGCACCTTGCCATAAAGCAAAGGTGATAACTAAATGGCTCAGGGAACAAAACATAGAGATTTTGGGTCTATGGCCTGGAAACTCCCCAGATCTTATTCCCATTGGGAACTTGTGGTCAATCATCAAGAGATGTGTGCACAAACAAAAACCTAAAAATTCTGACAAAATGAAAGCATTGATTGTGCAAGAATGGACTGCTATCAGTCAGGATTTGGTCCAGAAGTTGATTGAGAGCATGCCAGGGAGAATTGCAGAGGTCCTGAAGAAGAAGGGTCAACACTGCAAATATTGACTTGCTGCATTAACTCATTCTAACTGTCAATATAAGCTTTTGTTACTCATATGTTTGCAATTATTATATTTCTGTCTGTGCTAAAAACATCTGTCAAACACACATAAAAACCAGAGGGCAGCAGATCATGTGAAAATATAATATTTGTGTCATTCTCAAAACTTTTGGCCATGACTGTACATCCAGAAAAGATACCCATTATTGGACTGTCTGCTGCCTGCATAGTGGCAAAAGGAGCAAGTGGTAAGGCACACAGAGAACCATTGTCTACACCAGTGGAGATACGGGACCCCGGCACAGGTAAAAGTGCAATTACACAAATTATATTATCAACTGTGTGTAATCTTCACAAATTATTATGTACAAATTATTATTATTATTATGAACAAATTTTTAAAGAACATGTATGCAAGTACCTGGATAAGAATGAAGTGATTAAACAGAGTCAGCATGGGTTTGTAACTAATAAGTCATGTCAGACTAACTTAATTTCCTTCTATGACAGAATCACTGACTGGGTGGATCAGGGAAATGCTGTAGATATAGTATATCTTGACTTCAGCAAAGCATTTGACAAAGTATCTCACACAATCCTTATTGAAAAAATGACTAAGTATGGAATAGACAAGGCAACTGTTAGGTGGATTCATAACTGGCTTAGTGATCGGACCCAAAGAGTGGTCGTAAATGGCTGCACATCCAGTTGGAAGAATGTCTCAAGTGGGGTACCACAAGGCTCTGTTTTGGGCCCTGTATTGTTCAACATCTTGATCAATGATTTAGATGAAGGAATTGAGGGTAAACTGATCAAATTTGCTGATGACACAAAGCTAGGAGGGATAGCTAATACTAGAGATGAGAGAGAGAGGATTCAAAAAGATATAAATAAACTGGAGCAGAGGGCAGCAACTAACAGAATGGATTTTAACAGGGAAAAATGCAAAGTACTACATCTGGGCAATAAAAATTAAAAAAGCAAAATGGGAGGAATAGGGCTAAGTAACAGCACATGTGAAAAAGACTTGGGTATACTAATTGATCACAGACTGAACATGAGTCAACAGTGTGATGCAGCAGCAAAAAAGGCAAATGCAATTCTAGGATGTATCAACAGAAGCATACAGTCTAGATCACGTGAGGTCATTATTGCCCTCTACTCCTCTTTTGGGCCAGTTTTGGGCATCACATTTTAAAAAAAGACATCAACAAACTGGAGCAAGTTCAGAGAAGAGCCACCAGAATGGTGTTCGGTCTGCAAACCATGTCCTATGAGGAACGGTTGCAGGATTTGGGAATGTTTAGCTTGCAAAAAAAGACTGAGAGGAGACTTAATAGCTGTCTACAAATATCTCAAGGGCTGTCACATTGTAGAAGGATCATCTTTATTCTCATTTGCACAAGGAAAGACTAGAAGCAATGGGATGAAACTGAATGGGAGGAGACACAGATTAGATATTAGAAAAAACTTTTTGACAGTTAGGGTGATCAATGAGTGGAACAGGCTGCCACGAGAGGTGGTGAGTTCTCCTTCAATGGAAGTCTTCAAACAGAGGCTGGACAGATATCTGTCTGGGATGATTTAGAGAATCCTGCTTTGAGCAGGGGGTTGGACCAGATGGTCCAGGAGGTCCCTTCCAACTCTACTATTCTATGATTCTATGGGAGGGATACGATGCAAGCCCTGATCCTGGGAATAATTCCTACTGCTGCAGGACTTCAGGTAGAATCCATGGCTGAGACAATGGTGCTCCAGGTGTATGGGGAACCCAGATATTATTACAGTATAGCGCTAATAACTACAGGATCATCCTCAGTTACTGAGTCCTCAAGAGATAAGGGTACACAAATGTAGATTTTCACAGACTAGAAAGACTACACTGCACATGTACTACAGGTATTTTAGGGGTCTTGATGTAAAATATGAGAATATTCATGCTCTAGATTGTTCTTGGACACTCTATACTGGGATTCAACTCTGTCGACAGTTGTAAACTGACAGAGCAAATAAAATAAAATTTTTTTTGCTTCTTAGAGGTACCATGCCACATGTCTCTCGCTCCAGATGCAAAGGTAGATCATAGAAATTTCTTGGTTATTTTGTGGAAGAGTGTAAGGAAAGTAAACAATGGGAGAATTTGGATGATGGCTCATTTTACAATGCCAGAACGCAGACATATTCACAAGTACCAAAGTGGAATACCATTTCTAAACCCAGTATCCACCTGCAGCAAGGCAGGGGAACGAGTAGAGAAATGTTCATCCTCTCCCAGAATTAGAGGAAGAATTGACCACATATCCTGAATCTTTGTAGTCCACAGGACCTATAAAAGGGTGATTATGCCCTGTCCCAGCTCACCTTGTAACACAACCTTGCTTCTAGTCAGGAGGGTGCCCCATCTGTTAGATGGCGCTTGGTGCAGGACCTTCAAGCTGTAAACAAGGCTGTGATTCCAAGAGCCCCCACAGTGCCAGACCCCCATACTCTACTAAATAACTGGAGGCTGAAAAATAAGGTCTTTACAGTGATAGATATCAGTAATGCCTTCTTCAGCATCCCGGTACATCCAAATAACCAGTTTTGGTTTGCATTCACATATAAGAGGTAAAGATATATATTCACCAGAATCCCACAAGGGTACTGTGAATCACCTACTATTGTTTCCCAGATAATGTCGGCTAACCTAGCTCAATTTGAGCCACCAGAAGGTAGCCAGATACTGTTATATGTGGATGACAGGCTATTGACATCAGAAAATGGGATTTGTAAAGCAGATACCAAAGCCTTGCTATGGTGCTTGTGGGAGTAAACAAATAAATTAAAAGTAAAAAAAAATAAATAAATAAATGGGTAACAAAAGGGGAGATCTTAAAAGATGTCCTATATGTATAAACTGTCCAGTAACCTGCTAAGATATAGCACAGTATTGAGCCATGGCATAAGCCATGTGTAGCATCGGCGTCCCGGCCCTCTGCCAGGCAGGGACGCCGTTCCCCTTACCAGCGCTCTGCGTCCTCAGCGCCCCCAGCGTCCTCAGCACCCCCAGCATCCTCGGCGTCCTCATTCCGCCCTGCTGGGCCCGCGCGCTCCTTCCCTGCTGCTGGACTTAGGGCGCGCGCCCTCCCCCGCTCTTAAAGGAGCCGCGCGCATTTTCCAAATTAGTCTCCGGCCAATGCCGGAGGACTCCACCCTATATTAAGGGCTTCCTCCTTAATGGAGGTGCCCGAGCAATGTTGTTGTTGCACTGTATAACTCTGCTTCAGCCCTCAGCTCCTGTTTCCAGTTGCCTGCCTGTTACCCGTCTGTTTGCTGTCTGCCATCTGACTGCAGCCCTCCCCGGAGGTTCGGACATCACCTGCAGTGATCCCTGGCGATTACAGAGACTCTTGCCTGCTCACTTGGGAGCGATCATCTGCCATCCGACTGCAGCTCTATCCGAAGGTTCAGACTTCATCAGCAGTGATCACCGGCTACTTCAGAGACTCTTGCCTGCTCACTTGGGAGCGATCATCTGCCATCCGACTGCAGCTTTATCCGAAGGTTCGGACATCTCCAGCAGTGATCACCGGCTACTCCAGAGATTCCTGCCTGCTCGCTTGGGAGCGATCATCTGCCATCAGACTGCAGCCTACCAGGAGGCTCCAACATCTCAGGTCGTATAAGCCTGTCTATTCAGAAACTGTCCTGGTCACTTACTGTGACAACCTGCCTGTCCAGAGACTGCCCTGGTCACTTGCTGTGACAACCTGCCTGTCCAGAGACTGCCCTGGTCACTTGCTGTGACAACCTGCCTGCCCAGAGACTGCCCTGGTCACTTGCTGTGACAACCTGCCTGCCCAGAGACTGCCCTGGTCACTTGCTGTGACAACCTGCCTGCCCAGAGACTGCCCCGGTCACTTGCTGTGACAACCTGCCTGCCCAGAGACTGCCCTGGTCACTTGCTGTGACAACCTGCCTGCCCAGAGACTGCCCCGGTCACTTGCCGTGACAACCTGCCTGCCCAGAGACTGCCCTGGTCACTTGCCGTGACAACCTGCCTACCCAGAGACTGCCCTGGTCACTTCCCGTGAATTCCTGTCCGTATTCCCTGGGCGCCACCTGCTCTCTTACAAGTATACTGTCTTGTATAATAAAGCTCAGTGGTTTCACCTACCAGACCCGTTACACCATGCCTCAACAGTAGGGATGGTAGAGATCATATCTAAGGTATTTACAACGTATGGTTTTACTAACTATTAAAAATTTTGTATAACCTGCATTACTTGTGCAAAAAATAATTCCTAAGGGAACCTGAGACCAAAGAAAGGACAATCTCCACACCCTGAATACTTATTCCTACACATTTGTATGGATTTTATTGAACTAAACAAGTGTGATGGAAAAAAGTACTGCCTTGTTATTATAGATGCTTTCAGCAGGTGGATTGAAGTTTTTCCAGCTGTCCACCCTGATGCATAAACGGCAGCGAACGCCCTTCTAAAGGAAATCATACCCAGATTTGGGGTTCCAGAAAATATATAGTGACAATGGTCCACATTTTGAAGATCAAGTAATATCATTATTATTATTATAAAACACTGTCAATTGAATTAAAAACCCACTGTGCCTATCATCCTCAGTCCACCGGACTGGTTGAGAGACACAATGGAATCTTGAAAAATAAGTTGAGAAAAACCATGCAGGAAACAAGGAAAAATTGGTTGTACTGTCTCCCATTGGTTGTACTAACCATGCATGTCACACCAACATCTGTAGGGCTGACGCCCTTTGAAATCATATACGGGAGACCTTTTCTGTTACCTCAGCTAAAACCCTTTAGAAGGATAGATGAGAAAGTTGATTGTATATTAGCAGAATATATGGCTAAGATATTAACTCACAAAGAAATTTCTACTCCTAATTTTGTTCCAGGAAACCCACTAACAAAACCTGAGATTGTGAAATCTACGTATTGAGTCCTTGTGAAGGTGATAAAGAAGAAACATCGGCACTATCCTAAGTGGGAAGGTCCTTACCAAGTCCTGTTGACTACTCCTACTGCAGTCAAGATTCCTAGATCCATCTCTCACACTGTAAACTTGTCAGACAGGTAGGGACAGAGCAGGATCTGACTCGATTGTCAAAATCAGCTACAAAGGGGAGTTTTCCACAAGGGAAAACTCGTCTCAAACTGGTGAAGACTACCATTATTCCCCCTTCCGGCAGGACGGTCAGATCTAGGATGTGTACATCAGGGTTAGTCACATGTATAGTCTTCATAACCATGGTGATGGGAGATTGGTCCAGGGCGGTGGAATGGTTTCAGATTTAAGACCTTGAGTCTTAAGCCCCCGTCACACACAGCGACAGCGATCTCCCCAGCGATATCGCTGTGTGTGACATTCAGCGACGATCAGCCCCCCTGCTGGGTATCGCTGATCGTCGCTGAATGTCCTGGACATTTTTTTGATTGTTGGTCTCCTGCTGGCCAGCATGCATCGCTGCGTGTGGCAGGCAGGAGACCAGCGATCAGCTGGTAACCAAGGTACATATCGGGTTTCCAGGCACCGGGCGGCGCCTGGAAACCCGATGTGTACGTTGGATACCAGCGTGCTGCTGCAGGGGAGCTGGTAACCAAGGTACACATCGGGTTTCCAGGTGACGCGCAGCACCTGGAAACCCGACGTGTACCTTGGTTACCAGCTCCCTGCACCAGCGGGCTGGTATCCAACGTACACTGCGGGTAACTAAGCGACGTTACCCGCAGTGTTGGCTGTCCTGATCGCTGCCTGTTTGGCAGCTCACCAGCGATCATGTAGCGACACACCAGCGATCCTGGCAAGTGCATATCATTGTCGGGATCGCTGGTGTGTCGCTATGTGTGACGGGGCCCTTACTTTTCAAATCGGGCAGGAGGCTACCATGTTAGTGGATTTCTGTCTGTTATAAAGGATGCGGAGCTAAGGAACAAGCAGAGTCTGATAAGTATGTTTGTGTTATAAGCTCTAACAGCAGGGGGGACTGAATGTATGTTGATTGGCATAAAGCAGCGTGGACAACAGCGGCCCGACACTATAGGTATAAGCCTTATGGCTACACAAATTTAAAAGCCAGACTCTCCATTAGGAGAGAGTAGACCTCCCCCTGCACAAATAAGAATAATTGCAATCAGCTACTGATAATTTTAAAAACCCTAAGATGAGGGATCAAAGGTTATATGTTATAGGAGCTGACGTATCAGAAACAGACCCAATAGGACATTTCTACATAGAAGTTCAGAATAATACCAAACATAGACCCAAGGAAAGTATGCCAGAAAGAAACATAACAGAGTCCATAGGGCCCATAGTTAGATTTTTTAACCTAACTTATGAAGATAAACTAGCTCTAGAGACAGGCTATGAGGAGAAGAATGAATGGTTAGAATGGCTTAAATACACTGCAAAAAAAAGCCTTAAAAATTAAATTGTACAGCTTGTGCAATAGCCAGACCACAGTTGAGAACTGTCCCTTTTCCCCTCAATGATCAGAAAGATCTAGAAGGATTACCGTGCATAATTAACCCCTCCTGACATTAGACGTACTATCCCGTCCATAAAACCCGTGCCATTCTGCCCATGGACGGGATAGTACGTCATAGGCGATCAGCTGCGCTCCTGAGGGGAGCTCAGCTAATCGCCTCCGGGTGTCAGCTGATTATCACAGCTGACACCCATGACTGTGTGTCAGGAGCGGTCACGGACCGCTCCCGGCACATTAACCCCTAGCACACCGCGATCAAACATGTTTGATCGCGGTGTACTGGGGGCACAGGGGAGGATCGCGCAGGGTGGGGGCTCCCTGCGCGCCCCCCTGAGACCCTCAGACCAGCGCGATGTGATCGCGCTGTTCTGAGGGCTTCCTCCCTCCCAGGACCCGGATCCAAGATGGCGCCGGGGTCCTGGAGGGAGGCGGCTTCCTCAGTGCCTGCTGAGAGCAGGCACTGAGAAGCCTGCTGCACTGCCTGAGCGATCGCTGGTGTGACAGTGTGCTGTGTACACTGTCACACCAGCGATTTGATAAAATACAGTGATGTCCCACCCTGGGACAAAGTAAAAAAGTTAAAAAAAATAAAAATAAACATGTTATAAAAAAAAATCCAAAATAAATAAAAAAAAAAAAAATATTCCCCAATAAATTCATTTCTTCCTGTAAATAAAAAAAAAAAAAACAATAAAACTACACATATTTGGTATTGCCGCGTCCGTAACGACCCCCCACTAGTTAACCCCTTTAGTGAACCCCTTAAAAAAAAAAAAAAAAACGAAGCAAAAAATCAATGCTTTATCATCATACCGCCGAACAAAAAGTGGAATAACGCGCGATCAAAAAGACCGATATAAATAAACATGGTACCGCTGAAAACGTCATCTTGTCCTGCAAAAAACGAGCTGCCATACAGCATCATCAGCGAAAAAATAAAAAAGTTATAGCTCGCAGAATAAAGCGATGCAAAAATAATTATTTTTTATATAAAATTGTTTTTATTCTATAAAAGCGCCAAAACATAAAAAAATGATAAAAATGAGGTATCGCTATAATCGTACTGACCCGAAGAATAAAACTGCTTTATCAATTTTACCACACGCGGAACAATAAAAACGCCTCCCCCAAAAGAAATTCATGAATTGCTGATTTTTGTTCATTCTAACCTCCCAAAAATCGAAATAAAAAGCGATCAAAAAAAATGTCACCTGCTCAAAAATGGTACAAATAAAAACGTCAACTCGTACCGCAAAAAATAAGACCTCACATGACCCTGTGGGCCAAAATATGCAAAAATTATAGCTCTCAAAATGTGGCGATGCAAAAAACTATTTTTGCAATAAAAAGCGTCTTTTAGCGTGACAGCTGCCAATCATAAAAACCCGCTATAAATAGTAAATCAAACCCCCCTTTATCACCCCCTTAGTTAGGGAAAAATAATAAAATTAAAAAAATGTATTTATTTCCATTTTCCAGGACGTCCCTCCTGACAGCACCATGGGGACGTCCTCCTCTTTGCTGGGACAGGAAACACACA
Source organism: Oophaga sylvatica (assembly GCA_033576555.1). NCBI lineage: Eukaryota > Metazoa > Chordata > Amphibia > Anura > Dendrobatidae > Oophaga > Oophaga sylvatica. The sequence continues at coordinate 19,368,891 of JARQOD010000003.1, forward strand.
AGAGATTAAAAGTCCCCACCCCGCCCCCTTTTCCTCAGTGTGTTTCCTGTCCCTGCATGGAGGGACACACAGGAGACTTACCGGGTTCAGGGGGATCGTAAGGCCACGCCAGATCCTTCCCCCTGTGAAGCAGCCCAGGGCTGAAACTCTCCAGCGGGGAGTCCCTCAGCTCCAAAGACCAGGTGCGGCAGGCCCTGAATTGCGGACGTTCCTCCAGGTGGGAGGCTCTCGTCCGGGACCTCATACTGAGGGTGTAAGGCGGTTCCTGGTAGGACAGCATCCCGCAGCCTGGCGAGTGCTTAGCGGTGGATACTCTCCATACCTCGGCTGTGACCAGCGTCCGGGGAGCGGTTCACTTCCGGTTCAGCGTCTCACTTCCGGTGACGTCATATCCGGGCGACGCTCACCGCATGGAGTGCAGACGCTTCCTGGAACGACGAGAGCTGGTGGAGACCATTACAGCACCTAATCGTGAGTATGGGTGCGTGATCTAGAGACACGCCAAGACAGGTGACATATCGCCGCTTCCCCTATCGGCAGGACGCAGTAATTTGGTCAAGCAGCCTACCTTGTTCCTCATGGATACAGACGCGGCAGATGGCGGTGGGGTAAGTGCGCTTGGCGCAAAAACCCAGCCATAATCTGACAGCCACCCAGGAATCCGACCTAATTAGTTCCTGTCTCTTCTATAGGACAAAGGAACTTCATCCGCTCCCATAACTACAAAAAAGGCTGGTAAAGCCTTAGCAAAATCAGCCAGGTGTCCGGTGTGTCACGGCAAACTGCCAGATGGCTATGACAGAACCCTTTGCTCTTCTTGTACCTCTAAGGTTATGAGAGATGAACAGCCTTCACTGCTTTCTGAAATGAGGCGCATGATTTCTGAGGAGGTTCAGGTCTCTATATCCACACTTACTCAGCAGTGGCCATGTAGTCCGGGCTCTAGTCGTAAGAGGCCCAGATGGGAAACGGATTCAAGAGAACAGGATTTAAGCTCTGAAAATAGATCAGATTTACAAGAAGCTATTTCAGAGGAAGAAGGAGAACTTCCCCTCGACACTCAGGATAGAAAAAAAGAAATTTCTATTTCAACCTGAGGATACTAAGAATTTGATTAGATCTGTACGGAACACCATGGAGATCGAGGAAACTCCCAGAACACAATCCAGACAGGATTTGATGTTTGGGGGACTTACGTCTCAGAAGGAGACAGTTTTTCCTGTTAGCAATCACATTAAAACAATGATCCTGGAAGAGTGGAAGAGCGCTGAACGGCGTCTAGTTTTGTCACGTGACTTCAGGGGAAGACTACCGTTTGATCCTGAAGAAGTTAAATTATGGGAAGAAGTTCCGAAAATCGATACCCCAATAGCTAGAGTCACAAAAAAGACTGCCATCCCATTTGAGGACTCCTCTAGCCTACGTGACCCTATGGACAGAAAGGCCGATGTTCTCCTGAAAAGAGCCTGGGAAACCTCAGCGGCTCTTATTAGGACTAATATTGCTGCCACCTCTGTAGCCAGATCCATGGTTTACTGGATGAGTCAATTGGAGGATCAGTTATCCAATAAGACTCCTAGAGCTGAGATTTTAGCCTCTCTGCCGGTTATGAATTCAGCCACGGCTTTTCTGGCTGATATGTCTGCAGAATCGGTCAGATTTTCCGCTAGAAACAGCTCCTTATCTAATGCAGCTAGGAGAGCTGTCTGGCTAAAATCATGGTCAGGAGATAACGCCTCTAAGATGAAATTATGTTCCATTCCATTTTCAGGGCTTAGGGTCTTCGGACCGGCTCTGGATACTATCTTGGAATCAGTATCAGATGCTAAGAAGGGTTTCCCAGAGGATAAACCCCGCCGAGCCCAATCCTTTCGGCGAGGTTCCCTGTCTAGAAGACAGTTCGATTCTAGAGGTCAGGGAAGATCAAGCAGAGGATCATATAAGAGTTACCACTCCCAGGGAGGAAAGAACAAGAATACGTTCTTTGGCTCCTCTCATAGAACAAGGAGACAATGACGCCAACTTTATTGGCGGACGACTCCGTTGTTTTGCAACAAACTGGGAACTGGTTACTCAGAATCAGTGGGTTCGCAGAACTATAGCGGAAGGTTATCGGATAGAGTGTTTCGCTCCGCCACCCGAAAGATATGTTTCCCCTACGGTGATCTCCACAGACTCGGTCATGTGGTCAGATCTCCAGGACCTACTAAGGCTTTCTGTCATAATTCCTGTTCCCCGGGCAGAGTTAGGCAAGGGTCACTATTCCTCCCTCTTCACTATCTTAAAGCCGTCCGGAGAATCCCGTACTATAATAAATCTGAAACCCCTAAACTATTGGGTCACATACAAGAGGTTCCGGATGGAATCAATCAGGTCTGCAATCCACCTTATAGACAAGGGTGCGTTCATGTGCACTCTCGATCTGAAGAGTGCATACTACCAGGTCCCAGTTCATCATTCATCACAAAGTCTTCTCAGGTTTGCAGTGCAGTTGCCGACCCGGACCTGCCACTTTCAGTTTCAATGCCTACCCTTTGGGCTGGCCTCGGCTCCCCGAATATTCTCAAAATTGGTCTCGGAGATTGTGGCCTTTCTAAGAAGCAGAGGTACTATTATCGTTCCATACTTGGACGACTTTCTTATAGTGGCGCGAACGGAAGAGGCGCTGGTCGAACACAGAGATCACTGCATTTCCATACTCAATTATCTGGGTTGGATAATAAATTGGGAAAAGTCAGATCTAGTTCCCGAACAAAAGAAAGTCTTCCTGGGTGTTATACTGGATTCAAATCGAAGAATCTCTTTCTTACCCCGGAAGAAGCAAGAGTCCATACAGGAGGTAACGAAGGTTCTAATGAAGCACAAGCCCTCTATAAGATTCGCCATGAAGGTTCTTGGTCAAATGACGGCTTGCATTCCATGCGTCAGATGGGCACAGTTCCACTCAAGACCCCTTCAGAAAGAGATTCTTTCATCATGGAATCGGAACTACAGCTCGTTAGACAGGACATTACATCTGTCAAAGACGGTAAAAGAATCTCTCCTTTGGTGGATGCAGCCAGACAATCTAAAGTTAGGAGTAAGATGGTCGACTTCTCCTTACGTAAAAGTTACCACGGACGCCAGTTCCTGGGGCTGGGGAGCTCATCTAAAGGGCAGAATACTACAGGGCAGATGGCCAGAAGAAATCCAGTATCGATCCTCAAACTTCAAGGAGCTCTACGCTGTATGGGAAGCCTTAAGAAGGAACCAATCCGAACTCAAAGATCAGCATATCAGGATTTACTCGGACAACATCACAACAGTTTCGTTTTTGAATCACCAAGGAGGTCCCAGACATCGACCTCTTCAACAGTTGGCAGAGATGATATTCACCTGGGCAGAGCAGGTCGTCCTTTCCTTAACGGCAATCCACCTGGAAGGTTCCCAGAATGTAATAGCAGACTACCTGAGCAGAAAGAAAGTGAGTCCTACGGAGTGGGAACTAAACCAGGATATCTTCAGAGATCTATGTCGGAGGTGGGGAACACCTCAAATGGACCTATTTGCAAGCAGAAGAAATGCGAAGATTCCCAGGTTTTTCTCCCTGAACCCCTTGGACGATCCAGAGGGATTGGATGCCTTAAGCCAGAATTGGGAAGAACATCTGTTATATGCATTCCCACCTCTAGCGCTCATCCCGGCCGTATTACGAAGATCAAGGAGGATCGGGCTTCAGTAATAATGATCGCCCCTTATTGGCCGAAGAGGAGCTGGTTTTCTCTGCTAACAGACATGTCAATCGAAAACCCCTTAGAGCTGCCTCTGATTCCGGACTTAATTCATCAAGGTCGATCCATCATCCGGACCTGAAGAGATTACATCTCTCAGCCTGGATCCTGAAAGGGTGACCTTGAAGGCCAAAGGCTTATCTGACCAGGTCATATCCACAATCCAGGCCAGTAGAAAGCCAGTCACATCGGCTATCTATCTCAGAATCTGGAAACGCTTCTGTACAGTGAGTTGGTCCGACTTGGTGACAGGCACTCCAAACATTCCTAAGATTTTAGATTTCCTCCAGTCAGGCTTCGACATGGGACTCAGACCCAGTACCCTAAAAGTTCAGATTGCTGCATTAAGCTCCTTCTTAGACTACTCTCTAGCTTCTCACCCATGGGTGATAAGATTCGTTAAAGCTATTCAGAGACTACGGCCCACGATTAGACAGTGTCTCCCAATATGGGACCTTACTCTGGTACTCAGGGTTTTATGTAATGATTCATTCCGTAATAACAGCACAATACCTATTTCCTTGCTTACCAGGAAAGCAGCTTTCCTGGTAGCAATCACCACAGCTAAAAGAATAGGTGAAATTCAGGCTCTGTCCACTAGAGACCCATATTTTCAGGTTAGGGACGACAGCATTCTGTTAAGGTTGGATCCTGCCTTCTTACCCAAGGTCGCTTCAGATAGTAACCGTAATCAGGAGATTATCTTACCTTCCTTCTGTGATAACCCTTCCAACGAAAAAGGAGCTGAGGCTCCATTCGTTGGATGTCAGAAAGGTGGTACTAGACTATATAGATGCCACTAAAGATTGGCGTATAGATTCGAACCTATTTGTCCTCTACGGAGGAATCAGTAAGGGAAAAAAGGCGTCTAAACCTTCCATCGCTAGATGGATTACCTCTTTAATTTCAGAGGCCTATTTAGCTGAAGGGTCAGAACCTCCGGCGGGCCTAAAGGCACACTCAACCAGGGCATTGGCTGCCTCCTGGGCAGAGAGGGCAGGCGCCTCTCTGGAACAAATTTGTAAGGCGGCAACTTGGGCTAGAATTGATACATTCTGCAAACATTATAAGATAGATGTACTTTCTAACCGGCAGACGGCCTTTGGTAGGAAAGTTCTGCAGGCTGTGATCCCACCCTAAGGAGCTTTCTTTGGTACTCCCCATGGTGCTGTCAGGAGGGACGTCCTGGAAAAGGGTCATTAGACCTACCGCTAATTAGGTTTCCAGGAGTCCATCCTGACAGCACTGGTAGCTCCCTCCCTCTTCAATACGTCATATGCTGTAATATGATTTTCAATAATTAAAGTGTTTTTGTGCATTATACATGTCATGGTTCTTGATACAACACTGAGGAAAAGGGGGCGGGGTGGGGACTTTTAATCTCTTGTGTGTTTCCTGTCCCAGCAAAGAGGAGGACGTCCCCATGGTGCTGTCAGGATGGACTCCTGGAAACCTAATTAGCGGTAGGTCTAATGACCCTTTTCCCATTAGGGTTAGGGTTGCGGCTAAAGTTAGGGTTAGGGTTGGCGCTAAAGTTAGGATTAGGGTTAGGGTTTGGATTAGGGGTGTGTTAGGGTTAGGTTTGTGGTTAGGGTTGGGACTAGGGTTAGGGGTGTGTTGGGGTTAGGGTTGGAGTTAGAATTGGGGGGTTTCCGCTGTTTAGGCACATCAGGGGCTCTCCAAATGTGACATGGCGTCTGATCTCAATTCCAGCCAATTCTGCGTTGAAAAAGTCAAACGGTGCTCCTTCACTTCTGAGCTCTGCCATGCGTCCAAACAGTAGTTTATCCCCACATATGGGGTATCAGCGTACTCTGGACCCCAAGAGTTATTGTGCAATTTGTCCTATTTCTTCTGTTACCCTTGGGAAAATAAAAAACTGGGGGCGAAAATATCATTTTTGTACAAAAAAAATAAATTTTTTTGTTTTTACGGCTGTACATTATAAACTTCTGTGAAGCACTTGGGGCTTCATAGCGCTCACCACACACCTAGATAAGTTCCTTGTGGGGTCTATTTTCCAAAATGGGGTCACTTGTTGGGATTTCCACTGTTTAGGCGCATCAGGGGCTCTCCAAATGCGACATGACACCCCCAGACCATTCCATCAAAGTCTGCAATCCAAAACGTCACTACTTCCCTTCCGAGCCCCAACGTGTACCCATACAGTAGTTTTCTCCCACATATTGGGTATCAGCGTACTCAGGACAAATTGGGCAACAACTTTTGGGGTCCAATTTCTCCTGTTACCCTTGTAAAAATAAAATATTGGGGCGAAAAAATAATTTTTGCAAAAAAAAAAAAAGATTTTTTATTTTTACGGCTGTGCGTTATAAACTTCTGTGAAGCACTTCGGGGTTCAAAGTGCTCACCACACATCTAGATAAGTTCCTTGTGGGGTCTATTTTCCAAAATGGGGTCACTTGTGGGGGGTTTCCACTGTTTAGGCGCATCAGGGGCTCTCCAAATGCGACATGACGCACCCAGACCATTCCATCAAAGTCTGCAATCCAAAACGTCACTACTTCCCTTCCGAGCCCTGACGTGCGCCCATACAGTAGTTTTCTCCCACATATTGGGTATCAGGCCCCTACAGCATCATGCAGCAGCATGCTATTCCATCCGGTTTGCGTTTAGTTGGACCATCATTTATTTTTCAACAGGAAAATGACCCCAAACACACTTCCAAACTGTGTAAGGGTTATTTGACCAAGAAGGAGAGTGTTGTGGTGCTACGCCAGATGACCTGGCCTCCACAGTCACCAGACATGAACCCAATCGAGATGGTTTGGGGTGAACTGGACCGCTCACCGTTTCAATTTTGAATAAATCCCCAACAGTGTCACCAGCAAAGCGCCCCACACACCATCACACCACCTCCTCCATGCTTCACATTGGGAACCAGGCATGTAGAATCCATCCATTCACCTTTTCTGCGTGCAAAGCAGTAATCAAATAAAAAGGTGGCTACTTTGAAGAACCTAGAATATAAGACATATTTTCAGTTGTTTCACACTTTATTGTAAAGTGTAATGTATAATTCCACATGTGTTAATTCATAGTTTTGATGCCTTCAGTGTGATTCTACAATTTTTATAGCCATGAAAATATAGAAAAATCTTTGAATGAGGTGTGTCCAAACTTTTGGTCTGTACTGTACATGCCTGAATAAAGAGCTAGATGAGCTCTGAAACGTGTAGCATTAATAAAGTTCATTCATATGGTGATCCCTCAGTTGTACCTATTTGTTCCTTCCCTTTGGCAGCACTATACCCAGCCCCCGCTTCTAGCACTTTGTATTGGAGGAGAGAGTGATTGTCTAGGCCTGTGTGTGCACAGTATAATGAATCAGAGTCCTTTAAGGGTATGCCACACTGAACAATATCGCTAACGGGATCGCTAAAAAACGTCACTATTTAGCGATCCCGTTAGCGATGTTGTTCAGTGCGGCATCTGCCAGCGACGAGCTTCCTGCTGTGATCTCGCTCGTCGCTGGAATCGTTCCGGACCCTATTTTCTCGTCGGCGCTCCCGCTGGGTAAGTATATATCGCTAGTGTGGCACCTTTTCTTAGCGATTTAGCGGTACTTTTGTACCGCTAAAGTCGTTAAGAAGATCGCTAACGGCGATAGCGTCGTTAACTATATCGCTAAATGTGGCCGCACTTAGCGATATAGAAACAATCCCGCTAGCGATCGCATTAGTATGCGTCGTTATCGTGATCGCTAGCGGGATTGTTTAGTGTGGCAGTACCTTAAGTGTAGATACTAGTGCTGAGCCATCATACTAACAGCCCTTCTAAATCCTAATCTTTTGTATCACATACAATCTGCATTTAGCCTAGGGAGGGAGAGAGTCGCAGGAGAATGAAGAGTGACAGAATCCAATCTGAAGACAAGGATTAGGCTTGTGCAGTCTGTTGTCAAATATATGGCTGTATATTGGGGGGGCCGGGGGTGAAAAAATAGAATATATTTTGATGAATCAAGCATTACGTGCTTTGTGTTACTTTTTTGTGAAATATAACACTCAAAAAAATCGTTGAAAAATTTTCCTGGGTTAAATTTCTTACCCATACAGTATTCTCTGTTTTGGGGTAAATGTTTTTGTTATTTAACACTCCAAGAAAGCATTTAAAAATTTGGCAGGGTTAAATGTCCCACCCATAAAGTATTACGTGGTCTAGTGTACATTTCTGTGATCTATAAAACTGAAAAAAAAACGTTAAATAAATTTGCGGTCTTAAACTTCTCAGCCATGCAGTATTCTATAGTCTGTGGTACATTTCTGTGATATCTAACACTCCAAAAAAAGGGTTAAAAAAATTAGCTGGATTACATATCTCACCCATACACTATTAGCATGGTCTGGGATATATTTCTGTGATATTATCTAACACTACAAAAAAATTGTTAAAAAATTAACTGGATTACAGTTCTCATTCATATACTATTCCATGGTCTGGGGTACATTTCTGTGCTCTATAAAAATGAAAAAAATTGTTAATTTTTTGCTGGCCTAAGTTTCTCATCCACACAGTATTACGATTTCTGTGGTACATTTCTGTGATATTTAACACTACAAAAATCGTTAAAATTGACTGTATTACAGCTATCAACCATATAGTATTCTGTGGTCTGTGGTACATTTTTGTGATCTATCATATAGAAAAAAAGCTTAAAATATTTTCTGCATGCTTAAATTTCTCAGCCACATAGAATTAAGTGATCTGGGGTACATTTCTGTGATATATAACACTAACAAAAAAGCTTTAAAAATTTTGCTAGATTAAATTTCACATCCATACAGTGTTACGTGCTTTGTGGTATATTTCTGTGGCATATAACACTCCGAAAAAGCATCAAAACATTTTTCTGATTTGAATTTGATTGTCATCCATACACTTTTTGCATTCTTTCTGTTACATTGAGATAGTATTAAACTCCCAAAAACCGCTTTGACTACTGTACAGTAGGTGACCAATTTTTTTCCTTTTATTAAAAATAAACTTTGTTTCAAGAGACCTAGCAATTACAAAATGCGTAAGGCGTGCGGTAAGGGACCTGGAAGTGGAAGTGCTGATGATGGTGAACGCAGATGCCGAGGATGTGGGCAGATGCAACTATGCCTGTTGCTGGAGCACAAGAAAAACTACTGTCCACGAGACATAGGTTCCTGTCACACTTTGCAGGAGGCACGGTACACCACTTTTGAAGCCAGAGCAGTGCGAACAAATGGTCGTTTGGATAGCAGATAATGCTTCCAGCAGGCTTGACAGTACCACACAGTCTTTTACACTGCCCAGTCTCACCAACCTAAAGGATCACTTGATGCTCAGCCTTATCCTCCTTTCTCCCAACATGTTGAGTACTACAGACTAGTGATCCCACACAAGGACACACTGAGGAGCTCTTTACAACATTTCTTGATTGTGGCCTCCCAACCTGCATACTTCAAGAGGGACAGGAGGACATGCTGTTTAGTGAAGCACAAAACTTAGAGCAGCCACCACAAGAAGCTGACCGTGGGGAATGACAAATTTTGGTTAAGGAGGAAGATGATGATGACACACAATTGCGGTTAACTCTTGTTGTTAAGTCACAGTCAGGAGGACCAGGGTGCAGGGGTGAAAAACAAGCTGGTGGATGAGGAAGTCACAGACCCAAACTGGGAAGCTTGCATGCAGAGCAAGGCCAGCAGCACTGAGGGGGAGAGATCAGCAGCAGTGAAACAGACAGGCAGTGCGGAGACCAGAGGAAGAAGGTGGGAATCTTTCAGTCAAAGAGTTAGGTGCTCCCCAGTCTGTGACTTTTTTAAAGAGCGTTTTGAGACAAACAAAATGGCCATTTGCAACCTGTGCACTGCCACTTCCCTTATGCTAGGTGATTCCCAATCCTGTTATGTTTCGGTAGCTGAGGAGACATTGCAAAAACAGCAAAAGAAGCAATACACCAGAGAGACTGGAAACTATTGGATCGGAGGACCCTAAACTAACCGCAACACTAGAAGTAGCCGTGGAGCGTACCTACGGTGATCCTAGACGCCTCGACACAGCCGGAGAGATAGCTACACCTAAAGGCAGAAAGATGAAAGCTATCTGCCCCATAGCAGAATCCCCAAAGAAACAGGAAGCCCCCAAACATGTAATGGCGGTTAGACAAGAAGAAAATACGAACACAGACAGAAAATAGAATGATCAAACGCTTGGGCCCAATCTGTCTAGATAGAAAAGTATAGGAAAGAATTCTGACTGCAACCCAAAAAAACTCTGACAAAAATACCAACACTTCTGATTAACAAAAAACCTGAGATCACACAATCTCAACCACCTAAATCAGATCTCTGGTGTAACACACAGCAATTCAGCAAATAAAAGTGCCACAGGAACAGAGCAAAAGTGCAAACACAAACCGAGCACAACTGCAGCGCCAGGCCCCAAAAGGGGACCAGTGTCACGCTGTCTAATGATATGAATACAATGTCAGTAAACTATTTATACAGGAACCACACTCTATACAACATATAGTTTAGCAACATCAGAATGTAAGTATAAAATAGATTTACCTGACACAATCTCTGCAGAACTTAGGGTTAATCTTGAGGACTAGATGTGCAGAAACGATATAGTTGAACTCAGGGTTAATCTTGAGGACTTGATGAGCTGTAACAGGAAAGATGAGGAACGGGGTCTAACCTGACCCTACACTGGGGTCCTAACTAATCCCTTACCTTGGAGGTACTGATAATGGTTCAGAGGTCCAAGTCTCCAGCCTAACCCTGTCTCCTGTCAGACCCTGAACCCTGTAATCAGTCCTAAGAAGGATCCTGATTACCACCAAAGGGATATGGGCTGATCTCAGCTAAATACACAGATTAGACATATAAGACAGACAGGATAGCACTCACTTGCATACACACTCAAACACCGAAGGAACATAAATGGTCTGGGAAATAAACTCTAAGCAAGTTGAGCTTAAAACAGCTAAGGAGCTCTCAACTTAAGTCTATACAGATTCATTCCTATCTGTGGTCTGCATGAAGGATTTCACTGGCAACTACCAAAGCAGACAACCAGGAATTTAAAGGAAACCAATCAACAAATAATCAATTGCAGCCGGGAGAAACTGCACCCAGTCCCAGCACCGAGCACAGACAGAATTAACTCCCTAGCTGCCAAACACAAAGAAACAGCAACTCAGCTGTGAGAAGTCAAAATGTGCAACCGCGACGATCTTCGTGGCAATGCACACATGACAGTACCCCCCCTTCTACGAGGGGCCTCCGGACCCTCAGGGCCAGGCCTGCCCGGGTGAGTTCTGTGGAAGGTCCGAACCAAACGATCTGCGTTAACATCAGACGCAGGGACCCACGTCCTCTCCTCCGGACCATACCCCTTCCAATGCACCAAGTACTGAAGGGACCGGCGATTCAGACGAGAGTCAATGATTTTTGATACTTGAAATTCCAAATTACCATTGACCAACACTGGAGGAGGAGGTAGAGGTGACGGTATGACTGGTGCCACATACCTTTTAAGTAATGACTTGTGGAACACATTATGAATTTTAAACGTAGAAGGGAGTTCCAGACGAAATGCCACAGGATTAATTATGGAACTGATCCTGTACGGCCCGATGAATCTGGGACCCAGTTTCCAGGAGGGCACTTTAAGTTTTATATTCCTGGTAGACAACCATACCAGATCGTTCACATTCAGATCTGGACCAGAAACTCTCCTCCTATCAGCCATACGTTTGTAACGGTTCCCGATCGTACTCAAATTATTCAATACACCTCGCCACACAGAAGCAAGTGACGACGAGAAACGCTCCTCCTCAGGAACCCCAGAAGGACCCCCCCCATTGAAAGTACAAAACTGGGGATGAAAACCATATGCCCCAAAAAACGGGGACTTACCAGTGGACTCGCTCCGCCTGTTGTTAAGAGCGAACTCTGCCAGAGGCAAGAAAGAAGACCAGTCCTCCTGGTTCTCCGATACAAAACACCGGAGATATGTCTCTAAACTCTGATTCAGACGCTCTGTCTGACCATTGGTCTGTGGATGAAAAGCCGAGGAAAACGACAATTGCATCCCCCGACGTAAACAAAATGCCCTCCAAAATTTGGACACAAACTGAGACCCCCTATCTGACACCACATCAGAAGGCAACCCATGAAGTCTCACGATCTCCCTAATGAACACCTGCGCCAGAGTTTTAGCATTAGGGAGTGCAGGAAGAGCAACGAAATGTGCCATCTTACTGAACCTGTCAACAACCACCAGTATGACAGTATTCCCAGACGACGGAGGAAGGTCCGTAATGAAGTCCATAGATAAATGAGTCCATGGACGCTCCGGAAGTTTCAAGGGTAAAAGGGTCCCAGACGGACGGGTATGAGGAGTTTTAGAGCGAGCACAAACCCCACAGGACGCGACAAAAGTTATAACATCTTTATTAGCGTTAGGCCACCAAAATCAGCGAGAAAGGAGATCTAAAGTAGCCTTACTCCCTGGATGTCCTGCTAAAGCAGAATTATGATGTGCCTCAATAACCTTTTGTCTCAACTGATTCGGGACAAACAGTCTCCCTGGAGGTCCTGCAGGGGCGTCCCCCTGAGCCTCTAACACCTCCTCCTCAAGCTCAGAACATACAGCCGACACTACCACCCCCTCCTGAAGGATAGGAATCGGGTCGTCCATTTTCCCGGCCCCTGGGAAACTGCGAGACAAGGCATCAGCCTTTACATTCTTAGACCCCGGACGATAAGTGACGACAAAATTAAACCTGGTAAAAAACAACGACCATCGAGCTTGTCTGGAATTCAGACGCTTAGCGGATTCTAAATACAGCAGGTTCTTGTGATCAGTAATAACGGTGACCGGGTGGACTGCCCCCTCCAAAAAGTGACGCCATTCTTCAAAAGCCAATTTAATGGCCAAAAGTTCCCTATTGCCGATATCATAATTCCTTTCGGCGGACGACAATTTCTTAGAAAAGAAAGCGCACGGATGCCATTTACCAGGGGACGGACCCTGGGACAATATAGCACCCACTCCTACGTCAGACGCGTCCACCTCCACAATGAACGGCTGAGATACATCTGGTTGGATGAGAACGGGTGCCGAAGCAAAACATCTTTTTAAAGAGGAAAAGGCTTGGCAAGCTTTGTCCGACCACTTAGAAAAATCCGTCCCTTTTCTCGTCATGTCAGTGAGAGGTTTGACGACAGACGAGAAATTACAAATAAATTTCCGGTAGTAATTAGCAAACCCCAAAAAACGCTGCAGAGCCTTAAGATCTCCTGGCTGATCCCATTCAAGCACTGCTCTCACCTTTTCAGGGTCCATCCGGAAACCGGAGGCTGACACCAAAAAACCCAAAAACTGAAGTTCCTGTACGGCAAAAACACACTTCTCCAGTTTGGCGTATAGTTTATTGTCTCGCAAGATCTGCAACACCTGTCTCACATGCTCCTGGTGAGACACAAGATCTGGCGAGTAAATTAAAATGTCACGCTGTCTAATGATATGAATACAATGTCAGTAAACTATTTATACAGGAACCACACTCTATACAACATATAGTTTAGCAACATCAGAATGTAAGTATAAAATAGATTTACCTGACACAATCTCTGCAGAACTTAGGGTTAATCTTGAGGACTAGATGTGCAGAAACGATATAGTTGAACTCAGGGTTAATCTTGAGGACTTGATGAGCTGTAACAGGAAAGAGGAGGACCGGGGTCCAACCTGACCCTACACTGGGGTCCTAACTAATCCCTTACCTTGGAGGTACTGATAATGGTTCAGAGGTCCAAGTCTCCAGCCTAACCCTGTCTCCTGTCAGACCCTGAACCCTGTAATCAGTCCTAAGAAGGATCCTGATTACCACCAAAGGGATATGGGCTGATCTCAGCTAAATACACAGATTAGACATATAAGACAGACAGGATAGCACTCACTTGCATACACACTCAAACACCGAAGGAACATAAATGGTCTGGGAAATAAACTCTAAGCAAGTTGAGCTTAAAACAGCTAAGGAGCTCTCAACTTAAGTCTATACAGATTCATTCCTATCTGTGGTCTGCATGAAGAATTTCACTGGCAACTACCAAAGCAGACAACCAGGAATTTAAAGGAAACCAATCAACAAATAATCAATTGCAGCTGGGAGAAACTGCACCCAGTCCCAGCACCGAGCACAGACAGAATTAACTCCCTAGCTGCCAAACACAAAGAAACAGCAACTCAGCTGTGAGAAGTCAAAATGTGCAACCGCGACGATCTTCGTGGCAATGCACACATGACAACCAGGCTGAAGTCCACTGCTAAGCAGCAAACCAGAAAGGAAAATCCAACCAGGGAAAAAAAAACAGCAAATCACTTATCTGAATGAGAGCAGGAATGCAAGCTGAGCTCCAAGCAAGATCTGGAAGAACAATTGATTACCGGCAAGGCTGCTGGGAGATCAGGTCACTTACATCAGACCATTCAGAGCCAGCTGAAGGCCATTCAGCAATTAGTTCATTACCCTCAGCAACCACCGGAGGGAGCCCCAGCTCAGAAGTCGCCTCCAGAGTATTCACAACAGTACCCCCCCCTTGAGGAGGGGTCACCGAACCCTCACCTGCGCAACGAGGCCGATCAGGATGAGCTCGATGATAGGCACGGATCAGTCTCCCAGCATGGATGTTTGAAGCAAACACCCAAGAATTGTCCTCCTGACCATAACCTCTCCACTTAACCAAATACTGGAGTTTCCGTCTAGCAAAACGAGAATCCAATATTTTCTCAACCACATACTCCAAATTGCCCTCAACCAAAACAGGGTCGGGAGGCGCAGCCATAGGAACCACTGGCTCGACAAACCTCTTCAATAAGGACTTGTGGAACATGTTATGGATCTTAAATGTCCCTTGAAGAAGCAAACGTAAGGAAACCGGATTAATAATTTCCATAATCTTATGAGGTCCAATGAACCTTGGCTTAAATTTTGGAGATGCAACCTTCATAGGGATATTTCTTGAGGACAACCAAACCAAGTCCCCCACTTTAAAAGGAGGACCATCAGTCCTATGCCGGTTGGCAAACCGCTGGGCCTTCTCTTGAGAGAGAGACAGTTAAGGGCCTGCGGAATGCACCTAATACATATTAAGGAGAGGTGCGTTCGCAGCCCGGGGTCCACCGTGCAGGCAGAGCCTGCTGCTAGTAAAATGGCGTAAATAGGCAGTATGAGCGAACTCTGTTATCCCGCAGAGTCGCAGATGTAAACGCCGTAGCACTATATGGCGATATAAGCGGACTCTGTTAATTCACAGAGCCGCTGTAACAAAGACTGTGTCCTGTTAGACTCACAGGGAACACAGATGACTGCTAAGCGGATTGCAGTCTGTGGTCATGCAAACGGAACCCAAGCAGTAATCTCCTCACCGGAGTAGCCGGTATTCTAATGGCGTTTTCAGCCTAGCCCTGAACACGTGCATACAATCTCCTCACTGGAGGTGCCGGTATTCTAGGGGCTTATTTCAGCCAGACCTAACCACATGCATACATGACCACACTGGCGCAAGCACGTAACAGATTTGATACTAGCGCACGGCCGTGCGGTAAGGACCGCCTTTTATAGCAGCCACGAGAAAAAGACCTTCCAGGAAGGACCAATGGGAAGCTGCTTCAGAACATCAACAGCCACAGGACCTTCCTGAAGGACCAATAGGAGTGGCAGCTGTATCTGAGCATGTGACCCCTGATCTCCAATGGAGATCTTGCTCTGGGTATGCTCAGATGAAGCAACAAAGAACTTGGTCCTAAAGACGTCTGCTCGCCGCTGACCAGTACTAGCTACAATAGCAGAACCTGAAGAGGCAGCAGCAAGTCTCTGCACAGTATTAGACCGGACGAGAGGCTGGGACCGATGTCTTTGCTGAGCAGGCTCCACTGCGGCCGGAGATGGATGGGGAACTGCAGTTGGACTGGTTCGAGACTCCCCTTGTGCAGCAGCGGGAACTCGAACCCTAATAGAGACAACCTCTCCACTACCTGGTCCAAAATCTGCTGCATACGCTCCACAATAGAGTCAACCCCCGGACAGACAGAAGCCTTCCCCTGTCCTGAAGAAAATCGAGGGTGAAACCCAGAATTGCAGAAAAATGGAGACATCAAGGTGGCAGAGCTAGCCCTATTATTAAGAGCAAACTCAGCCAAAGGCAAAAAAGAGACCCAGTCATCTTGATCAGCAGACACAAAACATCTCAAATAAGTCTCCAAGGTCTGGTTTGTTCTCTCGGTTTGTCCATTGGTCTGAGGTTGAAATGCAGAGGAGAAAGATAACTGAACACCAAGTTTAGAACAAAATGTCCTCCAAAATCTGGACACAAACTGGACTCCTCTGTCAGACACAATGTTCTCCGGAATGCCATGTAACCGAACCACGTGCTGAAAGAACAAAGGCACCAATTCGGAGGAGGAAGGCAACTTAGGCAATGGCACAACATGTATCATCTTGGAAAACCTATCACAGATTACCCAGATAACGGTCATTCTCTGAGAGACAGGGAAGTCGGAAATAAAATCCATAGAAATATGGGTCCATGGTCTCTTGGGTACAAGTAATGGCATTAACAAACCACTAGAATGAGAGCAAGGCTTGGAACAAGAGCAAGTCCCACAGGACTGCACAAAGTCCCTGACGTCACGAGACTAAATAGGCCACCAAAAGGACCGACTCACCAAGTCTCTGGTACCAAAAATCCCGGGATGACCAGCCAACGCGAAACAATGAATCTCAGACATCACACTCTTCTTCCACTGTTCTGGGACAAACAATTTCCCAACAGGGCAGCGTTCAGGTTTATCCTCCTGACACCCCACCAGAGCCAGTCTCAAATTGGGCGAGATGGCGGAAAGAACTACACACTCTTTCAAAATAACAGCAGGATCAGATAACTCAGGAGAATCTGCAAAGAAACTCCTCGAGAGGGCATCCGCCTTAACATTCTTAGTGCCCGGAAGAAAAGAAACCACAAAATTAAAACGTGTGAAAAACAAGGCCCACCTGGCCTGTCTAGGATTAAGTCGCTTGGCTGATTCGAGATAAACCAGGTTTTTATGGTCCGTGAGGACCACCATATGATGTTTGGCTCCTTCCAGCCAATGTCTCCATTCTTCAAAGGCCCACTTCATGGCCATTAACTCCCGATTACCAACGTCATAATTACGTTCAGTTGGAGAAAATTTTCGAGAGAAAAAGGCACAAGAGTTACTCTTAGAGGTCTCTGGATCCCTTTGGGACAAAACGGCACCTACCCCAATCTCAGAGGCATCAACCTCCACCTGAAACGGTAGAGAAACATCAGGCTGCCGTAGAACAGGAGCAGAAATAAATCTCTGCTTAAGTTCCTGAAATGCAGACATTGCCTCAGGAGGCCAATTCACCACATCGGAACCCTTTTTGGTCAAATCAGTCAATGGTTTAACAATACCGGAGAAATTACCAATAAATTTACGATAAAAATTGGCAAAACCCAAAAATCTCTGAAGAGCCTTCAATGAAGTAGGTTGAACCCAATCACAGATGGCCTGAACTTTGACCGGGTCCATTTAAATAACAGACGGAGACAAAATGAATCCAGAAATGAAACCTTCTGTACGCCAAAAAGACACTTTGTGTCAAGATCCCGTCTGGGTTGGAGCCGATGTTACTGCAAACACTAGGGGAAGCAGAGGCAGGTAGCGTAGTCAGATGGCAGCCGGAGGTCGGTACACAGGAGAGCAGTGTTTGTAGCAATGGATCAGGCGGATAACGTAGTCAGGTGGCAGCCGGAGGTCGGTACACAGGAAAGGCAGTTCGGTAACAGAGGAGCAGGCAGATAACGTAGTCAGGTGGCAGCCGGAGGTCGGTACACAGGAGAGCAGTGTTTGTAGCAATGGATCAGGCGGAGAGCGTAGTCAGAAGGCAGGCCGAGGTCGGTTCACAGGAGAGCAGTGTTTGCAGCAATGGATCAGGCGGAGAGCGTAGTCAGAAGGCAGGCCGAGGTCGGTTCACAGGAGAGCAGTGTTTGTAGCAATGGATCAGCAGGAAACGCTTGACTAAAGGCTTGGAGCTCAATAATCTCGCAATGACACACCCACAGGGCCAGGTTTATATAGGGTGTGTAATTGGCAATCAGAGGCCCAATCAAAAGAGCACTAGGTGTAGCCAATCAGGAAGAACAGTCAATGGTATCTGGGTTCAGCAAGGAACTTTGCAGCCAGCAGAATAGCTCAGATGATAGAGCTGCTGGCCAGTGGACAAGAGGTACTGGGTTCGACTCCTGACAGTACTCCCCTCCTTCCAGGATGGCCTCTGGACATCTCAGAAGCTGGCTTATCCGGGTACCTCTGATGAAAGGCTCTTGTTAGTCTAGGAGCATGGACGTTGTCCCTTGGTTCCCATGAATTTTCCTCTGGTCCGTAACCCTTCCACTGCACCAGATACTGCAGTTTACCTCTGAATTTTCGGGAGTCCAGAATCTTATCCACAATGTATTCTTCTTCACCACGGATCCTTTCTGGTGGAGGAGGTGGCTGAATTCTTCCTGGAAATGGGTTTTCACAGAAGGGTTTGAGCAAGGATATGTGAAACACTGGATGAATCTTTAGATTGTTGGGAAGTTCCAAACGAAAAGCAACCTGGTTAATTTTTGCAGAAATTTGAAAAGGTCCAATGAATTTCTGACCCAATTTGGAGGATGGCACATGTGTCTTAAGGTTTTTAGTGGACAGCCAAACTTTGTCTCCAACCTGAAGAGCAGGGGGCACTCTCCGATGTTTATCTGCTGCTTCCTTATATACTTCCTGGGTCTTGAGTAATATCTCTGATAATTCCTTCTGGGATTCCTGTAATTTTGCAAGCCTGTCATTTACAGCAGGAATGGGAGTGTTCACTGGCAGATTAGGGATAAATACTGGATGTACTCCATAATTAGCAAAAAATGGGGTTTGAGATGTAGCGCTATGTATGGAGTTGTTGTAGGCAAACTCTGCTGTTGGTAAATAGTCCACCCAGTCATCCTGAAGATAGGAAATGAAGCAACGGAGGTATTGCTCCAAAGTCTGGTTCGTTCTCTCCGTCTGGCCATTGGACTGAGGATGGAAAGCGGTAGAAAGATTCACCGTGACTCCCAAGGCTGTACAGAAACTCTTCCAAAATTTTGACGTAAACTGAACGCCTCTGTCAGACACCACGCTGTCAGGAATTCCATGTAACCTGAATACCTCTTTGATTATCAGTTCTGCAGTTTTTTCAGCAGTAGGAATTCCTTCAGTTGGAATAAAGTGGGCCATTTTTGTGAGTCGGTCCACTATGACAAGGATGACGGTCATCTGTTTGGAAGGGGGTAGTTCCACAATAAAATCCATGGAAATAGATCCCCAAGGCCTGGATGGAACTGGAAGTGGTTGCAAGAGTCCTAGAGGAGACGATCGTGGGGTCTTGTTTCGTGCGCATGTTAAACAGGTTGAAACATATTTCCTCACGTCCTTCCTACAATTAGGCCACCAAAAGAAACGAAGTAGTAAGTCTTGTGTTTTTGCAACTCCAGGATGTCCTGCCAGTTTAGAATCATGGACATTTTTGAGGACTTCAAGGCGAGAAGATTCAGGTACATATATTTTGTGTTTCTGCATCCAAAACCCCTCTTTGAATGAAAGATCGACGTCTTCCGAAGGATGGTTAAGGAAAGAGTCCTCTTGATATCCATCTTTAATTCTATTACATAGTCCTCTAGAGTGCAATATTCCCAAAAAATTTTTAGGGCCTAGAATTGTATCGTCATTACTAGACCTCTCCTGAGGTTCCGAACACATCCTGGACAGGGCGTCAGCCTTGCCATTTCTTGAACCAGGCCGGTAAGAAATTATAAAATTGAATCTTGAGAAAAATAAGGCCCATCGTGCTTGTCTTGCAGACAATCTTTTTGCTGTACGGAGGAATTCAAGATTCTTGTGGTCCGTGAGGACAGTCACAGGGTGATTGGCACCTTCCAAAAGATGTCTCCATTCGGAGAAGGCAACTTTAATGGCTAACAGTTCTTTATTACCGATGTCGTAGTTCTTTTCTGCAGATGACATGGTGTGGGAAAGAAACGCACATGGGTGAAGTTGCATTTTGTCCCCAACTCGCTGAGACAGAATGGCTCCCACTGCAGAGTCCAAGGCGTCCACTTCGACAGTAAATGGCAATTCAGGATTTGGGTGTACTAACAATGGAGCAGACGTAAAAAGAGTTTTCAATTTGTCAAAAGCCTCCTGTGCCTCCGGAGACCAGAAAAATGCTTTGGGTCTTTTTTGTTAGTGTAGTAATTGGTAGTATGATCCGTGAAAAGTTCTTTATAAATTTTCGGTAAAAATTTGCAAATCCTATGAAACGCTGGACGTCTTTTAAATTTCTTGGAACAGGCCAGTCCACTACAGCATTGATTTTGCCGGGATCCATGCACAGACCTTCTGGGGAGATGATATATCCCAGAAATTGGATACTGGTTTGTTCAAACTCACATTTTTCAAGTTTAATGTAAAGATGGTTCTCCTGTAGTCGTTCCAAGACTAACTGGACGTGCCTGCGATGCTCTTCCAAGGTGTCTGAAAATATAAGAATGTCATCGAGATAAGCCACAACGAATTGGTCCAAGAAATCTCGAAATACATCATTAATAAAATGTTGAAAGGTGGCTGGGGCATTGCTAAGACCAAAGGTCATAACCAGAGATTCAAAATGTCCATATCTCGTTCTGAAGGCGGTCTTCCACTCATCTCCTGGGCGAATCCGTATGAGGTTGTAAGCCCCTCTAAGATCCAGCTTCGTAAAGATTTTCGCAGAACGGAGTCTCTCAAATAGTTCAGGAATCAAGGGT
Source organism: Oophaga sylvatica (assembly GCA_033576555.1). NCBI lineage: Eukaryota > Metazoa > Chordata > Amphibia > Anura > Dendrobatidae > Oophaga > Oophaga sylvatica. The sequence continues at coordinate 19,389,559 of JARQOD010000003.1, forward strand.
AGCGGTAGCGATTCTTGACAGTGATATTATTCATCTCTCTGTAGTCAATACATGGCCGCAGAGTGGAGTCTTTCTTTTCAACAAAGAACAGGGGTGCCCCAGCTGGAGATGTGGAAGGTCGAATAAAGCCTTTCTCTAAATTTTCATCCAGGAACTTTCTTAATACCTTCAATTCAGGTTCGGAAAGATTGTAAATCCGTCCAAATGGAATGGTTGCTCCTGGCAGCAATTCAATGGGACAGTCGTAAGGACGGTGAGGAGGTAATTGATCTGCTTTCTTCTTACTGCAGACATCAGAGAACTGCTGATATTGAGGTGGTAGTTTCTCTTCCTTCTCATGCGAAATCTCAGAGATTTGGACTTGTTGGAGAACAGGGGGTTCCTTATGACAATTATTCTTACAGTAGTCAGATGGAAAGGTGATGGTCCTTGATGCCCAGTTGATAGAAGGGTTATGGACTGAAAACCAGGGATCCCTAGAATAACCGGAAATTTCGGAGATGAGATAAGGTGGAAACTGACAGCTTCATGATGATCCGGTTCGATACAAATCTCCAGTTCGATTGTCTCATGCGTGACAGGTCCAGAAGACAAGGGTGATCCATCCACCGTTTCCATTTCAATTGGTGTGGATTTGGTCCTACTGGAAATATTATTATCACGTGTAAATTTTAAGTCCATAAAATTCCCTCCTGCTCCCGAATCCAACAGGGCAGAGCATTGTATTTTTTGGGTGCCCATTACAACCTGAATGGGGATTACAAAATGAGATGATGTAGTATGTATTTTGTCTATTTCTGGCGTTACTGATGAGATAGTCTGCAAGATGGAATCCGACTGCTGAGAAAGGTCCATATTGCTGGCAGACCTGTTGTTGGTAAAGGCTATAGTCCTTTTGTTAGGACAGTTGATGGCATAGTGTCCAGGGTCCCCACAATAGAGGCAGAGATGTTCTGCACGTCGCCTCTCCTTCTCCTGTGCAGAGAGTGGTCTTCGGATGACGTCGATCTGCATCGGTTCAGACACGCCTTGCGTCTTTTCTTGGTGGTCCGATGCTGAAAATGAGAAGCCAGGGCTATTCCCAAGTGCTCGCAGTCTCTCCTTTCTCCTTTCAGTAAGTCTCTGGTCAATCCGGATACATAGTTGAATAAAGTCCTCCAACTGGTCAGGGGTCTCAACCCTGGCAAGCTCGTCTTTCACTGGTTCTGATAACCCTCGTCGAAATTGACTTCTCTGGGCCGCTGGATTCCAGGTGGTGTCGGCCACCCAGCGACGGAACTCCGATGTGTATTCCGCAACAGAGCGACGTCCTTGGCGCAAATTATGTAATTTGGTTTCTGCTGTGGCACAGCGGTTTGGGTCATCAAAAACTTGATTCATAGCTGCGGTGAAAGCTTCCAGGTCATTAAGGAGGTCATAGTCCTTTTCTACATAAGGTGAAGCCCAAGCAAGAGCTTCATCCGTCAGGAGATTTATCATGAAAAAAACTTTCTTCCTCTCACTGGTAAAGGGAGCAGGTTGCATCTGGAAGTATATGCGGCATTGATTGAGGAATCCTCGGTACTGCTTGCGATCCCCACTGAACTTTGCAAGCAGCGGCAGCCGCGCGTTTGATTCGGACCCTGAATTGCGCACGTCCAGAAGTTGTTTTTGTAGCTCAATTACTTCCTGTTGTATCGCCGTGAAATCAGTTTGTAACTTGGCATATTTTCCTTGAGAGTCAGTACAAAAACTTTGAAGCTCCGTAACTTGCCGTCTCAGGGTGTTCACAGCGGACTCCATTTTGGCGCGAGATTATTCTGTCAAGATCCCGTCTGGGTTGGAGCCGATGTTACTGCAAACACTAGGGGAAGCAGAGGCAGGTAGCGTAGTCAGATGGCAGCCGGAGGTCGGTACACAGGAGAGCAGTGTTTGTAGCAATGGATCAGGCGGATAACGTAGTCAGGTGGCAGCCGGAGGTCGGTACACAGGAAAGGCAGTTCGGTAACAGAGGAGCAGGCAGATAACGTAGTCAGGTGGCAGCCGGAGGTCGGTACACAGGAGAGCAGTGTTTGTAGCAATGGATCAGGCGGAGAGCGTAGTCATAAGGCAGGCCGAGGTCGGTTCACAGGAGAGCAGTGTTTGCAGCAATGGATCAGGCGGAGAGCGTAGTCAGAAGGCAGGCCGAGGTCGGTTCACAGGAGAGCAGTGTTTGTAGCAATGGATCAGCAGGAAACGCTTGACTAAAGGCTTGGAGCTCAATAATCTCGCAATGACACACCCACAGGGCCAGGTTTATATAGGGTGTGTAATTGGCAATCAGAGGCCCAATCAAAAGAGCACTAGGTGTAGCCAATCAGGAAGAACAGTCAATGGTATCTGGGTTCAGCAAGGAACTTTGCAGCCAGCAGAATAGCTCAGATGATAGAGCTGCTGGCCAGTGGACAAGAGGTACTGGGTTCGACTCCTGACACTTTGATCCTTTCACATACATTGCATTCTCTCTCAAAATCTGGAACACAGTCCGAACATGTTTCATATGAGAGTCCCAGTCGTTGGAAAAAATCAAGATATCATCCAAATACACGATCAGAAATTTATCCACAAAATCCCTGAAAATATCATTCATGAAGGATTGGAAGACGGAAGGGGCATTAGTAAACCCAAAAGGCATCACTAGGTACTCAAAATGCCCCTCTGGGGTATTAGACGCCGTCTTCCATTCATCCCCATGCTTAATGCGAATAAGGTTATACGCCCGCCTGAGGTCAAGCTTGGTAAACCAACTAGCACTTTTCACTCTGGAAAATAGGTCAGAAATCAAGGGTAACGGATATTGATATTTAACAGTGATTTTATTCAGGAGGCGATAATCAATACACGGCCTCAAGGAACCATCCTTTTTGGCCACAAAGAAAAAACCGGCGCCCAAGGCTGAAGAGGATGGTCTGATATGACCCTTCTCCAAAGACTCCTTGATATAAGATCGCAGGAATAGACTTCTGCAGGGGTATCATGGGAAACCCACAACGTTTGGCAAAGTCAAAATCCATCAGGTTAATAGGTGCTCCTGAATCAGCAAAAGCCTGAGCTGAAAATGTTGACAGGGAGCAAATCAGGGTAACAGTCAACAGAAATTTAGTCTGAACGCTACCCAAGACAACTGAGTGCGCAAAACGTCTTGCCCGCATAGGGCAGACAGAAATAGCATGAGAGGCGTCACCACAGTAGAAACATAACCCATTGCGCTTTCGAAACTCATGACGCTGAGCCCCAGAAGTCACTCCATCACACTGCATGGGTTCAGGAGCTGACTGACAGGGCAACACTATCTCATGCATACCTCTGCGCTCACGCAAACGTCTGTCAATTTGAATAGCCATAGACATAGAATCATTGAGACCAGAGGGAACAGGGAATCCCACCATAATGTCCTTTACATTTTCTGACAGACCCTTCCGAAAAAGGGCTGCCAAAGCATAATCATTCCACTTGGTCAGGACTGCCCACTTTCAGAATTTCTGACAGTATAGCTCAGCGTCTTCAAGACCCTGATTTAATGCCAACAAGGTCTTTTCAGCTTGATCAGTGACATTAGGTTCATCGTACAATAACCCCAGAGCCTAAAAAAATACATCTACATCATTCAAAACAGGATCCCCAGGTGTCAGGGAAAAAGCCCAAACCTGAGGGTCGCCGCGCAGCAGAGAGATGACAATTTGAACCTGCTGTGCTGCATTCCCTGAGGACTTAGGCTTTAAGGCAAAAACAACTTACAGTTATTTTTGAAATTCAGAAATTTAGACCAATCCCCCAAAAATAAATCTGGTATGGGGATCCTAGGTTCCACAACCGGCAACCTAGAAAGATAGGTGGCAATACTCTGAACCTCAGTGGCAAGCTGCTCCACACGGCCAGACAACTGTGCAAACTCCATTGAGGAAAAAAAAATCCTCCTCAGCACCCAGAGAAAAAGAGGGAAAAAAATGGAACAAACAGAGAAAAAAAAATTTCTGACTTCTTTTTTTCTTTTTCTTTTTACTATTTTCCCTTCTGTTGAGTACCATATAATTTTCAGTTTGGCCGCTAATACTGTTATGTTTCGGTAGCTGAGGAGAAATTGCAAAATTAGCAAAAGAAGCAATACACCAGAGAGGCTGGAAACTATTGGATTGCAGTACACTAAACTAACCGCAACACTAGAAGTAGCCGTGGAGCGTACCTACGGTGATCCTAGACGCCTCGACACAGCCG
>JARQOD010000003.1:19394154-19511254 GCA_033576555.1 Oophaga sylvatica
ATCAGGAGTCAGACTGGTCTTATATAAGGGAGGTTCCCTCCCATCATGGTTGCCAGTGATCAATTCTTGTCTCAACTGTGGTTCCTGGTTCACTTGGAAGCTTACTGAGTCTTGCCTCTTCTCCTGCTTTCAGATAAGATATTTTCTGTTTTTGTTTTTGTGCTTACCATTTGCATATTTCTCTGCATTTCTGTGAAGTTAGACAGGTTCCCCCCGGGGGGCTTGGGCTCCTCTCAGTTCCGCTGGAGCCATTGTTTTTTGTTCATTTGCCTTTTCCAGTTTTTTCAGTGGCTGCGGCTTAGTTTTGTTACACCAGAGAACTGATTTAGGTGGTAGAGGTCGTGTGATCTCAGGTGTTTTTGCAATCAGTAGTGTTGGTATTTTTTAGGGTTTTTTGGATTGCAGTGAGTATCCTTTCTATCCTTTTCTGTCTAGGCAGATTGGGCCCCAGCGTTTGCTCATACTATTTTCTGTCTGTGTCTGTATTTCCTCTTGTCTAACCGCCATTACATGTTTGGGGGCTTCCTATGTTCTTTGGGGATCTGCTCCGGGGCAGATAGCTTTCCTCTTTTTATCTTTAGGTGTAGTTAATCTCTCAGGCTGTGACGAGGCATCTAGGACTAACGTAGGAACGCTCCACGGCTGCCTTTAGTTGTGGTGGTTAGTCAGGGTACTGCAATCCAATAGATTCCAACCTCTCTGGTGTATTGTTGTTTTTGCCTGCTCTCCTCAGCTACCAAATCATAACAGTATCACCGGCCAAACTGAAAATTGTATGGTACTCACAGAAGGGAAAAATACTGTGGAAAGAAAAAAGTTGTCAGAGATTTTTTTTTTCTGTTTCTTGCATTTTTTCCCTCTTTTTCTCTGGGTGCTGAGGAGGATTTTTTTTTCACTCAATGGAGCTTGCACAGCTGTCTGGCCGTGTGGATCAGCTTGCCACTGAGGTTCGGAGTATTGCTGTCTATCTTGCTGGGTTGCCGTTTGTGAAACCTAGGATTCCCATGCCAGATTTGTTTTTGGGAGATCGGGCCAAATTTCTGAATTTCAAAAATAACTGTAAGTTGTTTTTTGCCTTAAAACCTAAGTCCTCAGGGAACGCAGCACAGCAGGTTCAAATTGTCATCTCTCTCCTGCGCGGCGATCCTCAGGATTGGGCTTTTTCCCTGACACCTGGGGACCCTGTTTTGAGTGATGTTGATGCATTTTTTCTGGCTCTGGGGTTATTGTACGATGAGCCTAATGTCACTGATCAAGCTGAAAAAACCTTGTTGGCATTAAATCAGGGGCTTGAGGACGCTGAGTTGTACTGTCAGAAATTCCGAAAATGGGCAGTCCTAACCAAATGGAATGATGATGCTTTGGCAGCACTTTTTCGGAAGGGGCTGTCAGAGAATGTAAAAGATGTTATGGTGGGTTTCCCTGCTCCCTCTGGTCTCAATGATTCTATGTCATTAGCGATTCAAATTGACAGACGTTTGCGTGAGCATAGAGGTATGCGTGGAATAGTGTTGCCTTGTGAGCCAGCTTCTGAACCCATGCAGTGTGATGGAGAGGCTTCTGGGGCACAGCGTCATGAGTTTCGAAAACGCAATGGGTTATGTTTCTATTGTGGTGACGCCTCTCATGCTATTTCTGTCTGCCCTAAGCGGGGAAGACGTTTTGCACGCTCAGTTGTCTTGGGTAGTGTTCAGACTAAATTTTTGTTGACTGTTACCCTGATTTGCTCCCTGTCCACATTTTCTTCTCAGGCTTTTGTTGATTCGGGAGCAGCTATTAACCTGATGGATTTTGATTTTGCCAAACGTTGTGGGTTTCCCTTGATACCCCTACGGAAGTCTATTCCCCTACTGGGGATTGATTCTACCCCTTTGCCTGAGAATAAACCCCAGTTTTCTACTCAGGTGATAATGAGGGTTGAACCTGATCATCAGGAGAGTTGCAAATTTTTGGTACTGTATAATCTGCATGACATTATTGTACTAGGTTTCCCTTGGTTAGCCTCATAATCCTGTTTTGGATTGGAAATCTGTGTCTGTAACCAGTTGGGGCTGCCAATGTGTTAATGCCAACACTACTGTTTTTTCTACCTCTCCCCAGTCTCAGGATGTTCCTGACTTTTTGACTGATTTTTCTGATGTGTTTAGCGAAAGTAAATATGCATCCTTGCCCCCCCCATAGGAGCTATGACTGCGCTATTGAATTAGTGCCTGGTAGTAAATTTCCTAAAGGTCGCCTTTTAAACTTGTCTGTACCTGAACATAACGCTATGCGGTCTTATATCAAGGAGTCATTGGAGAAGGGTCATATCAGACCATCCTCTTCACCCTTGGGTGCCGGTTTTTTCTTTGTGGCAAAAAAGGATGGTTCATTAAGGCCATGTATTGATTATCGTCTCTTGAACAAGATCACTGTGAAATATCAATATCCGTTACCCTTGATTTCTGACCTGTTTTCCAGGGTGAAAAGTACTACTTGGTTTACCAAGCTTGACCTCAGGGGGGCGTATAACCTTATTCGCATTAAGCACGGGAATGAATGGAAGACGGCGTTTAATACCCCAGAGGGGCATTTTGAGTACCTAGTGATGCCCTTTGGGCTCACTAATGCTCCTTCCGTCTTCCAGTCCTTCATGAATGACATTTTCAGGGATTTTGTGGATACATTTCTGATTGTTTATTTGGATGATATCTTGATTTTTTCCAATGACTGGGACTCTCATGTGAAACATGTTCGGACTGTGTTCCAGATTTTGAGAGAGAATGCTCTGTATGTGAAGGGATCAAAGTGTCTTTTTGGCATACAGAGGATCTCATTTCTGGGATTCATTTTGTCTCCATCTGTTATTGAAATGGACCCGGTCAAGGTTCAGGCCATCTGTGATTCGGTCCAACCTACTTCATTAAAGGCTCTTCAGAGCTTCTTGGGTTTTGCCAATTTTTATTGTAAATTTATTGGTAATTTCTCTGTTTTTGTTAAACCATTGACTGATTTGACCAAAAAGAGTTCTGATGTGGTGAATTGGCCTCCTGAGGCAGTCTCTGCGTTTCAGGAACTTAAGCAGAGATTCACTTCTGCTCCTGTTCTAAGGTAGCCTAATGTTTCTCTGCCATTTCAGGTGGAGGTTGATGCCTCTGAAATTGGGGCAGGTGCTGTTTTGTCCCAAAGAGATCCTGAGACCTCTAAAAGTAACCCTTGTGCCTTTTTCTCTCGAAAATTTTCTCCAACTGAACGTAATTATGACGTGGGCAATCGGGAGTTATTGACCATGAAGTGGGCTTTTGAAGAGTGGAGACATTGGCTGGAGGGAGCCTTACATCAGGTGGTGGTCCTCACGGACCATAAGAATCTGGTTTATCTGGAATCAGCCAAGCGACTTAATCCTCGACAGGCCAGGTGGGCCTTGTTTTTCACACGTTTTAATTTTGTGGTTTCCTTTCTTCCTGGCACTAAGAATGTTAAGGCGGATGCCCTCTCGAGGAGTTTCCTTGCGGACTCTCCTGAGTTATCTGATCCTGCTGTTATTTTGAAAGAGGGTGTAGTTCTTTCCGCCATCTCACCCAATTTGAGACTGGCTCTGGAAGGGTGTCAGGAGGATAAACCTGAGCGCTGCCCTATTGGGAAATTGTTTGTCCCAGACCGGTGGAAAAAGAGTGTGATGCCTGAGATTCATTGTTCCGCGTTTGCAGGTCATCCCGGAATTTTTGGTACCAGAGACTTGGTGAGTCGATCCTTTTGGTGGCCTACTTTGTCTCGTGACGTCAGGGAGTTTGTGCAGTCCTGTGGGACTTGCTCTCGCTCCAAGCCTTGCTCTCGCTCTAGTGGTTTGTTGATGCCATTGCCTGTGCCCAAGAGACCATGGACTCATATCTCTATGGATTTTATTTCCGACCTCCCTGTTTCTCAGAGAATGACCGTTATCTGGGTGATTTGTGATAGGTTTTCCAAGATGATACATGTTGTGCCATTACCTAAGTTGCCTTCCTCCTCCGAATTGGTGCGTTTGTTCCTTCAGCACGTGGTTCGGTTACACGGCATTCCTGAGAACATTGTGTCTGACAGAGGAGTCCAGTTTGTTTCCAGATTTTGGAGGACTTTTTGTTCTAAACTTGGTGTTCAATTGTATTTCTCCTCTGCTTTTCATCCTCAGGCCAATGGACAAACTGAGAGAACAAACCAGACATTGGAGACTTATCCGAGATGCTTTGTGTCTGCTGATCAAGATGACTGGGTCTCTTTTTTGCCTTTGGCTGAGTTTGCTCTTAATAATAGTTCAAGCTCTGCCACTTTGATGTCTCCATTTTTCTGCAATTTTGGGTTTCACCCTCGATTTTCTTCGGGACAGACGGAGGCTTGTCTGTCCGGGTGTTGACTCTGTTGTGGATCGTATGCAGCAGATTTGGGACCAGGTAGTGGAGAGGTTGTCCCTCTCTCAGGAGAAGGCCCAGCGGATTGCCAACCGGCATAGGACTGATGGTCCTCTGTTTAAAGTGGGGGACTTGGTCTGGTTGTCCTCAAGAAATATCCCTATGAGAGTTGCATCTCCTAAGTTTAAGCCTAGGTTCATTGGACCTTATAAGATCATGGAGATTCTTAATCCTGTTTCCTTTCATTTACTTCTTCCAGGGACATTTAAGATCCATAACGTGTTCCACAAGTCCTTATTGAAGAGGTTTGTCGAGCCAGTGGTTCCTATGGCTGCGCCTCCCGACCCTGTTTTGGTTGAGGGCAATCTGGAGTATGTGGTTGAGAAAATATTGGATTCTCGTTTTTCTAGACGGAAACTCCAGTATTTGGATAAGTGGAGAGGTTATGGTCAGGAGGACAATTCTTGGGTGTTTGCTTCGGACATCCATGCTAGGAGACTGATCCGTGCCTATCACCGAGCTCATCCTGACCTACCTGGTTCCACAAATGAGGGTTCGGTGACCCCTCCTCAAGGGGGGGGGGTACTGTTGTGAATGTTTTGGAAATGAATTCTGAGCAGAAGCTCCCTCTGGTGGTTACAAACAGTTCTGAAATATTCAATGAGGATTGGCAATCAGGAGTCACAGACTGGTCTTATATAAAGGAGGTTCCCTCCCATCATGGTTGCAGGTGATCAATTGTTCTTGTCTCAACTGTGGTTCCTGGTTCACTTGGAAGCTTGCTGAGTCTTGCCTCTTCTTCTGCTTTCAGATAAGATATTTTCTGTTTTTGTTTTTGTGCTTACCATTTGCATATTTCTCTGCATTTCTGTGAGGTTAGCCAGGTTCCCCCCCGGGGGGCTTGGGCTCCTCTCAGTTCCGCTGGAGCCATTGTTTTTTGTTCATTTGCCTTTTCCAGTTTTTTCAGTGGCGGCGGCTTAGTTTTGTTACACCAGAGAACTGATTTAGGTGGTAGAGGTCGTGTGATCTCAGGTGTTTTTGCAATCAGTAGCGTTGGCATTTTTTAGCGTTTTTTTGGATTGCAGTGAGTATCCTTTCTATCCTTTTCTGTCTAGGCAGATTGGGCCCCAGCGTTTGCTCATACTATTTTCTGTCTGTGTCTGTATTTCCTCTTGTCTAACCGCCATTACATGTTTGGGGGCTTCCTATGTTCTTTGGGGATCTGCTCCGGGGCAGATAGCTTTCCTCTTTTTATCTTTAGGTGTAGTTAATCTCTCAGGCTGTGAAGAGGCGTCTAGGACCAACGTAGGAACGCTCCACGGCTGCCTTTAGTTGTGGTGGTTAGTCAGGGTACTGCAATCCAATAGATTCCAACCTCTCTGGTGTATTGCCGTTTTTGCCTGCTCTCCTCAGCTACCAAATCATAACAGGAAGATCCCAAACATGTAATGGCGGTTAGACAAGAAGAAAATACGTACACAGACAGAAAATAGAGTGAGCAAACACTGGGGCCCAATCTGTCTAGATAGAAAAGTATAGGAAAGAATTCTGACTGCAACCCAAAAAAACCCTGACAAAAATACCAACACTTCTGATTAACAAAAAAAATCTGAGATCACATGGTCTCAACCACCTAAATCAGATCTCTGGTGTAACACACAGCAATTCAGCAAATAAAAGTGCCACAGGAACAGAGCAAAAGTGCACAAACAAACCGAGCACAACTGCAGCGCCAGGCCCCAAAAGGGGACCAGGCTGAAGTCCACTGCTAAGCAGCAAACCAGAAAGGAAAATCCAACCAGGGAAAAAAAAACAGCAAATCACTTATCTAAATGCAAGCTGAGCTCCAAGCAAGATCTGGAAGAACAATTGATTACCGGCAAGGCTGCTGGGAGTTCAGGTCACTTATATCAGACCATTCAGAGTCAGCTGAAGGCCATTCAGCAATAAGTTCATTACCCTCAGCAACCACCGAAGGGAGCCCCAGCTCAGAAGTCGCCTCCAGAGTATTCACAACACAATCCCCTGTCCAAAACACTGGCGCAGATGCCTCCTGCTCTGCACCTATCCTTGCACATTCTGACACACCATCATCAGGTAATTCCAAATCCTACTCCCAGCACAGCCTTCAGCTGTCCCTACCCCAGGCCTTGGAACAAAAGAGAAAGTTTGCATTCGGCCACCCATAGGCCCAAAGACTACACGCCAAAAAGCCTAAAATTATAGATGACACATTTCCCTTGTATTTTAGGCAAAAAAAATATATATAGTTTTTCAACTTTTACATTAGTAGTATAGGTACACCCACTCTCGTCAAGCTCAAATCTGACAGGTCGACACGCCCCCTATCATTTAATCCGTCTCCCTGGGATTTGATCTGGCTGGACTTTGCTCAGGGTGGGAAATCTGGTCTGCTGGATTTGTGAATTTCAATCAAAGTGATTTATTCGTCTCTATTGATATTTTATCCATTGGATTAGATTAGTCTGTGGAGTATTAGTGTATTAAAGAGGAGAGAAACTTTTAAGGACCCAGTAAATGTATAAGGATTCTAGTTAAATACAGACTTCTGTATATAACTAGTATATAAGGATTTTTAGTGAATTAAAGAGTGAATCTTGATTTTATACTTTTTTGTGGAGAGAAACTTTTAAGGACCCAGTAAATGCATGTAAAGCACTACTGTTGTGGAAAGCTGTATCAAGCTGGTAAAAGGTGTTTATTTTTTAGTATTATCCAGGATATAAGTTTTAAACTACAGCTGCAAAGGCAATTTAATTTGAAGTTAAGTCAACCAGTAAATGTATCATATGACCACTCTATTGTGTGGGGAAAGTCAAGGCGAGGTCACATTATGAGATGATCATATTATGTACATGCAGATATTACAATATTACAGAATGGTTTATTCGTATTTTTAAAAAGCAATGACACGGTATTGTAAAAACAAGGTTACAAGATTTTTCACAAAACAACCAAGTGGTTCTTCAAAACTATTTGTAAGACTTCCGTCACAAAGCACAGTTTTAGTGAAATACAGACTTTTGTTACAGATCGGTAACTTATTACCAAGCTGTGTGTACAAGGCATGTGTTGTGTTAGAAGTCTAAATATTTTTCTATCTAGTGGCATTGTTGACATGAATTGTCATTGTGGAGAGAAACTTTTAAGGACCCAGTAAATGCATGTAAACACTTTATTTTTTAGTATTATCCAGGATATAAGTTTTAAACTACAATTGCAAAGGCAATTTAATTTGAAGTAGCACCTTATAACACATTTGGAATTATGACGCTCAACTTATAGTTTTATTCAGTATATATATTTTTAGCTTGGCCGTGTATTTACACTTATATCAGGACTGGGAAGAATGTAATGACATGGAGTTAGGAATTTCCAGACTAGTTTCTGAGTTTTAGTGAAATACAGACTTTTGTTACAGATCGGTAACTTATTACCAAGCTGTGTGTACAAGGCATGTGTTGTGTTAGAAGTCTAAATATTTTTCTATCTACTGGCATTGTTGACATGAATTGTCATTGTGGAGAGAAACTTTTAAGGACCCAGTAAATGCATGTAAACAGGACAATTGAGAGAATGAGTGAAGGTCGATGCTATTGTGACATGCTAGACTGTAATTAAAATAAATTCAAAAAAGAAAAAGGAAGCTTTTGCACTATAAAATACAAATTTTATTAAGGTCTAAAATACATTATCATGGATAAAAATCCAAAAGAGTGGGATATACAGCATGCAGAAAAATAGGCAAATGCAAGGAGTATTCGGGGGTGTGTACAAGGCTTGGGTTGTGTTAGAAGTCTAAATATTTTTCTATCTACTGGCTAACATGGTACAAAGATATACATCTTTACTGCACCATAGAGGTAATTTATCTGTGTGTGTGTTTCACACAGGACAAGTTCTGTGATCCGTCTTTTGTGTGGGAAAAGTCAACAATTTTTATTAAGGTCTAAAATACATTATCATGGATAAAAATCCAAAAGAGTGGGATATACAGCATGCAGAAAAATAGACAAATGCAGACAGGTATGAACTACATTCAAATCAATATATAATAGTGCACATTGCCATATCTTATATGTTATAGCGATAATAGACTAATCCGGGGCTAAACAATAATAACCTCCATATATTTGTCCGTATATATGCAATCTATGTAACTCACAATATCCCCCAATAGGCAGACATATATGCACTATATATAGGATTATAAGTATCTCAATGAAGCAGGTATATCAATAAAGTAACTTCCCCATCACAGCTGCTAATATAATGATGTTACCATGCAAGTGCAGGGCTCACAATACATACTGTGCGTGCATATGAAGTCAATTAGCAAATCCATATGAGGAGCTATATTAAAAAAGCAGCGCCATAGATGGGAGATCATACCTGAATGCGGCTTGGCACCCCTTGTGTATAGCCCTCATTTCACAAAACGTGGATATTTAGATATTGTGTATAGCCCTCATTTCTAGCACTCTTTGCTAGAGATAGCTAACTTATTAACAGGTGACCCTCACTGCTACTTTTCCTCTTGTCTAACATCATGACAAATGTTTCTGGCTCTCAGCTGCTATTTTAATAGTTACCATACGAATACTGTAGCGAACCAAGATGTGTTAATTTGATTACTAACACGATTTCAGCAACTTGATGACAAATTCAGAGCAAATTCGCTATTTCGGAACTGGCATGTCCGGGCATGCCCGGACAAGTCCCGCATGTCCGGGCATGGCTGGACAAGTCCCGGGCCTCTACACCTCGCCCCTATAGTGTAGTTTAATGTAGGTGGCAAACAGATCATCGCTGGTGTTTGGAAAATACCATATCTCATAGATGGTGGTGATCCTCTGAATCATTTTTAAACATTTCACGCCACTCATGCACCCACAGCACTCTTATGGTGTACCAGCACCGCTGCAGCTAGCGCTTTTTTGTGACCTTAACTGCATCATTTTCATTATAGCACGAGGGACAGCCATGGAAAAAACAACCCTGAAATTCATAAACTATGTGCTGTCCGTTAACACGCGCACAGTCATCTAGAAAATATTGAGCGAGTTGCTTCACAAACCACACAAGGCGTGGTGATTGCCAATGTTCTCGGTATGCGCTACATACATGAACCTCTGTATAGCCTGGGATGAGCAGCGTTCTTGCAGCGCAGGCCTATTTTTAAAGACGCTAAGCCCCATCAGATATAAAAGACAGGCATGTTGAGACGTGTCCCGGCCTATTTTGGCACAGAACCACACCTATGCAACGATTTTGATCAGCATTCAACAAAAAATTGCGTGCAAACTTTTTAGCATACCTGTACAAACTCATATATATACAAGAAAAAAAGGTAGCACACTGTAGCGCTATAGCTTGCAAACACGAAATATGAAAAATATGAAAAATGAATTGCATCATTACCTTAGAAATATGAAAAATTGAGAAGTCTTAGCGCATAAGATGGCCAAATTATGTGAGCCTGATAGCCACGTCAAGGCTCTTCTCGTATATCAGGTCCTAACTAATGCCTATCCTCGCTTAGAAAAGTCTGTCTGCATGGGAACATATGAGTCCTCTCTTCAGACTAAAATCTACATCTCTGTGGAGGGGTGATGAACCTGTTGTAATTAAAAAGCCTGTGACCACCAGGTGGAGTGCTCAGGTAGAAGGTAAATGAATACATATCAAAAAACTGACCGGCACATCCAAACATAGATTCAGTGTGAACAGGTGCTAAACCTAGAGTCACCAACTCATATATATACAAGAAAAAAAGGTAGCACACTGTAGCGCTATAGCTTGCAAACACGAAATATGAAAAATATGAAAAATGAATTGCATCATTACCTTAGAAATATGAAAAATTGAGAAGTCTTAGCGCATAAGATGGCCAAATTATGTGAGCCTGATAGCCACGTCAAGGCTCTTCTCGTATATCAGGTCCTAACTAATGCCTATCCTCGCTTAGAAAAGTCTGTCTGCATGGGAACATATGAGTCCTCTCTTCAGACTAAAATCTACATCTCTGTGGAGGGGTGATGAACCTGTTGTAATTAAAAAGCCTGTGACCACCAGGTGGAGTGCTCAGGTAGAAGGTAAATGAATACATATCAGAAAACTTGTATATATATGAGTTGGTGACTCTAGGTTTAGCACCTGTTCACACTGAATCTATGTTTGGATGTGCCGGTCAGTTTTTTGATATATAGGCTTAAGAATATACGTCTGTGTCAAGCTACAGAATCTGCAAATAGCAACGCGGAAGCAGCAGCTGCCAATTCAGCCGATGCATTACCGGTAAAGAAACGCGCTGTATCGCGCCGTCGTGTAAGTAAGAAGCAGAAGCATGATGGTCGATCACCTTACACACCAACACCCGTATGGACTGCTGAACACACCAAAATGTTTCTTGACATGTCTGCACAGTACGTGCATAATAAACTCTCGCAGAACAGACTAAAATCTTTCTGCGACACGTATGAAAGACTGATAAGTGCGTGTCCAACACCCGACATTATCGCAGAACTGTGTGATTTTAAACAAAATTATGCAAATGTATGATTTTAAACAAAAATTATGCAACTGTACAGTCAACTTCTGTGAAATAAACCTGTCTGCCTGAGAACGTATGGTTATGAATTGAAAAATAATTAAAATGATCACGCATCACACCCTAGGGGCCGATACACGAGCTCCCAGCGCATTTACACAACTATGATGATCCTGGAAATGTCAGCATTCACGAGCAAACAATCGGTCAAAGCAAAGAGCCTCTTGATACACACATCCAGAAATTCTCGCGGGGCCGCCTCTGTAGGCAATAGTGTTTGTGATAGCTCTGGGAGTTTGAGGATGATAGTTGTACGCACGACTTTTTACTGTTCTTTACCAGCGGTAAATTTTCAGGGTATACATTTACAGCCCACAATGCAGATCGCCACGATTCTTACTTTATTGTTAAGTCAGTGGTTTTTGAAAACTACCGGTAAATGTGATAGCCCGAGGTGTCGTCGTCTTGTGTGTGACGCTACCCGTTTTGTCTATAAGGTTCATAGACTCGATAAATTTTATCCCCATGAAGCTCAGTAAATTACCTCAGGCCTCGGGATTTTCAGTTTTCCACGCTTTTTAATACCTGAGAAAACAAAGCTATGTAGGTCCCATACCCGATGTGAAATATTATGAGCTAGAGTACATGGCACTGGGTGCTTCTGGTACGCCATGTGAGTCCGAAACACAGGTATGTTAAAAAGTTTGTACAGGTATGCTAAAAAGTTTGCACGCAATTTTTTGTTGAATGCTGATCAAAATCGTTGCATAGGTGTGGTTCTGTGCCAAAATAGGCCGGGACACGTCTCAACATGCCTGTCTTTTATATCTGATGGGGCTTAGCGTCTTTAAAAATAGGCCTGCGCTGCAAGAACGCTGCTCATCCCAGACTATACAGAGGTTCATGTATGTAGCACATACCGAGAACATTGGCAATCACCACGCCTTGTGTAGTTTGTGAAGCAACTCGCTCAATATTTTCTAGATGACTGTGCGCGTGTTAACGGACAGCACATAGTTTATGAATTTCAGGGTTGTTTTTTCCATGGCTGTCCCTCGTGCTATAATGAAAATGATGCAGATAAGGTCACAAAAAAGCGCTAGCTGCAGCGGTGCTGGTACACCATAAGAGTGCTGTGGGTGCATGAGTGGCGTGAAATGTTTAAAAATGATTCAGAGGATCACCACCATCTATGAGATATGGTATTTTCCAAACACCAGCGATGATCTGTTTGCCACCTACATTAAACTACACTATAGGGGCGAGGTGTAGAGGCCCGGGACTTGTCCAGCCATGCCCGGACATGCGGGACTTGTCCGGGCATGCCCGGACATGCCAGTTCCGAAATAGCGAATTTGCTCTGAATTTGTCATCAAGTTGCTGAAATCGTGTTAGTAATCAAATTAACACATCTTGGTTCGCTACAGTATTCGTATGGTAACTATTAAAATAGCAGCTGAGAGCCAGAAACATTTGTCATGATGTTAGACAAGAGGAAAAGTAGCAGTGAGGGTCACCTGTTAATAAGTTAGCTATCTCTAGCAAAGAGTGCTAGAAATGAGGGCTATACACAATATCTAAATATCCACGTTTTGTGAAATGAGGGCTATACACAAGGGGTGCCAAGCCGCATTCAGGTATGATCTCCCATCTATGGCGCTGCTTTTTTAATATAGCTCCTCATATGGATTTGCTAATTGACTTCATATGCACGCACAGTATGTATTGTGAGCCCTGCACTTGCATGGTAACATCATTATATTAGCAGCTGTGATGGGGAAGTTACTTTATTGATATACCTGCTTCATTGAGATACTTATAATCCTATATATAGTGCATATATGTCTGCCTATTGGGGGATATTGTGAGTTACATAGATTGCATATATACGGACAAATATATGGAGGTTATTATTGTTTAGCCCCGGATTAGTCTATTATCGCTATAACATATAAGATATGGCGATGTGCACTATTATATATTGATTTGAATGTAGTTCATACCTGTCTGCATTTGTCTATTTTTCTGCATGCTGTATATCCCACTCTTTTGGATTTTTATCCATGATAATGTATTTTAGACCTTAATAAAAATTGTTGACTTTTCCCACACAAAAGACGGATCACAGAACTTGTCCTGTGTGAAACACACACACAGATAAATTACCTCTATGGTGCAGTAAAGATGTATATCTTTGTACCATGTTAGCCAGTAGATAGAAAAATATTTAGACTTCTAACACAACCCAAGCCTTGTACACACCCCCGAATACTCCTTGCATTTGCCTATTTTTCTGCATGCTGTATATCCCACTCTTTTGGATTTTTATCCATGATAATGTATTTTAGACCTTAATAAAATTTGTATTTTATAGTGCAAAAGCTTCCTTTTTCTTTTTTGAATTTATTTTAATTACAGTCTAGCATGTCACAATAGCATCGACCTTCACTCATTCTCTCAATTGTCCTGTTTACATGCATTTACTGGGTAGATACACGGCCAAGCTAAAAATATATATACTGAATAAAACTATAAGTTGAGCGTCATAATTCCAAATGTGTTATAAGGTGCTACTTCAAATTAAATTGCCTTTGCAATTGTAGTTTAAAACTTATATCCTGGATAATACTAAAAAATAAAGTGTTTACATGCATTTACTGGGTCCTTAAAAGTTTCTCTCCACAATGACAATTCATGTCAACAATGCCACTAGATAGAAAAATATTTAGACTTCAAACACAACACATGCCTTGTACACACATCTTGGTAATAAGTTACCGATCTGTAACAAAAGTCTGTATTTCACTAAAACTCAGAAACTAGTCTGGAAATTCCTAACTCCATGTCATTACATTCTTCCCAGTCCTGATATAAGTGTAGATACACTGCCAAGTTTTTTATATCATCATTTCCTTGTTATGTTTTTTATGTATATTCATCATTTTTGTATTTTTGGTGATGCTTCCCTATGTTTCTACATTGTCTCGGGCGCTCCAACCTTGCACGCGCTCCTCCCCCTGGCTCCGTTGTTCCTGCCGAGTCCCGGCGTCTCTACATGATGGTCGAGCCTCAATGGCTCCTCCCGTCGTGTGACGCTGGGGGCGGTTGGCATCGCGGTACCATGGTGATGGGGCGCGTCACTTCCGGTTGGACCGCCCGATTTCCGGTCGCGCGCCTACAGCGCGGTGACCGAACACTATTTAAACAGGGAAATTTTGGTGATACATTAGGTCCCCTGAAGAAGGAAGGTCCGAAACGCGCGTCGGGGCGGACGCGCTACCCAGGTCACATCTGCTGCCTCAGCCACATTGGTCCTGACACTCTTACCGGTAATTATACCTTTTTGGGGCTGAGATCCCCATGCTATTTTCAGATAGTAATGTGTAGTGCAGTGTTTTAGTGTAGGTTCCATTTATGGCATTAGATATAACGCCATGTATGTCAGTAGTAGCTATTTGCTACTTTGTATCATAAACCTCCTATGTGGCTATTTGTGTTTCACTGCCGCTGTTTGATGCTGCTAATTGTAGCGGCTGTACATGTATCTAACTTGGGCTGCTATAATTAACAATTATTTTCTTGCCCTCAGCAATTGTGCTGAATGAAAAGTTTGTTCTAAAGTGCTAATTGGTACATGTTTTATATACATTCATCTAATTAGAGGTTCTATTTGGTTATTTACTAAACTACATGGTGATACAACTGTATTTATGTCTATTATAGATTCTGTTTGGCGGTAGTACACATTTTTATGTCATATATTATATTACTTATTGATATTCTAGACTTGTGGTGGTGCGTTGCTTTACGCATTGCACTGTGCAATCTTATGTCTTTTTGTCTCCATTTCCCCTTTAATACTTGGTGCATGTAATATTTATTTGTTCAATAAAATTTATTTTTTTATAGCTCTTTTGATCACTGTTCTCATGATTTTGTTTTGTTCCTATTGGTGATTAGCTGTTATATCCATTTTGACACATGGGTAACGATTTTATTTTAAATTATGATCATGTGTCTTAGTTATATCGTGTTTATCTCTACAATAATTGCTGTGTTTTGCACAGGTGTCGCGATTGACATGGATTTCCAAGCTAGAGAGAAAGCTTGGTTGTCACATATTGACCAGGTGTTTGGGGGTGATGGGTCCAATACCCAGCAGAACGGTGATGTTAAATGGGAAGACCGCACGACGGTTCTACAAAATTTGGTGATAAAAAGGACGAAACTGTGGTGGAACCGTATTTTTCTAGAGAAGTATATAATTAAGAAAATGATACCTCGAGGTCTGCGTGTTCGTGTGGTCCCTACCTTCCCAATTGAGGACTGTGGATTTGTGTCCAGATGGGAAGAGGCCTGTAATGCATGCTCGCTCACTTTCATGCAATTACTATGTGAACACAATGGTTCTGTAATTTCTGATCTGGATGCATCAATTAAAATTATTGAGGATGAGCTGAAGGTTATGGGTACAGCAGAGAAATTGAATATCTTTCAGGATCAAATGGACAAATCACTTGAAGTGGTAGTGAAAAAAATTCAGACTACACAGTTGAAAAAAATAAGTCGGGATCGACATGACTACACTAGTAACTCTGTGTATAGATGGAGGAAAACTACATCACAGGGCCGACACCCAGGACGTAACCCGTCACAGGCATCAATTTCGTCATTAAGTGATGTATCCGAAGCATCTGGTTCATCTATTGCCACAGGTCTTTCATCCAATAGACGTAATCATAATGAACGCACTTATCATCCATACAGACGACATGACTACTCCCCTGTGTCTACTAGATATGGCAATAAGGTAATCAATTTGAGTGCTTATAAATTAACTGATATTGATTTGAGAATACTTGAAAGAGGTTTTTCCTTTTCACCGTCTGCACCGTTTGATGCATTTTCGGCGATCAAAGATCTTCACCTTTTTGCCCGTTCTTTAATTTTCAAAAAACATTTCTTTGATGGTAACCTTGCTCAATTGTTCCCTACAGAAGAAGAACAAGTAGCCCTACGGGCATTGGAAGAATTATCAGTGGAACATAACATGATTGAAGGAGGTAAGGTCCCTCCATCTATACGTTTAAAATCTAAGAAGTTTCCCCCTTTGTCTTCCTGTCCTAGTGTGGATCTCTTTGTTCAAATCGTGAGCAAAGAATTTTTAAGGATTCCACACTATGTACACGATGATAACTTAACGAAGGAGGAGCGGGTGTGTCTGCGGGTCCTTCAGAACTTACCAGATGTGGTGTTTAAGGCGGCGGACAAGGGGGGAAATGTGGTCATATGGCCGAAAATACTATATGAGGCTGAAGCCTTTCGACAGTTGAACAACAAAACATGCTATAAGAGGCTGACATTTAACCCCCTGTCCGCCTACACCACGCAACTGCTGGCAATCATAAATAGGGTGAAAGCGGCTGGTATAATCTCTAAAGAGCTGGCGACAGCCTTGATTGTGCTTGAGCCTACTATTCCCACATTTTATTTACTACCAAAAGTCCATAAGGACCCGCAGACGCCGCCTGGTCGTCCCATTATATCTGGGAGGGGAAATTATCTTGAAAACATTAATAGATGGATCGACTCGAAACTCCAACCACTGGTGGAAGGTTTGCCATCTTTTTTGAAAGACACAGGAGAGTTGTTGAAACGTGTCGATGGTCTGCACCTTGATGACGATATGATGCTAGTGACGGGTGACGTAGAATCCTTGTACACGAGTATTAGGCATGCTGATGGGCTTAGGGCTACGTCCTTCTTTCTAGGCATGTCTAATTTCCCGGAAGATATCAGGGCGTTGATCATTGAATTATTGGAGTTTACACTTACCCACAATTTCTTTATTTTCAAGGGGTCTTTCTTCCTGCAGCTCCAGGGAACAGCCATGGGGGCCACCTTTGCACCGGCATATGCGAATCTGTTCCTGGGGCTGTGGGAGAGAGACCTCTCCCTGCCGGATCAGGTGTCCCCGATGTGCCGCGTTCTTTCATGGACGCGGTACATCGATGACATATTACTGATCTGGCAGGGGTCTGTTGATAAACTCCATGCATTTATGTCATCTCTCAATATCAATGATCAGAATATTCGAATAACATATAAATGTGATGCTACATCTATTGAGTTTTTAGATGTTTTTTTGAAAAAAGATGAAAAAGGTGAACTACAGACCAATATTTATCGAAAGCCAACGTCGACTAATATGCTATTGCATGCTTCATCCTCCCATCCGGATCACATGATCCAGTCAGTCCCAACGGGGCAATTTCTGCGATTACGCAGATTGTGTTCCACTGAGAAGGATTTCTTTGTACAAGCCAATGACCTGAAATCACGTTTACTTGAACGAGGGTACAGTAACCGGATGGTTAAAAAGGCTTTTAATCGTGCTAAGCATTCATCAAGGGACACACTCCTATATGGTACAAGGCCTGACAAAATATCTGATAAGGTTAGATTTGTCACTAATTTCCACTCACATTTCTCGTGGATGCGAAAGATATTAGACAAATCATGGCATATTTTGAAGGTAGACCCAATCATATCAAGGTTCATTCCTGAGAGAGTTTCCATCGCAGCTAGGAGGTCAAGAAATCTACGTGACCGTTTGGTCCGTAGTCATTATACCGGTATTCCAGTCACGACCTTTCTGGATCAAGTGGCTGATAGATGTGGTAGCGTATCATGTGGCCGTTGCGTCGCGTGCCCAAACATGGATAAAACCGATACCTTTGTTAATCAAGAAGGTACACGTGAATTTAAGATCACAAAATTCATTACCTGTTCTAGTAGGAATGTCATATATTACGCAGTATGCCCATGTGGAATGATCTACGTGGGCATGACTACTAGACAGTTGAAGGTTCGTATACGCGAACATGTATTGGGCATAACGGCGGCGATGGCCACTGAGGATATAGCTACACTTAAAACGATTCCACGTCACTTTAAGAGATATCATGGCTGTGATGGAACACTTCTCAGAGTGAGAGGTATCGATATGTTGCATGTGGACATTCGAGGTGGGGCGGTCACTAAACGTTTAGCACAGCTTGAGTCCAGATGGATATGGACATTGGGCACGGTCCAGCCATCTGGACTCAATGAAAATATTAGTTATGGGCCATTCCTATAAACATCTCTGTTCTGCATTAAGATATATGTATGCGTAGTGCAATTTTATGTGTTTTTAATTTTATCATTTTTTAGTTTCTAGTCTTCCTATGTTGCACGACACATGCTATATGAGGACTATTGAGGACGATGAGTAACTTGGAGCAATATGATTCCAGCGAAGGACATATATTCGTGATTGAAGAAATTATATCAAATATTCGTCATCGTCACGCTGATTCACATGTTTAGTGCAATATATATGTAGTTTTTTTATATCATCTTTCCTTGTTATGTTTTTTATGTATATTCATCATTTTTGTATTTTGGTGATGCTTCCCTATGTTTCTACATTGTCTCGGGCGCTCCAACCTTGCACGCGCTCCTCCCCCTGGCTCCGTTGTTCCTGCCGAGTCCCGGCGTCTCTACATGATGGTCGAGCCTCAATGGCTCCTCCCGTCGTGTGACGCTGGGGGCGGTTGGCATCGCGGTACCATGGTGATGGGGCGCGTCACTTCCGGTTGGACCGCCCGATTTCCGGTCGCGCGCCTACAGCGCGGTGACCGAACACTATTTAAACA
This sequence comes from Oophaga sylvatica, assembly GCA_033576555.1. Taxonomy (NCBI): domain Eukaryota; kingdom Metazoa; phylum Chordata; class Amphibia; order Anura; family Dendrobatidae; genus Oophaga; species Oophaga sylvatica. The sequence continues at coordinate 19,412,793 of JARQOD010000003.1, forward strand.
GGGAAATTTTGGTGATACATTAGGTCCCCTGAAGAAGGAAGGTCCGAAACGCGCGTCGGGGCGGACGCGCTACCCAGGTCACATCTGCTGCCTCAGCCACATTGGTCCTGACACTCTTACCGGTAATTATACCTTTTTGGGGCTGAGATCCCCATGCTATTTTCAGATAGTAATGTGTAGTGCAGTGTTTTAGTGTAGGTTCCATTTATGGCATTAGATATAACGCCATGTATGTCAGTAGTAGCTATTTGCTACTTTGTATCATAAACCTCCTATGTGGCTATTTGTGTTTCACTGCCGCTGTTTGATGCTGCTAATTGTAGCGGCTGTACATGTATCTAACTTGGGCTGCTATAATTAACAATTATTTTCTTGCCCTCAGCAATTGTGCTGAATGAAAAGTTTGTTCTAAAGTGCTAATTGGTACATGTTTTATATACATTCATCTAATTAGAGGTTCTATTTGGTTATTTACTAAACTACATGGTGATACAACTGTATTTATGTCTATTATAGATTCTGTTTGGCGGTAGTACACATTTTTATGTCATATATTATATTACTTATTGATATTCTAGACTTGTGGTGGTGCGTTGCTTTACGCATTGCACTGTGCAATCTTATGTCTTTTTGTCTCCATTTCCCCTTTAATACTTGGTGCATGTAATATTTATTTGTTCAATAAAATTTATATTTTTTATAGCTCTTTTGATCACTGTTCTCATGATTTTGTTTCAAGCTAAAAATATATATACTGAATAAAACTATAAGTTGAGCGTCATAATTCCAAATGTGTTATAAGGTGATACTTCAAATTAAATTGCCTTTGCAATTGTAGTTTAAAACTTATATCCTGGATAATACTAAAAAATAAAGTGTTTACATGCATTTACTGGGTCCTTAAAAGTTTATCTCCACAATGACAATTCATGTCAACAATGCCACTAGATAGAAAAATATTTAGACTTCTAACACAACACATGCCTTGTACACACAGCTTGGTAATAAGTTACCGATCTGTAACAAAAGTCTGTATTTCACTAAAACTGTGCTTTGTGACGGAAGTCTTACAAATAGTTTTGAAGAACCACTTGGTTGTTTTATGAAAAATCTTGTAACCTTGTTTTTACAATACCGTGTCATTGCTTTTTAAAAATACGAATAAACCATTCTGTAATATTGTAATATCTGCATGTACATAATATGATCATCTCATAATGTGACCTCGCCTTGACTTTCCCCACACAATAGAGTGGTCATATGATACATTTACTGGTTGACTTAACTTCAAATTAAATTGCCTTTGCAGCTGTAGTTTAAAACTTATATCCTGGATAATACTAAAAAATAAACACCTTTTACCAGCTTGATACAGCTTTCCACAACAGTAGTGCTTTACATGCATTTACTGGGTCCTTAAAAGTTTCTCTCCACAAAAAAGTATAAAATCAAGATTCACTCTTTAATTCACTAAAAATCCTTATATACTAGTTATATACAGAAGTCTGTATTTAACTAGAACTCCTTATACATTTACTGGGTCCTTAAAAGTTTCTCTCCTCTTTAATACACTAATACTCCACAGACTAATCTAATCCAATGGATAAAAATCAATAGAGACGAATAAATCACTTTGATTGAAATTCACAAATCCAGCAGACCAGATTTCCCACCCTGAGCAAAGTCCAGCCAGATCAAATCCCAGGGAGACGGATTAAATGATAGGGGGTGTGTCGACCTGTCAGATTTGAGTTTGACGAGAGTGGGTGTACCTATACTACTTACATTTTAAAAATTACAAAAAGGAAAATCAGCTAATGCAAATGTTTGGTCACCCTGCTTGATTAGCACCTAGTAGCACCCCCTTTTGCAAGTATCACAGTTTCTAAACACTGTTTGTAGCCAGCCAAGCATCTTTCAATTCTTGTTTGAGTGATTTTTATCCGTTCTTCTTTGGAAAATTCTTCCAGTTCTGTGAGATTCTTGGGTCGTCTTGCATGCTCTGCTATTTTGAGTTCTAGCCACAGATTTTCAATGATGTTTCAGAACATAGGACTGTGAGGGTCATTGTAAAGCCTGCCTTCAGCTTGCACCTTTTGAGGTTGTCTGTTGTGGATTTTGACATGTGTTTAGGATTATCCATTTGCAGAAAACATCCTTTTTCAACTTCAGCTTTTTTACAGATGATGTTCTGTTTGCAACAAGAATGTGTTGAAATTTAATTGAATCCATTCTTCTCTCTACCCGTGAAATGTTTCCCATGCCATTGGCTGCAACACAGCTCCAAAGCATGATTGATCTACCCCATGCTTAATGATTGGCTAGATGTTCTTCTGCTGAAATTATGTGCCCTTTTTTCTGTTCTTCCTTGGAAAATTCTTCCAGTTCTGTGAGATTCTTGGGTCATTTTGAATGCACTATTTTGAGGTCTAGCCACAAATTTTCATTGATGTTCTGATCAGGTGACTGTGAAGGCTATTGTAAAATCTTCAGCTTGCCCTTTTTCGTGTAGTCTATTGAGGATTTTGACATGTGTTTAGGTTTATTAATCATTCATAGAAGCCATCCTCTTTTCAACATCAGCTTTTTTACAGATGGTGTTATGTTTGCGTCAGGAATTTGTTGAAATTTCATTGAATCTAGTCTTCGCTCTACCCGTGAAATGTTGCTCGTGCCATTGGCTTCAACACAATCCCAAAGCATTATTAATCCACCCCCATGCTTAATGGTTGGCGAGATGTCTTTTCCTAAAATTCTGTTCCCTTTTTTCTCAAAACACTTTTGATCATCATTTTTTGGTCTTCAATACCTTATCTTGACCTCCACTGTTCCTGTTAACTGCCATTTCTTAAGTACGTTCAAACTGAGGAAATGTCAACTGGAAGAAAATGCTTTGCAATCCTTTTATAGCCTTCTCCTGCTTTGTGGGTGTGATGACACAGCATTTTATCTTAATTAGCCAGATGTCTATTTTCAGCATGCCAGGAAGAATAGACTGTTATCTATTGACTTTTGAATTTATGTGTTTCTTTCTGGTTGATCAAGAAAACAGACTTTTGTTCATGTAAGCCTGTAATATTGACTGGTAAGATGACAATTTGTTGTAACATATTGTGCTCTTATCCTGGATGACTAGTTATACAGGGTTATGGAACAATGATGTTTGCTGATATGTTGATACACATTGCCCAGGTCAGCCAAAATAGAGGAAAAACTATGCAAATAGATTACATAATCAAACAATGCGAGTTGGTCTAATCACTATTCTTTCTTTAACTGTGAATACTGGATGAAGGACAGTTGTTAACTATAAAAAGAGGTTATATGCCTCTGTAACATGAGACAGAGATCCAGCCAAGACATCCAGACATCAAAAAGAACAAGAGACTCTCTACCGGACAGCAGCCAAGACATCATGGCTCCATCACGAGGGACACAGATTTGTCATTCTACAGGATGCCAGCTTAGCTTAGGGGTTCAGGGCCCCGGCTGGAAGAATACAGATCTGCTATATTGACCATCGCAAATCCATGGCTACTTTTGGGGTAGTCAGGATTTGGACCCAGTGGTCACATGAGCCCCATGGATAAGTTTGTGGGTTCCAGGAATGGGACCGGCCTTTCGCCTGGCTACATGGAGATGTTATGAGAAGCCAGGTTATGACAGTTCGGTCAACTCTTTTTGTTACCTCAATGAACTGTCATCTTGCTAAACTTGTCATTATTTCCTCTCTGTGCATGCCACAGGTGGGGTAGTCGGTCCTGGAAACTCTGAAGTCATATAATAATAATCTTTATTTTTATATAGCACTAACATATTCCGCAGCGCTTTACAGTTTGCACACATTAGCATCGCTGTCCCCGATGGGGCTCACAATTTAAATGTCTGCTTTTACCCTGGCAAGTCTGTGGAAGGGTGAGACTTTGTAATTTGCACCATCTTGGGTATTTTGCTGGGACTGTTCAATGTGTTATTTGCCTGTTTTGTGGTTCAATAAAGTATTGCCACACTGTTTTACCATCACCCTGTGTTATCTGAGTAGTGTTATGCCCATGGTTAAAGGAGAGCAGGCGTTCGGTGGGACGATCCTTGTTTCATGCGGTTTCGGCTGGCAGACCAGGGCACTCGCTGCCCCTCGTATCTACACAGTGGGCCTCCACCATTTTCATAGTGCTAGGCAGCTACTTAGAAGAACCTATGGCTGTTGTTTTTAGTTACAAGGTTAGAGGAGGCTGGATTTTTATAAAGATGGGAAATTGGCATCACATGGCCTTTCCTGATGATGATAGAGAACAATACATAACCCTACCAGACTAATTAAGGTCTGAAACCTGGGTCAAAGATATCTGAGCACACAAATCTCCAAGAGTGCCCAAACCTTTGCATCTGCCCTTATTGTAATTTTGAAAATATAAAAAATGGCAATATATATATTTTGTTGTGTATACTACAAACGAAATGTGTCATCTTTACCTCTAGGCCTTTCAGAGATCATTTGATCTTCAACTTGCTTAACTGTTGACAACAGTAATTTTGACCAGGAGTACCCAAACTTTTACATGCCACTGTAAATGCTTCATCCAGTTTATGTTCAATATTTAATAGGGTTTTGCTATTAAACTCAATTAAAAGTTCTATGAATTTCTTTGGGTTGTTATTGGAAATATTTCCCTGTTATTGATGAACTCCTTGTCCTCAAAAGAGAAGAAGGTCTCACACGTATCCGCAATCCTCTCAGGAATAATTGTTTGGGAAGATCAGTTTACAGTCATGGCCAAAAGTTTTGAGAATGACACAAATATTATATTTTCACATGATCTGCTGCCCTCTGGTTTTTATGTGTGTTTGACAGATGTTTTTATCACAGACAGAAATATGGTTGCAAACATATGAGTAACAAAAGCTTATATATTGACAGTTAGAATGAGTTAATGCAGCAAGTCAATATTTGCAGTGTTGACCCTTCTTCTTCAGGACCTCTGCAATTCTCCCTGGCATGCTCTCAATCAACTTCTGGACCAAATCCTGACTGATAGCAGTCCATTCTTGCACAATCAATGCTTTCATTTTGTCAGAATTTTTAGGTTTTTGTTTGTCCACCCGTCTCTTGATGATTGACCACAAGTTCTCAATGGGATTAAGATCTGGGGAGTTTCCATGCCACGGACCCAAAATCTCTATGTTTTGTTCCCTGAGCCATTTAGTTATCACCTTTGCTTTATGGCAAGGTGCTCCATCATGCTGGAAAAGGCATTGTTGATCGCCAAACTGCTCTTGGAGGGTTGGGAGAAGTTGCTCTTGGAGGACATTCTGGTACCATTCTTTATTCATGGCTGTGTTTTTAGGCAAGACTGTGAGAGAGCCGATTCCCTTGGCTGAGAAGCAACCCCACACATGAATGGTTTCAGGATGCCTAACAGTTGGCATGAGACAAGACTGGTGGTAGCACTCACCTTGTCTTCTCCGGAAGAAGGGGATTCATCAGAGAAAATAACTTTACCCCAGTCCTCAGCAGTCCACTGCCTGTACCTTTTGCAGAATATCAGTCTGTCCATGATGTTTTTTCTGGAGAGAAGTGGCTTCTTTGCTGCCCTCCTTGAGACCAGGCCTTGCTCCAAGAGTCTCCGCCTCACAGTGCATGCAGATGTACTCACACCTGCCTGCTGCCATTCCTGAGCAAGCTCTGCACTGCTGGTAGCCCAATCCCGCAGCTGAAACACTTTTAAGAGACGGTCCTGGTGCTTGCTGGTCTTTCTTGGGCACCCTGGAGCCTTTTTGGCAACAATGGAACCTCTCTCCTTGAAGTTCTTGATGATGCGATAGATTGTTGACTGAGGTGCAATCTTTCTAGCTGCGATACTCTTCCCTGTTAGGCCATTTTTGTGCATTGCAATGATGACTGCACATGTTTCTTTAGAGATAACCATGGTTAACAGAAGAGAAACAATGATGCCAAGCACCAGCCTCCTTTTAAAGTGTCCAGTGGTGTCATTCTTACTTAATCATGACAGATTGATCTCCAGCCATGTCCTCATCAACACCCACACCTGTGTTAATGGAGCAATCACTGAAAAGAGGTTAGCTGGTCCTTTTAATGCAGGGCTGCAATGATGTTGAAATGTGTTTTGGGGGATAAAGTTCATTTTCTAGCCAAATATTGACTTTGCAAGTAATTGCTGTTAAGCTGATCACTCTTTATAACATTCTGGAGTATATGCAAATTGCCATTAGAAAAAGTGAAGCAGTAGACTTTGTAAAAATTAATATTTGTGTCATTCTCAAAACTTTTGGCCATGACTGTACAGGAAAGCTTTGTTCTACTAGGTTTTGGGTCGTTTAAAAAGTAGATATTTTTATCAAAACGTTAAAATCCTTCATACTCTGAGCCCCAGAGCCGCCAGTTGTTGGTGCTTCGTTATTGGAAACTGGATTTATATGACCGAGCCAAGACCGTTCCTGGGCTTTGTAGTCCTTGGTCTTTAGCAAGACGCCCTATGTGGAGCAGAGTATAATATTAGAGAGAAGGAAAAAGACACAAGACGATAATATACAGATGGGAATAATGGAGAGGAAATATTGGAGAACAAAACGTGATATTCAGATGGATCCAATCATTGTTTTATCAAAAAATCTACTTATTAAACGAACTAAAGCTTGGTGGAAAAAAAAAGCTCAGCTTAATACACCTCATACACACACGGCTCCGCTCCGTACACCTCGTACACACACGGCTCTGCTCCGTACACCTCGTACACACGCGGCTCCGCTCCGTACACCTCGTACACACAAGGCTCTGCACCGTACACCTCGTACACACACGGCTCCGCTCCATACACCTCATACACACGCGGCTCTGCTACATCCACCCTGTAAACCCCTCCTGACCCCACACATAAACTTCCCCTCATCCAGCACCATGACAACCAGCACAGCAGAGTCCTGCACACGGAAGGAAGAGGCGGAGCTAGCCTTGTGCTTGTGACTTAAGCTACCTGGAGAGAGCTCCTTGCAAAGGGAGGATTTTTTTTTCCTAGACTACCTGCCTGCCCTCTCCCAGAAAGAGAGACTTATCCCTGGGACTGAGCTCCGGGGCTGTGCCCCTGGCTCCCATCCCATGGCAAGGAGGCTAGGGGTGGGAGGCCTCACCTACCATCAGGAGGCCATACCATCTATCCAGTCCCAGGGAGGATGGCAAAGAAAAAGCCCTCGTGGGGCCACAAGACCCTAGGGTCCAAGACCCCTGAGGCCGGGACCGTGGCGGTTCCTCCTCCCGGAGGAGGACAGGCGGCCAGCGGAGGTGCGGCTGTGGAGCCCCTCAACATCTGGGGCTCCAAGGCGGCAGGGGAGCCTGACACCACCTATGGCTCCCGCATCCACGCGCACCTCTGCGAATACGAGGAGGCCACCAAACAGCTGAGGAGACTCCGGGAGGAGTTGAAGGGAGCACGCGTGATCGCATAGAACAAGCTCCCTGCCTCAAGGAGAGCAGAGGTCTCCACCAAGGTGGAGAGGCTGAAGGGGTCCAATAAAGCTCTGGAACAACGGAGGGCAGAGATACTGGCGGGAAGCGGCCCCTTTGAGTAGAAGCTCAAAAACGACGACCGGTTCAGGGCCCTGACCGGTGGGTCTCCTGGGGGGTCAGGAGGCTCCAGCCAAGTGGAGGAGAAGGAGGAAGATGGCGGCTGTGAGGCATCTGCGCCAGTCCCACCTGAAGACCTGGTGAGTGTAAACGCCCAGGTATCATGCAGCGGGATAGCCCCCGAGCAAGTGGCCCTCCCACCGGACTCCAGTAATTCGGAGGAAAGTCGGAGCGAGGGGGAGGATGGAGGGAGTGGTAGCAACAGTGAGGGGGGCTGCCTCATCCTGCAATAAGTGCGGCAGATCGAGCCCCCAGCACGGTTTGGCGAGCTGTTGTTTGAGGATGAGATCTGCGAGGATGGGGCAACCGGGAAGGGGAAGAAAAGAAAAAAAAAGCCAAGGTCACCACCATAGACAAATTCGTCTAAGCTCCCCTTCCTGGGGCCCCCCTGTCCCGTTGTGTGGAACTCAGGCTCAGGCCCTGTGGTGGGTCCGCAGCAAGGGAGCGGGGAGAGGAGAGTCTGCCCGGGTCTGGGTGCCATGCCTAGAGGTGGCAGCTCAGACTCGGGCAACGATATGGAGAGTGTCTGTGCCGGTATTGTTGTTGGTGGTGGTGCTCGGGCCCAGTCCTCTGTGGCAGGGGGGGCTGGCCCGGCACCTGGAGTCTGTACAGCCGGGGCCGCATCCCCGGCGGCGAGAGCTGGGGTCTCTGGGCCCCCCACACGTGGATCCGCTAGGACTGGATCACTTTTAGGGGTCCAGAGACCTAGAAAGGGGGCGGAGTCTGCCGTAAGGCAGCAAGTAAAAAATTGTAAGTTGTTGGTCGCTCCCCTGGCGCTGTCCGCGGCAGGGTCGGGGTCCTCTGCACGTAGATCCAATAAGCGGTCTGCGCCGGGGGCCCTGCCGCCGCTGGACACCGAGGGGGAGTGGTGGGTACAAGAAGGCGGTGGTGGCCTGCGAGGGGGGCGTGTCCTCCTCGGCCGCTGTCCCACCCGCTATTGTCGCATCTGGTGGGGGAGGCGTAGCAGCTACACTCGCTGTGCTCGTAGCTCGTGGGGGGCATGGCCTTTTGGACCTTCGCTCTACCCGCCATGGCCGTGACCAGCGGAGGGCGTGGCCTCGGCGGGCCCACTGCCTTCTGTTCCGCCCACAAAAATAATGTCCTAAAAAACTGGCAAGGGGTTGCCGGGGTCCCCAGCCCACTTACCTCCATCTGGTGGTGCGGGGCTCCGGTGCTCCAAGAGAGCCAAGCTCAGGTCTCCAGTAGGGGGCAGGGTGCGGAGGCAGAACCCGGCCCTGCCCCAAGTATGACAACAACAAAAAAATGGAGCCAGAGAGCCCAGGAAGTGCTGCAGCTCCTGAGCCCAGGTAGAGATTACTGAGTGGGTTCTGCAGCACTCCTGGGCAAAAACAATGCGGGGCAGAGCACCGATCAGCCAGGGCCCCCAGCAGGTAAAAGAATCTGCAAAGAAAATAACATTGATATTTTTGAAGAATTGGCTGAGGTGAATGGTATGAGTGAGGTGAGTGACATGAGTGACAAGGATGTGGGAGTGAATGCAGAGGGAGTGAGTGTTGGTGTAAGTGGGAGCACGGGCGGTGAGGGGGGGCTGGCCCATCTGGCCCCCTAGCCGTGAGACCCAGTACTTTTTCGGGGGTCACCGCTGGGGCTCCGGGGAGTTCTCGGGGGGGTCTCCTTGCTTCCAGACTCTGGGGACGGCATTTTGCACCACTGTTTCCTGGAGGCCCTAAAAAAAGGAGAGCGGTCGGTCAATGTAGAGGGAAGAGAGGTGGACCTGTCTTTCTGGTTGGAGAGACATGGTCATGCCGCCTTCCAAGATAGAAGAGAGGGGGAAACCATTTGGTCCCTTCCGACAGCCGGGCAAGGGCCGGCCAAGAGGAATGTGGTCCGTCTTCGTTGGAGGGGCGGTGAAGCTTGCCCACCCAGGAGTAGGACATCTTTGCCCTGATCCATCCCTCGGCCACCCTATTCTTTGACATCAGTTTCATCCGGCCGGAGGGGCTAGAGCTCTTCTGGTCGAATTATGAGCTGGTGAAAGGGGGAGCCCGGATGGCGAGACTTCGCCGTACAGGCAGTGTCTCGCCAAAATGCCGTTAAGAGCGTGACCCTAGTGACTTGTATCGAGTCACTCTCCGGCGTTGACATCATGACGTAGCTTTCCCATTATGGGGAAGTCACGGGCGTCCCCAAAAAAAATTGGGATGAGTTCGGTATATGGTCGGGGGGCTGGACCTTCATGATGAAATTGAAGGTCTCAGGGGGTACCGTCACCCACATCCCTTCCTTGGCGTTCCTAGGGAGGGACAGGATCCTGGTCTTCTCCCAGGGGCAGCCGAAGGTGTTATGTTTCGGTAGCTGAGGAGAAATAGCAAAAAATAGCCAAAGTAGCAATACACCAGAGAGGCTGGAAACAACTGGGTTGCAGAACCCTAAACTAACCGCAACACTAGAAGTAGCCGTGGAGCGTACCTACGGTGATCCTAGACGCCTCGTCACAGCCGGAGAGATAGCTACACCTAAAGACAGAAAGATGAAAGCTAACTGCCCCGTAGCAGAACCCCCAAAGAAACAGGAAGCCCCCAAACATGTAATGGCGGTTAGACAAAAAGAAAATACGAACACAGACAGAAAATAGCATAAGCAAACGCTGGGGCCCAATACTGTCTAGATAGAAAAGTATAGGAAAGAATTCTGTCTGCAACCCAAAAAACCCTGACAAAAATGCCAAAACTTCTGATTAACAAAAAACCTGAGATCACACGATCTCTACCACCTAAATCAGATCTCTGGTGTAACACACAGCAACTCAGCAAATAAAAAGTGACACAGGAACAGTGCAAAAGTACAAACACAAACTGAGCACAAATGCAGCGCCAGGCCCCAAAAGGGGACCAGGCTGAAGTCCACTGCAAGGCAGCAAGGAAAATCCAACCAGAGGAAAAAAAAAACAGCAAGTCACTTATCTGAATGATAGCCGGAATGCAAGCTGAGATCCAATCAACACCTGGAAGAACAATTGATTACCGCAAGGCTGATGGGAGTTCAGGTCACTTATATCAGACCATTCGGACCCAGCTGAAAGCCATTCAGCAATTGGTTCATTACCCTCAGCAACCACCGGAGGGAGCCCCAGCTCCGAAGTCGCCTCCAACGTGTTCACAACAGTGCCCCCCCCTTGAGGAGGGGTCACCGAACCCTCACCTGAGCAACGAGGCCGATCAGGATGAGCTCGATGATAGGCACGGATCAGTCTCCTAGCATGAATGTCCGAAGCAAACACCCAAGAATTGTCCACCTGACCATAACCTCTCCACTTAACCAAATACTGGAGTTTCCGTCTAGCAAAACAAGAATCCAATATTTCCTCAACCACATACTCCTAATTGCCCTCAATCAAAACAGGGTCGGGAGGCGCAGCCATGGGAACCACTGGCTCGACAAAACTCTTCAATAAGGACTTGTGGAACACGTTATGGATCTTAAATGTCCCTGGAAGAAGCAAACGGAAGGAAACCGGATTAAGAATTTCCATGATCTTATAAGGTCCAATGAACCTTGGCTTAAATTTTGGAGATGCAACCTTCATAGGGATATTTATTGAGGACAACCAAACCAAGTCCCCCACTTTAAAACGAGGACCATTAGTCCTATGCCAGTTGGCAAACCGCTGGGCCTTCTCTTGAGAGAGAGACAACCTCTCCACTACCTGGTCCCAAATCTGCTGCATTTGCTCCACAATAGAGTCAACCCCCGGACAGACAGTAGCCTCCGCCTGTCCTGAAGAAAATCGAGGGTGAAACCCAGAATTGCAGAAAAATGGAGACCTCAAGGTGGCAGAGCTAGTCCTATTATTAAGAGCAAACTCAGCCAAAGGCAAAAAAGAGACCCAGTCATTTTGATCAGCAGACACAAAACATCTCAAATAAGTCTCCAAGGTCTGGTTTGTTCTCTCGGTTTGTCCATTGGTCTGAGGGTGAAATGCAGAGAAGAAAGATAACTGAACACCAAGTTTAGAACAAAATGTCCTCCAAAATCTGGAAACAAACTGGACTCCTCTGTCAGACACAACGTCGATGGTGCCGTCAGCAAGGATTTGGATTTCTGGATCACGGAGTGAATTACCTATACGATGGACTACTTGCTAGAGATGGGGTGCACCTTACGAAGACTGGAAAACATGTATTTGGAAGTCACCTTGCTACACTCATCAGGAGAGCTTTAAACTAGAACAATGTGGGAAGGGAAGCAAAACGCCAGCAAAAGCCATACACTTGACAAATACTATTGAGATTTCTGCTATTAGAAGTGAAGGGGAAGAACAAAGACAAAAAAAATTACATAATAAAAATATTGAAGGAAGAGAAACCAATCACAAACTAAAGTGTTTCTATACGAATGCACAAAGCATGGGCAACAAACAAGGAGAACTGGAGCTACTAACGCAGGAGAAGAAATATGATGTCATTGGAATCACTGAGACTTGGTGGGACGATACACATGATTGGAATACAAGGCTAGAAGGATACAACTTATTTGCAAGAAACAGACTTGATAAACGAGGAGGAGGTGTTGCATTGTATGTTAGAAAAGCGTATATCTGCACAGAGATTGACGCTTCAAAGACTGGGAGTTCTGTGGAAACTGTTTGGGTAAGAATACAAGGACAGAACAATGGAAAGGACACCATTGTAGGCATTTACTACAGGCCGCCTGTGCAAGCTGAAGATATGGATGAACTCTTTATGCATCAAATGGCCAAGTTCTCAAAAAAATATGACATAGTGGTCATGGGAGATTTCAACTATCCAGACATTTGTTGGGAATCTCTCTCAGGCAAAACTAACAGTCCAGGAAATTCTTATCCTCTCTTGCTGACAACTTTATCTTCCAAAAGGTAATGGAGAAAACAAGGGGATCTGCTACCTTGGATCTAATCCTCATAAACAGGGAGGAAATGGTGGAGGAGGTAAGAGTGGCTGGGACTCTAGGAGGTAGTGACCATGCTATTTTAGAATTTTGGATAACAAGAGGAGGAAGACCTGTGAAGACTCAGACGTCAAGGTTAGATTTCAGAAAGGCAGATTTTAAGGAACTCAGAAAGAGAATTGGAGGGATCCAATGGCTGGATGTCCTTAAGGACAAAAATGTCCAGGAAGGATGGAAAATCTTGAAAAATTAGATTCTCAAAGCACAATCGTTAACAATTCCGAAAAGAGGGAAGAATGGGAAGCATTTAAGGAAACCAGGATGGATGAACATAGAACTTAAACACATGCTAAAAAGGAAGAAAGAAATGTTTATCAAATGGAAAGAGGGAGGCATACCTAAAGAAGAATATAATGCCATCTGCAGAACCTGCAGGGCACAAATCAGATTATCTAAAGCTGACAATGAATTAAGGCTTGCAAGTGACGTCAAAAGCACAAAAAAAGGATTTTGGGGATACGTCAAAAGTAAAAGAAAAGTCAAAGATGCTATAGGATTTTTACAGGATGAAAATGATGAAATGGTAAGTCAGGATGTTGAGAAGGCTGAACTTTTAAATTCCTATTTTGCATCTGTTTTCTCTCAGAAAGGAAATGTAACATCAACTGATCTTCACTGTCCTATTAAAGGAATAGAAGAATCCAGGATCTCTATAAACAGAAAGACAGTGAGGAAACACTTAGCTAACATAAATGAATTCAAGTCTCCAGGTCCAGATGAATTACACCCCAGGGTACTGAAGGAGATAGCAGAAGAAATTCTTGAACCACTGTCCATAATCTTTGAAAATTCTTGGAGAACAGGAGAAGTCCCAGAAGACTGGAGAAGAGCAAATGTTGTTCCTATCTTCAAAAAGGGGAAGAAGGTGGACCCAGGGAACTACAGGCCGGTGAGTCTGACTTCTATACCAGGAAAGATCTTTGAACAAATTATTAAAGAACATGTATGCAAGTACCTGGATAAGAATGAAGTGATTAAACAGAGTCAGCATGGGTTTGTAACTAATAAGTCATGTCAGACTAACTTAATTTCCTTCTATGACAGAATCACTGACTGGGTGGATCAGGGAAATGCTGTAGATATAGTATATCTTGACTTCAGCAAAGCATTTGACAAAGTATCTCACACAATCCTTATTGAAAAAATGACTAAGTATGGAATGGACAAGGCAACTGTTAGGTGGATTCATAACTGGCTTAGTGATCGGACCCAAAGAGTGGTTGTAAATGGCTGCACATCCAGTTGGAAGAATGTCTCAAGTGGGGTACCACAAGGCTCTGTTTTGGGCCCTGTATTGTTCAACATCTTTATCAATGATTTAGATGAAGGAATTGAGGGTAAACTGATCAAATTTGCTGATGACACAAAGCTAGGAGGGGTAGCTAATACTAGAGAAGAGAGAGAGAGGATTCAAAAAGATATACATAAACTGGAGCAGTGGGCAGCAACTAACAGAATGGATTTTAACAGGGAAAAATGCAAAGTACTACATCTGGGCAATAAAAATGAAAAAAGCATATACAAAATGGGAGGAATAGGGCTAAGTAACAGCACATGTGAAAAAGACTTGGGTATACTAATTGATCACAGACTTAACATGAGTCAACAGTGTGATGCAGCAGCAAAAAAGGCAAATGCAATTCTAGGATGTATCAACAGAAGCATACAGTCTAGATCACGTGAGGTCATTATTGCCCTCTACTCCTCTTTGGTCAGACCTCATCTGGAATACTGTGTCCAGTTTTGGGCACCACATTTTAAAAAAGACATCAACAAACTGGAGCAAGTTCAGAGAAGAGCCACCAGAATGGTGACCGGTCTGCAAACCATGTCCTATGAGGAACGGTTGCAGGATTTGGGAATGTTTAGCTTGCAAAAAAGAAGACTGAGAGGAGACTTAATAGCTGTCTACAAATATCTCAAGGGCTGTCACATTGTAGAAGGATCATCTTTATTCTCATTTGCACAAGGAAAGACTAGAAGCAATGGGATGAAACTGAATGGGAGGAGACACAGATTAGATATTAGAAAAAACTTTTTGACAGTTAGGGTGATCAATGAGTGGAACAGGCTGCCACAAGAGGTGGTGAGTTCTCCTTCAATGGAAGTCTTCAAACAGAGGCTGGATAGACATCTGTCTGGGATGATTTAGAGAATCCTGCTTTGAGCAGGGGGTTGGACCAGAAGGCCCAGGAGGTCCCTTCCAACTCTACCATTCTATGATTCTATGATTCTATGATTCTCCGGAATGCCGTGTAACCGAACCACGTGCTGAAAAAACAAAGGCACCATTTCGGAGGAGGAAGGCAACTTAGGTAATGGCACAACATGTATCATCTTGGAAAACCTATCACAGATTACCCAGATAACGGTCATTCTCTGAGAGACAGGGAGGTCGGAAATAAAATCCATAGAGATATGGGTCCATGGCCTCTTGAGCACAGGTAATGGCATTAACAAACCACTAGAGCGAGAGCAAGGTTTGGAACGAGAGCAAGTCCCACAGGACTGCACAAAGTCCCTGACGTCACGAGACAAAGTAGGCCACCAAAAGGACCGACCTACCAAGTCTCTGGTACCAAAAATACCGGGATGACTAGCCAACGCGAATCAATGAATCTCAGACATCACACTCTTCTTCCACTGGTCTGGGACAAACAATTTCCCAACAGGGCAGCGTTCAGGTTTATCCTCCTGACACCCCTCCAGAGCCAGTCTCAAATTGGGCGAGATGGCGGAAAGAACTACACCTGTTATGTTTCGGTGACTGAGGAGGACAGGAGCAACAGCCGGGCAGCCGAACACCTGAGAGGTTGGTAACTGATGGGTTGCAGATCCCTAAACTAACCACACAACTAGAAGCAGCCGTGGAGCGTACCTACGATGGTCCTAGACGCCTCGGCACAGCCAGAGAGCTAGCTATACCTAAAGATAGAAACAGGAAAGCTAACTGCCCCGGAGTAGAGCCCCAAAGGAATAGGCAGCCCCCAAACATATAATGGCGGTTAGACAAGATGAAAATACAAACGCAGGCAAAGAATAGATTGAGCAAACACTGGGGCTAAAAGCTGACTAAATAGGATAGGACAGGAGAGATTACTTTCTGCAACCCAGAAAACCCTACAAAAATCCAACAATTCTGATTACAAAAATACTGAGATCACACGATCTCGCCACCCACTAAATCAGATCTCAGTGTGAACAAAACCAAGCCGCAGCCACTGAAAAGGCAGGAAAAAGCAAATGAACAAATAACAGCGGCTACAGATAAACAGTGAGGAGCACAGGCCCCAGGAGGGGACCCGGCTGTCCTCAACAAAGGTGCAGAAAAATATGCAAATAGCAAGCACAAAAAGAGAAGCAGAAAATATCTTATCTGAAAGCAGCAGACGCAGGCAAGACACCAGCAAACTTCCAAATGAACCAGGAACCACAATTGAGACAGGAACAATTGATCACCGGTGAGCATCATGGGAGAGGAACTCCCTTATATCAGCCCAGTCAGTGATCCCAGATTGCCATTCATTGCTGGAAGGTTCAGTACTGTCAGTAACCACCAGAGGGAGCCTCTGCTCAGAAAACTCTTCAATAAGGACTTGTGGAACATGTTATGGATCTTAAATGTCCCTGGAAGAAGCAAACAGAAGGAAACCGGATTAAGAATCTCCATGATCTTATAAGGTCCAATGAACCTAGGCTTAAACTTTGGAGACGCAACCTTCATAGGGATATTTATTGAGGACAACCAAACCAAGTCCCCCACTTTAAACCGAGGACCATCAGTCCTATGCCGGTGGGAAACCGCTGGGCCTTCTCTTAAGAGAGAGACAACCTCTCCACTACCTGGTCCCAAATCTGCTGCATTCGCTCAACAATAGAGTCAACACCCGGACAGACAGAAGCCTCCGCCTGTCCCGAAGAAAATCGAGGGTGAAACCCAGAATTGCAGAAAAATGGAGACATCAAGATGGCAGAGCTAGCCCTATTATTAAGAGCAAACTCAGCCAAAGGCAAAAAAGAGACCCAGTCATCTTGATCAGCAGACACAAAACATCTCAAATAAGTGTCCAAGGACTGTTTGGTCTCTCGGTTTGTCCATTGGTCTGAGGATGAAATGCAGAGGAGAAAGATAACTGAACACCAAGTTTAGAACAAAATGTCCTCCAAAATCTGGAAACAAACTGGACTCCTCTGTCAGACACAATGTTCTCCGGAATGCCGTGCAACCGCACCACATGCTGAAAGAACAAAGGCACCAACTCGGAGGAGGAAGGCAACTTAGGTAATGGTACAAGATGTATCATCTTGGAAAATCTATCACAGATTACCCAGATAACGGTGATTCTCTGAGAGACAGGGAGGTCGGAAGTAAAATCCATAGAGATATGGGTCCATGGCCTCTTGGGCACAGGTAATGGCATTAACAAACCACAGTGTTTCGTTCTCTGGCTCCACATCATCTCCTCTTCCTCTCACTGTCGGTGTACCTCAGGGCTCAGTCCTTGGCCCCCTTCTCTTCTCTCTCTACACGGCCCCAATTGGACAGACCATCAGCAGATTTGGCTTTCAGTACCATCTTTATGCTGATGACACACAATTATACACATCATCCCCCGACCTTACCCCCGCTGTACAACAGAACACCACCGACTGTCTGTCCGCAGTCTCCAACATCATGTCTGCTCTCTATCTGAAACTTAACCTCTCCAAAACTGAACTTCTTCTGCTCCCGCCGTCTACTAACCTCCCTAAATCTGACATTTCCCTCTCCGTGGGCGGCACCATAATAACACCCCGGCAGCAGGCTCGCTGTCTAGGTGTTATGTTTGACACCAATCTCTCCTTCACCTCCCATATACAATCTCTTGCCCGCTCTTGCCGCCTACACCTAAAGAACATCTCTAGAATCCGCCCTTTTCTCACCATGGAAACAACAAAAACCCTCACTGTAGCATTGATCCACTCCCGCCTGGACTACTGCAACGCTCTATTACTTGGCCTCCCCATTACTCGACTATCCCCTCTCCAGTCCATCCTTAATGCAGCAGCCAGGGTCATCCATCTGGCTAATCGGTACTCGGACGCATCCGCTCTTCGCCAGTCCTTACACTGCCTCCCCATTCATTATAGGATCCAATTCAAAGTACTGGTTCTCACCCACAAAGCTCTCCACAGTGCAGCACCCCCCTACATCTCCTCCCTCATTTGTATCTATCGGCCTAACCGATTGCTGCGCTCTGCAAACGACATTCGACTAACCTCTGCACTAATCCGTACCTCCCACTCCCGACTCCAAGACTTCTCCCGCACTGCGCCAATCCTCTGGAATGCTCTACCCCAAAAAATTAGGACTATCCACAATTTGCATGGTTTCAGGCGCTCCCTCAAAACACATCTGTTCAGAGCGGCCTATCACATTCACTAATCAAAGTCACTCTATGTGTAAGTGTGTGTGTGTGTAGCCCATTCACTATCTCCATCCATCCCTCACTCCCTCAAGATGGCTGGACCATCATTGTAAATGATCCATTGTATATACACTCCTGTACTTTGTATCTCCCCCACCTCATTGTAGATTGTAAGCTCTCACGAGCAGGGTCGTCTTATTTTGCTTTAATTATTGTATTGTTAACGTTGTTACTTATGACTTGTGTTTTGAAACTGTTAAACTGTAAAGCGCTGAGGAATATGATGGCGCTATATAAATAAAGATTATTATTATTAGAGCGAGAGCAAGGTTTGGAACGAGAGCAAGTCCCACAGGACTGCACAAAGTCCCTGGCGTCACGAGACAAAGTAGGCCACCAAAAGGACCGACCTACCAAATCTCTGGTACCAAAAATACCGGGATGACCAGCCAACGCGGAGCAATGAATCTCAGACATTACACTCTTCTTCCACTGGTCTGGGACAAACAATTTCCCAACAGGGCAGCGTTCAGGTTTATCCTCCTGACACCCCTCCAGAGCCAGTCTCAAATTGGGCGAGATGGTGGAAAGAACTATACCCTCTTTCAAAATCACAGCAGGCTGAGTTACCTCAGGAGAATCCGCAAAGAAACTCCTCGAGAGGGCATCCGCCTTAACATTCTTAGTGCCAGGAAGAAAAGAAACCACAAAATTAAAATGTGTGAAAAACAAGGCCCACCTGGCCTGTCTAGGAATAAGTCGCTTGGCAGATTCGAGATAAACCAGGTTCTTATGGTCCGTGAGGACCACCACCTGATGTTTGGCTCCTTCCAGCCAATGTCTCCACTCTTCAAAGGCCCACTTCATGGCCAATAACTCCCGATTACCCACGTCATAATTACATTCAGTAGGAGAAAATTTTCGAGAGAAGAAGGCACAAGGGTTACTCTTAAAAGGTCTCCGGATCCCTCTGGGACAAAACGGCACCTGCCCCAATCTCAGAAGCATCAACCTCCACCTGAAATGGCAGAGAAACATCAGGCTGCCGTAGAACCGGAGCAGAAGTGAATCTCTGTTTAAGTTCCTGAAACGCAGAAACTGCCTCAGGAGGCCAATTCTCCACATCAGAACCCTTTTTGGTCAAATCAGTCAATAGTTTCACAATGCTGGAGAAATTACCAATAAATTTACGATAAAAATTGGCAAAGCCCAAAAATCTCTGAAGAGTCTTCAAAGTAGTAGGTTGAACCCAAACACAAATGGCCTGAACCTTGACCGGGTCCATTTCAACAACAGACGGAGACAAAATGAATCCCAGAAATTAAACCTTCTGTACGCCAAAAAGACACTTTGATCCCTTCACATACAGTGTATTCTCTCTCAAAATCTGGAACACAGTCCGAACATGTTTCACATGAGAGTCCCAGTCGTTGGAAAAAATCAAGATATCATCCAAATAAACTATCAGAAATTTATCTACGAAATCCTTGAAAATATCATTCATAAAGGACTGGAAGACGGAAGGGGCATTAGTAAGCCCAAAAGGCATCACTAGATACTCAAAATGCCCCTCTGGGGTATTAAACGCCGTCTTCCATTCATCCCCGTGCTTAATGCGAATAAGATTATACGCCCCCTGAGGTCAAGCTTGGTAAACCAACTAGCACTTTTCACTCTGCAAAATAGGTCAGAAATCAAGGGTAACGGATATTGATATTTAACAGTGATTTTATTCAGGAGGCGATAGTCAATACACGGCCTCAATGAACCATCCTCTTTGGCCACAAAGCAAAAGCCGGCGCCCAAGGGTGAAAAGGATGGTCTAATATGACCACCAGGCACTAACTCAGTAGCGCAATCATAACTCCTGTGAGGAGGCAAGGATGCAGACTTACTCTCACTAAACACATCAGAAAAATCAGTCAAAAAGTCAGGGACATCCTGAGACTGGGGAGAGGCAGAAAAAACAGGAGTGTCAGTACTAACACATTGACAACCCCAACTGGTCACAGACACAGATTTCCAATCCAAAACAGGATTATGAGTCTGTAACCAAGGGAAACCCAGTACTATAATGTCATGCAGATTATGCAACACCAGAAATTTGCAACTCTCCTGATGATCTGGTTCAACTCTCATTATCACCTGAGCAGAAAACTGGGGTTTATTCTCCGCCAAAGGGGTAGAATCAATGCCCAGCAAAGGAATAGACTTCCGCAGGGGTATCATGGGAAACCCACAACGTTTGGCGAAGTCAAAATCCATTAGGTTAAAAGCTGCTCCTGAATCAACAAAAGCCTGAGTCGAAAATGTGGACATGGAGAGAATCAGGGTAACAGTCAATAGAAATTTAGTCTGAACACTACCCAAGACAACTGAGCGCGCAAAACGTCTTCCCCGCTTAGGGCAGACGGAAATAGCATGAGAAGCGTCACCACAGTAGAAACATAACCCATTGCGCTTTCGAAACTCATGACGCTGAGCCCTAGAAGTCACTCCATCACACTGCATGGACTCAGGAGCTGGCTCACAAGGCAACACCATCTCACGCATACCTCTGCGCTCACGCAAACGTCTGTCAATTTGAATAGCCAAAGACATAGAATCATTGAGACGAGAGGGAACAGGAAATCCCACCATAACGTCCTTTACATTCTCTGACAGACCCTTCCGAAAAAGGGCTGCCAAAGCATCATCATTATATTTGGTCAGGACTGCCCACATTCGGAATTTCTGACAGTACAGCTCAGCGGCTTCATGACCCTGATTTAATGCCAACAAAGTATTTTCAGCTTGATCAGTGACATTAGGTTCATTGTACAATAACCCTAGAGCCTGAAAAAATACATCAACATCATTCAAAACAGGATCCCCAGGTGTCAGGGAAAAAGCCCAATCCTGAGGGTCGCTGCGCAGCAGAGAGATGATAATTTGAACCTGCTGTGCTGCGTTCCCTGAGGACTTAGGCTTCAAGGCAAAAAACAACTTGCAGTTATTTTTAAAATTCAGAAATTTAGACCTCTCCCCAAGAATAAATCTGGCATGGGGATCCTAGGTTTCACAACAGGCAACCCAGCAAGATAGGCAGTAATCTTCTGAACCTCAGCGGCAAGCCGCTCCACACGGCCAGACAACTGTGTAAACTTCATTGAGGACAGACAAAAATTCCTCCTCAGCACCCAGAGAAAAAGAGGGAAAAAATGCAACAAACGGAAACATTTTTTTTTTCTGACAACTCCCCCTAACCCTAACCGCAACACTAGAAGTAGCCGTGGAGCGTACCTACGGTGATCCTAGACGCCTCGTCGGAGAGATAGCTACACCTAAAGACAGATAGATGAAAGCTAACTGCCCCGTATCAGAACCCCCAAAGAAACAGGAAGCTCCCAAACATGTAATGGCGTTTAGACAAGAAGAAAATACGAACACAGACAGAAAATAGCATAAGCAAACGCGGGGGCCCAATACTGTCTAGATAGAAAAGTATAGGAAAGAATTCTGTCTGCAACCCAAAAAACCCTGACAAAAATACCAACACTTCTGATTAACAAAAAACCTGATATCACACGATCTCTACCACCTAAATTACATCTCTGGTGTAACACACAGCAACTCAGCAAATAAAAAGTGACACAGGAACAGAGCAAAAGTGCAAACACAAACTGAGCTCAAATGCAGCGCCAGGCCCCAAAAGGGGACCAGGCTGAAGTCCACTGCAAGGCAGCAAACAGCAAGAAAAATCCAACCAGAGAAAAAAAACAGCAAGTCACTTATCTGAATGATAGCAGGAATGCAAGCTGAGATCCAACCAAGAACTGGAAGAAAAATTGATTACCGGCAAGGCTGATGGGAGATCAGGTCACTTATATCAGACCATTCGAACCCAGCTGAAAGCCATTCAGCAATTGGTTCATTACCCTCAGCAACCACCAGAGGGAGCCCCAGCTCCGAAGTCGCCTCCAACGTGTTCACAACACGAAGGTCTGCAACAAGTGTGGTGATCCCCGCCACTTCAGCGCCAGCTGCAAGGTGCAGATATGTGCCTTGTGTGGTGGGGTAGGTCATCTCGTCGCATCTTGCAAGGACATTCGGTGCCACCTGTGTGGTGACCTAGGTCACCCATATAGCCGCTGCCCTCGCTCCTTTACCAATGCTGCTTCAGGCCCGGTGGGGGGAGACCGTGAGGGGGCAACCCCTGGGGGCGCGACCTCTGCTGTGGCAGGTGGTGGTGGCGGGAGGGGCTAAAGTGTTGTGAACACGTTGGAGGTGACTTCAATCAATGATTTAGATGAAGGAATTGAGGGTAAACTGATCAAATTTGCCGATGACACAAAGCTAGGAGGGGTAGCTAATACTAGAGAAGAAAGAGAGAGGATTCAAAAAGATATACATAAACTGGAGCAGTGGGCAGCAACTAACAGAATGGATTTTAACAGGGAAAAATGCAAAGTACTACATCTGGGCAATAAAAATGAAAAAAGCATATACAAAATGGGAGGAATAGGGCTAAGTAACAGCACATGTGAAAAAGACTTGGGTATACTAATTGATCACAGACTTAACATGAGTCAACAGTGTGATGCAGCAGCAAAAAAGGCAAATGCAATTCTAGGATGTATCAACAGAAGCATACAGTCTAGATCACGTGAGGTCATTATTGCCCTCTACTCCTCTTTGGTCAGACCTCATCTGGAATACTGTGTCCAGTTTTGGGCACCACATTTTAAAAAAGACATCAACAAACTGGAGCAAGTTCAGAGAAGAGCCACCAGAATGGTGACCGGTCTGCAAACCATGTCCTATGAGGAACGGTTGCAGGATTTGGGAATGTTTAGCTTGCAAAAAAGAAGACTGAGAGGAGACTTAATAGCTGTCTACAAATATCTCAAGGGCTGTCACATTGTAGAAGGATCATCTTTATTCTCATTTGCACAAGGAAAGACTAGAAGCAATGGGATGAAACTGAATGGGAGGAGACACAGATTAGATATTAGAAAAAACTTTTTGACAGTTAGGGTGATCAATGACTGGAACAGGCTGCCACAAGAGGTGGTGAGTTCTCCTTCAATGGAAATCTTCAAACAGAGGCTGGATAGACATCTGTCTGGGATGATTTAGAGAATCCTGCTTTGAGCAGGGGGTTGGACCAGAAGGCCCAGGAGGTCCCTTCCAACTCTACCATTCTATGATTCTAGAGCTGGAGCTCCCTCCGGTGGTAGCTGAGGGTAATGAACCAATTGCTGAATGGCTTTCAGCTGGGTCCGATTGGTCTGATATAAGTGACCTGATCTCCCATCAGCCTTGCCTGTTATGAATGTGCTAGAGATGGTTTCTGAGCAGAGGCTCCCTCTGGTGGTTACAGACAGTACTGAACCTTTCAGCGAGGAGTGGCAATCTGGGATCTCAGATTGGTCTGATATAAGGGAGGTTCCCTCCCATGATGGTTGCCGGTTGTAGCGCCCGCGTCCCTGCCTGCTGCCAGACAGGGACGTCGCTCTCCTCACCTGCGCTCAGCGTCCTCAGTGCTCTCAGCCTCCTCTGCGCCTCTGGCATCCTCGGCATCCTCCTTCCGCCCTGCTGGTCCCGCGCGCTCCTTCCCTGCTGCTGGCCTTAGGGCGCGCGCCCGCACCCTCCCCCGCTCTTAAAGGAGCCGCGTGCATTTTCCAAATCAGTCTCCAGCCAATGCTGGTGGACTCCACCCTATATTAAGGGCTTCCTCCTTAATGGAGGTGCCCGAGCAATGTTGTTTCTGTGCAGTCTAACTCTGCTTCAGCCATCAGCTCCTGTTTCCAGTTGCCTGCCTGTTACCTGTCTGTTTGCCTGTCGGCCATCTGACTGCAGCTCTATCCAGAGGTTCGGACATCTTCAGCAGAGATCCCCGGCTGTTGCCTGCTCACCTGGAAGCGATCATCTGCCATCCGACTGCAGCTCTATCCAGAGGTTCGGACATCATCTGCGGAGATCCCCGGCTATTGCAGAGACTCTTGCCTGCTCACCTGGGAGCGATCATCTGCCATCCGACTGCAGCTCTATCTAGAGGTTCGGACATCATCAGCAGAGATCCCCGGCTATTCCAGAGACTCTTGCCTGCTCACCTGGGAGCGATCATCTGCCATCCGACTGCAGCCTACCAGGAGGCTCCACCAGCTCAGGTCGTATATGCCTGTTTGTCTAGAGACTGCCTTGGTCACTTACCGTGACAAACCTGCCTGCCCAGAGATTGCCCTGGTCACTTGCCGTGACAACCTGCCTGTCCAGAGACTGCCCGGGTCACTTGCCGTGACAACCTGCCTGTTCAGAGACTGCCCTGGTCACTTGCCGTGACAACCTGCCTGCCCAGAGACTGCCCTGGTCACTTGCCGTGACAAACCTGCCTGCCCAGAGACTGCCCTGGTCACTTGCCGTGACAACCTGCCTGTCCAGAGACTGCCCTGGTCACTTGCCGTGACAACCTGCCTGTCCAGAGACTGCCCAGGTCACTTGCCGTGACAACCTGCCTGTCCAGAGACTGCCCAGGTCACTTGCCGTGACAACCTGCCTGTCCAGAGACTTCCTTGGTCACTTATTGTGACAACCTGCCTGTCCAGAGACTGCCTGGCTAATTGCCGTGATTCCCTGTCCTATTCCCGGATGCCACCCGCTCTCTTGCAAGTAAATTGTCTTGTATAATAAAGCTTAGTGGTTCCACCAACCAGACCCGTTTCCGTCAGTGGTTCCACCTACCAGACCCGTTACAGTTTGCTCGGGCCATGGAACCCGGTGGCACCCAAACCCCTTCACTTCCGGAACTGTGTCATGAGCTGTCTCGCCAGAGGTCTCAACAGGAGGCTATCCTGGGTCACCTGCGGAACGTCAATTCCCGCTTGGACACTCTGAATCCATCACCAGCAACCACCGCTGGAGCCATGACTCATAATCCGGCAGCCCCGCTGACTCCCAATTCCGTGGTTTCCATTCCCGGTCCCCGACTTTCAGCTCCTCCTAGGTATGGAGGCGACCCTGTTATGGCTCGGGGTTTCATTAACCAGTGCACCCTGCATTTCGAAGTCCTGGCACACCAGTTTAATTCTGACCGGGCCAAAATTGCCTTCATCATGTCCCATCTCACCGGAGAGGCTCTGGCCTGGCTTAATCCTCTCTGGGAGAGAGAAGATCCTCTGGTGTCAGACCTGCCTGCTTTTCTCTCGGCCTTCCGGAGGGTATTCGACGAACCTGGACGGAGGACCTCCTCTGCATCATCTCTGTTGCGTCTCCGTCAGGGAAGTCTCACCGTTGGTCAATATGCCATACGGTTCCGTACTCTAGCCTCAGAACTGGCTTGGGACAATGAAGCTCTAATTTCGGTCTTCTGGGAGGGTCTGTCCGGCCGTATTAAAGACGAACTTGCCGGTCGGGACATTCCAACCTCGCTTGATGATTTAATAAATCTTGCCAATCGGATTGATCTACGGTTCCAGGAACGAGCCAAAGAGGTCACCCGTGAAAAAAAGTTTCCTCATTTAACCCTTCCGTTTCTCCCCAGGTGCACACTGCTGAGCCTATGCAGGTCGACCAGACCAAGATGGTCAAAGCCCGTCAGGACTCACGCCGTGCCGAGAAAAGTTGCTTCTACTGCGGCAGTATAGAGCACTGGATCCGAACCTGTCCGGAGAAGTCGGGAAACGCCTGTGTCTAGGTTCGCTCGGAGAGGTCAATCTAGACAAAAATAAATCCTCTTCATCTCTGCTGCTCTCGGTCTCAATTCTTCTCGGTAAGAACCGTTACTTCGAGATGGCCCAACTTGATTCTGGAGCAGCTGGGAATCTCGTGTCACAGGCTCTAGTAGAGAAGTATCGCATTCCCACCAAACCTCTTGTTGAACCAGTATCTGTTGCTGCTGTGGATGGGGGTCTCCTACCTCGTCCCATCCGACTTATCACCGAAGCCATAACCCTGCAGGTAGGAATGTTGCATTCTGAGAGCATCTCATTTCATGTTCTGCCTGGACTCTCTCATGCTTTCTTACTAGGTCTGCCTTGGCTCCAAAAGCATGCACCTGTGCTTGACTGGCAGAATGGAGAGATTCTTCGCTGGGGACAGGACTGTCATAAAACGTGTCTGGTGCCTGTTCATCCCGTCTGTCCTTCTCCTACTCCTGCTAATCTACCAGGACTCCCGATTCCATATTGGTCATTTGCTGATGTCTTCAATAAAAAGGAAGCAGAGACATTACCTCCGCATAGACCATATGATTGCCCGATCGACCTGCTACCCGGTACCACGCCTCCCCGTGGGCGTATTTACCAGTTGTCCGCTGCTGAGACCAGGTCGATGTCCGAATATATCGAGGAGAACTTAGCAAAAGGATTCATCCGGAAATCTACCTCCCCAGCGGGAGCAGGTTTCTTCTTCGTAAAAAAGAAGGACGGATCTCTCCGTCCCTGTATTGACTACAGAGGCCTAAATTTGATCACGGTGAAGAATAAGTACCCTCTTCCGCTCATTCCAGAATTGTTTGATCGTCTTAGAGGGGCTAGAGTCTTCACCAAACTAGATCTTCGTGGAGCATACAACCTGGTTCGTATCCGTCGAGGAGATGAATGGAAGACGGCATTCAACACCCGGGACGGCCACTACGAGTACTTGGTGATGCCCTTTGGTCTCTGTAATGCTCCAGCAGTCTTTCAGGAGTTGGTCAATGACATCTTCCGGGACCTCCTCTACTCCTGCGTTGTGGTGTACCTTGACGACATCTTGGTCTTCTCTCCGGATCTTCAGTCTCACCGGAGGGATGTTCGTCAGGTTCTGGTCAGGCTCAGGCAGAATCACCTCTTCGCCAAATATGAGAAGTGCCTCTTTGAGCAGACATCGCTTCCGTTTCTGGGCTACATCATTTCTCAGACAGGCCTACGAATGGATCCGGAGAAATTGTCTGCCATCGAGAAGTGGCCCCGACCGGAGGGGTTGAAGGCCATTCGGCGGTTCCTGGGATTTGCCAACTATTACCGTCTCTTCATACCGCACTTCTCTTCCAGGACTGCTCCAATCTCCGCGCTCACCCGCAAGGATGCTAACCCCAAACAGTGGACGCCCGAAGCAGAGGAGGCCTTCCTTTCTCTAAAACAGGCCTTCTCTTCCGCTCCAGTGCTGCATCGCCCGGATGGCAACAAGCAGTTCTTCCTGGAGGTGGACGCTTCCTCTGCTGGAGCCGGAGCGGTACTTACCCAAAAAGCTTCATCCGGGAGGATGGTATACTGCGGTTTCTTCTCCAAACTCTTCTCCTCCTCCGAGCGCAACTACTCCATAGGAGACCGAGAGTTATTGGCCATCAAGTTGGCATTGGAGGAGTGGCGTTACCTACTCGAAGGGGCTCTTCATCCGGTAATCATTTACACGGACCACAAGAATCTGGCATACCTCCAGCATGCCCAGAGACTTAACCCTCGCCAAGCCCGGTGGTCCTTGTTTTTTGCCCGCTTCGATTTTCTTTTGCATTTTCGCCCAGCTGACAAAAACATCAAGGCGGATGCCTTGTCTCGGTCTTTCCTGGGGTCGAATCTCGAGGAGGAACCTAAGCATATCATCGATCCCGCCAGAGTGATGCAGGTGGCTCCCGTGAGTTTAAATCGTCTCCCTCCTGGTAAGACGTTCGTATCAGAAACTGATCGGAAGAGAATCCTACATTGGGGTCATTCATCTAAACTCGCTGGCCACGCTGGTCAAAAAAAGACCCTCCAACTCATTACCCGGCATTATTGGTGGCCTACCCTGCACAAAGACGTAATAGACTTTGTTTCTGCCTGTGTTTCCTGTGCCCGCAACAAAGTTCCGAGACACCTGCCTACCGGCCGTCTTCTTCCGCTTCCT
The DNA here is from genome assembly GCA_033576555.1 of Oophaga sylvatica. Taxonomy (NCBI): domain Eukaryota; kingdom Metazoa; phylum Chordata; class Amphibia; order Anura; family Dendrobatidae; genus Oophaga; species Oophaga sylvatica. The sequence goes on from JARQOD010000003.1 coordinate 19,440,633, forward strand.
GTACCCGCTGCCCCCTGGCAGCATATAGCCATGGACTTCATTACTGATCTTCCCGTCTCTGCTGGTTGTACAGTCATTTGGGTGGTCACTGACCGCTTTTCCAAGATGGCTCACTTCATTCCTCTGCCAGGTCTTCCGTCTGCACCCGAGTTGGCTAAAGACTTTATCCGCCACATCTTCCGTCTTCATGGTCTGCCTCGTCACATTGTGTCGGATCGTGGGGTTCAGTTCACCTCACGTTTCTGGAGAGCCACTTGTAAGTTGCTAGACGTCACCCTGGATTTTTCCTCCGCTTACCACCCACAGTCCAATGGACAAGTTGAACGAATAAATCAGAATTTGACCAGTTATCTTCGACACTTCGTTAATGCCCACCATTCTGACTGGGTGGAGCTCCTGCCTTGGGCCGAATTCTCCTACAATAATCATGAGAGCGAATCTTCCACCAAGTCTCCGTTTTTTGTAGTCTTCGGTCAACACCCTCGGATCCCTGTCCCTGTTTCCATCTCTGTGGACAATCCAGCTGCGGAATCTCTGGTTAGAGAATTCTCCTCCATCTGGGAGAGTACCCGGTCCGCACTCATTCAGTCATCCGAGCGCATGAAAAGACATGCTGACAAAAAACGTCTGGATCCTCCTCAATTCCGTCCTGGGGACAAAGTCTGGCTTTCGTCCAAATATGTTCGACTCAAAATTCCGTCCTACAAGTTAGGTCCTCGGTTCATCGGTCCTTTTGAGATCATCAGTCAGATCAACCCGGTGTCCTATAAATTGAAACTCCCGGTCAATTTGCGAATTCCTAATTCTTTTCATGTATCTCTCCTCAAACCTGTGGTTCTTAACTCTTTTTTTAAGTCTACAGGTACACCTCCTGCTCCAGTGTCTGCTGATGATGAATTTGAGGTAGAGAACATTCTGGCCACAAAAAGGGTAGGAAAAAAGACTTATTTTTTGGTGGATTGGAAGGGGTTTGGTCCTGAGGAGAGAACCTGGGAACCTCGGGAGAACATCCATGCCCCTCTCATCCTAGCTAAATTTTTTTCTGGCCTAAAAAGGGGGGGGCCTAGAGGGGGGGTACTGTAGCGCCCGCGTCCCTGCCTGCTGCCAGACAGGGACGTCGCTCTCCTCACCTGCGCTCTGCGTCCTCAGTGCTCTCAGCCTCCTCTGCGCCTCTGGCATCCTCCTTCCGCCCTGCTGGTCCCGCGCGCTCCTTCCCTGCTGCTGGCCTTAGGGCGCGCGCCCGCACCCTCCCCCGCTCTTAAAGGAGCCGCGCGCATTTTCCAAATCAGTCTCCAGCCAATGCTGGTGGACTCCACCCTATATTAAGGGCTTCCTCCTTAATGGAGGTGCCCGAGCAATGTTGTTTCTGTGCAGTCTAACTCTGCTTCAGCCATCAGCTCCTGTTTCCAGTTGCCTGCCTGTTACCTGTCTGTTTGCCTGTCGGCCATCTGACTGCAGCTCTATCCAGAGGTTCGGACATCTTCAGCAGAGATCCCCGGCTGTTGCCTGCTCACCTGGGAGCGATCATCTGCCATCCGACTGCAGCTCTATCCAGAGGTTCGGACATCATCTGCGGAGATCCCCGGCTATTGCAGAGACTCTTGCCTGCTCACCTGGGAGCGATCATCTGCCATCCGACTGCAGCTCTATCTAGAGGTTCGGACATCATCAGCAGAGATCCCCGGCTATTCCAGAGACTCTTGCCTGCTCACCTGGGAGCGATCATCTGCCATCCGACTGCAGCCTACCAGGAGGCTCCACCAGCTCAGGTCGTATATGCCTGTTTGTCTAGAGACTGCCTTGGTCACTTACCGTGACAAACCTGCCTGCCCAGAGATTGCCCTGGTCACTTGCCGTGACAACCTGCCTGTCCAGAGACTGCCCGGGTCACTTGCCGTGACAACCTGCCTGTTCAGAGACTGCCCTGGTCACTTGCCGTGACAACCTGCCTGCCCAGAGACTGCCCTGGTCACTTGCCGTGACAAACCTGCCTGCCCAGAGACTGCCCTGGTCACTTGCCGTGACAACCTGCCTGTCCAGAGACTGCCCTGGTCACTTGCCGTGACAACCTGCCTGTCCAGAGACTGCCCAGGTCACTTGCCGTGACAACCTGCCTGTCCAGAGACTGCCCAGGTCACTTGCCGTGACAACCTGCCTGTCCAGAGACTTCCTTGGTCACTTATTGTGACAACCTGCCTGTCCAGAGACTGCCTGGCTAATTGCCGTGATTCCCTGTCCTATTCCCGGATGCCACCCGCTCTCTTGCAAGTAAATTGTCTTGTATAATAAAGCTTAGTGGTTCCACCAACCAGACCCGTTTCCGTCAGTGGTTCCACCTACCAGACCCGTTACACCGGTGATCAATTGTTCTTGTCTCAATTGTGGTTCCTGGTTCATTTGGAAGTTTGCTGGAGCCTTGCCTCCATCTCCTGCTTTCAGATAAAATATTTTCTGCTTTTTTTTTTGTGCTTGCTTTTTGCATTGTTTTCTGCACTTTTGTGGAGGTCAGCCAGGTCCCCTCCTGGGGCCTGAGCTCCTCACAGTTTGTCTGCAGCCACTGTTATTTGCTCATTTGCTTTTTCCTGTTTTTTCAGCGGCTGCGGCTTGGTTTTTGTTCACACTGAGATCTGATTTAGTGGGTGGCGAGATTGTGTGATCTCAGTATTTTTGTAATCAGAATTGTTGGATTTTTGTAGGGTTTTCTGGGTTGCAGAAAGTAATCTCTCCTGTCCTATCCTATTTAGTCAGCTTGTGGCCCCAGCGTTTGCTCAGTCTATTTTTTGCCTATGTTTGTATTTTCATCTTGTCTAACCGCCATTATATGTTTGGGGGCTTCCTATTTTCTTTGGGGATCTGCTCCGGGGCAGATAGCTTTAATCTTTCTGCCTTTAGGTGTAGTTATCTCTCAGGCTGTGACGAGGCGTCTAGGATCAACGTAGGAACGCTCCACGGCTACCTCTAGTTGTGTCGTTAGTTTAGGAATCTGCAACCCATCAGTTACCAACATCTCAGGTGTTCGGCTGCCCTGCTGTTGTTCCTGTCCTCCTCAGCTACCGAAATATAACAGTATCACCGGCCACTATCATGGGAGGGAACCTCCCTTATATCAGACCAATCCGTGATCCCAGATTGCCACTCCTCGCTGAAAGGTTCAGTACTGTCTGTAACCACCAGAGGGAGCCTCTGCTCAGAAACCATCTCTAGCACATTCATAACACTTGACGGTAATCAATTGTTCTTCCTGGTCTTGGTTGGAACTCAGCTTGCATTCCTGCTATCATTCAGATAAGTGATTTGCTGTTTTTTTCCTCTGGTTGGTTTTTCCTTGCTTGCTTGCTGCCTTGCAGGTGACTTCTGCCAGGTCCCCTTTTGGGGCCTGGCGCTGCATTTGTGCTCATTTTGTGTTTGCACTTTTTCTCTGTTCCTGTGTCACTTTTTATTTACTGAATAGCTGTGTGTTACACCAGGGATCTGATTTAGGTGGTAGAGATCGTGTGATCTCAGTTTTTTTGGAAATCAGAAGTGTTGGTATTTTTGTCAGGGCTTGTTTGGGTTGCAGTCAGAATTCTTTCCTATACTTTTCTATCTAGACAGTATTGGGCCCCAGCGTTTGCTCATTCTATTTTCTGTCTGTGTTCGTATTTTCTTCTTGTCTAACCGCCATTACATGTTTGGGGGCTTCCTATATCTTTGGGGGTTCTGTTACGGGGCAGTTAGCTTTCATCTATCTGTCTTCAGGTGTAGCTATCTCTCCGGCTGTGACGAGGCGTCTAGGATCACCGTAGATATGCTCCACGGCTACTTCTAGTGTTGCGGTTAGTTTAGGGTTCTGCAACCCAGTAGTTTCCAGCCTCTCTGGTGTATTGCTACTTAGGCTATTTTTGCTATTTATCCTCAGCTACCGAAACATAACAGTATTACCGGCCGCACTAAAAATTCTATGGTACTCAACAGAAGGGAAAAATAGTAAAGGAAAAAAAAAAGGGAGTTGTCAGAATTTTTTTTTCCTGTTTGTTACATTTTTTCCCTCTTTTTCTCTGGGTGCTGAGGAGGATTTTTTTTTCTCCTCAGTGCAGTTGTCTGGTCGTGTGGAGCGGCTCGCCGCTGAAGTTCAGACTATTGCTACCTATCTCGATAGGTTGCCGGTTGTGGAACCTAGGATCCCCATGCCAGATTTATTTTTGGGGGATCGGTCTAAATTTCTGAATTTTAAAAATAACTGCAAGTTGTTTTTTGCCTTGAAGCCTAAGTCCTCAGGGGAACGCAGCACAGCAGGTTCAAATTGTCATCTTTCTGCTGTGCGGCGACTCAGGCTTTTGTTGATTCAGGAGCAGCTATTAACCAAATGGATTTTGACTTTGTCAAACATTGTGGGTTTCCCATGATACCCCTGCGGAAGTCTATTCCTTTGCTGGGCATTGATTCTACCCCTTTGGCGGAGAATAAACCCCAATTTTCTACTCAGGTGATAATGAGAGTTGAACCAGATCATCAGGAGAGTTGCAAATTTCTGGTGTTGCATAATCTGCATGACATTATTGTACTGGGTTTCCCTTGGTTACAGACTCATAATCCTGTTTTGGATTGGAAATCTGTGTCTGTGACCAGTTGGGGTTGCCAATGTGTTAATACTGACACTCCTGTTTTTTCTGCCTCTCGCCAGTCTCAGGATGTCCCTGACTTTTTGACTGATTTTTCTGATGTGTTTAGTGAGAGTAAGGGCCCCGTCTCACATAGCGAGATCGCTACAGAGATCGCTGCTAAACAGTGATCTCAGCAGCGATCTCGCCATGTCTGACAAGTACCAGCGATCAGGCCCCTGCTGTGAATCGCTGGTCGTGTCAGAAATGCCAGGAATTTTTTTTGATCGCTGGTCTCCCGCTGGCCAGCACGCATCGCTGCGTGTGACAGGCAGGAGACCAGCGATCTCCTGGTAACCAAGGTACACATCGGGGCTGTGCCTGGAAACCCGACGTGTACGTTGGATACCAGCGCGCTACTGCAGGGAAGCTGGTAACCAAGGTACACGTCGGGTTTCCAGGCACCGCGCAGCGCCTGGAAACCCGACGTGTACCTTGGTTACTAGCTCCCTGCATCAGTGCGCTGGTATCCAACGTACACTGCGGGTAACTAGGCGACGTTACCCGCAGTGTCGCTGTCCTGATCGCTGCCTGAACTGCCTGTTTGGCAGCTCAGCAGCGATCATGTAGCGACTAGTGATGAGCCACCCCCGTAGTGTTCGAGTTCGGTTCGGTTCGCTGAACAGCCATGTATTCGACTAACTGTTCGTCGAACACCGTTAAAACCAATGGCAGGCAAATCAAAACACATAGAAACACATAGAAAACACTTCAAAGGTGTCCAAAAGCTGACAAATTGCTCACAAGACACAACTAACACATGGAAAAGTGACAAGTACATATAGTCTCGCGAAAAGAAAAGAGGTGGAGGAGTAAAAGGAGGGGAGACACAGATATAAGCATGTCATGCCCTTCTAAAACCAAAAAAGTGCCAAGCCGACACGGCCAGTCCGTTCCTGCCCGTGCGACCTGCGTGTCGCCGGGTTTCTGCCAGAGTTGCGGTGGACCCTGACGGCCAGCCCCCCTCTCACATTACTGGTGCCTGTCCGCTGGTGGGTCGAGCAAGCCCCCCTGCGGTGGAGGCAGGTCTAATCATTTTTATTTAAATTGTCTCTCTAATTTGAATGAGTACACTTTAAATCCTTTTACAAGGATCTATTGGAGGGCAAGTCTCATGCCAGCAGCCGCGGTAATGCCAGGTCGAGTAGTGTCCAGTAAAGCTGCTGCAGTTAAAAAGCTTTTATAAGGATCGAGCTTGGCGGTCCACCGCAAGGCGTCCTACCGCCACTCACAGCCCCTGTGCCTTGGGGTGCCTCCTCGATGCTCTTCACTGATTGTCCCGGGGCCCGAAGCATTTCCTTTGAAAAAACTAAGTGTCCAAAGTACAGGTGGTGTAGCTTGCTTAACAGCTGGGTTAATCCGCTGACTAGCAGACACTGCTACTAGGCCCAAAATTATTGTTGATTTTTCGGAAAAACCGAACTCTTCGAAATCTAGTTGCCCCCAGCAACACAACTCTCAAGTCCTTATCTTCATCTGCAACCCAGATAAATTCTAATACGGGTTTTTTGCATGTAGGACCTCTAAGTGTTTATGTTGCGTCTCTATTATGAATGGGGTGCAAGAATTTCAATCTCGTACCACAGCCACCAGTTTTAAAATCAACTGTCATGACAATTGCCAATCGTGCTACATTACTTATTTAATTGAGTGCGGTTGTGGGTTGCAGTACATCGGTCGGACGATACAGACGATGCATGCAAGGCTCAACAAGCACCGTCAAAATATCCAAAATGGGTTCATGCTACACAGTCTCTCAAAACATTTCTCCCTAGTGTACCAAAACAATTTAAATTTGTTAAAACTCACTGTTATTGACCAGATACCACATGATATAATCACGGTATAATAAGCTAATAAGAAGGGAGAGTTTCTGGATTTTTAAACTTGGTACACTGGCCCCTGAGGGGTTAAACCTCACTATTGAAAAGTCACGTAATATATGCATTTTGAGATTTATTTATTTATTTATTTATTATTTATTTTTCCTTGTGTACATTGTTTTTATATCGTTTTTAGGTTGGTTTTATTCAATTTATCTGTTTTTTTTTTCTTTTTTGCAGTCATATTTGCATTTTTAATCATGTGGGTGTTCTGATTAATTGCCTTTTAATTTTCATTTGCTGCTCCACCTTTATATAGCTTTCCTACTCCATTCTATGTATAACTGCCACCTGAGGAAGATGGAGCTATTCCGTTGAAACGCGTTGTGGATATCAATAAATGAAGACTTTTTAATATCAGCTGAATTGCATCCCTCGCGCTCCTTATGACCAGATTGCTTTATCATCACTTATGTCTGATCCTCTCTTGAGGTACCCGGCCGAAGCTGCAGCGGACAACCTTAATCTCATCTGCCTTTATCGCCAGCCTGGTGCTCCTTTGAAACCGTGTATCTGAATTTGGTTGAAAAATTATTGTCTGGGCTAGACGCAGTTAAAAATTTGTAATTAGATCTACAGCCGGTGGCTACTCCGCTGACTAGCAGACACTGCTACTAGGCCCAAAATTATTGTCTGGGTTAGATGCAGTTAAAAATTTGTAATTAGATCTACAGCCGGTGGCTACTCCGCTGACTAGCAGACACTCAAGCTTTGTAGCAGACCTCTGATTCCCAGACTATAGTATGAGTAAACAGCTCTAGTCTTAACACTCAACCATCTGTGTTACCCCAAGCCATAGTGTACATGGGTGTACCCAGGATCAAAACTAGGGGGGGGCAAGCCATGGTGGTTGTTCAGGTTGTAAAATTTTAGAACGAAAAAGGGAATGAAACTGCTCTATACAGTATAATGAGCCCCATACCTGTATATACATCATCACCAGCCCCCACCCACTGAGCCCAGCACCTGTATATACATCATCCCCATCCCACAGAGCCCAGCACCTGTATATACATCCTCACCAGCACCAGCCCACTGAGCCCAGCACCACCTGTATATATCATTACCAGCCCACTAAGCCCAACACCTGTATATACATCTTCACCAGCACCAGCCCACTAAGACTAGCACCTGTATATACATCCTCACCAGCACCAGCCCACTAAGCCCAGCACCTGTATATACATCATCACCAGCCCCATCCCACTGAGCCCAGCAACACCTGTATATATCATTACCAGCCCACTGAGCCCAGCACCTGTATATACATCACCAGCCCACTAAGCCCAGCACCTGTATATACATCAACAGCCCACTAAGCCCAGCACCTATATATACATCAACTCAGCCAGCCCCTGTATATACATAAACCCAGCCAGCCCTCTGTATATACATCAGCCCAGCCAGCCCCTGTATACATCAGCCCAGCCAGCCCCTGTATACATCAGCCCAGCCAGCCCCTGTATACATCAGCCCAGCCAGCCATTGTATATACATCAGCCCCCAGCCCCTGTATACGTCAGCCCAGCCAGCCCCTGTATACGTCAGCCCAGCCAGCCCCTGTATACTTCAGCCCAGCCAGACCCTGTATACTTCAGCCCAGCCAGAATCTGTATACTTCATCTCAGCCAGACACTGTATACTTCAGCCCAGCCAGACCCTGTATACTTCAGCCCAGCCAGAATCTGTATACTTCAGCCCAGCCAGCCCCTGTATACTTCAGCTCAGCCAGCCTCTGTATACTTCAGCCCAGCCAGAACCTGTATACTTCAGCCCAGCCAGAACCTGTATACATCAGCAGAGCGAGTGCATTGCTTTCCTGGCGGAGGGCTTCAGGAAGATGAATGCCATAGGTGGCGCATGAGCAGACTTAGATCTTTGCTGGACCAAAATCCAAATCTTCGGTGGCCCACGGCTTCAGGAACATGGCCGCCAGGAAAGCAATGCACTCCGCTTTGCTCACCGCCAACACCTGACCCACAGCATTGCACCACTGGGACACCCCCTCATCCCTCTCACGCCCGCAGCATTGCCCCACTTCTGCCACTGCAGACTTCCTGAGGAAGGGACCCGGCCTCCTGTGATCCCGCTTACAAGACTGTTATTACAGAACAGGAGGCAATTATTACAGGACAGGGGATGTTATTACAGGAAGGGGATGTAATTACAGGATGAGGGATGTTATTACAGGACAAGGGATATTATTACAAGACGAGGAATGTTATTGCAGGACAAGGGATGTTCTTATACTGTAGGATGAGTGATGTTATTATAGGATGAGGGATGTTATTACAGGATGGAAGACTATTATTACAGGATGGGGGACTTTTTACGTGACAGGGGAAGTTATTACAGGTCAGGGGACGATATTACAGGACTGGGTACGTTATTACAGGACAGAGGATGTTATAACAGGTTTGAGGACATTATTACAAGACGGGGATGTTATTACAGGTTTGAGGATGTTATTACAGGACTGGGGACGTTATTACAGGACGGGTGATTTTATAACAGGTTTGAGGACGTTATTACAGGACTGGGACGTTATTACAGGACGGGGTGTTATGTTACGGTAGCTGAGGAGTGCAGGTAAAAAAGGAAATACACCAGAGCAGTTGGAATCTATGAGATTGCAGTATCCTGACTAACCACCGCAACTAGAGGCAGCCGTGGAGCGTTCCTACGTTGGTCCTAGACGCCTCGTCACAGCCTGAGAAACTAACTACACCTAAAGATAGAAATAGGAAAGCTATCTGCCCCGGAGCAGAACCCCAAAGATAATAGAAAGCCCCCAAACATGTAATGGCAGTTAGACAAGAGGAAATACTGACACAGAAAGAAAATAGTATGAGCAAACGCTGGGGCCCAAACTATCTAAATAGAAAAGGACAGGAAGGGTACTTACTGCAATCTCAGAAAACCCTGAAAAAACACCAACTCCACTAATTTCAAAATCACCTGAGATCACACGACCTCTACCACATAAATTAGCTCTCTGGTGTAACAAAAACAAAACAGCAGCCACTGAAAAAAAACTGGAAAAAACAAAAGTACAAAACACAGTGGCTGGACTAAACTGAGAGGGCAAAAGCCCCCGGAGGGACCCTGAAGGCCCCCACAGAAGTGCAGGACAAAATGCAAAAATATAGTAAAAACACAAAATAAGAAATTGTCTTATCTGAAAGCAGGAGATGCAGACACGACACAGCAGGCTACAAGGGAAACTGGAAAGAAGGATTCAGACCAGAACAATTGATCACCGGCAACCCTGATGGGAAAATGACTCCCTTATATAAGACCAATCAGTAACACCTGATTCCCAGTCCTCACAATCCTCACTAGTACCGCTTGTAACCACCAGAGGGAGCCCCTGCTCAGAACTCATCTCAAACCCATTCACAACAGTACCCCCCCCTTGAGGAGGGGTCACCGAACCCTCATTTGAGCAACCAGGTCGGTCAGGATGAGTTCTATGATACGCACGGATAAGTCTCCTAGCATGGATGTCCGAAGCAAACACCCAAGAATTGTCTTCCTGACCATAACCTCTCCATTTAACCAAATACTGGAGTCTTCGTCTAGAAAAACGAGAATCCAATATTTTCTCAACCACATACTCCAGATTGCCCTCAACCAAAACAGGGTCAGGAGGCACAGCAGCAGGAACCACTGGCTCAACAAACCTCTTCAACAAGGACTTGTGAAACACGTTATGGATCTTAAATGTCCCTGGAAGAAGCAAACGAAAAGAAACAGGATTAATAATCTCCATGATCTTATAAGGTCCAATGAACCTAGGCTTAAATTTAGGAGATGCTACTCTCATAGGAATATTCTTTGAGGACAACCAGACCAAGTCCCCCACCCTAAACCGAGGACCATCAGTCCTATGCCGGTTAGCAAACCGCTGGGCCTTCTCCTGAGAGAGGGACAACCTCTCCACTACCTGGTCCCAAATCTGCTGCATACGCTCAACAACAGAGTCAACACCTGGACAGACAGAAGCCTCCGTCTGTCCTGAAGAAAATCGAGGGTGAAACCCAGAATTACAGAAAAACGGAGACATCAAAGTGGCAGAGCTAGCCCTATTATTAAGAGCAAACTCAGCCAAAGGCAAAAAAGAGACCCAGTCATCCTGATCAGCAGACACAAAGCATCTTAGATAAGTCTCCAATGTCTGGTTTGTTCTCTCAGTTTGACCATTGGTCTGAGGATGAAATGCCGAGGAGAAAGACAATTGAACACCCAGTTTAGAACAAAAAGTCCTCCAAAATCTGGAAACAAACTGGACTCCTCTGTCAGACACAATGTTCTCAGGAATGCCGTGTAAACGAACCACTTGCTGAAGGAACAACGGCACCAATTCAGAGGAGGAAGGCAACTTAGGTAATGGCACAAGATGTATCATTTTGGAAAACCTATCACAAATTACCCAGATGGTGGTCATTCTCTGAGAAACAGGAAGATCGGAAATGAAATCCATAGAGATATGGGTCCATGGTCTCTTGGGCACAGGCAATGGCATCAACAAACCACTAGAGCGAGAGCAAGGCTTGGAGCGAGAGCAAGTCCCGCAGGACTGCACAAATTCCCTGACATCGCGAGACAAGGTAGGCCACCAAAAGGACCGACTAACCAAGTCTCTGGTACCAAAAATTCCGGGATGCCCAGCCAATGCGGAACAATGAATCTCAGACATCACACTCTTTTTCCATTGGTCCGGGACAAACAATTTTCCAACAGGGCAGCGCTCGGGCTTATCCTCCTGACACCCCTCCAGAGCAAGTCTCAAATTGGGCGAGATGGCAGAAAGAACTACACCCTCCTTCAAAATAACAGAGGGATCAGATAGCTCAGGAGAGTCCGCAAGGAAACTCCTCGAGAGGGCATCCGCCTTAACATTCTTAGTGCCAGGAAGAAAGGAAACCACAAAATTAAAACGTGTGAAAAACAAGGCCCACCTGGCCTGTCTAGGATTGAGTCGCTTGGCAGATTCCAGATAGACCAGATTCTTATGGTCCGTAAGGACCACCACCTGATGTTTGGCTCCCTCCAGCCAATGTCTCCACTCTTCAAAAGCCCACTTCATGGCCAATAACTCCCGATTACCCACATCATAATTACGTTCAGTAGGAGAAAATTTTCGAGAGAAAAAGGCACAAGGGTTACTTTTAGAGGTCTCTGGATCTTTTTGGGACAAAACGGCACCTGCCCCAATTTCAGAGGCATCAACCTCCACCTGAAATGGCAGAGAAACATCAGGCTGCCGTAGAACAGGAGCAGAAGTGAATCTCTGCTTAAGTTCCTGAAACGCAGAGACTGCCTCAGGAGGCCAATTCACCACATCAGAACCCTTTCTGGTCAAATCAGTTAATGGTTTAACAATAACCGAGAAATTACCAATAAATTTACGATAAAAATTGGCAAAACCCAAAAATCTCTGAAGAGCCTTTAATGAAGTAGGTTGGACCCAATCACAGATGGCCTGAACCTTGACCGGGTCCATTTCAATAACAGATGGGGACAAAATGAATCCCAGAAATGAGATCTTCTGTACGCCAAAAAGACACTTTGATCCCTTCACATACAGAGCATTCTCTCTCAAAATCTGGAATACAGTTCGAACATGTTTCACATGAGAGTCCCAGTCATTAGAAAAAATCAAGATATCATCCAAATAAACAATCAGAAACTTGTCCACAAAATCCCTGAAAATGTCATTCATGAAGGACTGGAAGACGGAAGGAGCATTAGTGAGCCCAAAGGGCATCACAAGGTACTCAAAATGCCCTTCAGGGGTGTTAAATGCCGTCTTCCATTCATCCCCGTGCTTAATGCGAATAAGGTTATACGCCCCCCTGAGGTCAAGCTTGGTAAACCAAGTAGCGTTTTTCACCCTGGAAAACAGGTCAGACATCAAGGGTAACGGGTATTGATATTTCACAGTAATATTGTTCAAGAGACGATAATCAATACACGGCCTTAATGAACCATCTTTTTTGGCCACAAAGAAAAAAACGGCACCTAAGGGTGAAGAGGATGGTCTGATATGACCCTTCTCCAATGATTCCTTGATATAAGACCGCATAGCGTCATGTTCAGGTACAGACAAGTTAAAAAGGCGACCTTTAGGGAATTTACTACCTGGCACTAATTCAATAGCGCAGTCATAGCTCCTATGGGGAGGTAAGGATGCAGATTTACTTTCGCTAAACACATCAGAAAAATCAAACAAAAAGTCAGGAACATCCTCAGCCTGGGGGGAGGCAGAAAAAACAGGAGTGTTGGTATTAACACATTGGCAGCCCCAACTGGTTACAGACACAGATTTCCAATCCAAAACAGGATTATGAGACTGTAACCAAGGGAAACCCAGCACTATAATGTCATGCAGATTATATAGAACCAAAAATTTGCAGCACTCCTGGTGATCAGGTTCAACCCTCATTATCACCTGAGTAGAAAACTGGGGTTTATTCTCAGCCAAAGGGGTAGAATCGATCCCCAGTAAAGGAATAGACTTCTGTAGGGTATCAAGGGAAACCCACAACGTTTAGCAAAATCATAATCCATCAGGTTAATAGCTGCTCCAGAATCAACGAAAGCCTGAGCAGAAAATGAGGACAGAGAGCATATCAGAGTGACAGTTAATAAAAACTTAGTCTGAACACTACCCAAGACAACTGAGCGTGCAAAATGTCTTCCCCGCTTAGGGCAGACTGAAATAGCATGAGAGGCATCACCACAGTAGAAACATAACCCATTGCGCTTTCGAAACTCATGACGCTGTGCCCCAGACACCACTCCATCACACTGCATGGGCTCAGCAGCTGGCTCACAAGGCAACACCACTCCACGCATACTTCTCCGCTCACGCAAACGTCTGTCAATTTGAATCGCTAATGACATAGAATCATTGAGACCAGAGGGACAGGGAATCCCACCATAACATCCTTTACATTATCCGACAGACCCTTCCGGAAAAGGGCCGCCAAAGCGTCGTCATTCCACTTGGTCAGGACTGCCCACCTACGGAATCTCTGACAGTATAACTCAGCGTCATCAAGCCCCTGATTTAATGCCAACAAGGCTTTTTCAGCTTGATCAGTGACATTAGGCTCATCGTACAATAACCCCAAAGCCTGAAAAAATGCATCAACATCACTCAAAACAGGATCCCCAGGTATCAGGGAAAAAGCCCAATCCTGAGGATCGCCGCGCAGGAGAGAGATGATAATTTGAACCTGCTGCGCTGCGTTTCCTGAGGACTTAGATTTTAAGGCAAGAAACAATTTACAATTATTTTTGAAATTCTGAAACTTAGCTCGATCCCCTAAAAACAAATCTGGCATGGGGATCCTAGGTTCCACAACAGGCAACCTAGCAAGTTATGCAGCAATACTCTGAACCTCAGTGGCAAGCTGATCCACACGGCCAGACAACTGTGCAAACTCCATTGGGAGAAAAGATCCTCCCCAGCACCCAGAGATACAGAGGGAAAAAAAAAAAAAAAAAATGCAACAAACAAAAAAAATATCTCTGACAACTTTTCTTCCTTAAAAATATTTTTTCCCTTCTGTGAGTACCATACAATTTTTATGGCCGGTGATACTGTTATGTTACGGTAGCTGAGGAGTGCAGGTAAAAAAGGAAATACACCAGAGCAGTTGGAATCTATGAGATTGCAGTACCCTGACTAACCACCGCAACTAGAGGCAGCCGTGGAGCGTTCCTACGTTGGTCCTAGACGCCTCGTCACAGCCTGAGAAACTAACTACACCTAAAGATAGAAATAGGAAAGCTATCTGCCCCGGAGCAGAACCCCAAAGATAATAGAAAGCCCCCAAACATGTAATGGCGGTTAGACAAGAGGAAATACTGACACAGAAAGAAATAGTATGAGCAAACGCTGGGGCCCAAACTATCTAAATAGAAAAGGACAGGAAGGGTACTTATTGCAATCTCAGAAAACCCTGAAAAAACACCAACTCCACTAATTTCAAAATCACCTGAGATCACACGACCTCTATCACCTAAATTAGCTCTCTGGTGTAACAAAAACAAAACAGCAGCCACTGAAAAAAAACTGGAAAAAACAAAAGTACAAAACACAGTGGCTGGACTAAACTGAGAGGGCAAAAGCCCCCGGAGGGGACCCTGAAGGCCCCCACAGAAGTGCAGGACAAAATGCAAAAATATAGCAAAAACACAAAATAAGAAATTGTCTTATCTGAAAGCAGGAGATGCAGACACGACACAGCAGGCTACAAGGGAAACTGGAAAGAAGGATTCAGACCAGAACAATTGATCACCGGCAACCCTGATGGGAAAATGACTCCCTTATATAAGACCAATCAGTAACACCTGATTCCCAGTCCTCACAATCCTCACTAGTACCGCTTGTAACCACCAGAGGGAGCCCCTGCTCAGAACTCATCTTAAACCCATTCACAACAACGGGGGATGTTATTACAGGATGGGGATGTTATTACAGGTTTGAGGACGTTATTACAGGACTGGGGACGTTATTACAGGACGGGGGATTTTATAACAGGTTTGAGGACGTTATTACAGGACTGGGACGTTATTACAGGATGGGGGATGTTATTACAGGTTTGAGGACGTTATTACAGTACTGGGGACGTTATTACAGATCCGTGGACGATATTACAGGACAAGGCACGTTATTGCAGAACAGGAGACGATATTCCGGGAAGGGGTTATTTTGTTACGGGACGGGGGATGTTATTACAGGATGGGGGACGTTATTACAGGACGGGGACGTTATTACAGGGCCCATAGTTCCAACCAACATACTAGTAGGGGCATTGGTCAAAATTTTGCACCTGGGCCCATAGGATTCTAGTTATGTCACTTTTCATCTGACGTCTGTGCACAAAGTACAGCACAGACAGTATACAGATTAGTATATAATATACTGGGCTACAGATATCAGATGATATATAACAATATTGGGTGTTATACTGTGTACAGATATGCATTATAATATGCACTGACTGATCCTCAGCCTACAGAACCTCACATGCTATAATATATGGTCCTATAAATACTATATAATGTCCTGTAGGCCTAGGATCAGTCAGATCAGGGTGCAGTATACAGGGCCTGCAGTCTCTATCTGACCCCCTCAGTGATTTATTACTGCAGACTGAACTTCTATACAGATGGGGTGAAAGTTCAGGCTGCTGCAATAAATCAGCCACAGACAGTGGGACTGCAGATAGACATCCTCCTGTCACCTCCTCATTCTTCTCTCTGAGTCCTGCTTCTCCTCCGCCTCATGATCTCCATCCTGCTCCTCACTCCTGTCCAGCCAGAAGCAGCCCGGGAGCTGGTGAGGTTAGTTTAGCAGGCAGACGCTGACTGCACAGCACACAGTGTGGGCGTGTCTGCAGTGCTGGGATGGGGCTGCCGGCACTTATACACATTATTTAAAAGAACAGTGCTGGCACCCGACTTCTGAGACAGCGGCCTGACACTGCTTCTAGAGGGGGGCAGTTGCCCCCCTCTGCCCCACGGTGGGTACGCCCATGATAGTGTATGTAGTTTCTTACAGTTAAAAGGGGGGGAAGACCCAACCCACCTGTAATTGACGATGCCAACGTCACGTAAAACACAGCAAGGGGACTCCAAAGAGAGTTTCCATTTTTTCCAAAAATTTGGGGACACAAACACCACTTAAGTAGCATCAATTGCCCCAGAGTTGCTTACAATGGTTGGTGAGGTGATTTGAACAACTCCTCAAGCTTTTACTCTCCCCAGGATGACACAGGGGTAGAAAAGTCCTTGCAGATCCATGATTTGTTCATCTTTATGAACATGAGTCTGTCTACATTCTCAGTGGACAGCCGCGTGCGCTTATCTTTCAGACTCAGCACACCACCAGCAGAGAGAACAAAAATTATTATTAATTTGAAAGCTGGTGGAGCTTTGTATAGATGGCCTTTTACAATGAGTACCACAGACTGCTAATATGCCCACAATTATATTACAGGCACGATGCAGCCAAAAAATTGGTCGTTATTTCTACGCTGGTGGAGCTTTGTATAGATGGCCTTATACAATGAGTACCACAGACTGCTAATATGCCCACAATTATATTTCAGGCAAGATGCAGCCAAAAATATGAGTATTTCAACGCAGGTGGAGCTTAGTATAGATGGCCTAATACAATGAGTACCACAAACTGCTAATATGCCCACAATTATATTACAGGCACGATGCAGCAAAAAAATTGGTAATTATTTCTACACTGGTGGAGCTTTGTAGAGATGGCCTAATAGAATGAGTAGCACACACTGCTACTATGCCCACAATTATTGAACAGGATAGATGCAGCGAATAATTAGGAGTGATTTGAACGCTGGTGTAGCTTAGTTTAGATGGCCTAACAGAAATAATTTGCACACACTGATACTATGCACACAATTATTGAACAGGCTTGATGCAGCAATTAATTCGGAGTGATTTGAACGCTGGTGTAGCTTAGTATAGATGGCCTAATAGAAATAATTAGCACACACTGCTACTATGCACACAATTATTGAACAGGCTAGATGCAGCGAATAATTAGGAGTGATTTGAACGCTGGTGTAGCTTAGTATAGATGGCCTAATAGAAATAATTAGCACACACTGCTTCTATGCACACAATTATTGAACAGGATAGATGCAGCGAATAATTAGGAGTGATTTGAACGCTGGTGGAGCTTTGTATAGATGCCCTAATAGAATGAGTAGCACACACTGCTACTATGCACACAATTATTGAACAGGATAGATGCAGCGAATAATTAGGAGTGATTTGAACGCTGGTGTAGCTGACAAAAAGTGAAAGCAACTGCTGTAACCTAGCCCTGAAAAGGGCTGCAATTACAAATAGTCACAGTCCCAAGTTGACCTATCTGTCTATTTAAGACTGAGCACAGACCTACCTGCTAAAACTGCTAGGAACTGATGTAACGTAGCCCTCAAAAGGGCTGCAATTACGAACTAGTCCCTACTCCCTAAACCTTCCTCTCTATTTCTCAGTATTTTGGCTTGCAAGTCGCAGTTGCACAATGCACACACAATATAGCGCTAACAGCAGCAGTGCCATCTAACACTGAGCTACAGCAGTGAGAAAATGGTGGCGAGGGGGGAAATGGCTGGGTCTTATAGGGCAAGGACTTGTGACATACACAGCCAAAGACACATGCCCTTGCTTGTGTGAAAAAAAAAGCACCTCGCTCCTTGTATGCGCTGCTGATAGGCTGACAGACTGCACCGCTCACTGGAAATGCGGGAAAGAGAAAAAAAATGGAGATCTTCATTATCTCTGTAGAGATCCATGCCATGCCCTCCCCCCGCCACGCTGGACACTCAAAATGTGTATTAACAGTCATTCTCAGCATAACTGCGAAAAAATCCAGTTACGATTTTGGTGCACGAACAGTTATCGAACATAAACTCGAACAGCCGAATTTTTTCCAAATCGTTCGGGTTCGTCAAACGACTTGAACACCGCCCAAAACAGCTCGAATTTGAGATTGGCGAACAGTTCGCTTTGAACACGGCTCATCTCTAGTAGCGACACACCAGTGATCCGGATCGTTGTCGGGATCGCTGGTGTGTCGCTATGTGAGACGGGGCCCTAAGTCTGCATCCTTACCTCCTCACAGGAGTTATGATTGTGAGTCGCACTTAGTACCAGGGCAATGGGGTACTCGGAGCCGAGCCCATGGAAATCTATGGGAGTTGTCACTGGTAGCGGTGGCTCGGTCCGTGGCCCTGGGCGCTCATCCAATGGGGAAATATTTACAGGGGATTATTTAGGATAGGTAGTTCGTGACGCCACCTGTGGTATCTGGTTAATTGAACCAGCGCTGCTATGAGGACTTTCACAGGGGATGTTATGGGGCAGCTGAGTGGTAAGTCTCCCACAGGCGAGACAGGTCCCTGGAAGTCTATGGTGATGATGATGCAGGGTATAGATAATAATTCAGTCACACACGGAATAGCTTCTTTTCATACCTTTTACTGGTAGATGGTTCAGGCAGATCCCAGGGAGCTGGTCGGGGTGGAGAGTGCACATTCCGGCAACAGCTGAGCAGGTTAGAGGCCTCCTTTACTTCCATATACATGTGAATCCAACTTGCCTGAAGCGAAGTTAATTCTGAATCCCCAGCTTTCTCAATAGCTGTACTGCCTGGCCAATATTGTGGTGGAGCCTTCTATGTGATGAAACTAAGTCCTTACTTTTGCGTGGGCCCCGCTCAAAGTCCCTGTTCCACCTGACTCCGGTTACGTATTGACACTTAGGGCTGCTCTCTGCGACCTGTAGTCCAGATGCCTCCGGTAATCTTGTTACTAAGCTTAAAACTGTAGCAACACCTCGGACTCCGGTGTCCGGCAATTTAGTGCAGGCAATCCAATACCTAAAGCACTTCTCTATCTTCTCCACTGTGCCCTTCGCCCTGCTTTCCGCTCTTAACATAAACACTGGTGGCTTTTGTGGAATAATGTCAGCTTCATCCAGAGCTCGCTGCACAGCTCTCAGTTTCCTCCAAAGTCCACACAGGACCGAGACTGAATGGCTGCTCTGTCCTTGAGACAGAAGCTAACAGGCTGAACTCCACTGAGCACTAAGCTCCACACAGACTGATCTTATCTCAGACAGATAACTATCCAGGGGATGACTCACTCCTGAGCCTCCCGGAGCTAACTGACTGACTCCTCTCGGAAAACTATCTCCACTGTCCTTAGACAGGAAGCTAGACTAGACTGCCACGTGTCACTCCCCCTTATAACTCAGATGGGTGTGTCTAAAAAGTGTGAGTGACAGTGAATGCATATCAAGCTTTTGCTGTTACCTTCCAGTGCACTCTCCTGGACTTTTATGTGTGCCTGCGAAGCTGGGCTACACATCCCCCCTTGGTAAAACACAGCACTCCCGGGCTGTAAAAGACAGAAAGAACATTTTGTTTTGCATTAACATAAACATTATAACTCTTCCCATCTGGGAGGTAAGACTTCTTTAACGTTACAATTTGTACAATAGGAAAAATACAAAAGTATCAAAATATCAAAACATTCTCATATTTACAAGATACTTGTGGAGGACCCGCACCAAAAACCTCCCACGTGGGTCCTGGGTGGGCTGCAGGACTTCTGACTGCAGACCTCACTCTAGGCCCACCATACGGGTTTTTCTTCAGAGGTAGATTTTGTAGATATGGTTTTATGTAAAACCAAGATAATGCACCGTAGCGCAACTATTTACAAAGACAAGTTCTGGGCTGGCACAGTCCTCAGCCTCTCAGTCCATGACATAATAAAAGACATTCATGTTTCAAGTATTCACATATAATTCAACTGGAGTTACCCAACCAGGGTATACTATGCAATCAACACATTATTTAACTTCCTAAATTCTTTAACTCTCTTTACCCAGCCGGGTATTCTATTCCAAATATGTAAAACATCAGTATACAATACTTAAAGTGCAAAAATGCAATTTTCTTTCAAAACTTTCTACAGTTAATAGAATGCGGTAAACCCCTGTCTGGGTCCTACCGGTCTTCACTTTTCTTGCTTTCAATTACGTCTTCCACCCCGGGGGCTGGAACCACGCGATGCTCCTTAGAGCGCATTACAAACAGGTCGTGACCTGCTATCAATGTCTGGGTCGCCACAGTCCTTGTGCGAACCGCTAGGGGCACGCCGGGTGCTTCCTCCTTGTGAGACGCCGATTGCGTCGCTTCAGGTGCCACAACATTTTGCGATACTAATTCGGTCGCAGTTTGCGGTTTAGGCGGCAGTGCTGGCTGAGACCTGGGCTGCTGTACAGATTGCGACTTGGTTTGCGTTGAGTAAGCAGGAGGCGATGCCGATTGCGACATAGATTGCGATGGGCCTGCAGGGGGCGATGCTGGAGTACGGCCTGGTGCTGTAGAGAAGTACGCAGGGGGCGATGCTGGTGCACGGCCTGGTGCGGACGCCAAAGATGATGCTGCTGGGACTTGCGTACTGTGTAGGACGCAGGTGCGCGCAGTGGCTCAGTTGGAAACGCACTAACCTGCTGCGCTGACGGCTGGGTTGCCTCTGGCGTCCCTATCGGGGAACTGTGCTCCGCTGTGGCCTCCTGGCCTGGCTGGTATACCGGTCCGGCTCCCGCCGCTTCATCGGCGGAGTCGGGTTCAGCTCCTTCATAGCTGGTCTCCGGTTTTCCTTCAGCCGCTGGCAGTGGTGGCACAGAGGATGCAGGCAGTGGTAGTGTCCCAGGAAGGGGGAACATGGCGTCCCACAGCAGCTGCGGTTTCCGGGCACGCCAGTTTTTCTCAATCTCCTCCATCTCTTCTCGGTGTCGGGCCAGGTCCCGAAGCACCGCATCTCACCTCCTCCAACTCAGACATTATTTGTTCGGTGTCCCGACCTAGGGACGGCTCCAGCACAGGCAACAGCTTTTCTGGGGAACAGGGCCTGTGCTCCACCGCTCCCTCACACAGCTGCTCTTGTCCTGCCTCTATCTCATCCCAGGCCAGACTGTGGTATCCAACAGGAACATTCTGGTCCTTTCCGTGGAGGCGGGATTTGCGTCTCCTCCTCTTCGCATAGAGGATGAAGAGGAGGCGTATTTCTTTAGCAGTGGGGCTGGATCACACACTGTAGTAGGCCTTGGAGAGGGCGGCCATAACTTTAGCGCCACAGGGGGGTACACGCCCACTAGTGCACGCCCACCTTCTTCACCAGCGCCTCAGGGCGCCAACTTGGCGGTAAAATGGCGGTATTTGGCGCCAAATGCAGCAAACAGTCTTTTTCACCAAACAGTTCATATAGGCACACAGGACTCACAATTGCAAGCTTTCGTATCCTGTTCGTGACGCCAAAGATTTGAGTCGCACTTAGTACCAGGGCAATGGGGTACTCGGAGCCGAGCCCATGGAAATCTATGGGAGTTGTCACTGGTAGCGGTGGCTCGGTCCGTGGCCCTGGGCGCTCATCCAATGGGGAAATATTTACAGGGGATTATTTAGGATAGGTAGTTCGTGACGCCACCTGTGGTATCTGGTTAATTGAACCAGCGCTGCTATGAGGACTTTCACAGGGGATGTTATGGGGCAGCTGAGTGGTAAGTCTCCCACAGGCGAGACAGGTCCCTGGAAGTCTATGGTGATGATGATGCAGGGTATAGATAATAATTCAGTCACACACGGAATAGCTTCTTTTCATACCTTTTACTGGTAGATGGTTCAGGCAGATCCCAGGGAGCTGGTCGGGGTGGAGAGTGCACATTCCGGCAACAGCTGAGCAGGTTAGAGGCCTCCTTTACTTCCATATACATGTGAATCCAACTTGCCTGAAGCGAAGTTAATTCTGAATCCCCAGCTTTCTCAATAGCTGTACTGCCCGGCCAATATTGTGGTGGAGCCTTCTATGTGATGAAACTAAGTCCTTACTTTTGCGTGGGCCCCGCTCAAAGTCCCTGTTCCACCTGACTCCGGTTACGTATTGACACTTAGGGCTGCTCTCTGCGACCTGCAGTCCAGATGCCTCCGGTAATCTTGTTACTAAGCTTAAAACTGTAGCAACACCTCGGACTCCGGTGTCCGGCAATGTAGTGCAGGCAATCCAATACCTAAAGCACTTCTCTATCTTCTCCACTGTGCCCTTCGCCCTGCTTTCCGCTCTTAACATAAACACTGGTGGCTTTTGTGGAATAATGTCAGCTTCATCCAGAGCTCGCTGCACAGCTCTCAGTTTCCTCCAAAGTCCACACAGGACCGAGACTGAATGGCTGCTCTGTCCTTGAGACAGAAGCTAACAGGCTGAACTCCACTGAGCACTAAGCTCCACACAGACTGATCTTATTTCAGACAGATAACTATCCAGGGGATGACTCACTCCTGAGCCTCCCGGAGCTAACTGACTGACTCCTCTCGGAAAACTATCTCCACTGTCCTTAGACAGGAAGCTAGACTAGACTGCCACGTGTCACTCCCCCTTATAACTCAGATGGGTGTGTCTAAAAAGTGTGAGTGACAGTGAATGCATATCAAGCTTTTGCTGTTACCTTCCAGTGCACTCTCCTGGACTTTTATGTGTGCCTGCGAAGCTGGGCTACACATCCCCCCTTGGTAAAACACAGCACTCCCGGGCTGTAAAAGACAAAAAGAACATTTTGTTTTGCATTAACATAAACATTATAACTCTTCCCATCCGGGAGGTAAGACTTCTTTAACGTTACAATTTGTACAATAGGAAAAATACAAAAGTATCAAAATATCAAAACATTCTCATATTTACAAGATACTTGTGGAGGACCCGCACCAAAAACCTCCCACGTGGGTCCTGGGTGGGCTGCAGGACTTCTGACTGCAGACCTCACTCTAGGCCCACCATACGGGTTTTTCTTCAGAGGTAGATTTTGTAGATATGGTTTTATGTAAAACCAAGATAATGCACCGTAGCGCAACTATTTACAAAGACAAGTTCTGGGCTGGCACAGTCCTCAGCCTCTCAGTCCATGACATAATAAAAGACATTCATGTTTCAAGTATTCACATATAATTCAACTGGAGTTACACAACCAGGGTATACTATGCAATCAACACATTATTTAACTTCCTAAATTCTTTAACTCTCTTTACCCAGCCGGGTATTCTATTCCAAATATGTAAAACATCAGTATACAATACTTAAAGTGCAAAAATGCAATTTTCTTTCAAAACTTTCTACAGTTAATAGAATGCGGTAAACCCCTGTCTGGGTCCTACCGGTCTTCACTTTTCTTGCTTTCAATTACGTCTTCCTCCCCGGGGGCTGGAACCACGCGATGCTCCTTAGAGCGCATGACAAACAGGTCGTGACCTGCTATCAATGTCTGGGTCGCCACAGTCCTTGTGCGAACCGCTAGGGCACGCCGGGTGCTTCCTCCTTGTGAGACGCCGATTGCGTCGCTTCAGGTGCCACAACATTTTGCGATACTAATTCGGTCGCAGTTTGCGGTTTAGGCGGCAGTGCTGGCTGAGACCTGGGCTGCTGTACAGATTGCGACTTGGTTTGCGTTGAGTAAGCAGGAGGCGATGCCGATTGCGACATAGCTTGCGATGGGCCTGCAGGGGGCGATGCTGGAGTACGGCCTGGTGCTGTAGAGAAGTACGCAGGGGGCGATGCTGGTGCACGGCCTGGTGCGGACGCCAAAGATGACGCTGCTGGGACTTGCGGTACTGTGTAGGACGCAGGTGCGCGCAGTGGCTCAGTTGGAAACGCACTAACCTGCTGCGCTGACGGCTGGGTTGCCTCCGGCGTCCCTATCGGGGAACTGTGCTCCGCTATGGCCTCCTGGCCTCGCTGGTATACCGGTCCGGCTCCCGCCGCTTCATCGGCGGAGTCGGGTTCAGCTCCTTCATAGCTGGTCTCCGGTTTTCCTTCAGCCGCTGGCAGTGGTGGCACAGAGGATGCAGGCAGTGGTAGTGTCCCAGGAAGGGGGAACATGGCGTCCCACAGCAGCTGCGGTTTCCGGGCACGCCAGTTTTTCTCAATCTCCTCCATCTCTTCTCGGTGTCGGGCCAGGTCCCGAAGCACCGCATTCACCTCCTCCAACTCAGACATTATTTGTTCGGTGTCCCGACCTAGGGACGGCTCCAGCACAGGCAACAGCTTTTCTGGGGAACAGGGCCTGTGCTCCACCACTCCCTCACACAGCTGCTCTTGTCCTGCCTCTATCTCATCCCAGGCCAGACTGTGGTATCCAACAGGAACATTCTGGTCCTTTCCGTGGAGGCGGGATTTGCGTCTCCTCCTCTTCGCATAGAGGATGAAGAGGAGGCGTATTTCTTTAGCAGTGGGGCTGGATCGCACATTGTAGTAGGCCTTGGAGAGGGCGGCCATAACTTTAGCGCCACAGGGGGGTACACGCCCACTAGTGCACGCCCACCTTCTTCACCAGCGCCTCAGGGCGCCAACTTGGCGGTAAAATGACGGTATTTGGCGCCAAATGCAGCAAACAGTCTTTTTCACCAAACAGTTCATATATGCACACAGGACTCACAATTGCAAGCTTTCGTATCCTGTTCGTGACGCCAAAGATTTGAGTCGCACTTAGTACCAGGGCAATGGGGTACTCGGAGCCGAGCCCATGGAAATCTATGGGAGTTGTCACTGGTAGCGGTGGCTCGGTCCGTGGCCCTGGGCGCTCATCCAATGGGGAAATATTTACAGGGGATTATTTAGGATAGGTAGTTCGTGACGCCACCTGTGGTATCTGGTTAATTGAACCAGCGCTGCTATGAGGACTTTCACAGGGGATGTTATGGGGCAGCTGAGTGGTAAGTCTCCCACAGGCGAGACAGGTCCCTGGAAGTCTATGGTGATGATGATGCAGGGTATAGATAATAATTCAGTCACACACGGAATAGCTTCTTTTCATACCTTTTACTGGTAGATGGTTCAGGCAGATCCCAGGGAGCTGGTCGGGGTGGAGAGTGCACATTCCGGCAACAGCTGAGCAGGTTAGAGGCCTCCTTTACTTCCATATACATGTGAATCCAACTTGCCTGAAGCGAAGTTAATTCTGAATCCCCAGCTTTCTCAATAGCTGTACTGCCTGGCCAATATTGTGGTGGAGCCTTCTATGTGATGAAACTAAGTCCTTACTTTTGCGTGGGCCCCGCTCAAAGTCCCTGTTCCACCTGACTCCGGTTACGTATTGACACTTAGGGCTGCTCTCTGCGACCTGTAGTCCAGATGCCTCCGGTAATCTTGTTACTAAGCTTAAAACTGTAGCAACACCTCGGACTCCGGTGTCCGGCAATTTAGTGCAGGCAATCCAATACCTAAAGCACTTCTCTATCTTCTCCACTGTGCCCTTCGCCCTGCTTTCCGCTCTTAACATAAACACTGGTGGCTTTTGTGGAATAATGTCAGCTTCATCCAGAGCTCGCTGCACAGCTCTCAGTTTCCTCCAAAGTCCACACAGGACCGAGACTGAATGGCTGCTCTGTCCTTGAGACAGAAGCTAACAGGCTGAACTCCACTGAGCACTAAGCTCCACACAGACTGATCTTATCTCAGACAGATAACTATCCAGGGGATGACTCACTCCTGAGCCTCCCGGAGCTAACTGACTGACTCCTCTCGGAAAACTATCTCCACTGTCCTTAGACAGGAAGCTAGACTAGACTGCCACGTGTCACTCCCCCTTATAACTCAGATGGGTGTGTCTAAAAAGTGTGAGTGACAGTGAATGCATATCAAGCTTTTGCTGTTACCTTCCAGTGCACTCTCCTGGACTTTTATGTGTGCCTGCGAAGCTGGGCTACACATCTGCGCTATTGAGTTAGTGCCTGGTGGTAAATTTCCTAAAGGTCGCCTTTTTAATTTATCTGTACCTGAACATGATGCTATGCGATCTTATATCAAGGAGTCATTGGAGAAGGGTCATATCAGACCATCCTCTTCACCCTTGGGCGCCGACTTTTTCTTTGTGGCCAAAAAGGATGGTTCATTGAGGCCGTGTATTGACTATCGCCTCCTGAATAAAATCACTTGTGAGACAGTGAAGGGGTGCGTACTGGACGGGGTGTACATCTTGCCCAGGTTTCTTAGCTGGGTCGCATAAGGAATATAGGAGTGAAGGTAGGATGGCAGTATGACGTTCACGCCGCTCCCCATCCAATACAGGTTTGCAGCCCAACCCTGACTGCACTCAGCTGTCTAATCAAGCAGCCAGAAGTAGGTGGCTGAGTTACACAGACAGAGCTCTCAGTCTGGATCTGACTTCAGACGCTTTTTGAGTCTCCTGCAAGCCCATCTCTGGTAATTACAATATATGTGTTGTCGTGGCCAGGCTGCTAGAGCCTAGTTCACAGTAGTGAGGGAACTAACTGTGTTTAGTTAGCAGCCTGCCAGGCTTAGGACTTTTGTTTATGATTTGGTTTATGTTTTGTTGCTGTGGACTTTAATAAAACTGGTTGCGGCCAGTTTGCACCAGTACTGCTGTCTGTCTGGACTCTTTATGCCACTCCGTCTACCCGAGACGGCGATCCCAGAGCTATATACCCCCTGAACAGTCTACAATTGGTGGAGAATGCGGGCAGCATAGTGGCTAAAAACAGCAGCAAAAGAAAAGTCTGTCAAAGCAGCCTTAAAGAGACAGTAGCCCTAATAGTGTCTGCACAGAAAAAAAAAAAAGCTGAACTTGCTGTGGAAAAGACTGTGGAGTGTGCATGTCCGGGGTAAAGGCTGCCGGTGCCGGGACAGACAAGTCTGACAGCATGGAGGCGCTGCTTAAACATATGGCGAAAGTTAGTGTGCAAAAGCAGGAGACTAACCGACTGCTAATGGAGCAGATTGCAGCACTATGCCAGGCTCTCAGCACCTCGTCCCAGAGTGATGACGCAAGGTCACCTGCGTTGTCCGCTGTAAAGAAGGCGGTAAAACAGACCCTGCAGAAGATGACGCCTCATGACGATGTGGAGGCATATCTCGCTATATTTGAAGGGCTGACAGAGAAGGAGAATCTGCCACCATCTGAATGGCCATGGTGGTCGCACCCTATCTGACTGGGGAACCCCAAAAGGCCTATTTTGACCTTAGCGAGCAGGACAGCAGAGACTATGCCAAGCTGAAAGCAGAGATTCTTGCCCGGCTGGGTGTTACGGTTGCAGTCCGTGCCAGGAGAGTCCATAACTGGAGATACAGTTGGGATAAGCCTGCTCGCTCACAAATGTATGACCTGATTTATCTGGTAAAGAAGTGTCTGGAGCCTGACGTCAGCAACCCTGCCCAAATGGTCGAAAAAGTTGTGATGGACCGGTACATCTGGGCCCTTCCTCCTGAGGTGCAGCACTGGGTCGGACAGGGAGACCCCAAAGACGCCAATCAACTGGTCAGCCTGATAGAGAGGTACTTCGCCACCAAAGACTACCTCCATGCCCAGCCGTCCGAGCGGTCGTCATTTCGGAGTTCCCGGCCTCCGACACCTCCCGGTAAGAGAGTTTCAGCTGTTGGGGTCAGGGGGACTGCTGATAGACCTGGTCAGCCCCGAGGGGACATGTGTGAGGCAATGGCTGATGCTTCCCTGTCGGAAGTCCCCAGGCCTAGAAAGGTCTCCCCGTCTGAACCCCCAGACCTGAGACAGTGTTGGAGATGCCGTGAAAGGGGTCATATTTTAGCTAACTGCCCACTAGTGGGGAACCTATGGACTGTGATGCTGGAAGGTCCCTCTCTTTCATCGCGGAACCCGTGTGCGTGGCCACCCCAGCCGAGGAGACTGGCCCACAGGTGTCCCAGGTGGTTATAAATGGCTGCCCAGTACAAGCCCTCCTAGACTCAGGGAGTCGAGTGACTCTGGTACATGCCAGCCTGGTTGATAGGGACTTCATCCCCAATAAACACCTGAGCGTGGGGTGCATCCATGGAGACGCCAAAGTCTACCCGGTGATTTCCGTGGACTTAGTCACAAAACTCGGGGAGGTCTCGTATGAAGTGGGGGTAGTGAAGAACCTGATGCACCCAGTCATATTGGATCATGACTTTCCTCTGTTTTGGGGTCTCTGGGAAAAAAAAGGTTCCACCGGACAGTGTGATGAAGCTCCTACTGAGGTTATGAGGTCCATAGGGGCGGAACACAATGCTAGTGTGTTGTTGAACTTATGTGATGATAATGATAATGATGAATTTCCTTCGCAGGTGATGTTGGGGAAAGAGGATAGTGGTTCTCTGGAACAGAATGTCCCTGACCTACCTGTGTCCCGTGACAATTTTGGGAGTGAGCAGTTGCGTGACCCCACTCTTAAAAATGCCAGGGAAAGTATAACTGTTCTGAATGAGATCCCACAAGAGCCCGGCTCTGATAAATGATTTCCCCATGTTGCCATGAACAACAACCTGCTATATAGGGCCACTAAGGTTATGCCATTGGTTAAGGATCACCTGCAGAGAGCCCAAGCAGCTCAAAGCAGAAAATATAATCAGTCAGCAAAAGTTAGGACTTTCAACCCCGGAGATCGGGTCCTGATCCTAATTCCCACGGTGGAAAGTAAGTTTTTGGCCAAATGGCATGGCCCCTACGAGATAGTACAGAAAGTGAGCGGGGTCACCTACAAAGTACATCAACCAGGGAGACGGAAGCCCTACCAGGTTTATCATATCAACCTGATCAAGCCCTGGAGGGACAGAGAGTCATTGTTGGCCTCGGGTAAATTAGAGAAAGGGTTAAAACCACCTATACCTCCTGGGATAGTTGGTGAGACGTTGTCAGTACACCAAAAACAAGAAGTACGGGAATTTCTGCAGAAAAATCAGCAGAGGTTTTCAGACTTGCCCGGCCGGACTTCTCTAGTGAAGCACCATTTCTCAGTAGAGCATAGGCCTGGGAAGTTACAGGGTAATGCCGATGACTTGTTCAGAGGTCACTGTCTCTTTGGAGTTGTTGACCAGCCCTCCGGTCTGGAGAAGAGGGTGGGAATATGTGAGACAGTGAAGGGGTGTGTACTGGACGGGGTGTACATCTCGCCCAGGTTTCTTAGCTGGGTCGCATAAGGAATATAGGAGTGAAGGTAGGATGGCAGTATGACGTTCACTCCACTCCCCATCCAATACAGGTTTGCAGCCCAACCCTGACTGCACTCAGCTGTCTAATCAAGCAGCCAGAAGTAGGTGGCTGAGTTACACAGACAGAGCTCTCAGTCTGGATCTGACTTCAGACGCTGTTGGAGTCTCCTGCAAGCCCATCTCTGGTAATTACAATATATGTGTTGTCGTGGCCAGGCTGCTAGAGCCTAGTTCACAGTAGTGAGGGAACTAACTGTGTTTAGTTAGCAGCCTGCCAGGCTTAGGACTTTTGTTTATGATTTGGTTTATGTTTTGTTGCTGTGGACTTTAATAAAACTGGTTGCGGCCAGTTTGCACCAGTACTGCTGTCTGGACTCTTTACTCTTTATGCCACTCCGTCTACCCGAGACGGTGATCCCAGAGCTATATACCCCCTGAACAGTCTACACACTGTTAAATATCAATATCCGTTACCCTTGATTTCTGACCTATTTTCCAGAGTGAAAAGTGCTAGTTGGTTTACCAAGCTTGATCTCAGGGGGGCGTATAACCTTATTCGCATTAAGCACGGGAGTAGTATAGGAGGTATATCATTCGTCAAACTCAATTTGACAGGTCGACACGCCCCCTATCATTTAATCCGTCTCCCTGTCAGAATGATCCAGGTCGTCACGCCCCTGGCTGAACTTTGCTCAGGCTGTGAAATCTGGTCTGCTGGATTTGTGAATTTCAATCAAAGTGATTTATTCGTCTCTATTGATATTTTATGTAATAAGGATTTTATTGAAGTATCATCTTATAACACATTTGGAATTACGACGCTCATCTTATAGTTTTATTCAGTAATATATATTTTTAGCTTGGCAGTGTATCTACACTTATATCAGTACTGGGGAAGAGTTTTAGTGAAATACAGACTTTTGTTACAGATCGGTAATCTATTAGGAGCTGTGTATCTAAGGCTTGTGTTGTGTTAGAAGTTTAAATATTTATCTATCTAGTGGCGTTGTTGACAGAATGAGTGACATGTTAGAAACCACATATACTAAATAGCCCTGTATTGTGTCATGACCTGTAAGTACAATGAGAGAAGGTCGCATGCATTCATGAATTCATTTGTCTCTATTTATCTGTAAATGTGTGTAAAGTTGTTTTATCTGTGTGTCTGATACTGAGCTCTTTTAACTCAACCAGTAAATGTATCCTATGACCGCTCTATTGTGTGGGGAAAGGCAAGTCATATCTGTGTAATGCTAGTCTGTAATTAAAATAAAACTTTTTCACAAACTTTTTAACATACCGGTGTTTCGGACCATTATGAGGTACCAGAAGCACATACAGACTTCTGTATATAACTAGTATATAAGAGTTAGCTCCTTCACAGATTTATTTTACATTATATTTTTATTTTGCTTAAGGATCATGTACAGAGGAGTTTTTATGTTTTAATACTTATAGACATATTGTGAACGGACATATAGGGCCCATGTGAGACACCATATTTTTCAACATTTTAGCTCCTTCACAGAATTATTTTGCATTATATATAAATATTTTTTTTTTTTATTTTGCTCATGTGAGACACCATATATTTCAACATTTTGCTCCTTCACAGATTTATTTTACATTATTTTTTTATTTTGCTTAAGGATCGTATACAGAGGAGTTTTTATGTTTTAATACTGGTAGACATATTGTGAACTGACATATAGGGTCCTTGTGAGACACCATATTTTTCAACATTTTAGCTCCTTCACAGAATTATTTTGCATTATATATTTTTTTATTTTGCTTAAGGATCGTGTACAGAGGAGTTTTTATGTTTTAATACTGATAGACATATTGTGAACTGCCATATAGGGTCCATGTGAGACACCATATTTTTCAACATTTTTGCTCCTTCACAGATTTATTTTGCATTATATTTTTATTTTTCAACATTTTTGCTCCTTCACAGATTTATTTTACATTATTTTTTTATTTTGCTTAAGGATCGTGTACAGAGGAGTTTTTATGTTTTAATACTGATAGACATATCGTGAACTGACATATAGGGTCCATGTGAGACACCATATTTTTCAAATATTAGTTAAGCGTATATACAGAATTATTTTGCATTATTTTTTTTTTTTTTTTTATTTTGCTCATGTGAGACACCATATATTTCAACATTTTAGCTACTTCACAGAATTATTTTGCATTATATATTTTTTTATTTTGCTTAAGGATCGTGTACAGAGGAGTTTTTATGTTTTAATACTGATAGACATATTGTGAGCTGACATATAGGGTCCATGTGAGACATGCCTGGACAAGTCCGGGCATGTCTGGGCATGCCTGGACAAGTCCTGGTCACGGGACAGCCGTGGAAAAAACAACCCTGAAATTCATAAACTATGTGCTGGCCGTTAACACACGCATAGTCATCTAGAAAATATTGAGCGAGTTGCTTCACAAACCACACAAGGCGTGGTGATTGCCAATGTTCTAGGTATGCGCTACATACATGACCCTCTGTATAGCATGGGATGAGCAGCGTTCTTGTTGCACAGGCCTGTTTTTAAAGACGCTAAGCCCCATCAGATATAAAAGACAGGCATGTTGGGCCGTGTCCCGGACTATTTTGGCAAATGCCCACTCCTATGCATCGATATTGAGCATCGTTCAACAAAAATCAGGTACATAGTTTTTACCATAGCTGTGTTTCTGACTCTCATGCCATGCCAGAAAGGCCTATTTTGGCACAGGCCCGCACCTATGCAACGATTTTGACCAGCATTCAACAAAAAATCGGGTACAAAATTTTTAACATACCAGTGTTTCGGACCCTCAGACCATGCCAGAAGCACTCTGTGCCATGTACTCTAACTCATAATATTCGATTTTGATCAGCATTCAACAAAAAATTGGGTGCTAACTTTTTAGCATACCTGTGTTTCTATAGCGAATACACGGACCCCTACAGCGCATCCCTATAGTGTAGTTTAATGTAGGGGGCAAACAGATTATCGCTGGTGCTTGGAAAATACCACATTTCATAGATGGTGGTGATCCGCTGAATCATTTTTAAACATTTCACGCCACTCATGCACCCACAGCACACTTATGCTGTACTCGCACCGCTGCAGCTAGTGCTTTTTAGCTAAAAAAAAAGACCCTTATTTGCATCATTTTCATTATAGTACGACTGGTACATACCCACTCCTATGCAGCGATATTGAGTACCGTTCAACAAAA
The DNA here is from genome assembly GCA_033576555.1 of Oophaga sylvatica. Lineage (NCBI taxonomy): Eukaryota > Metazoa > Chordata > Amphibia > Anura > Dendrobatidae > Oophaga > Oophaga sylvatica. The sequence goes on from JARQOD010000003.1 coordinate 19,472,949, forward strand.
ATCAGGTACAAACTTTTTAACATACCTGTGTTTCGGGCGCTCATGCCATACCAGAAGCACTCTGTGCCATGTACCATAGCCCATAATAATCGATCTTGATCAGTATTCAACAAAAAATTGGGTGCAAACTTTTTTAGCATAGCTGTGTTTCTGACTCCCATGTCGTACCAGAAAGACCTATTTTGGCACAGGCCTACACCTATGCAACGGTTTTGACCACTACTCAACAAAAATGGCTACAAACTTTTTAACATATCTGTGTTTCGGACTATCATGTCATAGCAGAAGCACCCTGTGCCTTGTACTCTAGACCATAATATTCGTTTTTGATCACCATTCAACAAAAAATTGGGCATGTTGAGACGTGTCCCGGCCTATTTTGGCACATGACAAATGTTTCTGACTCTCATGTCATACCAGAAGCACCCTGTGCCATGTACTCTAGACCATAATATTTCACATCGGGTATGGGAACTACATAGCTTTGTTTTCTCAGGTATTTAAAAAAGTGTGGAAAACTGAAAATCCCGCGGCCTGTGGTAATTTAGTGAGAACCATATAGACAAATCGGTATCGTCACACACGAGACCACGACACCTCGGGCTATCACATTTACCACTAGTTTTCAAAAATCAGCTCCTTAACAATAAAGTAAGAATCGTAGCGTCCTGCATTGTGGTCTATAAATGTATACTGAAAATTTACCGTTGCTAAAGAACAGTAAAAAGTCGTGCGTACAACTATCATCCTCAAACTCCCAGAGCTATCACAAACACTATTGCCTACAGAGGCGGCCCCGCGAGAATTTCTGGATGTGCGTGTCAAGAGGCTCCATGCCTTGACCGATTGTTTGCTCGTGAATGCTGACATTTCCAGGGTCATTATAGTTGTGTAAATGCGCGTGGGGCTCGTGTATCGGCCCCTAGGGTGTAATGCGTGATCATTTTAATTAATTTTCAATTCATAACCATACGTTCTCAGGCAGACAGGTTTATTTCACAGAAGTTGACTGTACAGTTGCATAATTTTTGTTTAAAATCATACATTTGCATAATTTTGTTTAAAATCGCACAGTTCTGCGATAATGTCGGGTGTTGGACACGCACTTATCAGTCTCTCATACGTGTCGCAGAAAGATTTTAGTCTGTTCTGCGAGAGTTTATTATGCACGTACTGTGCAGACATGTCAAGAAACATTTTGGTGTGTTCACCAGTCCATACGGGTGTTGGCGTGTAAGGTGAGCGACCATCATCCTTCTGCTTCTTACTTACACGACGGCGCGATACCGCGCGTTTCTTTGACGGTAATGCATCGGCTGAATTGGCAGATGTTGGTTCCGGTTGTTATTTGCAGATTCTGTAGCTTGACACAGACGTATATTCTTACGCCTACCACTCTCCGTATTCCCGGGGTGTGCGATTGGCGCGTCGCTTTCTCCACGATACACGACACACCTGGGTGAACGTGGTCCAGTTCTCATCTCCGCTCTGTTCTCAAATCCATAATTGGATTGTTGCAAAACTCGCGAATGACGCTCCTCCGTAACTAAAGAAAAGACACGTGGTGTAGTTAACCGCTAAGCGGGCGAGATATAGGAAAGCTACAGGCCCCACTTTACTCTGATTCAGCGCGACATTTGTAAAGCTACCAGCACCGATTATCTGTGAAATCGATGCATAATTGTTTGTATAAGTACAGTATAGAGAGGCCTAGACATATATACTTACAAGTATCCCCCGGGTGCTGATCTACAGAGAATGCTGAATTAACAGACATCACGCTGCTCGTTCGCGCCCGTATGGGGCTGATTTCTCCATCAAACTGCAACCTCGTGGGCGATACTTTAGCCGCTAAAATAAAATATAACATACATGAATGCGCAAAGCACTCACAAAGCTAACTTGACACAGTTAAATAAAACTAGTTACCGCAGAAATTTTTATCTGCGTGTATAACTACACTATAGAGTTGCGTAGACATATATGCTTACAAGCCTGAGACGTGTAGTGTACTTCAGAGATTGGTGAATTAAACGGTGTGGAGTTGTTCGGTAGTTGTCGTATGGGGGTGTTTTCTTTTTCAAGCTGCAGACTCCTGCACGCTAGTTTAACAGCTGTAAATAAAATATGACGGCCTCAGAAATGATATCTAAAGGCCCACGCGCATAAAGCTAAATTCGCAAAGATACCGTAACACGCGTAAATAAAATATATCCGCTAGTTAAGGGTTGGTACGCTGGGTACAGAGGATACAGACACATAACAGACGTGTTTCAAGCACTGTACAGACAACGCAGCGTATATAACTACAGATTTATATTATTAAAACATGTCTAGCTAACGTTCCTGTCAGCTAAAATAAAATTAACTGCATGGATTTTAGCGTCAGTCTATATTAATTATTAATATTAATAGTAGATGTTATAAATTTACAGTTACAGGGTAATGATGGTGGTGCTTCGGGTGTGAAATATTGTTTGAACGCGTTTAGCCGGCATGACGGTCCTGTAAAACATTAATAGATTTTTTTTCTGTCTCGCAGTTCATGGTATTGACAGAGGGCGTGTTCTCGCTGTTACCACTAATAAATACAGCCCAGCTCCCAAGCGATACACAGCTCACCTGTAAGGCTTCGCACCTCGCAGAACACACGCCATATCTGAACAGGAATAAAGTGAGTATGTTTTATGGATTTCGTTTCAGTTATATTTAAGTTAGTATAGTTTAAGTATTTATTTGCATGAACAGATTAGTCGCGTTTTCATACTTGATCTTTATTTGCTTTAATTCAATAGAGAACCCTTTTTATTCAAGATGGAGTCCAGACATTCTCGCGGTCAATATTCTGCTATGCTTTCACCAGAACAATCGGGTAAGTTTTACACAGTATATAGTGTACGCCGTATTGTCTTGGGTTGTCTGAGTCTGCGCTTTGTATATATAAATTATATATTTCATTCTTTCTTATTTAAGAAGCGGGAGTCCATTCAGACTACTCCTATGAGAATCGGTTCATTACGCAGAACCTGTTAAAGGATAGCAACTCTGCTAGCGGGCGACGAGCCTCCAGCTCTCAGCAGTCTGTCACAGGCAAGAAACCTATAGATATATCAGATGTTTTAAGCCTATGTATCTAGTCTGCTAATTAAATACAATTTCTCATACAGATACACCTGTAGCGGACTGGGCGGTTGAAAACACCGTGGCGGCTGAGGCGCTCGAGCATCGCGATTCCGATGTTGAGATCGTGGAGGATCCCCTGGATTCCGGTGTTGAGTTCGTAGAACAGGACTATAATCCTCTAACTCGCGCGATACCCTACGCTTCTAAAAGATGGAGTGATTCGCTAAGCACACGGCGCTGGAACAGAAAAGGTAGCGGTCCTTGAAACACGTCTGTTATGTGTCTGTATCCTCTGTACCCAGCGTACCAACCCTTAACTAGCGGATATATTTTATTTACGCGTGTTACGGTATCTTTGCGAATTTAGCTTTATGCGCGTGGGCCTTGTAGATATCATTTCTGAGGCAGTCATATTTTATTTACAGCTGTTAAACTAGCGTGCAGGAGTCTGCAGCTTGAAAAAGAAAACACCCCCATACGACAACTACCGAACAACTCCACACCGTTTAATTCACCAATCTCTGAAGTACACTACACGTCTCAGGCTTGTAAGCATATATGTCTACGCAACTCTATAGTGTAGTTATACACGCAGATAAAAATTTCTGCGGTAACTAGTTTTATTTAACCTGTGTCAAGTTAGCTTTGTGAGTGCTTTGCGCATTCATGTATGTTATATTTTATTTTAGCGGCTAAAGTATCGCCCACGAGGTTGCAGTTTGATGGAGAAATCAGCCCCATACGGGCGCGAACGAGCAGCGTGATGTCTGTTAATTCAGCATTCTCTGTAGATCAGCACCCGGGGGATACTTGTAAGTATATATGTCTAGGCCTCTCTATACTGTACTTATACAAACAATTATGCATCGATTTCACAGATAATCGGTGCTGTAGCTTTACAAATGTCGCGTTTAATCAGAGTAAAGTGGCTCTGTAGCTTTCCTATATCTCCCCACTTAGCGGTTAACTACACCACGTATCTTTTCTTTAGTTACGGAGGACGTCATTCGCGAGTTTTGCAACAATCCAATTATGGATTTGAGAACAGAGCGGAGATGAGAACTGGACCACGTTCACCCAGGTGTGTCGTGTATCGTGGAGAAAGCGACGCGCCAATCGCACACCCCGGGAATACGGAGAGTGGTAGGCGTAAGAATATACGTCTGTGTCAAGCTACAGAATCTGCAAATAACAACCGGAACCAACATCTGCCAATTCAGCCGATGCATTACCGTCAAAGAAACGCGCGGTATCGCGCCGTCGTGTAAGTAAGAAGCAGAAGGATGATGGTCGCTCACCTTACACGCCAACACCGTATGGACTGGTGAACACACCAAAATGTTTCTTGACATGTCTGCACAGTAGTGCATAATAAACTCTCGCAGAACAGACTAAAATCTTTCTGCGACACGTATGAAAGACTGATAAGTGCGTGTCCAACACCCGACATTATCGCAGAACTGTGCGATTTTAAACAAAATTATGCAAATGTATGATTTTAAACAAAAATTATGCAACTGTACAGTCAACTTCTGTGAAATAAACCTGTCTGCCTGAGAACGTGTGGTTATGAATTGAAAATTAATTAAAATGATCACGCATTACACCCTAGGGGCCGATACACGAGCCCCACAGCGCATTTACACAACTATAATGACCCTGGAAATGTCAGCATTCAACGCGCAAACAATCGGTCAAGGCATGGAGCCTCTTGACACACACATCCAGAAATTCTCGCGGGCCGCCTCTGTAGGCAATAGTGTTTGTGATAGCTCTGGGAGTTTGAGGATGATAGTTGTAGGCACGACTTTTTACTGTTCTTTAGCAATGGTAAATTTTCAGGGTATACATTTATAGCGCACAATGCAGGACGCTACGATTCTTACTTTATTGTTAAGGAGCTGATTTTTGAAAACTAGTGGTAAATGTGATAGCCCGAGGTGTCGTGGTCTCGTGTGTGACGATACCGATTTGTCTATATGGTTCTCACTAAATTACCACAGGCCGCGGGATTTTCAGTTTTCCACACTTTTTTAAATACCTGAGAAAACAAAGCTATGTAGTTCCCATACCCGATGTGAAATATTATGGTCTAGAGTACATGGCACAGGGTGCTTCTGGTATGACATGAGAGTCAGAAACATTTGTCATGTGCCAAAATAGGCCGGGACACGTCTCAACATGCCTCAATTTTTTGTTGAATGGTGATCAAAAACGAATATTATGGTCTAGAGTACATGGCACAGGGTGCTTCTGCTATGACATGATAGTCCGAAACACAGATATGTTAAAAAGTTTGTAGCCATTTTTGTTGAGTAGTGGTCAAAACCGTTGCATAGGTGTAGGCCTGTGCCAAAATAGGTCTTTCTGGTACGACATGGGAGTCAGAAACACAGCTATGCTAAAAAAGTTTGCACCCAATTTTTTGTTGAATACTGATCAAGATCGATTATTATGGGCTATGGTACATGGCACAGAGTGCTTCTGGTATGGCATGAGCGCCCGAAACACAGGTATGTTAAAAAGTTTGTACCTGATTTTTGTTGAACGGTACTCAATATCGCTGCATAGGAGTGGGTATGTACCAGTCGTACTATAATGAAAATGATGCAAATAAGGGTCTTTTTTTTAGCTAAAAAGCACTAGCTGCAGCGGTGCGGGTACAGCATAAGTGTACTGTGGGTGCATGAGTGGCGTGAAATGTTTAAAAATGATTTAGCGGATCAGCACCATCTATGAAATGTGGTATTTTCCAAGCACCAGCGATAATCTGTTTGCCCCCTACATTAAACTACACTATAGGGATGCGCTGTAGGGGTCCGTGTATTCGCTATAGAAACACAGGTATGCTAAAAAGTTAGCACCCAATTTTTTGTTGAATGCTGATCAAAATCGAATATTATGAGTTAGAGTACATGGCACAGAGTGCTTCTGGCATGGTCTGAGGGTCCGAAACACTGGTATGTTAAAAATTTTGTACCCGATTTTTTGTTGAATGCTGGTCAAAATCGTTGCATAGGTGCGGGCCTGTGCCAAAATAGGCCTTTCTGGCATGGCATGAGAGTCAGAAACACAGCTATGGTAAAAACTATGTACCTGATTTTTGTTGAACGATGCTCAATATCGATGCATAGGAGTGGGCATTTGCCAAAATAGTCCGGGACACGGCCCAACATGCCTGTCTTTTATATCTGATGGGGCTTAGCGTCTTTAAAAACAGGCCTGTGCAACAAGAACGCTGCTCATCCCAGGCTATACAGAGGGTCATGTATGTAGCGCATACCTAGAACATTGGCAATCACCACGCCTTGTGTGGTTTGTGAAGCAACTCGCTCAATATTTTCTAGATGACTATGCGTGTGTTAACGGCCAGCACATAGTTTATGAATTTCAGGGTTGTTTTTTCCACGGCTGTCCCGTGACCAGGACTTGTCCAGGCATGCCAGACATGCCCGGACTTGTCCAGGCATGTCTCACATGGACCCTATATGTCAGTTCACAATATGTCTATCAGTATTAAAACATAAAAACTCCTCTGTACACGATCCTTAAGCAAAATAAAAAAATATATAATGCAAAATAATTCTGTGAAGTAGCTAAAATGTTGAAATATATGGTGTCTCACATGAGCAAAATAAAAAAAAAAAAAAAAAAATATAATGCAAAATAATTCTGTATATACGCTTAACTAATATTTGAAAAATATGGTGTCTCACATGGACCCTATATGTCAGTTCACGATATGTCTATCAGTATTAAAACATAAAAACTCCTCTGTACACGATCCTTAAGCAAAATAAAAAAATAATGTAAAATAAATCTGTGAAGGAGCAAAAATGTTGAAAATAAAAAATATAATGCAAAATAAATCTGTGAAGGAGCAAAAATGTTGAAAAATATGGTGTCTCACATGGACACTATATGTTAGTTCACAATATGTCTATCAGTATTAAAACATAAAACTCCTCTGTACATTATTGTGAAGGGGTTAAAAGAGGCTTCATGGTTGATATGATAAGCTGATCAGAATAGCTAGCATCATGAGAGATGCTATGGTTGACAGTGGTAGCGAACGCATAACTAATATTTGAAAAATATGGTGTCTCACATGGACCCTATATGGCAGTTCACAATATGTCTATCAGTATTAAAACATAAAAACTCCTCTGTACACGATCCTTAAGCAAAATAAAAAATATATAATGCAAAATAATTCTGTGAAGGAGCTAAAATGTTGAAAATATGGTGTCTCACAAGGACCCTATATGTCAGTTCACAATATGTCTACCAGTTTAAAACATAAAAACTCCTCTGTATACGATCCTTAAGCAAAATAAAAAAATAATGTAAAATAAATCTGTGAAGGAGCAAAATGTTGAAATATATGGTGTCTCACATGAGCAAAATAAAAAAAAAAAAATATATATATATAATGCAAAATAATTCTGTGAAGGAGCTAAAATGTTGAAAAATATGGTGTCTCACATGGGCCCTATATGTCCGTTCACAATATGTCTATCAGTATTAAAACATAAAAACTCCTCTGTACATGATCCTTAAGCAAAATAAAAATATAATGTAAAATAAATCTGTGAAGGAGCTAACTCTTATATACTAGTTATATACAGAAGTCTGTATGTGCTTCTGGTACCTCATAATGGTCCGAAACACCGGTATGTTAAAAAGTTTGTGAAAAAGTTTTATTTTAATTACAGACTAGCATTACACAGATATGACTTGCCTTTCCCCACACAATAGAGTGGTCATAGGATACATTTACTGGTTGAGTTAAAAGAGCTCAGTATCAGACACACAGATAAAACAACTTTACACACATTTACAGATAAATAGAGACAAATGAATTCATGAATGCATGCGACCTTCTCTCATTGTACTTACAGGTCATGACACAATACAGGGCTATTTAGTATATGTGGTTTCTAACATGTCACAATAGCATCGACCTTCACTCATTCTGTCAACAACGCCACTAGATAGATAAATATTTAAACTTCTAACACAACACAAGCCTTAGATACACAGCTCCTAATAGATTACCGATCTGTAACAAAAGTCTGTATTTCACTAAAACTCTTTCCCAGTACTGATATAAGTGTAGATACACTGCCAAGCTAAAAATATATATACTGAATAAAACTATAAGATGAGCGTCGTAATTCCAAATGTGTTATAAGATGATACTTCAATAAAATCCTTATTACATAAAATATCAATAGAGACGAATAAATCACTTTGATTGAAATTCACAAATCCAGCAGACCAGATTTCACAGCCTGAGCAAAGTTCAGCCAGGGGGCGTGACGACCTGGATCAATCTGACAGGGAGACGGATTAAATGATAGGGGGCGTGTCGACCTGTCAAATTGAGTTTGACGAATGATATACCTCCTATACTACTCACGGGGATGAATGGAAGACGGCGTTTAATACCCCAGAGGGGCATTTTGAGTACCTTGTGATGCCTTTTGGGCTTACTAATGCCCCTTCCGTCTTCCAGTCCTTTATGAATGATATTTTCAGGGATTTCGTGGATAAATTTCTGATAGTTTATTTGGACGATATCTTGATTTTTTCCAACGACTGGGACTCTCATGTGAAACATGTTCGGACTGTGTTCCAGATTTTGAGAGAGAATGCACTGTATGTGAAGTAGTGATGGGAAATCTAGTTCACTTTGGTGATTAGTTCACCATGAACTAGTTCACTGAAAAGATCAGTTCAAAAGATTAGTTCATTTAGTTCAGTTTTTCTCCCCCCTATCCTGTGAGGAGCTGATAAGAAATGCATCATGTGACCTGTGAACTAGATGAACTATATGAGCTGCTGAACTAAATGTTCTATTGAGAATGACTCAGGACAGCCTAGTTCGATCTGATGCCTCTCACTGAGCCCAGCAGTGCCACATAATGATTGTGTATGAGGGAGCTGAGAAGCAGTTCAGCATCCACCATTTTAAGAACAACAGGGGTCAGTGGTAAAGATTTTAGCAAGACTGATCTTCTAGGCTACAGGCATGGACCACACACAGAAACACTCTCATACACGCATATGAGCTGTGTCTGTCTACTGTGCAATTTCAGTTTTTATTAATAATATTATTATTACTATTATTTATATTTGATGTGTGGTTTAGTGTTTTACTACCTTCTTTTCCAGCATCAGGAGCTATAAGGCTAAGTGCACACGTTCAGGAATGTTTGCAGAATATTCCTGAGCAAAACCGGACTTTTTTCGCAGCGCGTTTTTTTGCGCATTTTTGGTGCGGTTTTTTTGCGCGGATTTGACACAATTTTTCCCTGAACTTTCTAGGTCAATAATATAGCGGGAAAAATGCTAGAATTCCGCAAAATTAATGAACATGTTGCTAGATTTTCTGCGATGCGTTTTTTTTCGCGGAAAAAAAAACCACCATGTGCAGAAAAATTGCGGAACTCATTCTAAATGATAGGATGCTTAATTCATGGATTTTTACGCTTTTTTTCCCGCGAAAAAACGTGAAAAAAACGCAAATAATCCTGAACGTGTGCACTTAGCCTAAAGAGCAAGTGTGAGACAGAGCAGGAAATTCCTAGAGCTGTATTAGCCTGGATCACTCTCTGTCTCCTCCCACTGGCTGTTTAGTTCACAATGAACTAATCTCAGGATGGTGAACTAGATGAACTATATGAACTGCTGAACTAAATGTTCTATTGAGAATGGCTCAGGACAGCCTAGTTCAGTCTGATGCATCTCACTGAGCCCAGCAGCGCCCCTGTGGTAGTGTAGAGTACTGACTCATAATGATTGTGTATGAGGGAGCTGAGAAGCAGTTCAGCATCCACCATTTTAAGAACAGAACAGGGGTCAGTGGTAAAGATTTTAGCAAGACTGATCTTCTAGGCTACAGGAGGCTGATCCTCTACAGGAGGCTGATCTTATCACAAACACAGGTGAGGGGCATGAAACACTCTCATACACACATATGAGCTGCGTCTGTCTACTGTGCAATTTCAGTTTTTATTAATAATATTATTATTACTATTATATTTGTATTTGATGTGTGGTTTAGTGTTTTACTACCTTCTTTTCCAGCATCAGGCGCTGTAAAGAGCAAGTGTTAGACAGAGCAGGAGCTTCCTGGAGCTGAATGAGGATCACTCTCTGTCTCCTCCCACTGGCTGTTTAGTTCACAATGAACTAATCTCTGTCAGGATGGTGAACTAGATGAACTAGTTCACTCTGAAGATTAGTTCATTTTGAACTACTCACTCACGAACTACCCATCACTAATGTGAAGGGATCAAAATGCATTTTTGGCGTACAGAAGGTTTCATTTCTGGGATTCATTTTGTCTCCATCTGTTATTGAAATGGACCCGGTCAAGGTTCAAGCCATCTGTGATTGGGTTCAACCTACTATATTGAAGGCTCTTCAGAGATTTTTGGGTTTTGCCAATTTTTATCGTAAATTTATTGGTAATTTCTCTGGTATTGTTAAACCATTGACTGATTTGACCAAAAAGGGTTCTGATGTGGTGAATTGGCCTCCTGAGGCAATTTCTGCATTTCAGGAACTTAAGCAGAGATTCATTTCTGCTCCTGTTCTACGGCAGCCTGATGTTTCTCTACCGTTTCACGTGGAGGTTGATGCTTCTGAGATTGGGGCAGGTGCCGTTTTGTCCCAAAGGGTTCCGGAGACCTCTAAGAGTAACCCTTGTGCCTTCTTCTCTCGAAAATTTTCTCCAACTGAACGTAATTATGACGTGGGTAATCGGGAGTTATTGGCCATGAAGTGGGCCTTTGAAGAGTGGAGACATTGGCTGGAAGGAGCCAAACAACAGGTGGTGGTCCTCACGGACCATAAGAACCTGGTTTATCTCGAATCAGCCAAGCGACTTAATCCTAGACAGGCCAGGTGGGCCTTGTTTTTCACACGTTTTAATTTTGTGGTCTCTTTTCTCCCGGGCACTAAGAATGTTAAGGCGGATGCTCTCTCGAGGAGTTTCTTTGCGGATTCTCCTGAGGTAACTGATCCTGCTGTTATTCTGAAAGAGGGTGTAGTTCTTTCCGCCATCTCGCCCAATTTGAGACTGGCTCTAGAGGGGTGTCAGGAGGATAAACCTGAACGCTGCCCTGTTGGGAAATTGTTTGTCCCAGACCAGTGGAAGAAGAGTGTGATGTCTGAGATTCATTGCTCCGCGTTCGCTGGTCATCCCGGTATTTTTGGTACCAGAGATTTGGTGAGTCGGTCCTTTTGGTGGCCTACTTTGTCTAGTGACGTCAGGGACTTTGTGCAGTCCTGTGGGACTTGCTCTCGTTCCAAACCTTGCTCTCGCCAAGAGGCCATGGACCCATATCTCTATGGATTTTATTTCCGACCTCCCTGTCTCTCAGAGAATGACCGTTATCTGGGTAATCTGTGATAGGTACACCTGAGATGTTGGTAACTGATGGGTTGCAGATTCCTAAACTAACGACACAACTAGAGGTAGCCGTGGAGCGTTCCTACATTGATCCTAGATGCCTCATCACAGCCTGAGAGATAACTACACCTAAAGGCAGAAAGATGAAATCTATCTGCCCCGGAGCAGCTCCCCAAAGAAAATAGGAAGCCCCCAAACATATAATGGCGGTTAGACAAGATGAAAATACAAACATAGGCAGAAAATAGACTGAGCAAACGCTGGGGCCACAAGCTGACTAAATAGGATAGGACAGGAGAGATTACTTTCTGCAACCCAGAAAACCCTACAAAAATCCAACAATTCTGATTACAAAAATACTGAGATCACACGATCTCGCCACCCACTAAATCAGATCTCAGTGTGAACAAAAACCAAGCCGCAGCCACTGAAAAAACAGGAAAAAGCAAATGAGCAAATAACAGTGGCTTCAGATAAACTGTGAGGAGCTCAGGTCCCAGGAGGGGACCTGGCTGACCTCCACAAAAGTGCAGAAAACAATGCAAAAAGCAAGCACAAAAAGAAAAGCAAAAAATATCTTATCTGAAAGCAGGAGATGCAGGCAAGACTCCAGCAAACTTCCAAATGAACCAGGAACCACAATTGAGACAAGAACAATTGATCACCGGCAACCATCATGGGAGGGAACCTCCCTTATATCAGACCAGTCCATGATTCCAGATTGCCACTCCTCGCTGAAAGGTTCAGTACTGTCTGTAACCACCAGAGGGAGCCTCTGCTCAGAAACCATCTCTAGCACATTCATAACACATATCTCTATGGGTTTAATTTCCGACCACCCTGTCTCTCAGAGAATGACCGTTATCTGGGTAATCTGTGATAGGTTTTCCAAGATGATACATCTTGTGCCATTACCTAAGTTGCCTTCCTCCTCCGAATTGGTGCCTTTGTTCTTTCAGCACGTGGTTCGGTTACACGGCATTCTGGAGAACATTGTGTCTGACAGAGGAGTCCAGTTTGTTTCCAGATTTTGGAGGACATTTTGTTCTAAACTTGGTGTTCAGTTATCTTTCTTCTCTGCATTTCACCCTCAGACCAATGGACAAACCGAGAGAACAAATCAGACCTTGGAGACTTATTTGAGATGTTTTGTGTCTGCTGATCAAGATGACTGGGTCTCTTTTTTGCCTTTGGCTGAGTTTGCTCTTAATAATAGGGCTAGCTCTGCCACCTTGATGTCTCCATTTTTCTGCAATTCTGGGTTTCACCCTCGATTTTCTTCAGGACAGGCGGAGGCTTCTGTCTGTCCGGGGGTTGACTCTATTGTGGAGCGAATGCAGCAGATTTGGGACCAGGTAGTGGAGAGGTTGTCTCTCTCTCAAGAGAAGGCCCAGCGGTTTGCCAACCGGCATAGGACTGATGGTCCTCGTTTTAAAGTGGGGGACTTGGTTTGGTTGTCCTCAAGAAATATCCCTATGAAGGTTGTGTCTCCAAAATTTAAGCCAAGGTTCATTGGACCTTATAAGATCATGGAAATTCTTAATCCGGTTTCCTTCCGTTTGCTTCTTCCAGGGACATTTAAGATCCATAACGTGTTCCACAAGTCCTTATTGAAGAGGTTTGTTGAGCCAGTGGTTCCTATGGCTGCACCTCCCAACCCTGTTTTGGTTGAGGGCAATTTGGAGTATGTGGCTGAGAAAATATTGGATTCTCGTTTTGCTAGACGAAAACTCCAGTATTTGGTTAAATGGAGAGGTTATGATCAGGAGGACAATTCTTGGGTGTTTGCTTCGGACATCCATGCTAGGAGACTGATCCGTGCTTATCATCGAGCTCATCCTGATCGGCCTGGTTGCGCAAGTGAGGGTTCGGTGACCCCTCCTCAAGGGGGTGGTACTGTTGTGAACACGTTGGAGGCGACTTCAGAGCTGGAGCTCCCTCCGGTGGTTGCTGAGGGTAATGAACCAATTGCTGAATGGCTTTCAGCTGGGTCCGATTGGTCTGATATAAGTGACCTGATCTCCCATCAGCCTTGCCGGTAATCAATTGTTCTTCCTGGTCTTGTTTGGAACTCAGCTTGCATTCCTGCTATCATTCAGATAAGTGATTTGCTGTTTTTTTTCCTCTGGTTGGTTTTCCTTGCTTGCTCGCTGCCTTGCAGGTGACTTCTGCCAGGTCCCCTTTTGGGGCCTGGCGCTGCATTTGTGCTCATTTTGTGTTTGCACTTTTGCTCTGTTCCTGTGTCACTTTTTATTTACTGAATAGCTGTGTGTTACACCAGAGATCTGATTTAGGTGGTAGAGATCGTGTGATCTCAGGTTTTTTGGTAATCAGAAGTGTTGGTATTTTTGTCAGGGTTTTTTTTGGGTTGCAGTCAGAATTCTTTCCTATACTTTTCTATCTAGACAGTATTGGGCCCCAGCGTTTGCTCATTCTATTTTCTGTCTGTGTTCGTATTTTCTTCTTGTCTAACCGCCATTACATGTTTGGGGGCTTCCTATATCTTTGGGGGTTCTGCTACGGGGCAGTTAGCTTTCATCTTTCTGTCTTTAGGTGTAGCTATCTCTCCAGCTGTGACGAGGCATCTAGGATCACCGTAGGTACGCTCCACGGCTACTTCTAGTGTTGCGGTTAGTTTAGGGTTCTGCAACCCAGCAGTTTCCAGCCTCTCTGGTGTATTGCTACTTAGGCTATTTTTTGCTATTTCTCCTCAGCTACCGAAACATAACACTAAGGGGCCAGTGAGGAAGGACAAGGCCAATAGAGGTCCCTCTTACCAGAGGAGACAGGAAAAGCACCACGAGGGTGAGAGGCGGGGAGAGCCTCAGGCAACTTGGGTGAAGCCTGCTACCCCCTCTAGGCCGGTGGCCGGTGTCTCTGAGGCCTCGGGTGAGGAAGAGGTATGCGAGGAGATCTGGAGGATGGAGAGGGAGGAAAACCTGACTGACTCCGACAACTCCTCCAATATGAAAGTGTGGATGAGGAGGTCACGGATCAGCCTACAGTAGAGAGGGGTGATAAAAAGCATACCAGAAGGAGGAAGAAGAAGGTGGTTAAGCCTTCCAAACCTCCTCCCCCGACCGTAAGTATGCCAACGGAAGGGCTCACCGGCTCCCCTCCGATAACCCTCTCCAACCGGTACCAAGCCCTCGACGACCCTGCTGAGACGGAGGTCGGGGGCGAGGGGCCAGGGGCAGCATCTGGGGGGCCTTCAGGGGATGGCGGAGTCCGTCCCCCAGGGGATGCTGTTTCCTCTGGGGGGTGGACAGACCTGGAGCCCGGAGGCAAGGAGACCATGGGGATGGATACCTCGTCTTCCCTAAAACGGTAGCGATCAGACCCCTCTTCGGAGGGGAAAGATGGGGAAGACGAGGTGGGGAAGAAGAAGACCATGTAACCCAATCACCCATGATTGCGGAACTCACCCCGTTGACTCTGGCGTCCATTAATGTCGCCAGTATTAAGTTAGATGTGGCCAGATTTGCGGCCTTTGATTTTTTCACCCTATTTGAGGCTGAAATTTTGTTTTTGCAAGAGACCAGACTAACAGACATGGGGGCCATCTATAAAGCCAGAAGTGAGTGGAGGTGTGGGCCCTCATACTGGTCTCTTGCGGTCGAGCCGTATAGCGGGGTGGCGGTCCTTTTTAAGACCGCGGAGGTGGAATGCCGACGGGTTATTGAGATAGAAATTGGGAGGTGCCTGGTCTTAGATGTTTTCATGAGGGGACAGGAGCTTCGGCTCATAAACATCTATGGTCCACAATCCAGGTGGGACCGTAAATGTCTCTTCATGAAGATCAAGCCCTTTCTTTTTACGAGCCGGCAGGTGGTCTTCGGGGGGATTTTAACACCATTACGAGATCCCATGATAGGGGGGGTCCCGGAGGTCACCTGGCTTATGATAGTACAGCATTAAATAGTATAGCTAGCGAAGCTCGCCTGGTGGATGTCCACATTTGGCACACCCAGGTCACCGGGGTTTCACCTTTCATAGAGGTAGCTGTAGGTCTACGATAGATAGGCTTTTTTTGAAGGCGGATGCCATCTTTTCTGCAGTGTCCGCCGTTGAGGTGGAATTCTCTGATCACTGTTTAATTTTCTTTTCTCTGAATGTTACAGAGACACCCCGGATGGGAAGAGGGCTGTGGAAGCTGAATTCATCCCTCTTGGAAGAAGCGGAAGTGAGACAGTCCTTTGAGGAATTTCTTCAGAGCCAGGTACCACTTTTGGCTCTCTGTAGCAGTAAGTCTGAGTGGTGGGAGATCTTCAAAGAGAGGGTGGCGGGGTTCTTCCATCCGCTCTCGAGCCTCAGGAGTCTGAACAGGCATCGCTTGTATCAGGCCTTGAGGAGGAAACTCGAGCAGCTCTTCTCGACTGGGGGTGACGTGAGGAGATCTTCAGGGTGAAGTCTTTGCTCAAGAGGTGTCAGTATGATAGGCACACATCTTTGGTTTTTGAGAGAGATTTCGGGAGGAACCGCTCGCCCGACCCTTGCAGAAACTGTAAGATGTCAGTGAATTGTAAGATGGTGACAGGACTGATCGACAGTACGGGTTCCCTGAACCGATCCAAATCAGGGATCCTGGAGGTGGTCAGATCCTTTTACTCATGCCTCTTGAGAAAGAGGGATCTGGATTGAGACGGGATGTCGGCATTCCTGGCTGAGACCATTCGTGAGCCAGGAGATGATCCCTCTCTTGATGTTTTGGTAGAGGCAATCAGGGAAGAGGAAGTGAGACTGGCCATTGATGGGCTTCGGCCCAATAAATCGCCAGGTCCGGATGGCTTAACATCCGAGTTTTACAAGACCTTTAGGGACTCCTTGGTCCCCCTCTTGACTGAGGTGTTTAATGAGTGCCTTTCCTCGGGCGTTATTCCCAGCTCAATGAGGAGGTCAGCCCTGATTATCCTATCAAGAATTCGTCCCGTATTGAGAATTGGCGTCCCATAGCGCTTCTCAATGTGGACTGGAAGGTTCTGGCAAAGGTGCTGTTTAATCGGCTGGTGAAGTTTGCACCCCGGCTACTTTCGGGGGCTCAGCACTGCTCTGTTCCAGGCTGCAGTACATTTAGTGCTGTGCTCGGTGTCCGGGAGGCAGTGGAGCAGGGCAGAGCGGGTCACTGGAAAAAGTACTTCCTGTCCTTAGATCAAGCGAAGGCCTTTGACCAGGTGAATCACGAGTACCTCTGGTCTGTCCTTTTGAGGTATGGTCTGCCTGGGAGGTTTGTAAATTGCTTAGAGACCTTATAGCAGGGGGCTGAGACTTTTTCACTCATGAATGGTTGGGTTGGTCACCCTTTTGAGGTGGCTTCCGGGGTCCGCCAGGGTTGTCCTCTGAGCCAACTTTTATACGTGTTCGCGATCGATCCCTTCTTTAGGAGGGTAGATCGTGGACAGTTGGTGGGAGTCGGGATGGACCGGGCGGAGCCGGGGGCCTCTCTGAGGGTGGTAGCGTACGCTGACGACGTCTCCCTCTTTGTGTCCTCAAGAGAGGAGGCGGATTCGGTCATGTCTGAGGTCGAACGCTACTCGGAGGCGTCCTGGTCCATGATCAACCGGGAAAAGAGTGAAAGTCTCTGACTGGGAGGGGGAGATCCTAGTTTTGATCTCCCGGACACCCTTCCAGGGCCCCAGACCTCCGCCAAAATCCTAGGCATCGAATTTGGCCTTGGGGACTACCCCCAGCAAAATTGGGAGGGCAGACTTAAGATCGCCGCCCAAAAGGTGGACCATTGGAAGGGTTGGTCTTTAACCCTGAGGGAAAGGGTCAACTTGGCCAAAGGCTTTCTGCTTCCCTTGTTAGTATACCTGGGTAGTGTCTGCGTCTTGCCAGAACCTCTCTGGACACGGGTCTATAGCCTGTTCTTCCAACTGTTATGGGGGAACAGGCTTAACCTAATTAAGAGAGAGGTCACCTACCGCACGAGGAGACTAGGTGGGTTGGGTATGGTCAACCCGGTGGTGTTTCTGATAAACACCTTTCTTAAGATCAATGTTGCAAACCTCTATTCAGAGAGGGTTCCTCCGTATGTATTCTCCTGCAGGGGTTGGTTTCGGCCTTTCTTCCAGGAATGGGAGACAGGAGGCCAGGTGAAAGTCCTGCGCACACCACACGGACAATTCCCGGCTTATGCTACCCCGGTTCTGAAGGTGATCCACCGATGGGGTCTGGGAATGTGGGAAATTAGGACCATGTCGAGGAAATTCCTTGACAGCAGGGTTCTGTTGACCCATTTCCAGAAGCCCCTGGTGCTCAAGGATTGCCCAGGCCGTGATCTGGAGGTTGGGCTTGGGTTATTAAATTCCAAGCGGATCCCCTTGAAGTTTTGGGACTTGGCCTGGCGCTGCTTCCATGGGAGGCTGTATGTAAGGGACAACCTGAAGTGCAGGAGCTCCGATGATCGAGGTTGTCCCCGTGAGGAGTGTGGCGACATGTTGGAAAGCATGGAGCTGTAGCGCCCGCGTCCCTGCCTGCTGCCAGACAGGGACGTCGCTCTCCTCACCTGTCCTCGGCGCCCTCCTTCCGCCCTGCTGGTCCCGCGCGCTCCTTCCCTGCTACTGGCCTTAGGGCGCGCGCCCGCACCCTCCCCCGCTCTTAAAGGAGCCGCGCGCATTTTCCAAATCAGTCTCCAGCCAATGCTGGAGGACTCCACCCTATATTAAGGGCTTCCTCCTTAATGTAGGTGCCCGAGCAATGTTGTTCCTGTGCAGTCTAACTCTGTTTCAGCCATCAGCTCCTGATTCCAGTTTCCTGCCTGTTACCTGTCGGCTTGCCTGTCTGCCATCCGTCTGCAGTTCCATCCAGAGGTTCGGACGTCATCTGCAGAGATCCCCGGCTCTTGCCTGCTCACCTAGGAGCGATCATCTGCCATCCGACTGCAGCTCCATCCGGAAGTTCGGACATCATCTGCAGAGATCCCCGGCTCTTGCCTGCTCACCTGGGAGCGATCATCTGCCATCCGACTGCAGCTCCATCCAGAAGTTCGGACATCATCTGCAGAGATCCCGGCTCTTGCCTGCTCACCTGGGAGCGATCATCTGCCATCCGACTGCAGCCTACCTGGAGGCTCCACCATATCAGGTCGTATATACCTGCCTGTCTAGAGTCTGCCTGGTCACTTGCTGTGACATCCTGCCTGTCTAGAGTCTGCCTGGTCACTTGCTGTGACAACCTGCCTGTTCCAGAGACTGCCTGGTCACTTGCCATGTCAACCTGCCTGTCCAGAGACTGCCTGGTCACTTGCCGTGACAACCTGCCTGTCCCAGAGACTTCCTGGTCACTTGCCGTGACAACCTGCCTGTCCCAGAGACTGCCTTGGTCACTTGCCGTGACAACCTGCCTGTCCAGAGACTGCCTGGTCACTTGCCGTGACAACCTGCCTGTCCCAGAGACTGCCTGGTCACTTGCCGTGACAACCTGCCTGTCCCAGAGACTGCCTTGGTCACTTGTCGTGACAACCTGCCTGTCCCAGAGACTGCCTTGGTCACTTGCCGTGACAACCTGCCTGTCCCAGAGACTGCCTTGGTCACTTGCCGTGACAACCTGCCTGTCCAGAGACTGCCTCGGTTACTTACCGTTACAACCTGCCTGCCCAGAGACTTCCTTGGTCACTTGCTGTGACAAACCTGCCTGTCCAGAAACTACCTATATCTCCTGCCGTGAATCCCTGCCCTTTTCCCAGGTGCCACCCGCTCTCTTACAAGTAAACTCTCTTGTATAATAAAGCTTTGTGGTTCCACCAACCTGACCTGTCTCGTCAGTAGTTCCACCCACCAGACCCGTTACAGTTTGCTCGGGCCATGGAACCCGGTGGCACCCAAACCCCTTCACTCCCGGAACTGTGTCATGAGCTGTCTCGCCAGAGGTCTCAACAGGAGGCTATCCTGGGTCACCTGCGGAACGTCAAATCCCGTCTGGACACTCTGAAATCATCAATAGCAACCATCGCTGGAGCCATGACTCATAATCCGTCAGTCCCGCTGATTCCCAATTCCGTGGTTTCCATTCCCGGACCCCGACTGTCAGCTCCTCCTAGGTTTGGAGGCGATCCTGCTCTGGCTCGGGGTTTCATTAATCTGTGCACCCTGCATTTTGAACTCCTGGCACACCAGTTTAACTCTGACCGGGCCAAAGTTGCCTTCATCATGTCCCATCTCACTGGAGAGGCCCTGGCCTGGCTTAACCCTCTCTGGGAGAGAGAGGATCCTCTGGTGTCTGACCTGCCTGCGTTTCTCTCGGCCTTCCGGAAGGTATTCGACGAACCTGGACGGAAGACTTCCTCTGCATCATCGCTGCTGCGTCTCCGTCAGGAGAGTTTCACCGTTGGTCAATATGCCATACGGTTCCGGACTTTAGCCTCAGAACTAGCTTGGGACAATGAAGCTCTAATTTCGGTCTTCTGGGAGGGTCTGTCCGTCCGTATTAAAGACGAACTTGCCGGTCGGGACATTCCAACCTCGCTTGATGATTTAATAAATCTTGCCAATCGAATTGATCTACGGTTCCAGGAACGAACCAAAGAGATCACCCGTAAAAAGAGTTTTCCCATCTTGCACCCTCGTGTCAGAGATCTATAACCTCTTCCGTTTCTCCTCAGGTGCACCCTGCTGAGCCTATGCAGGTCTACCAGACCAAGATGGTCAAAGCCCGTCAGGACTCACGCCGTGCCGAGAAAAGTTGCTTCTACTGCGGCAGTAAGGAGCACTGGATCCAAACCTGTCCGGAGAGGTCGGGAAAACGCCTGTGTCTAGGTTCGCTCGGAGAGGTCAATCTAGACAAAAATAAATCCTCTTCATCCCTGCTGCTGTCGGTTTCAATTCTGATCGGTAAGAACCGCCACTTCGAAATGGCCCAACTTGATTCTGGAGCAGCTGGGAATCTCGTGTCACAGGCTCTAGTAGAGAAGTATCACATTCCCACCAAACCTCTTGTTGAACCTGTATCTGTTGCTGCTGTGGATGGGGGCCTCCTACCTCGTCCCATCCGACTTATCACCGAAGTCATAACCCTGCAGGTGGGAATGTTGCATTCTGAGAGCATCTCGTTTCATGTTTTACCTGGACTCTCTCATGCTCTCTTACTAGGTCTGCCTTGGCTCCAAAAACATGCACCTGTGCTCGACTGGCAGAATGGAGAGGTTCTTCACTGGGGACAGGACTGTCATAAAACATGTCTGGTACCTGTTCATCCTGTCTATTCTTCTCCTACACCTGCTAATCTACCTGGACTCCCGATTCCATATTGGTCATTTGCTGATGTCTTCAATAAAAAGGAAGCAGAGACATTACCCCCACATAGACCATATGATTGCCCGATTGACCTGTTGCCCGGTACTACGCCTCCCCGTGGGCGTATTTACCCGTTGTCTGCTGCTGAGACCAGGTCGATGTCCGAATATATCGAGGAGAACTTAGCAAAGGGATTCATCCGGAAATCTACCTCCCCAGCGGGAGCAGGTTTCTTCTTCGTTAAAAAGAAAGACGGATCTCTCCGTCCCTGTATTGACTACAGAGGCCTAAATTCGATCACGGTGAAGAATAAGTACCCTCTTCCGCTCATTCCAGAACTGTTTGATCGTCTTAGAGGGGCTAGAGTCTTCACCAAACTAGATCTTCGTGGAGCATACAACCTGGTTCGTATCCGTCGAGGAGATGAATGGAAGACGGCATTCAACACCCGGGACGGCCACTACGAGTACTTGGTGATGCCCTTTGGTCTCTGTAATGCTCCAGCAGTCTTTCAGGAGTTGGTCAACGACATCTTCCGGGACCTCCTCTATTCCTGCGTTGTGGTGTACCTTGACGACATCTTGGTCTTCTCTCCGGATCTTCAGTCTCACCGGAGGGATGTTCGTCAGGTTCTGCTCAGGCTCAGGCAGAATCACCTCTTCGCCAAATATGAGAAGTGCCTCTTTGAGCAGACATCGCTTCCGTTTCTGGGCTACATCATTTCTCAGACAGGCCTACGAATGGATCCGGAGAAATTGTCTGCCATCGAGAAGTGGCCCCGACCGGAGGGGTTGAAGGCCATTCAGCGGTTCCTGGGATTTGCCAACTATTACCGTCTCTTCATACCGCACTTCTCTTCCAGGACTGCTCCAATCTCAGCGCTCACTCGCAAGGATGCTAACCCCAAACAGTGGACGCCCGAAGCAGAGGAGGCCTTCCTTTCTCTGAAACAGGCCTTCTCTTCCGCTCCAGTGCTGCATCGCCCGGATGGCAACAAGCAGTTCTTCCTGGAGGTGGACGCTTCCTCTGCTGGAGCCGGAGCGGTTCTTACCCAAAAATCGCCATCCGGGAGGATGGTATCCTGCGGTTTCTTCTCCAAACTCTTCTCCTCCTCCGAGCGCAACTACTCCATAGGAGATCGAGAGCTATTGGCCATTAAGTTGGCATTGGAGGAGTGGCGTTACCTACTCGAAGGGGCTCTTCATCCGGTAATCATCTACACGGACCACAAAAATCTGGCATACCTCCAGCAGGCACAGAGACTTAATCCTCGTCAAGCCCGGTGGTCCTTGTTTTTTGCCCGCTTCGATTTTCTTTTGCATTTTCGCCCAGCTGACAAAAACGTCAAGGCGGATGCCTTGTCTCGGTCTTTCCTGGTGTCGGATCTCGAAGATGAGCCTAAACATATCATCGATCCCGCCAGAGTGATGCAGGTGGCTCCCGTGAGTCTAAATCGTCTCCTTCCTGGTAAGACGTTCGTATCAGAAACCGATCGGAAGAGAATCCTACATTGGGGTCACTCGTCTAAACTCGCTGGCCACGCTGGTCAAAGAAAGACCCTCCAACTCATTACCCGGCATTATTGGTGGCCTACCCTGCACAAAGACGTAATAGACTTTGTTTCTGCCTGTGTTTCCTGTGCCCGCAACAAAGTTCCGAGACACCTGCCTACCGGCCGTCTTCTTCCGCTTCCTGTACCCGCTGCCCCCTGGCAGCATATAGCCATGGACTTCATAACAGATCTGCCCGTCTCTGCCGGTTGTACGGTCATTTGGGTGGTCGCTGACCGCTTTTCCAAGATGGCTCACTTCATTCCTCTGCCAGGTCTCCCGTCTGCACCCGAGTTGGCTAAAGACTTTATCCGCCACATCTTCCGTCTTCATGGTCTGCCTCGTCACATTGTGTCGGATCGTGGGGTTCAGTTCACCTCACGTTTCTGGAGAGCCACTTGTAAGTTGCTAGACGTCACCCTGGATTTTTCCTCCGCTTACCACCCACAGTCCAATGGACAAGTTGAACGAATAAATCAGAATTTGACCAGTTATCTTCGACATTTCGTTAATGCCCACCATTCTGACTGGGTGGAGCTCCTGCCTTGGGCCGAATTCTCCTACAATAATCATGAGAGCGAATCTTCCACCAAGTCTCCGTTTTTTGTAGTCTTCGGTCAGCACCCTCGGATCCCTGTCCCTGTTTCCATCTCTGTGGACAATCCAGCTGCGGAATCTCTAGTTAGAGAATTCTCCTCCATCTGGGAGAGTACCCGGTCCGCACTCATTCAGTCTTCCGAGCGCATGAAAAGACATGCTGACAAAAAACGTCTGGATCCTCCTCAATTCCGTCCTGGGGACAAAGTCTGGCTTTCGTCCAAATATGTTCGACTCAAAATTCCGTCCTACAAGTTAGGTCCTCGGTTCATCGGTCCTTTTGAGATCATCAGTCAGATCAATCCGGTGTCCTATAAATTGAAACTCCCGGCCAATTTGAGAATTCCTAATTCTTTTCATGTATCTCTCCTCAAACCTGTGGTTCTTAACTCTTTTTTTAAATCTACAGGTACACCTCCTGCTCCAGTGTCTGCTGATGATGAATTTGAGGTAGAGAACATTCTGGCCACAAAAAGGGTAGGAAGAAAGACTTATTTTTTGGTGGATTGGAAGGGGTTTGGTCCTGAGGAGAGAACCTGGGAGCCTCGGGAGAACATCCATGCCCCTCTTATCCTAGCTAAATTTCTTTCTGGCCTAAAGAGGGGGGGCCTAGAGGGGGGGGTACTGTAGCGCCCGCGTCCCTGCCTGCTGCCAGACAGGGATGTCGCTCTCCTCACCTGTCCTCGGCGCCCTCCTTCCGCCCTGCTGGTCCCGCGCGCTCCTTCCCTGCTACTGGCCTTAGGGCGCGCGCCCGCACCCTCCCCCGCTCTTAAAGGAGCCGCGCGCATTTTCCAAATCAGTCTCCAGCCAATGCTGGAGGACTCCACCCTATATTAAGGGCTTCCTCCTTAATGTAGGTGCCCGAGCAATGTTGTTCCTGTGCAGTCTAACTCTGTTTCAGCCATCAGCTCCTGATTCCAGTTTCCTGCCTGTTACCTGTCGGCTTGCCTGTCTGCCATCCGTCTGCAGTTCCATCCAGAGGTTCGGACGTCATCTGCAGAGATCCCCGGCTCTTGCCTGCTCACCTAGGAGCGATCATCTGCAATCCGACTGCAGCTCCATCCGGAAGTTCGGACATCATCTGCAGAGATCCCCGGCTCTTGCCTGCTCACCTGGGAGCGATCATCTGCCATCCGACTGCAGCTCCATCCGGAAGTTCGGACATCATCTGCAGAGATCCCCGGCTCTTGCCTGCTCACCTGGGAGCGATCATCTGCCATCCGACTGCAGCCTACCTGGAGGCTCCACCATATCAGGTCGTATATACCTGCCTGTCTAGAGTCTGCCTGGTCACTTGCTGTGACATCCTGCCTGTCTAGAGTCTGCCTGGTCACTTGCTGTGACAACCTGCCTGTTCCAGAGACTGCCTGGTCACTTGCCATGTCAACCTGCCTGTCCAGAGACTGCCTGGTCACTTGCCGTGACAACCTGCCTGTCCCAGAGACTTCCTGGTCACTTGCCGTGACAACCTGCCTGTCCCAGAGACTGCCTTGGTCACTTGCCGTGACAACCTGCCTGTCCCAGAGACTGCCTGGTCACTTGCCGTGACAACCTGCCTGTCCCAGAGACTGCCTGGTCACTTGCCGTGACAACCTGCCTGTCCCAGAGACTGCCTTGGTCACTTGTCGTGACAACCTGCCTGTCCCAGAGACTGCCTTGGTCACTTGCCGTGACAACCTGCCTGTCCCAGAGACTGCCTTGGTCACTTGCCGTGACAACCTGCCTGTCCAGAGACTGCCTCGGTTACTTACCGTTACAACCTGCCTGCCCAGAGACTTCCTTGGTCACTTGCTGTGACAAACCTGCCTGTCCAGAAACTACCTATATCTCCTGCCGTGAATCCCTGCCCTTTTCCCAGGTGCCACCCGCTCTCTTACAAGTAAACTCTCTTGTATAATAAAGCTTTGTGGTTCCACCAACCTGACCTGTCTCGTCAGTAGTTCCACCCACCAGACCCGTTACAGGAGCACTTCCTCCTTCAGTGTCCCTTTAATACAGGGGTCTACAACAGGGTGGGTGCTTCCATAGGCTGGCCTAGGCTGGCGTCCCTTTCTTATCCGAAGTGGGCTTATGGGGCATTCAGATCCCTGGGTGGCCGAGAACGGAGCACTTTATTCCTAGTTAGTGTAGTCATTAGGTTCCACATTTGGAATGCACGAAGTTTAGTTTTCACGCAGCGGAAAGTCCTCCCCCGGGATGAGGTGGTTAGAAACATCTTGGGTGACCTGAGGAAGGTGCGCTCTTTGGAGTTCGAGAGGCTGGGTGAGAGGAGGGCCTCTTGGCTTAGGAGGGGTTTCTCCTTTAACGTGCCCTAGGGAGAGCTGGTCTGTGTGAGATTGTTGGTAGGGTAAGATAAGGTGGTGTGGGTGTTGAGGGAGAGAAAAGTAGGGACAGGGAGGGCCAGTTTAGGGATAGCTAGATAGTTAGTTTTGATAAGCTAGGTAGAGTAGGGATAGGTAGGGACAGGTAGGGATAGTTAGGGTCAGTTTCTTTTCTTTTAGGGACAGATTTAGTTGGTGAGGGACAGGGTGCGTGTGTTGGTGGTTAGGGATGGGGCCTCTTAGGACTCCAGTTTCCCGGTGGTGGGCTGGTGTGTGGCACATTTAGCTTTTTGTTTTGTAAATTCAGGAATTAATGGATATTGGGCTTACAGGCGCTGAACTTGGGCCTTGTAAGTTCTGTGGTCAGTGTATAGTGTTAATGTTTATAAATGTTTATAATGTTGTGTTTAAAGTAAAGTAATGTAATGTAGTGTTCTTGTGTGGTAGGTCTGTTAATGTTATGTTTTGTATATAAGTGTAAATAGTTATATGTTTGGGGGGGGTATAGTTTAGGTTGGGTGGGGGTTTTTGTGTGGGGGGAGGGCATGGAACTTGCCATGGACCCGAGGGTTGTAAATTTCTAAGGGCATAAACTTTTATGGACCCGTCAAGCTTGCTGTGAAAAGGGCATGAACTGATGGACCTGTGGTGTGGTGGAGGGAAAAAAAAGGAAGAAAAAAAATTTTTTGTGCATGTCTTATTGTGTATATAGTGTATATAGTAGTCAAGTTGTATGTGTGGCCAGGTGAGGCCTTTTTCCTTTTTTTAGGGGGTGCGTGAGTGTGTGTCAGTGTGTGTGCATGTTTCTTTTATGTTTTATATATAATTTTGGTTAGGGATAATGTTCCTGCTGGGGGTCCTTAGGAGCTGCAATAGCTTTGGAGGACGAAGGACTCTGGACTTTTTAGTTTATTTGATGCTGGTTTCTTTTGGTTCCGTACCAGATTCAAGTTAGTCTGCAGTTAGCTATTAGATATTCATCAATCGTCCATAACTTTAATTTGAAAAGAGGTACCCTGGACCACTAGGGCTCAAAATGAACATCTCAATGTCCTGAATAATATTTGACAAAAAAATTATCAACTCTATGTGTAGTTCAGGAATTATTTTACGTAAATCGCTTATGTCGCGCATAATCAAACATAATCGTCCATAACTTTAATTTGAAAAGAGGTACCCTGGACCACTAGTACTCAAAATGATCATCTCAATGTCCTGAATAATATTTGACAAAAAAATTATCAACTCTATGTGTAGTTCAGGAGTTATTCACGTAAATCGCTTATGTCGCATATAATCAAACATACTCAATCATCCGTAACTTTAATTTGAAAAGAGGTACCCTGGATCACTAGTACTCAAAATGATCATCTCAATGTCCTGAATAATATTTGACAAAAAAATTATCAACTCTATGTGTAGTTCAGGAGTTATTCACATAAATCGCTTATTTATGTCGCATATAATCAAACGTGCTCAATCGTCCATAACTTTAATTTGAAAAGAGGTACCCTGGACCACTAGGGCTCAAAATGAAAATCACAATGTCCTGAATAATATTTGACAAAAAAATTATCAACTCTATGTGTAGTTCAGAAGTTATTCACGTAAATCGCTTATTTATGTCGCATATAATCAAACGTGCTCAATCGTCCATAACTTTTATTTGAAAAGAGGTACCCTGGACCACTAGGGCTCAAAATGAACATCTCAATGTCCTGAATAATATTTGACAAAAAAATTATCAACTCTATGTGTAGTTCAGGAGTTATTCATGTAAATCGCTTATGTCACATATAATCAAACGTGCTCAATCGTCCATAACTTTAATTTGAAAAGAGGTACCCTGGACCACTAGGGCTCAAAATGATCATCTCAATGTCCTGAATAATATTTGTCAAAAAAATTATCAACTCTGTGTGTAGTTCAGGAGTTATTCACGTAAATCGCTTATGTCGCATATAATCAAACATACTCAATCATCCGTAACTTTAATTTGAAAAGAGGTACCCTGGACCACTAGTACTCAAAATGATCATCTCAATGTCCTGAATAATATTTGACAAAAAAATTATCAACTCTATGTGTAGTTCAGAAGTTATTCACATAAATCGCTTATGTCGCATATAATCAAACGTGCTCAATCGTCCATAACTTTTATTTGAAAAGAGGTACCCTGGACCACTAGTGCTCAAAATGATCATCTCAATGTCCTGAATAATATTTGACAAAAAATTATCAACTCTATGTGTAGTTCAGAAGTTATTCACGTAAATCGCTTATTTATGTCGCACATAATCAAACGTACTCAATCGTCCATAACTTTCAATCATGCATAACTTTAATTTCTCCAACACGCTCCACCAACAAATCAAAGTTCTCCATTTTCATGCGAAGATATGCAAAAAAATTCTGAGGGTTTCCTCGTAGCTCCACGTATAGTGTAGAATACACCCCACGCGTCATTCTCTGGGCTGTGATGGAGTGGATACATAAACGTTGTCGTCGTCGCTGCTGTATCTTTCTCTCATTCTCCAGAACAATCGCTTTCAGACGATTCGCCTCCACTGTGAAATCCACCAAATTCTTCAGAATGTTTCCTATCACAACGTCCATTTTCAGCAGCCACTTGCTCTTCTCTCCAACCGGCACTTGCTCCTATACAACCAGATGGGCTGTAGGAACAGTGCATATATAGGTTTTCAGTAGCCAATCACGTTTGGAACCCCAAAAAGGGCGTTTTTAAAAACCGGATCCGGCGTAATCTGTCGAAAAACGGCTTAAAAACTGGATACACTGGATGAGACGGATCCGGTTTTTGGCCTGATACCGAAAACCTGATGTGTGAAAGAGGCCTTACAATCACACTGCATTCTGTTGTAAAGAAAAATCAAATTGTACTCGCAAAAAAAACGCCTGACACTCGCATTACACTCATCCGACTCTCCTGCATCAAAAGTGGACCGATTTTTAAATCGCTTGTGTGTCTCCAGCCTTACTGTGTTTGTAATGGTGGTGTGAAATCAGTGGCCCAAAGTCATTTAACCCCTTAAAAACATCTGTTACTTATTCAAAACTGTGAAAATTGTCTGTTTGCCCATTTTGATGCCAATTCTGATGCCCAGAACCCATTTGGGCCAGGCTGGAGGGACCTGGGTTTGACGCGAGGCATCACTATCTGTGTACTCATAGTGTGAGATCAGTGGTCCAAAGTCATTTAACCCCTTAATAACATCAGTTACTTAGTCAAATCTGTGAAAATCGACTGTGCCCACTTTGATGCCTATTCTGATGCCCAGAACCCATCTGGGCCAACTGGAGAGACTTGTTTTTAATGTTGGGCGCCCTGTTCTGTATGTCTGCAGTGTCATTTCAGTGGCCCAAAGTCATTTAAACCCTTTCATTAACGCCCTCTGGTGCCCACTTTGATGCCCATTTTTGTGCCAGTTTTATAATTTTTGGTGCAGATTTTAAGTGTATTCACATCAGGGCTCCTCGCTGCATTGTTTTTTATTATTGTGATGCTTATTTTTTGTTGTTAAACCTATAAAAAACAGAAAAGAAAAATTTGCCGAATAAGAAACTGACAAATAAAAAACTAACTTCAGCTCCGAATACGAAACTGAACGAATAAGAAACCAACTTCAGCCTCGTCAAAATATGTGCCTATAATACATAGAGTATGAATATCCATTTGAATCACTACTTCCTTGCACACTAGTTGACAAGATGATTCTAACAAAAAAAAATCCTCAAAAAGCAACAAAGATCTAATAAAATTTGCAGTGGTGGGCGAGGAAAAAAAAAATCCCGGCAACACGGCTGTATATATATTGGAGTTAAGCAGACAAAAAGAAAAGGTGTGTTATCCAAAAAACGCATCACAAAATATCACAAACAATATGTACCTTGCAAGGGAAATCCAAATATCCAGAAGATATAATGGCAAGATGAAGCGCTGTAGCGACTTTGACAGGATGGCAAAATCCCCACACACGATAGTATCCTCGCAACAACGCACAAAGGACAGAACGTTGGAGTCAACCACAAAGCGCTCTGGAACAATGGATGGGGGCACAGTTACGTTTTCATTTATTGCTGAGGTGATGTTGTGGCCACCAATCGGAGCTGAGGGGCGTTATGAAAGAAAACCGACATGAGTCGGCAACGAGGTCGCTCGTCGTTACTAACAGGGTGTCAAACTCAGCGATTCAGGCTCACCAGCGGGACACCAACGATCAAAATACGGCCCAGAACGTTCGTGCACGATCAGCGACATCGCAGCAGGGGCCACATCGCTGATACATGTCACACACAGCGATGTCGCTGACGATGTCGCTGCTGCGTCATAAAATCGGTGTCGCTTAAGCGATCTCGCTTAGTGTGACAGTACCTTTAGTTCACTCCAGTATGCCAATTCAACACAAATCCTTATCATGGACAGATTACTTTCACTGACAATCCTCCAAGTAGGGCCACTCTGTGGAATACTTTGATGGCTTCCAAGTGAGTGTATCACTTCAGAACAGAACTGTCACCACATGGACTCTTTCAATGCCTAGCATGGGTTAAGTTTCTTAAAATTTGGCCAGACATGAAGGTATTCTGTTTATTACCTTGTGATAAGACCCTCATTGTTTCTACAAGACTATTAGGAGTCTAGGTTTGAAGTTACTGTTGACTCATGTAATTACCTTTGCCAGGGAAGGTCACAGACTCAAGGTACTGCCACACTAAACAATCCCGCTAGCGATCACAATAACGACGCATACTAATGCGATCGCTAGCGGGATTGTTTCTATATCGCTAAATGCGGCCACATTTAGCGATATAGTTAACGACGCTATCGCCGTTAGCGATCTTCTTAACGACTTTAGCGGTACAAAAGTACCGCTAAATCGCTAAGAAAAGGTGCCACACAGCGATTAGATACTTACCCAGCGGGAGCGCCGACGAGAAAATAGGGTCCGGAACGATTCCAGCGACGAGCGAGATCACAGCAGGAAGCTCGTCGCTGGAAGCTGCCGCACTGAACAACATCGCTAACGGGATCGCTAAATAGTGACGTTTTTTAGCGATCCCGTTAGCGATATTGTTTAGTGTGGCATACCCTTCAGACAAATCAATTATGCTAACCTTTCATTGTATTACTATGTGTATTGCTAGATTCTATGTAAATTAGCTGACTCTTCCTTGTCTGTTAGAGACCATTACTACTAGGGATATTATGTATGTGGCTTGGAGTCTATCCAATCTAGCACACTCTAATTATTCTACCAATCATGAAGCCCCAACCGTCTGAATTGAGAGCTCAGGGGTATAGAAGGAGTACTGTCCAGTGACCAAGTCTCTCTTGCTGCATGGTACCAATTTGGATCGGCCATAACCGAACCTGGATTATAAGACTACATGGACTTCAGTATCAAATGCAAGGATTCGACTGAGATATCAAAGACTACATAAGGACGGAATCCAGCTTGGGAAAATCCAGTCACCTGACTACAGACTTTGCGGTACTCAGCTGCCTAAATCTGGCATTATTCCTTTCTCGGTGGGTGCCCGGCGAAAGCAGGGTGCTGCTGGCTTGGAGTAAGTAGCCCTGGAAGTGGAAGGGTGAGAAACTGTTGCCTGTTACATTTTGTGTTTTGCTGGTTATGTGATACTAGATGGTGGCCCGATTCTAACGCATCGAGTATTCTAGAATATGTATGTAGTTTATTTATGAAGATTTAAGAATAATACAATGAATACACAGGATTTTCCAGGTAAAATATATACATTTTCATTAAATGTTATTGCTCATAGAACTTAATACAACTGAACAAAATTATTAAACAGATCATCAAAATATGAGGCTGCTGGGGTGTATAGAGAGGCTGCTGGGGTGTTTATAGAGGCTGCAGGGGTGTATATAGAGGCTGCTGGTGTTTATACAGAGGCTGCTGGGTGTATATAGAGGCTGCTGCTGCTGGGTGTATATAGAGGCTCCTGCTGCTGGGGTGTATATAGACGCTGCTGCTGGGGTGTATATAGAGGCTGCTGGGGTGTATATAGAGGCTGCTGCTGCTAGGGTATATGTGGAGGCTGCTGCTGCTAGGGTATATGTGGAGGCTTCTGCTGCTGGGGTATATGTGGAGGCTGCTGCTGCTGGGGTATATGTGGAGGCTGCTTCTGCTGGGGTATATAGAGGCTACTGCTGGTAGGGTGTACGTGGAGGCTGCTGCTGGGGTATATGTGGAGGCTGCTGCTGGGGTGTATATAGACGCTGCTGGGGTTTATATAGAGGCTGCTGGGGTGTATATAGAGGCTGCTGCTGGGGTATATGTGGAGGCTTCTGCTGCTGGGGTATATGTGGAGGCTGCTGCTGTTGGGGTATATGTGGAGGCTGCTTCTGCTGGGGTATATAGAGGCTGCTGCTGGTAGGGTGTACGTGGATGCTACTGCAGGTGTTTACATGGAGGCTGCTGGTCTGGGTACTTCCGCTGCGATCAGCCGGGAGATAATTGGCTGGCTCCGGTCATCTCCCGACTGCGTCGCCTCTGACCTCCATGCGGCAAGAGACCCGCGGCTACCGCGGCTCCCGACAATAGCGGTGGCATGCATGGTTCAAATCCTGCACCAATTTGCAGATGGACTGCGCCTGTCACTGATTGGTCACGTCCGGCCTGGCGAAACCAATCAGCGACGCGTTATGTCCATTGCAGACAGACAGAATTAGACAATTATATAGTAGACTAGATGGTGGCCCGATTATAACGTATTGGATATTCTAGAATAAGTATGTCGTTTAGTTAGGCATGGCTCTGCTCTAACCCTCCCATCCTTGTGTGCATGGCTCCGCTCCCACCCTATATACATGGCTCCGCTCCCACCCTCCCATCCTATATACACGGCTCTGCTCCCACCCTCCCATCCTATATACATGGCTCCGCTCCCACCCTCCAATTCTATATACATGGCTCCGCTCCTACCCTTCCATCCTATATATATGGCTCCGCTCCCACCCTCCAATCCTATATACATGGCTCCGCTCCTACCCTGTATACATGGCTCCGCTCCTACCCTTCCATCCTATATACATGGCTCCGCTCCCACACTCCCATCCTATGTATATGGCTCCGCTCCCACCCTCCAATTCTATATACATGGCTCCGCTCCTACCCTGTATACATGGCTCGGCTCCCATCCTCCAATCTAATCCTATATACATGGCTCCGCTCCCACCCTCCCATCCTATATACATGGCTCTGTTCCCACCCTCCCATCCTATATACACGGCTCTGCTCCCACCCTCCAATCCTATATACATGGCTCCGCTCCTACCCTGTATACATGGCTCCGCTCCTACACTTCCATCCTATATACATGGCTCCGCTCCCACCCTCCAATTCTATATACATGGCTCCGCTCCTACCCTGTATACATGGCTCCGCTCCTACCCTTCCATCCTATATACATGGCTCCGCTCCCACCCTCCAATTCTATATACATGGCTCCGCTCCTACCCTTCCATCCTATATATATGGCTCCGCTCCCACCCTCCAATCCTATATACATGGCTCCGCTCCTACCCTGTATACATGGCTCCGCTCCTACCTTTCCATCCTATATACATGGCTCCGCTCCCACACTCCCATCCTATGTATATGGCTCCGCTCCTACCCTCCAATTCTATATACATGGCTCCGCTCCTACCCTGTATACATGGCTCGGCTCCCATCCTCCAATCCAATCCTATATACATGGCTCCGCTCCTACCCTGTATACTTGGCTCCACTCCCACCCTCCGCTGAGCTCCCTCGTGCTCTTCCATCATACTTACCCTCCTTGCTCCATTGCTCCACGCCCCTGCATCTCTCTTCCGGCGCATCTGCTTCTTCCTCTGTGGAGCGGTCACGTGGTATCGCTTATTAAGGTCATGAATATGGACGCCACGCCTATAGGAGTGGCGTTGCATCCATATTCATGACCTTAATGAGCGGTACTACATGACCGCACTGCACAGGATAGAAGCAGACGCGCCGGCCCAGACAGGGTGAGGGTGAGACAGAAGGTGAGTATGTACGTGGAGATGACCCGTGGCTACAGTCGGGAGATCGGCCGTTAACGCCGCTGATCTCCCGACGATATCAGTGGCGTGCCTGGTTGAAATCCTGCACCAATTTGCGGTCGGATGTGCCTGTCGCTGATTGGTCGCGTCCGGCCGGGCGTGACCAATCAGCGATGAAGGATTTCCGTTGCAGACGGAAGTTAAAAGTTAGACAATTATATAGATAGATATGCCGTTAATTGTTTGGGGATCCAATAAAGTCCTAATATTGTGATTCCCTCACCCTGTGTTGTCTGAGTAGTGTTAAGGGCCCGTCTCACATAGCGAGATCGCTACCGAGATCGCTGCTAAACAGCAATCTCAGCAGCGATCTCGCTATTTCTGACACGTACCAGCGATCAGGCCCCTGCTGTGAATCGCTGGTCGTGTCAGAAATGTCAGGACCTTTTTTTGATCGCTGATCTCCCGCTGACAGGCATCGCTGCGTGTGACAGGCGAGAGACCAGCGATCCGCTGGTAACCAAGGTACACAGCGGGTTTCCAGGCGCGGGGCTGTGCCTGGAAACCTGCTGTGTACCTTGGATACCAGCGCCCTGATGCAGGGAGCTGGTAACCAAGGTACACAGCGGGTTTCCAGGCACTGCGCAGCGCCTGGAAACCCGACGTGTACCTTGGTTACCAGCTCCCTGCATCAGGGCGCTGGTATCCAAGGTACAATGCGGGTAACTAAGCGACGTTACCCGCAGTGTCGCTTATACTGATCGCTGCCTGAGCTGCCTGTTTGGCAGCTCAGCAGCGATAATGTAGCGATACACCAGCGATCCTGATCGTTGTCGGGATCGCTGGTGTATCGCTATGTGAGACCCGGGCTTTACACCCACTGTTAAGGAGGTCGGGCATTAAGTTGGGATGAGCCCTGGTCAATGCTGTCTTTGTAAAGGCCGCCGGGCCAGCGGACGAGAGCACCCACTGAGACCGTGTTAACATAAGAACCACTATGTAAAGTTAAAAAAAGGTTAATAATGACGTTACAATTACATATAAATAATTTGAGGACATAAAACTTTATTAAGTGTAATTTAACATACAAACTTAGCATCTGTTCAACAAACCTTGAATTAAACATGGATTAGTTGGTTAAGCCCTTTTGGAAATTTCTCGTTAGTTGTGATAGCAAACAGTGAGGTACCTATAAAATGTTGCACATGTGGAGTAAGCATTTTTTTTTTAACTCTTCAATTATAGAGTTGTGCATTTTTTGGGCAAAATTGGTTTGATTGAGTACTTTTGAATATGCGCGTTATGTAACAAAGAATTTCAAATTCATACAGAATCTGTGAATAATTAATGTCTTACTGGATGTAGTTCACAACATTCTGGCCATGAAGTACATTGTGATGATAGTCCTACCAAGTTACTGTTGAAACTCTTGCAAGTTTCCGTTAACATTTATAAATAAGCAATTTATGTGAATAACTCCTGAACTGTCCCACAGAGGGTTGCCTTCAGATCTAGTTTTCTATGTAGTTCATAGTGCATTCCGTGCATATAAGGGTGTGACCGCCCTGTTTTCTGAGTTGAGAAAATCCATCCTGTCTGGCCTATGCTTCAACTGGTGGGTTCAGTCCCTCTGCCCTTGTTCACATTTAAGTCACTTGACAAGTGGAAAGGTTTTCAATATTAGAGTAGGACTGTCCCACAGAGGGTTGCCTTGACGTGGCGGGATGGCTTGTACATTATTTTGATCAAAATTATGTTTACTAAATACCCTTATGATTATTACTACCTTCATGCATTTTTGCAAAAAGATTTTTTATTTCATTTTTGGATATTTGTTTTTTTGTGCCTGTTTTTCTGTGTAATGGTCATGTGTTAATATGCATTTACATTTTGCATACACATTAACTTACTTTTTCAGTTCAGATCTAGTTTTCTATGTAGTTCATAGTGCATTCCGTGCATATAAGGGTGTGACCGCCCTGTTTTCTGAGTTGAGAAAATCCATCCTGTCTGGCTGGAGCTTCAACTGGTGGGTTCAGTCCCTCTGCCCTTGTTCACATTTAAGTCACTTGACAAGTGGAAAGGTTTTCAATATTAGAGTAGGACTGTCCCACAGAGGGTTGCCTTGACGTGGCGGGATGGCTTGTACATTATTTTGATCAAAATTATGTTTACTAAATACCCTTATGATTATTACTACCTTCATGCATTTTTGCAAAAAGATTTTTTATTTCATTTTTGGATATTTGTTTTTTTGTGCCTGTTTTTCTGTGTAATGGTCATGTGTTAATATGCATTTACATTTTGCATACACATTAACTTACTTTTTCAGTTCAGATCTAGTTTTCTATGTTTTACATGTGGAGTAAGCATATTTTTTTTAACTCTTCAATTATAGAGTTGTGAATTTTTTGGGCAAAATTGGTTTGATTGAGTACTTTTGAATATGCGTGTTATGTAACAAAGAATTTCAAATTCATACAGAATCTGTGAATAATTAATGTCTTACTGGATGTAGTTCACAACATTCTGGCCATGAAGTACATTGTGATGATAGTCCTACCAAGTTACTGTTGAAAGTTTCCGTTAACATTTATAAATAAGCAATTTATGTGAATAACTCCTGAACTACACATAGAGTTGATAATTTTTTTGTCAAATATTATTCAGGACATTGAGATATTCATTTTGAGCCCTAGTGATCCAGGTACCTCTTTTCAAATAAAAGTTATGGACGATTGATGAATATCTAATAGCTAACTGCAGACTACCTTGAATCTGGTTGTTTCCGTTACTTATTTTAGCGATGCTTTATTTCTGTACAGTTTGTTATTTATTATGATGTATGTATTGTTTATAATTCTATAATAAAAGAGTTGCATCCACTGAGGCCCCTGATCATGTGACCCCTGACTCCTCCCCTCCTGTGACCTCATCACAGGTCCTGTGCACACACTGAGGCCCCTGATCATGTGACCCCTGACTCCTCCCCTCATGTGACCTCATCACAGGTCCTGTGCGCACAGAGCAGCCATATATGTGGAGTGCGGCTCTGCGGGTGGAGGTAGGTGCTGGAGGCTCCATTATTCTCTATGTGGAGTGTGGCTCTGCGGGTGGAGGTAGGTGCTGGAGGCTCCATTATTCTCTATGTGGAGTGCGGCTCTGCGGGTGGAGGTCGGTGATGGAGGCTCCATTATTCTCTATGTGGAGTGCGGCTCTGCGGGTGGAGGTCGGTGCTGGAGGCTCCATTATTCTCTATGTGGAGTGCGGCTCTGCGGGTGGAGGTAGGTGCTGGAGGCTCCATTATTCTCTATGTGGAGTGCGGCTCTGCGGGTGGAGGTCGGTGATGGACGCTCCATTATTCTCTATGTGGAGTGCGGCTCTGCTGGTGGAGGTAGGTGCTGGAGGCTCCATTATTCTCTATGTGGAGTGCGGCTCTGCGGGTGGAGGTCGGTGCTGGAGGCTCCATTATTCTCTATGTGGAGTGCGGCTCTGCGGGTGGAGGTAGATGCTGGAGGCTCCATTATTCTCTATGTAGAGTGCGGCTCTGCGGGTGGAGGTAGGTGCTGGAGGCTCCATTATTCTCTATGTGGAGTGCGGCACTGCGGGTGGAGGTAGGTGCTGGAGGCTCCATTATTCTCTATGTGGAGTGCGGCTCTGCGGGTGGAGGTAGGTGCTGGAGGCTCCATTATTCTCTATGTGGAATGCGGCTCTGCGGGTGGAGGTCGGTGCTGGAGGCTCCATTATTCTCCATGTGGAGTGCGGCTCTGCGGGTGGAGGTCGGTGCTGGAGGCTCCATTATTCTCTATGTGTAGTGCGGCTCTGCGGGTGGAGGTAGGTGCTGGAGGCTCCATTATTCTCTATGTGTAGTGCGGCTCTGCGGGTGGAGGTAGGTGCTGGAGGCTCCATTATTCTCTATGTGGAGTGCGGCTCTGCGGGTGGAGGTAGGTGCTGGAGGCTCCATTATTCTCTATGTGGAGTGCGGCTCTGCGGGTGGAGGTCTGTGCTGGAGGCTCCATTATTCTCTATGTGGAGTGTGGCTCTGCGGGTGGAGGTCGGTGCTGGAGGCTCCATTATTCTCTATGTGTAGTGCGGCTCTGCGGGTGGAGGTAGGTGCTGGAGGCTCCATTATTCTCTATGTGTAGTGCGGCTCTGCGGGTGGAGGTAGGTGCTGGAGGCTCCATTATTCTCTATGTGGAGTGCGGCTCTGCGGGTGGAGGTAGGTGCTGGAGGCTCCATTATTCTCTATGTGGAGTGCGGCTCTGCGGGTGGAGGTCTGTGCTGGAGGCTCCATTATTCTCTATGTGGAGTGTGGCTCTGCGGGTGGAGGTCGGTGCTGGAGGCTCCATTATTCTCTATGTGGAGTGTGGCTCTGCGGGTGGAGGTCGGTGCTGGAGGCTCCATTATTCTCTATGTGGAGTGCGGCTCTGCGGGTGGAGGTAGGTGCTGGAGGCTCCATTATTCTCTATGTGGAGTGCGGCTCTGCGGGTGGAGGTCGGTGCTGGAGGCTCCATTATTCTCTATGTGGAGTGTGGCTCTGCGGGTGGAGGTAGGTGCTGGAGGCTCCATTATTCTCTATGTGGAGTGTGGCTCTGCTGGTGGAGGTCGGTGCTGGAGGCTCCATTATTCTCTATGTGGAGTGTGGCTCTGCGGGTGGAGGTAGGTGCTGGAGGCTCCATTATTCTCTATGTGGAGTGCGGCTCTGCGGGTGGAGGTAGGTGCTGGACGCTCCATTATTCTCTATGTGGAGTGCGGTTCTGCGGGTGGAGGTAGGTGCTGGAGGCTCTATTATTCTCTATGTGGAGTGCGGCTCTGCGGGTGGAGGTAGGTGCTGGAGGCTCCATTATTCTCTATGTGGAGTGCGGCTCTGCGGTGGAGGTCGGTGCTGGAGGCTCCATTATTCTCTATGTGGAGTGCGGCTCTGCGGGTGGAGGTAGGTGCTGGAGACTCCATTATTCTCTATGTGGAGTGCGGCTCTGCGGGTGGAGGTAGGTGCTGGAGTCTCCATTATTC
>JARQOD010000003.1:19511354-19618866 GCA_033576555.1 Oophaga sylvatica
CCTTAACATCATAGCAACAGGCTGCGGTTAGAATTCTCCTCGATACCTTGGGATAACTTTAAAATTACCCCACTCAGGTCATCCCCATCGGAGCAGGCCGCTCTAGAGTTGGAGGTTCAGGAGCTTTGCGCTAAGAAAGTCTTAGTGGAGGTGCCAGAAGCAGAGCGGGGTAAGGGGTTTTACTCCCCTCTGTTTTTGATCCGTAAACCGGACGGGTCTTTTAGAACAATTATTAATTTGAAAGCCCTCAATAAGTTCCTGATTATTCACCCATTTAAAATGGAAACGGTCAGCTCAGCAATAAAGCTTCTGTTTGAAAATTGCTTTATGGTGGTGTTAGATCTGAAAGACGCTTATTACCACATACCGATCCATATGGAGCATCAGCGTTTCCTCAGAGTAGCAATCCAGATGGGGGAATCGCTGCGACATTTTCAATATAGCGCCCTTCCTTTTGACTTGGCGGTTGCCCCACGAGTGTTCACTAAGGTTATGTCGGAGGTCATGGCCCACTTACGTGAATCCAACATGCTTATAGTCCCCTACCTCGACGACTTTCTTATCATTGGGGAGACAGAGCATTGCCTAGAGCAACTGCAAAGAGCAATGTCTATTTTAGAGCGGCTGGGATGGCTAATAAATACCAAAAAGTCTCGTTTGAATCCGATGAGGGTCCAGCAGTTTCTAGGGCTAATTCTGGATTCGCGGAACCAGATCTGTAGTTTGCCGTCAGATAAGTTGGTTCGCTTACGGTACCAAGTCCTAAACGCTTCCAATAACCCCTCCATGTCGCTTAGGAAGGCCATGTCTCTTTTGGGCTCCCTCTCGTCCTGCATTCCCGCGGTTCGGTGGGCTCAATTTCACACAAGGACGCTGCAAGCTGAGGTCTTGCTGTATCAAAATTTGCTAGGTGGTTACCTGGAAGGCCAGCTATCCTTGTCCCAGGCTGCTATAAGATCCCTGGATTGGTGGAAGGATGAGACGAACCTGTCTAAGGGGGTTCCCTGGGAATATGAGATATCCCGAATAGTCACAACAGATGCTAGCCCCTCTGGGTGGGGGGCTCATATGGGGGACATTATGGTTCAGGGCTTATGGGAGCAGGATAAAATTCAAATGTCTCCGAATATGAAGGAGTTAGCGGCGGTAGAGCTAGCAATTAAAAAGCTCCTTCTCTATCTACAGGGTCACCACGTTTGAGTGCTCTCCGACAATCGTGTCACAGTCGCTTACATCAACCACCAGGGTGGTACTCGTTCCGGTCCTCTCATGGAAGTGGAAAGTCGCCTACTCCAGATAGCAGAACGACACTTTCTTTCTCTAACGGCTCTACATATAAGGGGAGAAGAAAATACCAAGGCGGACTTCTTAAGCCGCAATCTCCTGAGTCAAGGAGAGTGGTCATTAAAGACTTCCATCTTCAACCTAATTGTGTGGAAATGGGGTCAACCGGAGGTAGATCTCTTTGCTACCAAAAGCAACAGGAAAGTGAGACAGTTCTGCTCTCTGAATCCCAAAGAACGCCCTCTGGCAGTGGACGCTCTTCTATTACAGTGGGATTTCAATCTAGCCTACGCCTTCCCTCCCCTGTCCTTACTCCCCTAGTATTGAGGAAGGTCAGGAAGGACAGGGCAAGGATAATAGTAGTCGCTCCTTTTTGGCCCAGGAGGGCATGGTTTTCATGTCTCAGAAACATGTCGATAGCCGACCCGTGGGTCCTGCCGGATATTCCCGATCTGCTCTCCCAGGGTCCAGTCTACCATCCTCGAGTAGCGGGCCTCCACCTGACGGCGTGGATTTTGAACGGTCGCTGCTGAGAGATAAGGGGTTTTCTGCTAATGTAATTAATACTCTCCTTAAAAGCAGAAAAGAGGTTACAACTAGAATCTACGCTAGGACTTGGAAGAAATTTCTCCAGAGCTCGGGGGTGGTAGCAGGGGACTCAACACCGATAACCCAGATTCTAGAATTCCTACAAAAGGGTCTGGACTTAGGTCTCTCCACAAGCACCCTTAAGGTGCAAGTTTCAGCTTTGGGGGCACTCTTCAGTTGCAACATCGCAAATAATTACTGGGTCAGTAGATTCATTAAAGCTGCAGGTAGGTCGAGACCCATAGTGAAGGTGAGAATCATGCCATGGGACTTGAACCTTGTTCTCACTGCTTTAACAGAGCCCCCTTTTGAACCTGTATCAGCAGCATCAATAAAAATTATTTCCCTTAAAACCGCTTTCCTGGTAGCATTAACCTTGGCTAGGAGGGTAAGTGACATCCAGGCACTATCTAGACTGTCTCCTTACACTCGGGTCCTGAATGACAGAATAATTCTTAGACCTGATCCGGCATACCTACCTAAGGTGTCTTCCGCTTTGCACAGAACACAGGAAATTGTTCTCTCTTCGTTCATCCCTAATCCATCTAATCAAAAAGAGATAAAACTCTATACTTTAGATGTTAGAAGATGTCTACTGCAATATTTGGCAATCACTGATCCCTGGAAAAGGGACAATGCATTGTTTGTCTCTTTTCAGGGAATTAACAAAGGCCGTAGATTAACGAAGAGCTCATTGGCCAGATGGATTAGGGAAGCAATTTCTCTGGCATACACCTCGAGGGCAAGCCGGCACCTGAGAGGTTAAGGGTGCATTCCACCCGAGCTGTGGCGACTTCATGGGCAGAGAGGGCAGAAGTCTCCATTGACCAGATATGTAAGGCAGCTACGTGGTCTAATCCACACACGTTTTACACTCATTATAGATTAGATTTGGGTGCTTCCTCAGACCTTTCTTTCGGACTAAGGGTGCTGCAGGCAGTAGTCCCTCCCTAAGTAGTTATTACTCTCTGTAATTCTCTCTGTAGTGCTGTCATGGACGTTCGAATAAAGTCTAAGTTACTTACCGTTAACGGTATTTTTCGAAGTGCATGACAGCACCCTTACATTCCCACCCGTGTTCTATGTGCACTTCTTCCTCTTATATAGTCCACATGTAATAAACAATTGATTAATGTTACTGTATGATGCATAAATTTTTTTGCTGTATACCATTTAACCTTGATGTCCTCTTATGCTCTGTAATCCAACTGATGTGTGGGAGAGGTGCTGCCCTTTTATATCTGTAGGTTTCCTGTACCTAAGGGGCGGATCCCCTCTCTCTGTAGTGCTGTCATGGACTTCGAAAAATACCGTTAACGGTAAGTAACTTAGACTTTCCCTTTTTTCTCACTTTTAAAATTCTTTTAAAACCGAATAACTTCAAACAGGATTGTGATAAACTACATAAAAATATTACACCTGTGCCATGATATACAGATGGGAAAATAACATTTTTCAAGTTTTCCCACCGATAAAGAATGTAAAGGGCTGTAGTTTTTATCGTAGGTACTCTTCAACTGTGAAAGACAGAATCTTATAAAAATCCAGAAAATCAAATTGTATGATTTTTACATAATTAATTTGTATTTTTTTTGCATGAAATAAGTATTTGATACAATAGAAAAGCAGAACATAATATTTGGTACAGAAACTTTTGTTTGCAATTACAGAGGTCAGACTTTTCCTGTAGTTTTTTTTTTACAAAGTTTGCACACTGTGGTAGGGATTTTGGCCCACTCCTCCATACAGATCTTATCAGATCTTTCTGGTTTCAGGGCTGTCACTGGGCAACATTCAGTTTCAGCTCCCTCCAAAGATTTTCTATCGGGTTCAGGTCTGAAGACTGGCTAGGCCAGTCGAGGACCTTGAAATACTTCTTACTAAGCCACTTCATAGTTGCCTGGCTGTGTGTTTTGGGTCATTGTCAAGCTAGAAGACCCAGCCATGAAACATCTTCAGTGCTCTGACTGAGGTAAGGAGGTTTTTGGCCAAAATCTTGCGATACATGACTGTTATGTTTCGGTAGCTGAGGAGTGCAGGTAAAAAAGGCAATACACCAGAGAAGTTGGAATCTATGAGATTGCAGTACCCTGACTAACCACCACAACTAGAGGCAGCCGTGGAGCGTTCCTACGTTGGTCCTAGACGCCTCGTCACAGCCTGAGAAACTAACTACACCTAAAGATAGATATAGGAAAGCTATCTGCCCCGGAGCAGATCCCCAAAGAACATAGAAAGCCCCCAAACATGTAATGGCGGTTAGACAAGATGAAATACAAACACAGACAGAAAATAGTATGAGCAAACGTTGGGGCCCAAACTACCTAAATAGAAAAGGATAGGAAGGGCACTTACTGCAATCCCAAAAAACCCTGAAAAGCACCAACTCTACTAATTTCAAAATCACCTGAGATCACACGACCTCTACCACCTAAATTAGTTCTCTGGTGTAACAAAATCAAAACAGCAGCCACTGAAAAAACTGGAAAAAGCAAAAGTACAAACATCAGTGGCTGAACTAAACTGAGAGGGCAAAAGCCCCCGGAGGGGACCCTGAAGGCCCCCACAGAAGTGCAGGACAAAATGCAAAAATCAAGCACAAAAACAAAAAGAAGAAAATGTCTTATCTGTTAGCAGGAGATGCAGACACGACACAGCAGGCTACAAAGGAAACAGGACTCAAGGATTGAGACCAGAACAATTGATCACCGGCAACCCTGATGGGAAGGCGACTCCCTTATATAAGACCAGTCAGTAACACCTGATTCCCACTCCTCACAATCTTCACTGGACAGTCCAGTACCGCTTGTAACCACCAGAGGGAGCCTCTGCTCAGAACTC
The DNA here is from genome assembly GCA_033576555.1 of Oophaga sylvatica. NCBI lineage: Eukaryota > Metazoa > Chordata > Amphibia > Anura > Dendrobatidae > Oophaga > Oophaga sylvatica. Next base: position 19,516,068 of record JARQOD010000003.1, read on the forward strand.
ATTTCAAGTCCATTCACAACACATGACCTCATCCATCCTCCCTTAATTATGGTGCAGTCGTCCTGTCCTCTTTGCAGAAAGGCACACCCAAAGTATGGGGTTTCCCACCATGCTTCATGGTTAGAACAATGTTCTTGGAGTTGTACTCATCCTCCTTCTTCCTCCAAACACGGCGAGTGGAGTTCATACTAAAAAAGTTCTATTTTTGTCACATCTAACCACACGATGTTCTCCCATGCCTCCTCTGGATCATTCAGATGATAATTGGCGAACTTCTAATGGGCCTGGACATGTGCTGGCATGAGCGGTAGGACCTTGCTTGCCCTCACGGATTTTAACCCCTTAGTGAGCGGGCCAAATTTTTCAAATCTGACCAGTGTCACTTTATGTGGTAATAACTCTAGAACGCTTCAACAGATCTCATTGTTTTTTTCGTGACACATTTTACTTTATGTTCATAGTAAATTTGCCGATATTTTCTGCGTTTATTTATAAAAATATCATAAATTTGACTAAAAGCTTCAAAAATTAGCAATTTTCAAACTTTCAATAATTATCCTATTAATCCAGACAGTCATACCACATAAAATAGTCATTAAATAACATACAGTCGACAGCTGATAAATTTTCAGTAGTTGGGGTATGCTATTATCTGATGCGTGAGGTCAGTAAAAAGACATATTAGTGGTCACTACAGGTTAATCCATGACGGCGTAGAGTTTTAATAACGGTAATGTTTGAAACTGTGGTCGAAGCTCCATTCAGGTCATGGACATGATCCTTCAGTGTAGTTGTGGGCTGATTCCTGACCTTTCTCAGAATCATCCTTGCCCCATGAGGCGAGAGCTTGCAATAAACCCCATACTGAGGAAGATTGACAGTCAGCCTGTGTTTCTTCCATTTTCTAATAATTGCCCCAACAGTTGTTGCCTTCTCACCAACCTGCTTGCCTATTGTCCTGTAGCCCATCCCAGCCTTGTGCAAGTCTACAATTTTGTCCCTAGTGTACTTAGACAGCTGTTTGGTTTTGGCCATGCTGGAGATGTTGGAGTCTGATTGAGTGTGTGGACAGGTGTCTTTTATACAGGTAATAAGTTCAAGCAGGTGCAATTGATACAGGTAATGAGTGCAGAGTAGGAGGCTTCTTAAAGAAAAATTAACATGTCTGTGAGAGCCAGAATTCTTGATGGTTGGTAGGAGATCAAATACTCATTTCATGCAAAAAAAAATGCAATTTAGGTTATTTAAAAATCATACAATGTGATTATCTGTTTTTTGTTTTTTTTATTTTATTTTTAGATTCTATCTCTCACAGTTCAACTGTACCTACTATAAAAATTACAGATCTCTACATTCTTTGTATGTTGGTAAATATCCAAAATTGGCAGTGTATCAAATACTTATTTCCCCCACTGTATCTCTAAGCTGTGTGTGGCTGATGGCTGTAATATACCTTTATTCACTCCTGCAGGAGATGTGTTGGCATGGCTCGAGCCCAGGTTTCATGGATTCACTACAGTAGAAAAAAGCAAAACTCCAGTGTCAGCCGGAGAAAAATATGACCAATATCACCTGATTAAATGTAGGATACAGCAAGGTGAATCATAAAATATAACTTTTAATGAAAGTAAATAAAACCACAAATAAAGTGAGTCACCCAATAAAAACAATAGAAGATGGTATCGACTCAGTGAATAGTACATATATTCTTAGAGTTAGGAGCCTGAAATAAGCAACTTCACTAAGGATCTAGTTAGCCACTACTAATCATAAAGTGGCAACAAAGTACCAAGGTGCAACCAAATGGGGGAATGTAAAATGAATACCCTCCAAAATTCAAAGGTTGTAACCAAGGAAACACATATATAACACACAATGAAATAGATAAATGTGAAAAATTCAAACAGTATATGATGAGAATAAAAAATGGAACGATCTCACCATTCACATGAGGAACCGGCGGGAGCCTTTACAGGAATCACATAGAAAATACCGGATCCCTGATGAATTCAGCGGGAAGACTATCCCGTCATTCCATAAGGGGCTATCAATGGACTATCCCCCAAACTCCCGCCCTAACAAGGGCAGTCCACAACTAGCCCTATAATAGAAATCGCCCTGCACTTTCCCTATATGGTTGTCCCGACGCGTTTCCTTCAAGCAGATTCATCAGGGGACTAGCTTGTAATAAAGTGCTATAGTGCTATAATATATCAAATAAAATAGTTAAGAAATAACATTTCCCACATGTCTACTTTACATCAGCACAATTTTGGAACCAAAATTATTTTGTTAGGAAGTTATAAGGGTTAAAAGTTGACCAGCGATTTCTCATTTTTACAACAAAATTTACAAAGCCATTTTTTTAGGGACCACCTCACATTTGAAGTCACTTTGAGGGGTCTATATGGCAGAAAATACCCAAAAGTGACACCATTCTAAAAACTGCACCCCTCAAGGTACTCAAAACCACATTCAAGAAGTTTATTAACCCTTCAGGTGCTTCACAGGAACTAAAGCAACGTGGAAGGAAAAATGAATATTTAACTTTTTAGCCACAAAAATGATCTTTTACAAACTTTTTTTTTTATTTTCACAAGGGTAAAAGGAGAAAATGGACAGATAAGGTTGTTGTGCAATTTCTCCTGAGTACACCAATACCCACATCCACGTCCAAGTGTTTCACAAAAGTTTATAATGCCTGGGTGTGAAAAAAAAAAACAATTTTCCACAAAAATGATTTTTTAGTCCCAAATTTTTGAATTTTCCCAAGGAAATTGGACCCCAAAAGTTGTTGTCCAATTTGTCCTGAGTACGCTGATACCCCATATGTTGGGGGGAACCACTGTTTGGGCGCACGGCGGAGCTCGAAAGGGAAGGAGCACCATTTGGCTGGAATTGAGATTGGATGCCATGTTGCATTTGGAGAGCCCCTGATGTGCCTAAACAGTGGAAACCCCCCACAAATGACCCCATTTGGGAAAGTAGACCCCCTAAGGAACTTATCTAGATCTTTGGTGAGCAATTTGAACCCCCAAGTGCTTCACACAAGTTTATAACGTAGAGCCGTAAAATTTAAAAATCATATTTTTTCCACAAAAATGATCTTTTCACCCCAATTTTTATTTTTCCAAGAGTAACTTTAAAGACTCCAAAAGTTATTGTGCAATTTGTCCTGAGTGCGCTGATACCCCATATGTGGGAGTAAACCACTGTTTGGGTGCATGGCAGAGTTTGGAAGGGAAGGAGCGCCGTCTGACTTTTTCAACGCAGAATTGGCTGGACGCTATGTCGTGTTTGGAGAGCTCCTGATCTGCCTAAACAGTGGAAACCCCCATAAATGACACCATTTTTGGGAAACTAGACCCCTCAAGGAACTTATCTAGATGTGTGGTGAGAACTTTGAACCCCCAGGTGTTTCACTAAAGTTTATAACGTACAGCCGTAAAATAAAAAATCTTTTTTTTTTTTTTTTTACAAAAATGATATTTTCGCCCCCAGTTTTTTATTTTCCCAAGGGTAACAGAAGAAATAGGACAAATTGCACAATAACTCTTGGGGTCCAGAGTACGCTGATACCCCATATGTGGGGGTAAACTACTGTTTGGACGCATGGCAGAGCTCAGAAGTGAAGGAGCACCGTTTGACTTTTTCAACGCAGAATTGGCTGGAATTGAGATCAGACGCCATGTCACATATGTAGAGCCCCTGATGTGCCTAAACAGTGGAAACCCCCCAATTCTAACTCCAACCCTAACCCCAACACACCCCTAACCCTAGTCCCAACCCTAACCACAAACCTAACCCTAACACACCCCTAATCCCAACCCTAACCCTAATCCTAACTTTAGCGCCAACCCTAACCCTAACTTTAGCCGCAACCCTAACCCTAACCCTAATGGGAAAATGGAAATAAATTCATTTTTTTTATTTTATTATTTTTCCCTAACTAAGGGGGTGATAAAAGGGGGTCTAATTTACTATTTATAGCGGGTTTTTATGATTGGCAGCTGTCACGCTAAAATACGCTTTTTATTGCAAAAAATAGTTTTTTGCATCGCCACATTTTGAGAGCTATAATTTTTGCATATTTTGGCCCACAGAGTCATGTGCGGTCTTATTTTTTGCGGTACGAGTTGACGTTTTTATTGGTACCATTTTTGAGCACGTGACATTTTTTGATCGCTTTTTATTTCGATTTTTGGGAAGTTAGAATGAACAAAAATCAGCAATTCATGAATTTCTTTTGGGGGAGGTGTTTATACCGTTCCGCATGTGGTAAAATTGATAAAGCAGTTTTATTCTTCGGGTCAGTACGATTACGGCGATACCTCATTTATATCTTTTTTTTATGTTTTGGCTCTTTTATAGAATAAAAACAATTTTATATAAAAAATAATTATTTTTGCATCGCTTTATTCTGCGAGCTATAACTTTTTTATTTTTTCGCTGATGATGCTGTATGGCGGCTCGTTTTTTGCGGGACAAGATTACATTTTCAGCGGTACTATGTTTATTTATATCGGTCTTTTTGATCGCGTGTTATTCCACTTTTTGTTCGTCGGTATGATGATAAAACATTGATTTTTTGGTTTGTTTGGTTTTTTTTTTTTTTTTTTTTTAAGGGTTTCGCTAAAGGGGTTAACTAGTGGGACAGTTTTATAGGGGGGTCGTTACGGACGCGGCGATACCAAATATGTGTACTTTTATTTTGTTTTTTTTATTTACAGGAAGAAATGAATTTATTGGGGAAATATTTTTTTTTTTTTTTTTAATTTATTTTGGATTTTTTTTTTAAAACATGTTTATTTTTATTTTTTTAACTTTTTTACTTTGTCCCAGGGTGGGACATCACTGTATTTTAGCAGATCGCTGGTGTGACAGTGTGCACAGCACACTGTCACACCAGCGATATCTCAGGCAGTGCAGGACGCTTCCTCATCGCCTGCTCTCAGCAGGCACTGAGGAAGCCGCCTCCCTCCAGGACCCCGGCGCCATCTTGGATCCGGGTCCTGGGAGGGAGGAAGCCCTCAGAACAACGCGATCACATCGCGCTGGTCTGAGGGTCTTAGGGGGGCGCGCAGGGAGCCCTCTCCCTGTGCGATGCTCCCCTGTGCCCCCAGTACACCGCGATCATGTTTGATCGCGGTGTGCTAGGGGTTAATGTGCCGGGAGCGGTCCGTGACCGCTCCTGACACACAGTCACTGTCAGCTGTGATAATCAGCTGACACCCGGCGGCGATTAGCTGCGCTACCTCTGGGAGCGCAGCTGATCGCCTATGACGTACTATCCCGTCCATGGTCAGATTGGCACTGGTTTCATGGACGGGATAGTACGTCTAATGTCAGAGAGGGGTTAATACCAAAAAAAAAATATTATTTTATGAAATAATTCATTTATCAAAACCAAAATGAAAAAAAAATAATTGTTTTATAAATTATTTATGTACCGTATATACTCGTGTATAAGCCAAGATTTTCAGCACCTTTTTTCGTGCTGAAAATGCCCCCTCGGCTTATACACGAGTCATAGGGCAGAAACCAGCGGGGGAGGGGATGCCGCGGCAGGAGCCGGTGGCTGGGACATCATACTCGCCCCTCCCCGTGCCATCGCTGAACGTCCCTGCAATCCTGCGTTCTCCCCGGCTTCCTGCAGCTCTCCAGCACTGAGCGGTGATGTAATACCGCTCATTAAGGTCATGTAATATGGGCGTGGCCTCCATATTTATGGGCTTAATAAGCGGTATTACATCACCGCTCAGTGCTGGAGAGCTGCAGGAAGCAGGGGAGAACGCATGATTGCAGGGACGCTCAGCGATTGCACGGGGAGGGGTGAGAATGATGGAGGAGATGACAAGGAGCACCGAGCAGGACGGGGGGGGAGAACGGAGGACAGGGGAAGCATGGAGGAGGACGGGGGGGAGAATGGAGGACAGGGGAAGCATGGAGCAGGATGGGGGGGGGAGAACGGTGGACGGGGGAAGCATGGAGGAGGACAGGGGGAGAACGGAGGACGGGGGAGGCATGGAGGAGGACAATGAGCACGGAGCAGGACGGGGGGAGGATGGAGGGCACAGAGGAGCACGGAGCAGGACGGGGGGAGAGGATGGAGGGCACAGAGGAGGACGGAGAAGGAATGGGGAGCACAGCGGAGGACGGAGCAGGAGGGGGGAGTACAGAGGAGAATGGGGGAGCACAGAGCTGGATGGGGGAGCAAGGAGCAGGACGGGGGCAGCACAGAGCAGGAGGGCAGTTTATACACCTGGCTTATACACGAGTCAATAAGTTTTCCCAGTTTTTTGTGGCAAAATTAGGGGGGTCGGCTTATACACGGGTCGGCTTATACACGAGTATATACGGTAACTTATATTTTAGCTTTATACAATATATTTGTTTGAAGATGTGTACCATCTATGTAACCATTAAAAATAAAAATAACATTGAATATCATAAAATTATCCTTTGGGGAAAAAGGAAAAAAATAATAATCTAAATGTAGATTTTCTTGATAAACCATTTTGTTGTGTGATTACACTTATCCACAATTAAATAAAAAAAATAATTACTAAAGGAATATATGTTGAGTAGATAACATTTCATTATGTATCTTAATATTCTAATAATTTAACTGATTTGTATTATTTCTCATAAAAACAAGGTTTTTGGTTTTCTCGCATACCATGAATTGTGAAACTTCTTTCATACATCACACATACATTACTCTTAGCTTATATTTACTCTTAGCAGCTGATCATACACGCATCTGTCATCTGTCATTCAGACTGTGACACGGATAAAAGTTAGAGGTAGTAATACATGTATATTAACACAAATAATTGTATCCTAATTATCAATGCGCATTGTAAACTACTAAATTTAATATCTTAATATTTCTTTGAATATTCCCCAAATACACATACTTTGTAAACCATTCTATAGATAGAAGGACTCATAAGAAAATTAGGTATGAGCTGTATAGCTATACTTCATACAAGGGTTTGCAAACTGTAATTGTATCCGAACCCTGGAACTTAAGAGGCCTAAAAAAAATTATTTGACTTGCAAAGGGTGAGCTCTCAAAAATTCTTTTCACAAGAGCTTTAAGTTGCAACCACTGAAATAGGGGTATATGGTAATCGCCTTATTATTAGAACAGTTGAAATGTCACATGTGTGACTGTCATGCAGTAAGAACATATTCCCATGAAAATAAATAACTGCAAAATGTTAGCAACACACAAAAACTAAATTTAGATTCAGTTAGTTATATATTATTTCCTTTTAAGTGTTAACTGTATAAAATAATGCAGTTATTACAAATTCCTGTGTAAATAAAGACATAAATCCATGTAAGAGAATTTTTTCCGATTAAGTCCTACTTTGAAGTGAAAATTCTAAGGATAAATAAGAGATAAGGTTAAATATCATATTCATCAAGAAACAAAACAATTGCAATATCTTATACATATATATGTATTGGCTTTAATGTAATTCTAAATATTATTACTGTAGTTTATTTTAATTATCACTATACATATAAAAATACAGTTATACAATCTCTACTTATACAAGTATACTATATATACTGTATGAATATATGTTTCCACAAAAACTGTAGAACTACAGAATTATATTTATAAAATAATTACAAGTAACTGAACAATATATTGTATATCACTTTTACACAACATATAATTTAATTTTCAGTCAATTCCTAAACCAAATCTTATTTCTTTGTCAAAAATGTCCTTAAAAGCTCTTTTTATCATTCCTTTTCTTAATGATTGTTTGAGCAGCTCCGATAATGAGCTGTAAACTGAAGACTCAGTTATGTCACTCTCAGAAATCACCTGTTTCTGTCTGTCAATGTCTGCCATTTGTCTCTTTACAGAGAGGTCTGAACTTTGCATTTTTAACTCTTTCTGTAAAATGGACTCTTGGATCACTTGGTAAGGCTTATAACAAATATGTAATTTTCTTCTTACGTCATAGATTTGATTACGGGGATGACTCAGTTTAGGAGATTTTGACACTGGTTTTTGAAAAGATTTTACTCTGTCTAATTTTACAAAATTATCATGACTTATTTTCCTTTCACGATTCTCATGTTTTCTAGCAAAATCAAGGAATTGCGCACATTCAAATGAAGAATTTTTTTGTGACGCAATAACACGAGATACAGAATTTAGGAATCCAAATTTGTCCACAAAATAATTTATCATTGATTGTGTTTTGACATTGATAATGACAGTTTTGTACAACCTTTCAAATATGGACATGAATGTAAAAGTACATTCTTTCCGACCAATCCTTAATTTTTGAAGAATATCAATATCTGGACAATTTTCATTTAATGCACAGAAAATCAGAATTTTCAGTCTGTCTTTATCATTTAGATCTCCATGTAAGTCGTTATCACAAGACAATTTTAATGTTAAGCGTCTGGAAAAGGTTGCAGAAAGCCACAATTTAAATAATTGATTTTTCTCGTCATTACTTAACCCCTTAACGACCGCCGATACGCCTTTTAACGGCGGTCATTAAGGGTACTTAAACCACAGCGCCGTTAATTAACGGCGCTGTGGAAAAAGTGAATAGCGCCCCCCAGAGGCGCATTTTCTCCGGGGTCTCGGCTACCGGGGTAGCCGAGACCCCAGAGAACATGAATTGGGTCGGTTTTTACCGACACCGATGTTGCGATCGCCGTTATTAACCCTATAACGGCGACCGCAAAAAAAAAAAAGTTGTGCCATTTAATTTCTCTGTCCTCTGATGTCATCGGACATCAGAGGACAGAGAAAAAGGGTCCCCGGGACCCCCATGTGTCCCCCGAACCCCTGCATGTGGCCCCAGGGCCCTCCGGTGTCCCCCGGTGCCGGCGCGATGAAGTAAATGGCGGGCGCATGCTCAGTGCGCCCGCCGCTATGTGCCGCTATGTGCTGGGGGGATGGGCAAATATTCTCTGGGGTCTCGGCTACCGAGGGTAGCCGAGACCCCAGAGAACATGATCCGGGTCGGTATTCACCGATCCCGGTGTTGCGATCGCTTCTATGCAAGCATAGACGCGATCGCAAAAAAAAAAAAAAAAAATGATTTCGCTCCCCTCTGATGTGATCGCACATCAGAGGGGAGAAAATGAGGGTCCCCAGGTCCCCCGATCGCCCCCCCTATACTTACCGGTGTCCTCCGTCCTCCTCGAGGCCCCAGGAACCCGGCGTCTTCTTCCTGCACAAAAAAAATGGCGGGCGCACGCGCAGTGCGCCCGCCGATCTGCTTGGCGGCAGATTCAAAAAAAAGTTTCATTCATTCTCCAGAAAGTGCATTTTGATCACTGTGATAAACTATCACAGTGATCAATATAAAAAAAACAGTACATAACCCCCCCATTTATCACCCCCTTAGTTAGGGACATATAATAAAAAATAGAAATTATATTTATTTTCATTTTTCGGTTAGGGTTATAATTAGGGTTAGGGTTAGCATTAGGGTTAGGGTTATAATTAGCGTTAGGGTTAAGCCGGGTTCATACTGCGTTATGGCAGTCCGTTAGACGGACTGCGTTACACCGCGGTGTAACGCAGTCCGTTAACGCTGCCATTCACCCCCATTTGAGGGCGCATCGCGACGCATGCCGTAAAGCGGCATGCGTTCGCGACGTGCCATCATCCAGTGACGGAGCCTCGGACGCGGGCTGCAGCGTTTGGGCTCCGTCACTGCTAGCGCAGATGAATCATCTGCTGATTCCTCTGCGCTAGCGGGTATAGTATAACGCGATCGCATTATGCTATACCGTTACCAGCCCGTCAACGCTATGTGTTGAACGGGCTGGTAAAACGCAAAATGAACCTAGCCTTAGGGTTATGGTTATAATTAGGGTTAGAGTTAGGGTTAGGGTTACAATTAGGGTTAGGGTTAAAATTAGGGTTAGGGTTACAATTAGAGTTAGGGTTACAATTAAGGTTAGGGTTACAATTAGGGTTGGAATTAGGGTTGGGATTTAGGTTAGGATTAGGGTTGGGATTAGGGTTAGGGGTGTGTTGGGATTAGGGTTGGAGCTAGAATTGAGGGATTTCCACTATTTAGGCACATCAGGGGGTCTCCAAACACGACGTGGCGTTCAAAAAGTCAAATGGCGCTCCCTCCCTTCCGAGCCCTGCCGTGCGCCCAAACAGTGGTTTACCCCAACATATGGGGTATCAGCATACTCAGGACAAATTGCCCACCAATTTTGGCTTTCTAATTTCTCCTGTTACCCTTGGGAAAATAAAAAATAGCTGGCTAAAAAAATCATTTTTGAGAAAAAAAATGATTTTTTATTTTCACAGCTCTGCGTTTATAAATTTCTGTGAAACACTTGGGGGTTCAAAGTGCTCACCACACATCTAGATAAGTTCCTTAAGGGGTCTAGTTTCCAAAATGGGGTCACTTGTGGGGGGTTTCCACTCTTTAGACACATCAGGGGGTCTCCAAACACGACGTGGCTTTCAAAAAGTCAAATGGCGCTCCCTCCCTTCCGAGCCCTGCCGTGCGCCCAAACAGTGGTTTACCCCAACATATGGGGTATCAGCGTACTCAGGACAAATTGCACACCAATTTTGGGGTTCTAATTTCTCCTGTTACCCTTGGGAAAATAAAAAATAGCTGGCTAAAAAAATCATTTTTGAGAAAAAAAATGATTTTTCATGGCTCTGCGTTTATAAATTTCTGTGAAGCACTTGGGGGTTCAAAGTGCTCACCACACATCTAGATAAGCTCCTTGGGAGGTCTAGTTTCCAAAATGGTGTCACTTGCAGGGGTTTCTACTGTTTAGGTACATCAAGGGCTCTGCAAACACAACATGATGCCCGCAGAACATTCCATCAAAGTCTGCATTACAAAATGGCGCTCCTTCCCTTCCAAGCACTCCCATGCGCCCAAACAGTGGTTTCACCCCACATATGGGGTATCAGCGTACACAGGAAAAATTGCACAACAACTTTTTGGGTCCAATTTCTCCTGTTACCCTTGGGAAAATAAAAAAAATAGCGGACTAAAGAATCATTTTTGAGGAAAAAAATGATTTTTTATTTTCACGGCTCTACGTTTATTAATTTCTGTGAAGCACTTGGGGGTTCAAAGTGCTCACCACACATCTAGATAAGTTCCTTAAGGGGTCTAGTTTCCAAAATGGTGTGATTTGTGGGGGGTTTCGACTGTTTAGGCGTATCAGGGGCTCTCCAAACGCGACATGGCGTCCAATTTCAATTCCAGCCAATTTTGGTTTAAAAAAGTCAAACGGCGCTCCTTCCCTTCCAAGCCCTGCCGTGCGCCCAAACAGTGGTCCCATCCCACATATGGGGTATCAGCGTACTCAGGACAAATTGGACAACAACTTTTGTGGTCTAATTTCTCCTGTTACCCTTGGGAAAATAAAAAATTGGGGACTAAACGATCAGGTTTGTGGAAAAAATATGACTTTTTATTTTCATGCCCGGGAGTTATAAGCTTCTGTGAAGCACTTGGGGGTTCAAAGTGCTCACCACACATCTAGATAAGTTCCTTAGGGGGTCTAGTTTCCAAAATGGGGTCACTTGTGGGGGGTTTCCACTGTTTAGACACATTAGGGCCTCTACAAACGCGACATTGCGTCCAGCCAATTCTGAGTTGAAAAAATCAAACGGTGCTCCTTCCCTTCCAAGCTCTGCCATGCACCCAAACAGTGGTTTACCCCCACATATGGGGTATCAGCGTACTCAGGACAAATTGCACAAAAACTTTTGGGGTCTTGTTACCCTTGGGAAAATAAAAATTGGGGTGAACAGATCGTTTTTGTGGAAAAAATATGATTTTTTATTTTCACGGTTCTATGTTATAAACTTCTGTGAAGCACTTGGGGGTTCAAAGTGCTCACCACACATCTAGATAAGTTCCTTAGGGGGTCTAATTTCCAAAATGGGGTCACTTGTGGGGGGTTTCCACTGTTTAGACACATCAGGGCCTCTACAAACACGACATGACGTCCAGCCAATTCTGCGCTGAAAAAGTCAAATGTCGCTCCTTCCCTTGCGACCTCTGCCGTGCGCCCAAAAAGTGGTTTATCCCCACATATGGGGTATCGGCTTATTCAGGAGAAATTGCACAACAAATTTTGTGGTTCATTTTTTCTTTTAACAGTTGTGAAAATAAAAAAAAATAGGTTCCGAAGTAAAGTTTTTGCAAAAAAAGTTAAATGTTAATTTTTTCCTTCCACATTGCTTCAGTTCCTGTGAAGCACGTAAATGGTTAATAAACTTCTTGAATGTGGTTTTGAGCACCTTGAGGGGTGCAGTTTTTAGAATGGTGTCACTTTTGGGTATTTTCTATCGTATAGACCCCTCAAAGTGACTTCAAATGTGATGTGGTCCCTAAAATAAAAATGGTGTTGTAAAAATGAGAAATCGCTGGTCAACTTTTAACCCTTATAACTTCGTAAACAAAAAAAAATTTTGGTCCCAAAATTGTGCTGATGTAAAGTAGACATGTGGGAAATGTTATTTATTAAGAAATTTGTGTGACATATCTCTCTGATTTAAGGGCATATAATTTAAAGTTTGAAAATTGTTAAATTTTCAAAATTTTCGCCATATTTCCATTTTTTTCATAAATAAACACAAGTCATATCAAAGAAATTTTACCACTAACGTGAAGTACAATATGTCACGAAAAAACAATCTCAGAATCAGCGGGATTCGTTAAAGCGTTCCAGAGTTCTAACCTCATAAATTGACAGTGGTCAGAATTGTAAAAATTGGCCCTGTCATTAACCCTCTCTGCCATCAGACGTACTATTCCGTCCATGTGACCCTGGACCTAATTCCCATGGACGGAATAGTACGTCATGGGCGATCAGCTGCGCTCCCGGGGGGAGCGCAACTGATCGCCGCCGGGTGTCAGCTGATTATCACAGCTGACACCCGTGACTGTGTGTCAGGAGCGGTCACGGACCGCTCCCGGCACATTAACCCTTGGCAACACCGCGATCAAACATGATCGCGGTGTACCCGGGGCACAGGGGAGGATCGCGCAGGCAGGGGGCTCCCTGCGCGCTCCCCTGAGACCCTCAGAGCAGCGCGATGTGTCGCGCTGTTCCCAGGGTCCGTCTTCCCTCCAGGTCCCCGGATCCAAGATGGTGCCGGGGTCCTGCAGGGAGGCGGCTTCCTCAGTGCCTGCTGAGAGCAGGCGATGGGGAAGCCTGCAGCGATGCCAGAGCGATCGCTGGTGTGACAGAGTGCTGTGCACACTGTCACACCTGCGATCTGATAAAATACTGTGATGTCCCACCCTGGGACAAAGTAAAAAAAGTGAAAATAAAAAGTGTAAAAAAAAATCATAAAAAAAAAAAAAAAATATTCCCCAATAAATTCATTTTTTCCTGTAAATAAAAAAAACAAAACAATAAAAGTACACATATTTGGTATCGCCGCGTCCGTAACGACCCCCCCTATAAAACTGTCCCACTAGTTAACCCCTTTAGTGAACCCCTTAAAAAAAAAAAAAAACGAAGCAAAAAATCAATGCTTTATCATCATACCGCCGAACAAAAAGTGAAATAACACGCGATCAAAAAGACCGATATAAATAAACATGGTACCGCTGAAAACGTCATCTTGTCCCGCAAAAAACGAGCCGTCACACAGCATCATGAGCGAAAAAATAAAAAACTTATAGCTCGCAGAATAAAGCGATGCAAAAATAATGATTTTTTATATAAAATTGTTTTCATTCTATAAAGCGCCAAAACCTAAAAAAAATGATATAAATGAGGTATCGCCATAATCGTACTGACCCGAAGAATAAAACTGCTTTATCAATTTTACCACACGCGGAACGGTATAAACGCCTCCCCCAAAAGAAATTCATGAATTGCTGATTTTGTTCATTCTAACCTCCCAAAAATCGAAATAAAAAGCGATCAAAAAATGTCACGTGCTCAAAAATGGTACAAATAAAAACGTCAACTCGTCCCGCAAAAAATAAGACCTCACATGACTCTGTGGGCCAAATATGCAAAAATTATAGCTCTCAAAATGTGGTGATGCAAAAAACTATTTTTTGCAATATAAAGCGTCTTTTAGCGTGACAGCTGCCAATCACAAAAACCCGCTATAAATAGTAAATCAAACCTCCCTTTATCACCCCCTTAGTTAGGGAAAAATAATAAAATTAAAAAAATGTATTTATTTCCATTTTCCCGTTAGGGTTAGGGTTGCAGCTAAAGTTAGGGTTAGGGTTGGCGCTAACGTTAGTATTAGGGTTAGGGTTGGCGCTAACGTTAGGATTAGGGTTGGGATTAGGGTTATGTGTGTGTTAGGGTTAGGTTTGTGGTTAGGGTTGGGACTAGGGTTATTGGTGTTTGGGGTTAGGGTTGGAGTTAGAATTGGGGGGTTTCTGCTGTTTAGACACATCAGGGGCTCTCGAAATGTGACATGGCGTCTGATCTCAATTCCAGCCAATTCTGCGTTGAAAAAGTCAAATGGTGCTCCTTCACTTCTGAGCTCTGCCATGCACCCAAACAGTAGTTTACCCCACATATGGGGTATCAGCATACTCTGGACCCCAAGAGTTATTGTGCAATTTGTCCTATTTCTCCTGTTACCCTTGGGAAAATAAAAAAACTGGGGGCGACAAAATCATTTTTGTAAAAAAAAAAAATGATTTTTTTTTTTTTTTTTACGGCTGTATGTTATAAAACTTCTGTGAAGTATTTGGGGCTTCATAGCGCTCACCACACTTCTAGATAAGTTCCTTGTGGGGTCTATTTTCCAAAATGGGGTCACTTGTGGGGGGTTTCCACTGTTTAGGCGCATCAGGGGCTCTCCAAATGCGACATGACGCCCCCAGACCATTCCATCAAAGTCTGCAATCCAAAACGTCACTACTTCCCTTCCGAGCCCCGACGTGTGCCCATACAGTAGTTTTCTCCCACATATTGGGTATCAGCGTACTCAGGACAATTTGGACAACAACTTTTGGGGTCCAATTTCTCCTGTTACCCTTGTGAAAATAAAATATTGGGGGCGAAAAAATCATTTTTGTAAAAAAAAAAAAAAAGGATTTTTTATTTTTACGGCTGTACGTTATAAACTTCTGTGAAGCACTTCGGGGTTCAAAGTGCTCACCACACATCTAGATAAGTTCTTTGTGGGGTCTATTTTCCAAAATGGGGTCACTTGTGGGGGTTTCCACTGTTTAGGCGCATCAGGGGTTCTCCAATGCGACATGACGCCCCCAGACCATTCCATCAAAGTCTGCAATCCAAAACGTCACTACTTCCCTTCCGAGCCCCGACGTGCGCCCATACAGTAGTTTACTCCCACATATTGGGTATCAGCGTACTCAGGACAAATTGGAAAACAACTTTTGGGGTCCAATTTCTCCTGTTACCCTTGTGAAAATAAAATATTGGGGGCGAAAAAATCATTTTTGTAAAAAAAAAAAAATTTTTTTATTTTACGGCTGTACGTTATAAACTTCTGTGAAGCACTTTGGGGTTCAAAGTGCTCACCACACATCTAGATAAGTTCCTTGAGGGGTCTAGTTTCCAAAATGGTGTCATTTGTGGGGGGTTTCCACTGTTTAGGCAGATCAGGAGCTCTCCAAACACGACATGGCATCCAGCCAATTCTGCGTTGAAAAATATGGGGTATCAGCGCACTCAGGACAAATTGCACAATAACTTTTGGAGTCTTGTTTCCCTTGGGAAAATAAAAATTGGGGTGAAAAGATCAATTTTGTGGAAAAAATATAATTTTTTAATTTTACGGCTCTACGTTATAAACTTGTGTGAAGCACTTGGGGGTTCAAATTGCTCACCAAAGATCTAGATAAGTTCCTTAGGGGGTCTAGTTTCCCAAATGGGGTCATTTGTGGGGGGTTTCCACTGTTTAGGCACATCAGGGGCTCTCCAAATGCAACATGGCGTCCAATCTCAATTCCAGCCAATTTTGGTTGGAAAAAGTCAAATAGTGCTCCTTCCATTCCGAGCTCTGCCATGCGCCCAAACAGTGGTTCCCCCCCACATATGGGGTATCAGCGTACTCAGGACAAATTGGACAACAAATTTTGTGGTCCAATTTCTCCTGTTACCTATGGGAAAATAAAAAATTAGTGACTAAGAGATAATTTTTGTGGGAAAAAAAAATAGGATTTTTTATTTTCATGCCCGGGCATTATAAACTTGTGTGAAGCACTTGGGGGTTCAAAGTGCTCACCAAAAATCTAGATAAGTTCCTTAGGGGGTCTAGCTTCCAAAATGGGGTCACTTGTGTGGGGTTTCCACTGTTTAGGCTCATCTGGGGCACTACAAACGGAACATGACCCCCATCAATGTTTGCATTCCAAAACGTTACTGCTTCTTTTCCAAGCCCTGCCGTGCGCCCAAACAGTTTCCCCCCCCCCCCCACATATGGGGTATCAGCGTACTCAGGACAAATTGGACAACAAGTTTTGGGGTCCAATTTCCTTGGCAAAAATCAAAAATTTGGGACTAAAAAATCATTTTTGTGGAAAATTGTTTTTTTTTTTTTTCACACCCAGGCATTATAAACTTTTGTGAAACACTTTGGGGTTCAAAGTGCTCACAACAGATCTAGATAAGTTCCTTAGGGGGTCTAGTTTCCAAAATGGTGTCACTTGTGGGGGTTTTCCACTGTTTAGGCGTATCAGGGGCTCTCCAAACACGACATGGCGTCCAATCTCAACTCCAGCCAATTTTAGTTTGAAAAAGTCAAACGGCGCTCCTTCCCTTACGAGCTCTGCCGTGTGCCCAAACAGTGGTTTTCCCCCACATATGGGGTATTGGCGTACTCAGGAGAAATTGCACAACAACTTTATCTGTCCATTTTCTCCTTTTACCCTTGTGAAAATAAAAAAAAGTTTGTAAAAGATCATTTTTGTGGCTAAAAAGTTAAATATTAATTTTTTCCATCCACGTTGCTTCAGCTCCTGTGAAGCACCTGAAGGGTTAATAAACTTCTTGAATGTAGTTTTGAGTACCTTGAGGGGTGCAGTTTTTATAATGGTGTCACTTTTGGGTATTTTCTGCCATATAGACCCGTCAAAGTGACTTCAAATGTGAGGTGGTCCCTAAAAAAATGGCTTTGTAAATTTTTATTGTAAAAATGAGAAATCTCTGGTCAACTTTTAACCCTTCTAATTTCCTAACAAAGAAAAATTTTGGTTCCAAAATTGTGCTGATGTAAAGTAGACATGTGGGAAATGTTATTTCTTAACTATTTTGTGTGACATATTTCTCTGTTTTAAGGGAAAAAAAATTCAAAGTTTGAAAATTGCAAAATTTTTAATATTTTCGCCATATTTGCGTTTTTTTCAAAAATAAACGCAAGGTATATCGAAGAAATTTTACCACTAACATGAAGTACAATATGTCACGAGAAAACAATCTCAGAATCGCGAAGATCCGTTGAAGCGTTCCAGAGTTATAACCTCATAAAGAGACAGTGGTCAGAATTGTAAAAATTGGCCCGGTCATTAACGTGCAAACCACCCTTGGGGGTGAAGGGGTTAAGCTGCAAAATGGCTCTGTCACTAAGGGGTTAAATCAAGCTTATCAACAACACTCTCGAATATTTCAGAATTTCTGCACACATGGATTTTGATATCATATGCAGGAATGATTTTGCATAGTTTTAACAAATTTTTCCTAACTTTAATTTGGAGTTGGGCCTCTGAATTGTCTTCTATTTTTGGTGGCCTTTGTACATCTGTCCCTCTTATGTCATCTACATCAGTTCTGAAGTCTCCTCCTATGTTTCCTCCTACATTAGTTCTGAAGTCTCCTCCTATGTTTCCTCCTACATTAGTTCTGAAGTCTCCTCCCATGTTTCCTACATCTTTAGTTCTGAAGTCTCCTCCCATGTTCGCTCCATCTTTAGTTCTGAAGTCTCCTCCCACATTTCCACCATCTTTTTTTACATCATCAGAGACAAGGTCACCTTGAGTAGCCATTACAGACACATGTCCCACATCTTGCTCAATTTCCTCATTACAGTCAATCTCGGGAACATCACTAGTATCATCTGACACTATTTCTACACAGTCATTTTTAGATTTCTTTGATACAAACTTGTGAAATACGTCAACCAACTGTAAAATATTTTTCAATTTCTCTCTTTCTCTATTAAAGGACACCAGCTTAGATTCTAGCTTTAGATTTTCCATTTCACATTCTGCATATAAGCTGAGCCATAAAACTTCTAAATTAGACTGATCTACAGACATAAATTTCAGTCTACTTTGCTTAGAAAAAGAAGTAATGACATCCATTGTTTCTTACCTTGAAATATCTCAGCTTGTAGTTCCTTTCTTGGACAACACTGGCCTCTTGTCATCAGCACATCTGATTCCTGTAGTATGTCTGGCAACTCTTAGTCCTCTTTCATAGGTTCTTTTCTGATCCTTGTGACGTGAAATAGTGGAATTCTTGAGACTTGGACAACAGGTGTCTTTAGCAAACCTCACCTCCCCCGTGTACAAGGGAAAGAATCCACTAAAAATAGCACAGAATCAGAACTGTCTGGCTCGCCATTTTGTTAAAAATGCTTATTTTAAGTATATTTTTACCAGGACTTGTTACCAGATGCGATACTCTGAGGAAAATATCACAATGTTTCTTATAAAAAAAATGTAGTGGTTTATTGGACTGTCCACCAAAAAAACATCATTTAGGAAAACATAAAATGAGTGAAATAGTAACGAAGAGATTGTCCATAGCCAAAGCTTATACACTTCTTTCCTTAGTGTCCTGAATGGTAAATGACATTCTGTCTGTCAGCAGCGCTGGTCTAAGGAAGCAACACGTGGTTACTTAGCAGCTGTCCATTCACCTTAGTGTTCCTGTAAAATGTTCCATGTGTCTGAAGAGAGCCACCCCCTCCCTTTGTGTAGTCATTATATATATGTCCCTTAGATCACGTGGTCTCTATATATGGAGTTGCCACTTTACCATACAGAAATAGCATATGTAATGTCAGCTGAAAGTCAATGTACTTGGTACAGAATTGAGTGTAGAATAAATCCATAACCAATAATTAATATTTAACAGAAAGCGCAGGGCGATTTCTATTATAGGGCTAGTTGTGGACTGCCCTTGTTAGGGCGGGAGTTTGGGGGATAGTCCATTGATAGCCCCTTAGGGAATGACGGGATAGTCTTCCCGCTAAATTCATCAGGGATCCGGTATTTTCTATGTGATTCCTGTAAAGGCTCCCGCCGGTTCCTCATGTGAATGGTGAGATCGTTCCATTTTTTATTCTCATCATATACTGTTTGAATTTTTCACATTTATCTATTTCATTGTGTGTTATATATGTGTTTCCTTGGTTACAACCTTTGAATTTTGGAGGGTATTCATTTTACATTCCCCCATTTGGTTGCACCTTGGTACTTTGTTGCCACTTTATGATTAGTAGTGGCTAACTAGATCCTTAGTGAAGTTGCTTATTTCAGGCTCCTAACTCTAAGAATATATGTACTATTCACTGAGTCGATAGCATCTTCTATTGTTTTTATTGGGTGACTCACTTTATTTGTGGTTTTATTTACTTTCATTAAAAGTTATATTTTATGATTCACCTTGCTGTATCCTACATGGATTCACTACACTCCATAAATTACATTATGTTTTCAATCCAAAGGAATTCAGATTACTGCACAATCTCTCATGAAATGGGGGTGCTAATACTTTCTCTACTCTTCTGGTTAGGACTCCAATGGTTCACCATAAATGAGTGTAAATCTGGTTTAATGTTGTAGTTCTTCCCCCGAACATGCTTTGTTGTTGGGGATGTAACATGCAATACAAAAAATGTTGTTAATACGTTCATTCTGTATATACAGTAGTTTGATTGCTGTCGAATCGGCCTGCCTCACTTATGTGAGTCTGTATCTCCGTGGTAGTCTTTTAAAAAAGGTCTCCATTGCCTCTTCCGAATGCCAGAGATCTAAATTTCAGACACCTCAGGTCTGCAGTATTCTAAAAAGTTCTTTATGAATGTCTAATATTTCTTCTTGAAAGTCATCTGATAGAAAATATTGGCCCTTAAGATAGTTCAGATTACCAAGAGCCACGGAGCCACATACTGTAATTACCCCAGAGAGGTTTTACCACTAGTTACTTATTTTTTCTCTGATGAAGACTGTTGAGTTTGATCATTTCGCTACATGTGTTATTGTCTATAGTCACAGTTTTTGACTACAGTAGTTTGTGCCCAAAATACTCTGATTTAACCACTTCTCGCAGCCAGTTTTGTGTTCCTAATCAGGGCCCGTTTTTCAAATCTGATGTGTGTCACTTTATGTGGTGATAACTTTGTTTCCTATAATTCTTTGTGAAGAATTCCAGAGAACCTTACCAATTATTTTCTAACTTCTCTTGAATTCGACAAAACCCTACAGAACACTACTGTCAGGTTAAGAAAGGAAGGAGCGACATTTATCTATTTGAATGCAGATCTTGCTGGAATAGTTTGCAGACACAAAGTAATGGGGGCACTGTTTGTGGTTACCTGTCCGATCAAAAGATGGCCAACATGAACATGCTTGTCACTATTCCCCCCCCCCTCCCGCCGTCACCAGTCTGTGATGGAGCTTACAAAGTCACAGTTCTCTGGCGCCCCCTTACCCTCAGATCAGTCAAGGAACTGAGTAGTCGCTGAAGAGGCTGTACTGTCACATACTGATTATCGAGGCACTCTACAGTGAGGGAGGTATATATATCACCAATCCCAGGCCAGGAATATATATATATATATATATATATATAAACCTCCGGTCCGTCACTGCCAGGATCCCCCAATAACACCAAAGCGGTATACTGCCACCAGTTCCTCGTTAGAAATAAGCCCGGTCCGTGCACAAAAGACAGCAGGGGGTCCCAGCTCTTTTTTTCCTCGCATTAATTAATACGGGGCCTCTAATTCTCTGGCAATATGGCAAGGTCCTGTTCTTTTGAGGAATTGTGCGTTTGTCTCATAGGTGGGGGCCACAGTTCAGGAGCAGGGGGAGAGGGAGAAGTCTGGATAATATATTGGGCCTGAAATTAATAAATCAAAATGGTGTCTCATTCATCCCTCACAACTATCTACTCCATTTTTCAGATCCCAGGGATTGCTTTGTTCATAATCCCTTAACCCGTCTACATGGATCTGGACTTATACAGGGACCCCTAGGCTTGGGCCACGGTGTTACGTGCTGTTAGGAGAGAAAATGCAAAATCAGAAAACGCAAGAGTAGTCAGTAAACGGGCCGGGGTCACAACAAGAAACAGATATTCAAGCCGATAACTGAGCACAGAGGAATGAACCAGAGGAGAACAAGCTGTATCTGGCAGCTTCCACCAGTATACTTCGAGCATTAGTAGGATGTGGTGCTTTCCAGTTGTCTGAAGTAGGTAGCAGATTACTTCAGCTGGACAGCACACACACCTGTACTGCCAAACAAGTTGGTACTACTGGTCCCAGGCACCCTTATCATATTGGCTGGACAGAGCTTCTGGTTTTGACGTCTCCATCACCAGTGCCACTCAAAAAATGGATAAGGTGGCACCCGGTGACAGAAAAAGACGTTGTAAGGGATGATCCGAAAGAAGATGGGACACACCGTTTGCAGAAGCCCTTATATGACAAAATCGCTGAAAACCAGAACAGTAGAAATCCCCATAAAGTTACTCCATTTTTGAAATTATAACCCTCAATTAATTTATAGGGGTAACAACTATTTTGACTCCACAGACACTTTTTGTAAATTAGCAAGCGGTGCATGTTGGAGAGTGAAAATTGCAAATTTGTCATTTTATTACCCAACACATAGTGCCCAGATTGTGCTCTAGGAGACACACACACTGTAAATTAAGTGGATTCTTCTCACTATGGTAATGATAAATACAGGGATCCCAAATATTGTTTGAGCAAACTACAAGGCTGAAAAGCGAGGGGGAGATTAGAGAGAACGTATTTTGCTGGATTGCTTTACATTTCAAGAGCCTTTGAGCTATTATTAATGTGGAAACCTCTGTTTTTCCACTCATGGACCTGAGTGGGGACTTGTTTTTTGTGAGATGAGTAGACGTTTTTATTGGTATTATTTTCACCTATACAACTGTGTTTGGCTTTTTATTCCATATTTTGGAGGCAGAATGAACAAACAGTTGAACACCACACTTTACTTGTTCATCCTATAAGGTTTTCTATTAGATGGTGAACTGTTATTGTCTTAGTGAATAATTCAATATTTTTACATAACTTGACATTTTTACTGACAGTTTAAGTAGAAATATTTCAAAATAAAAAATTCAGGGATATTTTATCCCTTGTTATGCAAATAACAAGCCTTGGATTACAAAAGAATTGAAACACTTACTAAACAAGAAAAAACTGGCATTTAAAATGAAGGATACTAAGAAACTGAAATTGATTCAAAGGGAATTAAAGGGGAAAATTAAGAATGCCCGTGAGGCGTTCCGAATTAAATTAGAAAATAAACTGTCACACAACAATTCCATGGAGGTGTGGTCGGGCATGAAACAGCTAACTGGGTTTAAGGCAAAGTCGGAGCATGGGGAAGTGGATCTGCCCTGGGCTAATGAAATGAATTAGTTTTTCAACAGATTCACCAGCACAAGCACAGTGTCATCAGAAATGGGGGATGGATCCGGGAAAAGATCTGCAGCATTGACATTGGGGGATAAGCTGCCTGCCTTAACTGTCTCCCAAAGCGACGTGAGAAGACAGTTTAGCAGTCTTGTTATTGGCAAAGCAGCTGGGCCTGATGGCCTCAGCCCACGTGTCCTCAGAGCATGTGCCAACCAACTGTGTACTGTCTTCCAGCACCTGTTTAACTGGAGCCTTCTATCACAGGGGGTACCAGAACTGTGGAAGACCACCTGCCTGGTGCCGGTTCCTAAGACTACTTTTCCAACTTCCCTACAAGACTATCGTCCAGTGGCCTTAACATCGCATGCTATGAAGTCCTTGGAGAGAATAATACTCGCCTACTTGTGCCCGAGGGTGAGGGCCTACACTGACCCCCTGCAGTTTGCGTACCAGCAGAGATTGGGGGTGGATGATGCTGTAGCGTCTCTGCTACATACAATGCATTCGTTCTTGGACAATGATGGAACTGCAGTGCGCGCTATGTTCTTTGACTTCTCTAGTGCTTTCAATACCCTACAGCCACTCTTACTACATAATAAGTTGACTGCTATGGCGGTAGATGAGGGGATGGTGAACTGGATAAGTGACTACCTGACAGACAGGCTGCAGTTTGTAAGGATGGGGGAGGTGGTATCTGGCAGTGTACGGAGCAGTGTTGGAGCCCCTCAGGGTACAGTGCTGTCACCCTTCCTCTTCTCATTGTATACAGCTGACTTTCAGTATAAATCTGATTTTTGTCACCTCCAAAAATTCTCAGATGACTCCGTGATTGTAGGGGGCATTGTGGGGGGCCGGGGGGAGGAGGAATATAGAAGGGTGGTTTCTGACTTTGTGGATTGGTGTCAGACTAACTGTCTAGAACTAAATGTAAAGAAAACCAAGGAGATGGTGGTGAGTTATAGAAGGAAAAAGGAAGATTACATACCAATCACGATTGCTGGCCAGGAGGTTGACATTGTTGAGAGCTACAAATATTTGGGGGTTCACCTTGACAGTAAACTCGATTGGAGGTGTCATACAGAAAAGGTTTACAAGAAGGGAATGAGCAGACTGTACTTTCTGCGGAAGCTCAGGTCGTTCAATGTGTGCAGTAAAATGCTGGAGATGTTCTACCAGTCCGTTGTAGCAAGCGCCATCTTTTTTGCTATCATTTGCTGGGGCAGTAGTGTGCGAGTAGCTGACGCTAATAAACTCAACAAACTTATCAAGAAGGCAAGCGCAGCTGTTGGCCTCCATATTGACTCTTTTGAGGAGGTATTGGAGGATAGAATTCAGAAGAAGTGTAGGGCAATAATGAACAATAACACACACCCACTATACGAGCTGTTCTTGAATCAGAAGAGCACATTCAGCAGCCGTCTAATCCTACTAAGGTGCAAGAAGGAGAAATTCAGGAAATCGTTTGTACCTACTGCTATGGGGATGTATAATAATTTCCTAAGGGTGGTAGAAAATAATGACTGATGGCTGGTGTACTAATGTCAATTAACATTATCTTATATATACCTGAACTACACACTTTTATTTATTATGTAATGTTGGTACACCTGTGCAAGATGTGTCCTATTTTATGTATTTTGTGTCCTATTTTATGTAATATTTTATGTACTGCTGTTTGTATTGCTGCTGTAATACTGTAATTTCCCCCCGGGATCAATAAAGTGTATCGTATCGTATCGTATCGTTATTCCAAAAAAAATAATTGTTTTCTTTTTTGGCAGATGTCTGTACCAAGAGATCAGAGGGACAGCTGACATCTTCAATTTTTAAATCGGATGATCTTGAGATTCCCCAGGATACAATTGAAGTGAATGCCATTATTCCAGATATACCATCATTCTTTCACAACAAAGATCTATCATCTGATCCTTTGAAACAGGTCCTACCTTCTGATTCATTATCAATTACTGAGGAAAATCAAAGTCACAAAATAAGCATTAAAAAACAAACTGCCCCTAATGGAAATAAGTCATTTTCACGTTCAGAATATGGAAATAGTTTTTACCTCGAAAACTCTTTTCTTGCACATCAAAAAATTCACACAGCTGAGAATAGATTTTGTTGTTCCAAGTGTGGGAGATGTTTTAGCCAGAAATCAGATCTTGTTAGTCACCAGAGAACTCACACAGGGGAGAAGCCATTTTCATGTTCAGAATGTGGGAAACATTTCAACCAGAAATCAGA
Organism: Oophaga sylvatica; assembly: GCA_033576555.1. NCBI lineage: Eukaryota > Metazoa > Chordata > Amphibia > Anura > Dendrobatidae > Oophaga > Oophaga sylvatica. The sequence continues at coordinate 19,540,939 of JARQOD010000003.1, forward strand.
TGTTGTTATACACCTACAAACCCACACAGGAGAGAAGCCTTTTTCATGTTCAGAATGTGGGAAATGTTTTAACCAGAAATCAAATTTTGTGAAGCACCAGAGAATTCACACAGGGGAGAAGCCTTTTTCATGTTCAGATTGTGAAAAATGTTTTACCCGGAAAGACCATCTTGATAGCCATCAAAGAACCCACACAGGGGAGAAGCCTTTTTCATGTTTAGAATGTGGGAAACGTTTTAACCAGAAATCAGATGTTGTAATACACAAAAGAACCCACACAGGAGAAAAGCCTTTTTCATGTTCAGTATGCGGGAAATGTTTTGTAGGTAAATCAAATCTTATCGCACATCAGAGAACTCACAATGGGGAGAAGCCTTTTTCTTGTTCAGAATGTGGGAAATGTTTTGCAAATAAGTCAAATCTTAATGCACATCAAAGAACTCACAATGGGGAGAAGCCTTTTTCATGTTCAGAATGTGGGAAATATTTTAACCAAAAAGCACATCTCGATACCCACTGGAGAATTCACACAGGGGAGAAGCCTTTTTCATGTCCAGAATGTGGGAAATGTTTTAACCAGAAATCAGATTTGGTTAAGCACCGGAGATCTCACACAGGGGAGAAGCCATTTTCCTGTTCAGAATGTGGGAAATGTTTTACAGATAAATCATATCTTATCGTACATAAGAGAACTCACACAAGGGAGAAACCTTTTTCCTGTCCAGAATGTGGGAAATGTTTTAACCAGAAATCAGGTTTGGTTAAGCACCGGAGATCTCACACAGGGGAGAAGCCATTTTCCTGTTCAGAATGTGGGAAATGTTTTGCAGATAAATCAAATCTTATCGTACATCAGAGAACTCACACAAGGGAGAAACCTTTTTCCTGTTCAGAATGTGGGAAATGTTTTGTGAGTAAATCATCTTTTCTTGGTCACCATAGCAGTCACACAGGGGAGAAGCCTTCTTGATGTTGTTAATGTGGGAAATCTTTTACATGGAAATAAACTCTTAATAAACATAAAAGAAGTCACACAGGGGTGAAGCCTTGTTTATGTTCAGTATGTTGAAAATGTTTTAGCAGAAAATTGAATCTTCTTCAAGAGTTGTACTTGTCATTCCTCATACTCGCCTCTTGTGGTAGGGCAATTCTAGCACCATTGGCGCTCACTTTCCCAGGGCACATGTGAGATTGTTGCATCACACGAGGCCTGCGCCCAATCGGTGCCATTTTCACCTTCCTCACCTTCGGAAGTATTGAACGTGAACAGGAAGCCTGTGCTGTAGCTGCTCTATGACTTCCTCTATTATTCTATATGTCTGAAGGTGGGGTCAGTGATGCCAGCACTGATTGGGACAGGGAGCATTTGATGTAATAACCTCACATGAGCCCCAGGAATGCATTGCTGAAACCGCTGGCATGGCATCATCACGGGAGGTGATTATAGCTTTTTTTTAACAGGACCAAACATGAGTAATGAGAAGGGCTTGTCCAGTTTAGTGGACAACCTCTGTAAAGATCACAAATCCCACATAGGGAAAAGCCATTATCATTATATAAGAACGCTAACCAGCTCACCGGTTTGTAGAAGCACGGATCCTCCGCTTGATCAAACGTGAAGATACATGAGAAAATGAAGGAAAAAGGGATCCAGCTTCAATAAAATCTTCATCTTTATTGATTCATAAAAACATGAATAATGGCATGCTCCTGGACAAGCTCAGGACAAGGCTACGCGTTTCGATCACAGGGATCTTTATCACAGCTGACATTCAGACAAAGGCACATATTTAAGACAAAGGAAGACCAATCACGATCAGAAAAAATGTCATGTGATTTTTGACAAGTCCTTTAACAATTTTCACATAACGAATAAAGAAAAAAAAAAAAAAAAAACAATATTTGCACAAATAAAATCAATGCAAAGAAATAAAATTAATAATGGAACATCAATTCGTTTCTTTTGTTGAGACCAAATGGATGTCTGGTATGTAGATTAAAGATCCAGAAAGCTTCACGTGTGAGGAGTCGCTGACGTGCATCTCCACCTCGGGCAGACAGGTTAACACTTTCAATACCTGTGACTTGGAAGGAAGAAACATTGCGAGCATGCTGAAAAATAAAATGTTTAGCAGCAGCAGAAATATTGCGATTCGAAGAAACATTCTTTACATCCTGCAAATGTTCAGCGATCCTGATTTTTAGTTTCCTAGTAGTGCAGCCTATATAAGATAAATTGCAAGTAGTGCACATAATTTTATATACCACATAGCATGAATTACAATTGATATATTTGTTAATGGTATAAATCGCAGTGCTGTCATTGTTTTCAAAGGTTTTCGTTACACAAACATATTTGCAAAGTGCACATCTATTGTGGCCACATTTATAAAAACCTTTTTGTTCTAACCACGATGTTTTATGAGAAGAGAAATTATTACTGAACATGCTTGGAGAAACTTTGTTACCAATAGATGGCGCTTTCCTTGAAACAACATTAATACCTGATAAAAGAATGTCAGCAAGAGAGGGATCTTCATATAAAATAGGCAGCGATCTCAAAATGATTTTTTTGATGTCCCCAAATTGAGGACTATATTGAGCACAAAAATATGGTTTCACTGCAAGATCATTTTTTTGTTGTCGCCCTCCACTAATGAGATCCTCTCTGTTTTTATTACTTACAATTGTTCGTGCTCTTTTTAATGACCATTTAGGATAATTTCTGTTTTTTAATTTTGTATCCACACAATTAAATTCCGTTTCCAAAGCTGTAGGATCGCTGCAGTTTCTCAAAATTCTGGTATATTCACCCAAAGGAATCGATTTAATAGTATGTTTGGGGTGACTGCTTGCTGCATGCAAGATAGAATTACCAGCACAAAGTTTGCTGAACGTTTTAGTAATAATAACAGAGTCATGTACCCCATATAAATCAAGATCCAAAAAAGAAATTTTGTTATGATGAAATTTATGAGTAAAATGTATGTTGAATGAATTAGAATTGATATAATCAATAAATCCGGATATGGCAGGTACATCACCACTCCAAATGATGAGTAAATCATCAATATATCTACCATACCAAGCAATCGAGTCAATAAATGGATTAGTAGCTGAAAAAATAAAAAAATATTCCCAATATGACATAACAAGATTAGCTAGGGATGGCGCGAATTTCGCACCCATCGCCACGCCAGATTTTTGTAAAAAAAATTTATTGTCAAATGAGAAAAAATTGTGGGTTAATAAAAATTGAATAACTTGTAAAATATAATTAATGAGATCCTGGGAATAATTACTGAATTTCGTTAAGACAAACTGCAGCGCTGTCATGGCAACATTGTAAGGTATACAGGTATATAAAGAAGTCACATCACAACATAACCAAGTATTTTCTTTAGACCAGATTTTCTTGGAAAACATTCTCAGCACTTCTTTAGAATCTTTAATATAACCAGGAGTGATTTGTACTAGTGGTTGAAGTAGTGAGTCAACCCATTCACCCAGATGTTCATTTAAAGATCCAATCCCTGAGACAATAGGTCTCATGGGGGGGATTTTCATATCCTTGTGAATTTTTGAGAGACCATGCATGATAGGGATAATAGGATGAGACACTGTGAGATAATCAATTTGTTTTTTGGTTAGAATGCCAAGGCTGAAACCCTCATTGATAATTTGGATAATCTCACTTTTAAATTTATCAGTGGGATTTGTATGGAGTTTTTCATATACATCACTGTCAGACAAGAGAGACATAATTTGAGAATGATAATCCTCTTTATTCAGGATGACTACCATGCCACCCTTGTCCGACATTTTAATTATTATATCTGACATACTTTTGATCTCATCTAATGCAGTTTTCTGGGCTTTTGTTAAATTGGAATGATTTCTGCTGCTGCCCATTTTAACCCTATCATGAAGGATTTTTAAATCCCTCTCTATCACCTCCTGGTATTTAGTCATGCAATCAGGCCTGGATTGAATGGGATAAAAAGAGGGATTTTTTGTTTTAAACACAGGTGCATGAATAATATCAGATTCATTATCATAGGAATGAGTAGACAAACTAAACAAAGTGTTGAGAGATACCTGTTCTCTGAAAGACAAGTCAGTAAATTCATTATTATATGTCAGCGACTCCTGCAAAGGGGTCTCATCAGAATGATTTAAAAAATGCTTTTTGATGGTAAGGTCTCGCATAAACTTATTGACGTCCAAAATAGTAGAAAAAATATTGAAATTCTGATCGGGCACAAAATTCAGACCTAAGGACAAAACATCTAATTGCGTTTTGGTAAAGTCTCGTGCAGATAAATTCAAGACATTATCATGGTTTCTTATTTGCGATAATTCTTCCTGCGGCGTGTAATCATGACATGATCTTTGTCGGTGTTTTCTGCCACCCCGCCTTTTACGTTTTTTGAATGACGAAAAAACTTTGTGGTGTGAACACTGTCATTAGAGGAAACACTCAGATTATTGTCAGATGAATCACACTCAGAGGATGTAAAACAGACATGTGGTTTAGATACTGGTTCATTGAGAGCATGGTTGCGTTTTAAAATAGATTTAGGAGTTCTATGACCCCGCTCCCAATGGCCCCAGTCATAGACTTTCTTGGTTGAATAGTCTCTTAGATCACGAGAAAATTTTCTTTTTTTCCGGTCCATGATATCCTTTTCTAGGCTAGAGACATTATCTTGCATTTTAGCCACAAGTGAGTCATACTGAGTCAACGATTTAAATTCAGTGAGCGCAGTATCTGCATCATTCATTTGTTTCTGAATATCCTCCAATTTATTACTCTCATATTTGACTATGAGTTGCATTAGTTTGGAAGAACAATTACTGAGTATCTGATTCCACTCTTCAATGAAAATGTCAGAAAAAATTGTAGTGGGGATTTTTTTAATACGAGCTGTGATCGAAACGCGTAGCCTTGTCCTGAGCTTGTCCAGGAGCATGCCATTATTCATGTTTTTATGAATCAATAAAGATGAAGATTTTATTGAAGCTGGATCCCTTTTTCCTTCATTTTCTCATGTATCTTCACGTTTGATCAAGCGGAGGATCCGTGCTTCTACAAACCGGTGAGCTGGTTAGCGTTCTTATATTTGTACTTTGATTACCGTGCCCCTGGTTTCATGCTCAATATTTTCAAGTATTTTGAAAGTGGACTCAGTCATTTAAGCTCAGGCACCAGCTTTATTATGGCATCTATTTTTGTTCAAGACAGATCTGTCAAAGCGGCACAAGTGTTTTCTGGTGATATTAACGAAATTCCAGACATGCCTGATCTGAATGAAAATATCAACAAAATGGAAAAACTTTTGCTTCAAGAAACAAAGTTGTGGTGGGATCATACTACCCTCCAAAATTATCTAGCTAAGGATATGATTCCAAGGGGGCTTCGTATTAAAAAAATCCCCACTACAATTTTTTCTGACATTTTCATTGAAGAGTGGAATCAGATACTCAGTAATTGTTCTTCCAAACTAATGCAACTCATAGTCAAATATGAGAGTAATAAATTGGAGGATATTCAGAAACAAATGAATGATGCAGATACTGCGCTCACTGAATTTAAATCGTTGACTCAGTATGACTCACTTGTGGCTAAAATGCAAGATAATGTCTCTAGCCTAGAAAAGGATATCATGGACCGGAAAAAAGAAAATTTTCTCGTGATCTAAGAGACTATTCAACCAAGAAAGTCTATGACTGGGGCCATTGGGAGCGGGGTCATAGAACTCCTAAATCTATTTTAAAACGCAACCATGCTCTCAATGAACCAGTATCTAAACCACATGTCTGTTTTACATCCTCTGAGTTGGATTCATCTGACAATAATCTGAGTGTTTCCTCTAATGACAGTGTTCACACCACAAAGTTTTTTCGTCATTCAAAAAACGTAAAAGGCGGGGTGGCAGAAAACACCGACAAAGATCATGTCATGATTACACGCCGCAGGAAGAATTATCGCAAATAATAAACCATGATAATGTCTTGAATTTATCTGCACGAGACTTTACCAAAACGCAATTAGATGTTTTGTCCTTAGGTCTGAATTTTGTGCCCGATCAGAATTTCAATCTTTTTTCTACTATTTTGGACGTCAATAAGTTTATGCGAGACCTTACCATCAAAAAGCATTTTTTAAATCATTCTGATGAGACCCCTTTGCAGGAGTCGCTGACATATAATAATGAATTTACTGACTTGTCTTTCAGAGAACAGGTATCTCTCAACACTTTGTTTAGTTTGTCTACTCATTCCTATGATAATGAATCTGATACCATTCATGCACCTGTGTTTAAAACAAAAAATCCCTCTTTTTATCCCATTCAATCCAGGCCTGATTGCATGACTAAATACCAGGAGGTGATAGAGAGGGATTTAAAAATCCTTCATGATAGGGTTAAAATGGGCAGCAGCAGAAATCATTCCAATTTAACAAAAGCCCAGAAAACTGCATTAGATGAGATCAAAAGTATGTCAGATATAATAATTAAAATGTCGGACAAGGGTGGCATGGTAGTTATCCTGAATAAAGAGGATTATCATTCTCAAATTATGTCTCTCTTGTCTGACAGTGATGTATATGAAAAACTCCATACAAATCCCACTGATAAATTTAAAAGTGAGATTATCCAAATTATCAATGAGGGTTTCAGCCTTGGCATTTTAACCAAAAAACAAACTGATTATCTCACAGTGTCTCATCCTATTATCCCTATCATGCATGGTCTCTCAAAAATTCACAAGGATATGAAAATCCCCCCCATGAGACCTATTGTCTCAGGGATTGCATCTTTAAATGAACATCTGGGTGAATGGGTTGACTCACTACTTCAACCACTAGTACAAATCACTCCTGGTTATATTAAAGATTCTAAAGAAGTGCTGAGAATGTTTTCCAAGAAAATCTGGTCTAAAGAAAATACTTGGTTATGTTGTGATGTGACTTCTTTATATACCTGTATACCTTACAATGTTGCCATGACAGCGCTGCAGTTTGTCTTAACGAAATTCAGTAATTATTCCCAGGATCTCATTAATTATATTTTACAAGTTATTCAATTTTTATTAACCCACAATTTTTTCTCATTTGACAATAAATTTTTTTTACAAAAATCTGGCGTGGCGATGGGTGCGAAATTCGCGCCATCCCTAGCTAATCTTGTTATGTCATATTGGGAATATTTTTTATTTTTTCAGCTACTAATCCATTTATTGACTCGATTGCTTGGTATGGTAGATATATTGATGATTTACTCATCATTTGGAGTGGTGATGTACCTGCCATATCCGGATTTATTGATTATATCAATTCTAATTCATTCAACATACATTTTACTCATAAATTTCATCATAACAAAATTTCTTTTTTGGATCTTGATTTATATGGGGTACATGACTCTGTTATTATTACTAAAACGTTCAGCAAACCTTGTGCTGGTAATTCTATCTTGCATGCAGCAAGTAGTCACCCCAAACATACTATTAAATCGATTCCTTTGGGTGAATATACCAGAATTTTGAGAAACTGCAGCGATCCTACAGCTTTGGAAACGGAATTTAATTGTGTGGATACAAAATTAAAAAACAGAAATTATCCTAAATGGTCATTAAAAAGAGCACGAACAATTGTAAGTAATAAAAACAGAGAGGATCTCATTAGTGGAGGGCGACAACAAAAAAATGATCTTGCAGTGAAACCATATTTTTGTGCTCAATATAGTCCTCAATTTGGGGACATCAAAAAAATAATTTTGAGATCGCTGCCTATTTTATATGAAGATCCCTCTCTTGCTGACATTCTTTCATCAGGTATTAATGTTGTTTCAAGGAAAGCGCCATCTATTGGTAACAAAGTTTCTCCAAGCATGTTCAGTAATAATTTCTCTTCTCATAAAACATCGTGGTTAGAACATAAAGGTTTTTATAAATGTGGCCACAATAGATGTGCACTTTGCAAATATGTTTGTGTAACGAAAACCTTTGAAAACAATGACAGCACTGCGATTTATACCATTAGCATGAATTACAATTGATATATTTGTTATGTGGTATATAAAATTATGTGCACTACTTGCAATTTATCTTATATAGGCTGCACTACTAGGAAACTAAAAATCAGGATCGCTGAACATTTGCAGGATGTAAAGAATGTTTCTTCGAATCGCAATATTTCTGCTGCTGCTGCTAAACATTTTATTTTTCAGCATGCTCGCAATGTTTCTTCCTTCCAAGTCACAGGTATTGAAAGTGTTAACCTGTCTGCCCGAGGTGGAGATGCACGTCAGCGACTCCTCACACGTGAAGCTTTCTGGATCTTTAATCTACATACCAGACATCCATTTGGTCTCAACAAAAGAAACAAATTGATGTTCCATTATTAATTTTATTTCTTTGCATTGATTTTATTTGTGCAAATATTGTTTTTTTTTTTTTTTTATTCGTTATGTGAAAATTGTTAAAGGACTTGTCAAAAATCACATGACATTTTTTCTGATCGTGATTGGTCTTCCTTTGTCTTAAATATGTGCCTTTGTCTGAATATGTCAGCTGTGATAAAGATCCCTGTGATCGAAACGCGTAGCCTTGTCCTGAGCTTGTCCAGGAGCATGCCATTATTCATGTTTTTATGAATCAATAAAGATGAAGATTTTATTGAAGCTGGATCCCTTTTTCCTTCATTTTCTCAAAGCCATTATCATACCTAGAGCATGAAAAATAAATTAGTGGAAAATCATATCTTTTTGATTATGAAAAATAATACTGGGAGAAATTATATGTTATTGACAAATTGTACAAAAATATATAACAGACAGTCATATCATTAAATGAAAAAGGGAAATTACTTTGGAACTTACCGTATTTTTTGGACTATAAGACACACTTTCAGCATGAAAAAATCTTGCTAATAAGTGAGTGCGTCTTATAGACAGGAGGCAGCTTCCTGTGATAGAGGAGAACGCTAGAGACAGTGTCCTTCCTGATTACAGAGAACTGCTCTCTCCTCCACACCCACTCTTATCTAACTGTAAAGTAGGACAGGAAGGTATGGGCCCTGCAGATCATGTAATTAATCAAATGACTTGGAAGGAACTACAAAGTGGAGTAATGTACTGCATATACAGTACATGTGGTTACAAATATGCCTCTGTAGCAGAGCTGTGTGTGTATGTAAAGATGAATATATAACAGAGCTTTGTGTATGTAAATGAGCGTATGTAGCGGAGATGTTTGTTTATATAAATGTGTGCGTGTAGCAGAACTGTGTGTATATAAATGTGCATATGTAGCAGAGCTTATGTTCCACCTGGCACCATTCATCCTATTACGAGTCGCCTGGGTCGTGCGCCCTACATATTGTAAATGGCAATCTCACCTCAATAGATAGATCATATAATCAATGTTGCAGTTGACACATTGTTTGATATGGAAGACTCTGGACTTCTCCCGTGTTTGAGGAAGAGAATACTAAACTCTCATGTAGTATCGAAGGCAATTTTTTGTACTACAATGGTAAGAGCACGCAGTCAGTGATGACCCAGATGGAACAAATGAGTGGGACCCCTGTGTTTTGCTTCATCTTTTTCTGCTGGGGGGTGTGGCAATGTTCCCGATAGGATGGGATCATTAATGAGGAGCGCCCAATATTTTGGCAGAATGCAGGTGCATCTCTTTTGGGTTTTCATTGGCTGTAAGCCATAATCATCAACATTAACAGAAATAAACACTTGAAATAGATCACTCTGTTTGTAATAACTCTATATAATATGAGTTTCACATTTTGTATTGAAAAATTTAAATAAATTAACTTGATGATATTCTAATTTTGTGAGAAGTATATGTATCTCTCATTACTTTGTGTGATTGAGTGTAGGTAGGAAACTGTATTTGATTTTCTTGTTTAGTTCCATATTGTCCGCTAGCGATTTATCTATGCTATTCAGATTACCAGACAGTCATTCTGCTCGAGTCTGAACTTGCGTTTAAAAGCATCGTCTATGATCCCTTTGGGGTACTTCTTTGCCTTAAACCTCTTCTGTAGAATTTGTGCTTCATTTAAGAAATCCTCATTAGATGTACAATTTTTAATTATTGTTCTGTACTGGCCATAGAGAATATTAGTGATCCATATTGGATAATGGCCACTACATAATTCAAGGTAACTATTCACGTTGACGATTTTAAAAAGCGTCAAAATGTGGATAGTGTCAAGGACTCCCTTATGTATGTTCAGATCAAGAAATTCGGTTGTTGGGGAGAAATTCTGCAAAATTTGAGACCCCAGGACTTCTTATTGAGCTCTACCACAAAGGCTTCTGCTTCACTGGATTTTCCTGTCCATATGATGAACAGGTCATCTATATATCTCCTGTAATAGAGGATGTAGCCCACCGGCGGGGGGGCGTGCGATGTGGGGAGACTCGAATAGTTCCATGAAGAGAGTTGCATAGCTGAGGGCGATGCGCGTGCCCACCGCACAGCCCATCAGCTGCCAGTAGGTCACACCCTCAAAGGAAAACACATTATGTGTTAGCACAAAGCTGATACTGTTCATCAAAAATGTTGATTTAATCTCAGACATTGGTTGGTCTTGGTCAAGATATTATTAAATGGCCTCTAAACCTAATTCATGTTGGATATTGGAATATAGTGACTGGACATCTAATGTCATGAATGAATAATGACCGTGTAATGGTAATTTCTTTAGTTCAGTAATAAGATGGTGGAGTCCCTTAAATAGGAAGGTAATCGGAGAACATAGGGCTGTAGAAATAAATCAATGTCATGGGAAAGCTTGGCGGTGAGTGAATTGATCCCACATATAGGGGATATTGGTAAGGCACTTATGTACTTTGGGTAAAAACTAAAAAACGGTAGTTGAAAGTGTTTTTTTTTTCTAAAGGATTGCTAGATTTCGCTTTCCCAATTAGAGACATCTATTTTTGATGATAGTGGGATGAGTGATCATCTGATAATCTTGAGTAATAATCTTCATCACTCAGAATTCCCATACCTTCCTCCATAAAAGCCTCCCGATTCATGATAGCCACAACCCCTCCCTTGCCTTTCAGCACCACCATAGCTTCTCATTCGCCCTTGGTGAGGTTATCCCTCTTTAGTTTATTGGGCATGGACCTCAGGTCTTTCAATATCAAGTGATGGGATGTTTCTATATGGCTGCCACTGTGATGGAATGTTTCTATATGGCTGCCCATGTGACGGGTCCAATAGAAATGTGATTTGGATTGAGCATCCATGTTATAATAATTGTAATAAAGTCCTTTCTTTTGTGTATGTATGTGTGTGTAATATATATATATATACATATATACATATGTATATATATATATCGTATATACTCGCGTACAAGCCAAGATTTTCAGCCCATTTTTTAACCCCTTCCCGACCCATGACGCCACGTAGGCGTCATGAAAACCTGTGCCAATCCGACCCATGACGCCTATGTGGCGTCATGAAAGGATCTCGTCCCTGCGGGCCGGGAGACCGGGGTCACTCAAAGGTCACCCGACCCGCAGTTACAGGACCCTTTGTGCTTCACCACAGGGGGGTTGGCTTAACCCCCCCGTGGCCACGATCGCTCTGATTGGCTGTTAAAAGTGAAACAGCCAATCAGAGCAATGTGTAATATTTCACCAATTTAATTGGTGAAATATTACAATCCAGCCATGGCCGATGCTGCAATAGCATCTGCCATGGCTGGAGACCGAGCCCTGACCCCCCCCCACACCGAGTCACGGCGGTGATCGGCCGCCGCCACCGAAAGATGGCAGCGATCGGTCACCGCCGTCACTTACAGCTCCCCTCCTCTTTTGGTCCACTGCCCCCACTTCCTATCCCCCCCCCAGCCTTCCGACCCCCCTACTCACCTCTCCGATCCACCGATGTCCCACGATCGGGCCCGGCGTCCGCCCGGGCCTCTTCATGGGCGCCGCCATATTGGAAAATGGCGGGCGCATGCGCAGTGCGCCCGCCGGCCGGCGCATGCGCAGTGCGCCCCCCAGTGTTCAAAAATTTATTTTGATCACTGTGATAAACTGTCACAGTGATCAAAATAAAAAAAAGTAAATGAACCCCCCCTTTATCATAGGTAGGGACAAATAAAAAAAATAAAGAATTTTTTTTTTTTTTCCTAGCGGATTTTGCTGCTGATCCGCAGCTGATTTCGCTGCGGATCAGCGGCGGATATCGCTGCTTATCCGCGGCGGATTTCGCTGCTGATCCGCGGCGGATTTCGCTGCTGATCCGCGGCGGATTTCGCTGCTGATCCGCGGCGGACTTCGCTGCTGATCCGCGGCGGACTTCGCTGCTGATCCGCGGCGGATTTCGCTGCTGATCCGCGGCGGATTTCGCTGCTGATCGGCGGCGGATTTCGCTGCGGATCCGCGACTGATTTCGCTGCGGATCCGCGACTGATTTCGCTGCGGATCCGCGGCGGATTTCGCTGCTGATCCGCGGCGGATTTCGCTGCTGATCCGCGGCGGATTTCGCTGCGGATCCGCGGCTGATTTCGCTGCGGATCCGCGGCTGATTTCGCTGCTGATCCGCGGCGGATTTCGCTGCTGATCCGCGGCGGATTTCGCTGCTGATCCGCGGCGGATTTCGCTGCTGATCCGCGGCGGATTTTGCTGCTGATCCGCGACTGATTTTGCTGCTGATCCGCGGCTGATTATCTGCTGATTCATCTGCGCTAGCGGGTATAGCATAACGCGATCGCGTTATGCTATACCGTTACCAGCCGGTCAACGCTACGTGTTGAACGGGCTGGTAAAACGCAATATGAACCCAGCCTTAGGGTTAGAACTAGGGTTAGGGTTAGCATTAGGGCTAAGGTTAGAATTACGGTTAGGGTTGGAATTTGGGTTAGGGTTGGAATTAGGGTTAGGTTTGGAATTAGGGTTAGGCTTGTAGTTAGGTTTATGGTTAGAGTTGGGATTAGGGTTAGGGGTGTGTTGGGGTTAGGGTTATGATTAGGGTTTGTATTAGGGTTAGGTGTGTGTAGGCGTTAGGGGTGTGTTGGGGTTAGGGTTGGAGTTAGAATTGAGGGGTTTCCACTATTTAGGCACATCAGGGGGTCTCCATACGCGACATGGCGCCACCATTGATTCCTGCAAATTTTGCGTTCAAAAAGTCAAACAGTGCTCCTTTATTCCAAGCCCCGACGTATGCCCAAACAGTGGTTTATCCCCACATATGAGGTATCAGCGTACTCGGGAAAAATTGCACAACAACTTTGGGGGTTCTAATTTCTCCTGTTAACATTGGGAAAAAAATTGGGGACTAAAAATTATTTTTGTGGAAAAAAAATGATTTTATATTTTCACGGCTCTGCGTTATAAACTTCTGTGAAGGACTTGGAGATTCAAAGTGCTCACCACACATCTAGAGGAGTTCCTTGGGGGATCTAGTTTCCAAAATGGGGTCACTTGTGGGGAGTTTCTACTGTTTAGGCACATCAGTGACTCTGCAAACGTAACATGACGCCCGAAGACCATTCCATCAAGTGGGCATTTCAAAAGGTCACTACTTCCCATCCGAGCCCCGACGTGTGCCCATACAGTATTTTCTCCCACATATGGGATATCAGCATACTCAGGACAAATTGGACAACAACTTTTGGGGTCTAATTTCTCATGTTACCCTTGCGAAAATAAAAAAATTGGGGACTAAAAGATCCTGATTGTGGAAAAAATATGATTTTTTTATTTTCATGCCCGGGCGTTATAAACTTCTGTGTAGCCCTTGGGGGTTCAAAGTGCTCACCACACATCTAGATAAGTTCTTTGCGGTGTCTAGATTTCCAAAATGGGGTCACTTGTGGGGAGTTTCTACTGTTTAGGCGCATCAGGGGCTCTGCAAACGTAACAAGATGCCCGCAGACCATTCCATCAAGTTGGCATTTCAAAGCGTCACTACATCCCTTCCGAGCCCTGACGTGTGCCCAAACAGTGGTTCCCCCCCACATATGGGGTACTAGCGTACTCAGGACAAACTGGACAACAACTTTCGGGGTCCAATTTCTCCTGTAACCATTGTGAAAATAAAAAAATAGTGGGCTAAAAAATCATTTTTTGAGAAAAAAAAATGATATTTTATTTTCACGGCTCTGCGTTATAAACTTCTGTAAAGCACCTGGGGGGTTCAAAGTGCTCACTATGCATCTAGATAAGTTCCTTAGGGCGTCTAGTTTCCAAAATGGGGTCACTTGTGGGGGAGCTCCAATGTTTAGGCACACAGGAACTCTCCAAATGCGACATGGGAACCGCTAAATATTCCAGCATATTTTCTATTCAAAAAGTCAAATGGCGCTCCTTCCCTTCTGAGCCCTGCCGTGCGCCCAAACAGTGGTTTATGATCACAAATGAGGTATCTGTGTACTCAGGAGAAATTGCCCAACAAATTTTAGAATCCAATTTATACTGTTGCCCATGTGAAAATGAAAAAAACTGAGGCTAAAAGAAAATTTTTGTGAAAAAAAAGTACTTTTTTTTTTACGGATCAATTTGTGAAGCACCTGGGGGTTCAAAGTGCTCACTATGCATCTAGATAAGTTCCTTAGGGGGTCTAGTTTCCAAAATGGGGTCACTTGTGGGGGAGCTCCAATGTTTAGGCACACAGGGACTCTCCAAATGCGACATGGCAACCGCTAAATATTCCAGCATATTTTCCATTCAAAAAGTCAAATGGCGCTCCTTCCCTTCTGAGCCCTGCCGTGCGCCCAAACAGTGGTTTATGACCACATATGAGGTATCTGTGTACTCAGGAGAAATTGCCCAACAAATTTTAGGATCCAATTTATACTGTTGCCCATGTGAAAATGAAAAAAACTGAGGCTAAAAGAAAATTTTTGTGAAAAAAAAGTACTTTCTTTTTTTTACGGATCAATTTGTGAAGCACCTGGGGTTCAAAGTGCTCACTATGCATCTAGATAAGTTCCTTAGGGGGTCTAGTTTCCAAAATGGGGTCACTTGTGGGGGAGCTCCAATGTTTAGGCACACAGGGACTCTCCAAATGCGACATGGCAACCGCTAAATATTCCAGCATATTTTCCATTCAAAAAGTCAAATGGCGCTGCTTCCCTTCTGAGCCCTGCCATGCGCCCAAACAGTGGTTTATGACCACATATGAGGTATCTGTGTACTCAGGAGAAATTGCCCAACAAATTTTAGGATCCAATTTATACTGTTGCCCATGTGAAAATGAAAAAAACTGAGGCTAAAAGAAAATTTTTGTGAAAAAAAAGTACTTTCTTTTTTTTACAGATCAATTTGTGAAGCACCTGGGGGTTCAAAATGATCACTATGCATCTAGATAAGTTCCTTAGGGGGTCTAGTTTCCAAAATGGGGTCACTTGTGGGGGAGCTCCAATGTTTAGGCACACAGGGACTCTCCAAATGCGACATGGCAACCGCTAAATATTCCAGCATATTTTCCATTCAAAAAGTCAAATGGCGCTCCTTCCCTTCTGAGCCCTGCCGTGCGCCCATACAGTGGTTTATGACCACATATGAGGTATCTGTGTACTCAGGAGAAATTGCCCAACAAATTTTAGGATCCATTTTATCCTGATGCCCATGTAAAAATGAAAAAATTGATGCTAAAAGAAAATTTTTGTTGGAAAAATTAAAATGTCCATTTTTTCCTTACACGTTGCTTTAGTTCCTGTGAAGCACCTGAAGGGTTAATAATCTTCTTGAATGTAGTTTTGAGTAGCTTGAGGGGTGCAGTTTTTATAAAGGTGTCACTTTTGGGTATTTTCTGCCATATAGACCCCTCAAAGTGACTTCAAATGTGAGGTGGTCCCTAAAAAAAATGGTTTTGTAAATTTTGCTGTAAAAATGAGAAATCGCTGGTCAACTTTTAACCCTTATAACTTCCTAACATAAAAAAATGTTGTTCCCAAAATTGTGCTGATGTAAAGTAGACATGTGGGAAATGTTATTTATTAACTATTTTGTGTCACATAACTCTCTAGTTTAACAGAATAAAAATTAAAAATTTGAAAATTACAAAATTTTCAAAATTTTCGCCAAATTTCCATTTTTTTCACAAATAAACGCAAAAATTATCGACTTAAATTTACCACTAACATGAAGCCCAATATGTCACGAAAAAACAATCTCAGAATCGCTAGGATCCGTTGAAGCGTTCCTGAGTTATTACCTCATAAAGGGACACTGGTCAGAATTGCAAAAAATGGCAAGGTCTTTAAGGTCAAAATAGGCTGGGTCATGAAGGGGTTAAGGCTGAAAGTCCCCCTCTCGGCTTTTACGTGAGTCATATATGTCAGGAGGTCGGCGGGGGAGGTGGAGCGGGGGTGTCAGATCATACCCCCCCTCCTGCTTCTCCCACGATCTCAGGCTCCTTCCTTCAGCGGTTACGTGGTACCGCTCATTAAAGTCATGAATATGCGCATATTCATGACTTTAATGAGCGGTACCACATGACCGCTGAAGGAAGGAATAGCTGCCGGAGATCGGGGAGAAGCATGGGGGCTGCAGAGACGCTCCAGGATGGGGTAAGTATATGTGATATTCACCTGTCCCCGGTCCACCGCTGCATTCCGCTTTATCCTCTGCATCCTCTGGCTGTGACATTCAGGTCAGAAGGCACGATGACGTAATTAGTGCGCAGCACCCTCTGCCTGAGCACTCACTGACAGGACACGGAAGACAGCAGTGTGCAGCGGTGGACCGGGAACAGGTGAATATCTCAGGTGCCGGGGCCCTGAGCCAGCGGTGACACAGGCACCTGTCCCCCATAGCGCGCCAGTGTCCCCGCCTGCTCAGGACACTGGCACCTGGCCCCCAGCGACAAGAGGTGAGTATGTAATTTTTTTTTTATTTGCAACAGCAGCGGCAGCATATGGGGCATAATCTATGGAGCATCTTATGGGGGCATAATCTATGGAGCATTTTATGGGGGCATAATCTATGGAGCATCATATGGGGCATAATCTATGGAGCATTTTATGGGGGCATAATCTATGGAGAATCTTATGGGGGCATAATCTATGGAGCATCATATGGGGCATAAAATATATGGAGCATTTTATGGGGGCATAATCTATGGAGCATCATATGGGGGCATAATCTAGTAGCTGCTGCATTTTCCACCCTAGGCTTATACCCGAGTCAATAAGTTTTCTGTTTTTGTGGCAAAATTAGGGGGGTCGGCTTATACACGGGTCGGCTTATACATGAGTATATACTAAGCTAAGTAAAGAAAAACGAGTGGCCATCATTACTTTAAGAAATGAAGGTCAGTCAGTCCGAAAAATTGGGAAAACTTTGAAAGTGTCCCCAAGTGCAGTTGCAAAAACCTTCAAGCACTACAAAGAAACTGGCTCACATGAGGACCGCCCCAGGAAAGGAAGACCAAGAGTCACCTCTGCTTCTCAGGATAAGTTTATCTGAGTCACCAGCCTCAGAAATCGCAGGTTTACAGCAGCTCAGATTAGAGAGCAGGTCAATGCCACACAGAGTTCTAGCAGCAGACACATCTCTACAACAACTGTTAAGAGGAGACTTTGAGCAGCAGGCCTTCATGGTAAAATAGCTGCTAGGAAACCACTGCTAAGGACAGGCAACAAGCAGAAGAGACTTGTTTGGGCTAAAGAACACAAGGAATGGACATTAGACCAGTGGAAATCTGTGCTTTGGTCTGATGAGTCCAAATTTGAGATCTTTGGTTCCAACCACCGTGTCTTTGTGCGATTCAGAAAAGGTGAACGGATGGACTCTACATGCCTGGTTCCCACCATAAAGCATGGAGGAGGAGGTGTAATGGTGTGGGGGTGCTTTGCTGGTGACACTGTTGGGGATTTATTCAAAATTGAAGGCTTACTGAACCAGCGTGGCTACCACAGCATCTTGTGCGACATGCTATTCCATCCGGTTTGCGTTTAGTTGGACCATCATTTATTTTTCAACAGAACAATGACCTCAAACACACCTCCAGGCTGTGTAAGGGCTATTTGACCAAGAAAGAGAGTGATGGAGTGCTTCGCCTGATGACCTGGCCTCCACAGTCACCAGACCTGAACCCAATCGAGATGGTTTGGGGTGAGCTGGACCGCAGAGTGAAGGCAAAAGGGCCAACAAGTGCTAAGCATCTCTGGGAACTCCTTCAAGATTGTTGGAAGACCATTTCCAGTGACTACCTCTTGAAGCTCATCAAGAGAATGCCAAGAGTGTGCAAAGCAGTCATCAAAGCAAAAGGTGGCTACTTTGAAGAACCTAGAATATAAGACATATTTTAAGTTGTTTCACACTTTTTTGTTAAGTATATAATTCCACATGTGTTAATTCATAGTTTTGATACCTTCAGTGTGAATGTACAATTTTCATAGTCATAAAAATACAGAAAAATCTTTAAATGACAAGGTGTGTCCAAACGTTTGGTCTGTACTGTATGTATATATATGTGTGCCTCAGTGCTGTCTCGGAGTCCAGCTTTCTCCAGCCATTGGTAGGATTTCTACATGTCAGCTACCTCCATTATTTGTCGATGGTATATCCCATGCAGAGGCTTGTCTTGCCATGGCACTTCATGTTCCTGTTCTTCCTTCCAGATCTGTTGTTGCTGCCTTAGGCATTCTCTCAGCATCTCATCTTTTGGTGCCATTTTTCGGATGTATTCCTGGATGCTCCTTGTTTCGTCCGTGATGGTGGCTTGGATACTTGTCAAGCCTCGACTACCCTCCTTTCTGTTGGTATACAATCTTTTGGTGCTAGACTTAGGGTGGAGACCTCCATGCATTGTGAGGAACTTTCGTGTCTTCACATCTGCAGCTTCAATCTCTTCTTTTGGCCACCACACTATGCCAGCAGGGTATCTGATAACTGGCAGGGCATATGTATTAATGGCACGAATCTTATTCTTCCCATTGAGCGGGCTCTTCAGGACCTGTCTTACCCTTTGATGGTATTTGGATGTTGCTGCTTTCCTTGCCTCCTCATCATGGTTACTGTATCCCTGTGGGATGCCGAGATACTTGTAGCATGTCTGTACATCTGCTACATGCCCTGCTGGTAATTCCACTCCATCGGTCTTGACTACCTTGCCTCTCTTTAATATCAACCGGCCGCACTTCTCCAGTCCGAAGGACATCCCGATGTCTTCGCTGTAGATCCTTGTGAGATGGATCAGTGAATCGATGTCTCGTTCATTTTTTGCATATAGCTTGATGTCATCCATGTAGAGGAGGTGGCTGATTGTGCTTCCACTCTTGAATTTGTATCCATAGCCAGACTCTGTAATTATCTAACTGAGGGGGTTCAAGCTTGTGCAGAACAGCAATATGGACAGTGCATCACCTTGGTATATGCCGCATTTGATGGATACTTGTGCTAGTTGTCTTGAGTTTACTTCTAATGTTGTTCTCCATAGCCCCATTGAGTTTCTGAGGAAGGTGCTTAATTTCCTGTTGACATTGTAGAGAGCCAAGCATTCAGAGATCCATGTGTGTGGCATTGAGTCATAGGCTTTCCTGTAGTCAATCCAGGCTGTGCTGAGATTGGTCTGTCTGGATCTTGAATCTTGAGCGACTGCTCTGTCTACTAGGAGCTAGTGCTTAGAGCCTCTGGTGTCGGTCCCAATGCCTTTCTGAGCTGGATTCATGTACTGGCTCATATGGTTCTGTAGCTTGGTGGCTATAATGCCTGACAGGAGTTTCCATGTTGTTGTAAGGCAGGTTATCGGGCGGTAGTTGGATGGATCTGTTCCTTTATGAGGATCCTTCAAGATCAGCACTGTTCTACCTTGAGTTAGCCAAGCTGGGTGGTGGCCTGCTTCTAGCAGTTGGTTCATCTGCTTTGCCATGCGTTCATGTACCGCTGTTAATTTCTTCAGCCAGTAGGTGTGGGTCATGTCTGGACCAGGTGCTGTCCAGCTCTTCATGTTCTTGACCCACTGTTGGATGTCTGCTTCTGTAATGGTGACTGGTTCTTGCTCTAGGTGGTTGATGTGTTTCATTCTCAAATCTTGCAGCCACGTTGCACTGGTGTTGTGTGTTTTTTCCTTCTCCCATATGTCCCTCCAGTATTGTTCAGTCTCTCCTATTGGTGGAGTTGCTGCCTTTGTGCTGTTACTCTGTAGTTGGCAGTTCACTTTGGATGGTTCTTTGAAGAACAGGGCATTTATCTTCTTGGCCTCAGCTTCACTAGTGTATCTCCCTAGTCTTGCAGCGAGTGCTGTGAGCCTTTGTTTAGCAGTCTCTAGGGCTTCAGTTGGGGTCAGACCTTTGTACTTTTCCAGCTTGGTCTTATTCTTGATCTTCACACCCTTCTGTATTTGTTAGTTGGCTGACTTCCCTTTGTGTCACCTTGATTTTTGTCTCCAGCCTTCTTTTCCAAGGGGGGCACATACTTCTGTTGATCTTGCTAGTTGTATAACCAAGCATTTCCATGATTGCTGAGGCAGTAGCATAGATCAGTTTATTAGTTTGAGTTATGGTGGTGGTAAGTATTGATGCAAGTGCTCTATTGGCATCTTTAAGCATACTGGCTGGTGGTGTTTCTTTGCTGGGCCTTGGCAGTCGATCTCTGGTATTGGTGGTATTTAGTTTATCTAAGATCTTCTGTTTCAGAAGACCAGCTGCAGTGCTCTCTAGTTGCAGGACTGGATCATGATTTTCAAGAGGTTGCACATGTTGTTCTTCCATGTCTTCATGTGGGGTGGATCTGCAGTGCAGTTGATCCATCTTAAGTTGTGATAATAGCTTTCTCTTTATGATATTGAAACGTTGGGTGACTAGTTGTTTCTCAGTCAGTGGACATGTAGGTCTTGTATCCATCCAGAGTTTCCTCATACGCTTCATATATCCTCTCTCATTTGGTCTGCTGTTATAATAGCATTTCAGCACTGAGGCACTAATCATAGCGGCACAAGAACAAGCGCTAAGTACAAGATCCATAGAAGCAGGGATATACCACACAAGACAAGACCCAAGGTGCAGACTATGCAAAGAAACCTCAGAAACGGTCCAACATATAGTAGCAGGATGCAAAATGCAAGCAGGAACAGCGTATACTGAACGCCACAACCAAGTAGCGGGAATTCTATACCGGAACATCTGTAGAGCATATGGGCTAAGTCCTCCTAAGTCCAGGTGGGAGACCCCAGAAAAAGTGGTGGAGAATGAAAGGGCTAAAATCCTGTGGGACTTCAAGATCCAGATGAATAAGCAGGTGTTGGCTAACCAACCAGACATTGTCATAGTAGACAAGGACCAGAAGACAGCAATGATAATAGATGTGGCAGTGCCAAGTGACAGCAACATCAGAAAGAAGGAATATGAGAAGCTGGAGAAATACCAAGGCCTCAAAGGAGAACCGGAGAAGATGTTGAAGGTGAAGGCAACAGTGATTCCAGTGGTGATAGGAGCACTTGGAGCAGTGACACCCTAAGTTGGAAGAATGGCTACAACAGATCCCAGGAGGAACATCTGAGCTCTCTGTCCAGAAAAGCGCAATGCTGGGAACAGCTAAGATCCTGCGCAGAACCCTCAAACTCCCAGGCCTCTGGTAGAGGACCCGAGAATGAGAAAGGACAACAAAAGACCACCCCCAGTGGGGGTGAGAAGGAAGTTTTTTATATGTGTGTGTGTGTGTGTGTGTATATATATATATATGTATATATATATATATATATATATATATATATATATATGTATGTATATTTGCATGCATGACAATTAAGTTTCTAGACTTACCGTAAATACTCTTTTCAGCTGACGTATTGTGAACACATGGGTGTAACTTTTGTGAATGCTTAGTTGGCTTTCCTAGTCTAACAAATAAAGGTCTCATCCCTTTTTCTCTCTGGTAACATAGATAAGGATTGCTGACAGTTAAGCATATTCCAATATGTATACTATTTTGCAAACTTTGTATTTTGTATGCCCTTCTGTTGTTCTATTTAAACTCAAAGAATCTGTATTGAGGCAGACAGGTGACTGCTCACATCTGATGCGGCCGTCATTCTCTATCCATGCCGGCATGATCAATAATGAATATAAAACACCCAAGTGTAAGAGAAAAATGGGGAACAAAGAACCACCAAGGCAGGTAAAGGTACAATAAATGTTTTATTTGAAAAAAATTACATAAACATTTGCACAAAAATAATGGTAATGTAATATAATTAATTATAATTAATTTTTGCACTATTATTGTGTTGTGTTATATACTTACCTGGTCATATGGATATATATCCCGGTTATTAGGCACTGTAGGGTGGTTTGTGTTTGCCTCCTTTTTAACATCATTTTAATTATATTACATTACCATTATTTTTGTGCAAATGTTTATGTAATTTTTTTCAAATAAAACATTTATTGTACCTTTACCTGCCTTGGTGGTTCTTTGTTCCCCATTTTTCTCTTACACTTGGGTGTTTTATATACTTTATTGGTTGGTCATCCAACCGCACTTAGTGGTGCGATCACAATTAGTGGTGTATATATTTATATAGTGTATTATATATATTTTTTGTAATATTATTTTTTATTTTTTCTACACTTTATTGTATTGCACTTCTTTTTTGATGATCAATAATGAGCAAATCATCTTACGTATTCAGGTCTGGGCGATTTCTAATTGGAAGACTTAAATTCCACTGACATTTGATGTGTTGGCTGGGAAATCCAACATTTTTCCCTCACCGGTGAGGACTGTAAACTGTGTGCGGGGGAGTCTGGAACTTCTTAAGTAAGTCCTCCGTCTTAACATTTGGCGTCAACAGAGACATTATCAGTTATCCCAGACTGAGGGGAAGTGACGGATTTCGTATAGTCCAAAGATCTCTGGGAATCGTCTGTATCTGAATACACGTAAGAACATTTAATAATTTTTATTATATTCGGTAACCTTGTTAATCCAGTATTAATGTTATTCTAGGAATTGAATGGGGACTAGGATTGTGGACAATTGCAATTGGAGTTTGTAGGATCCTGTAAGTTGGAAGTTGTTTACATGCAATTGGGGTTGTAAAACTCCTGTAAGTTGCGAAGCTCCATAGTGATTGGGGTTTGTTTGTTCTTGTAAGATATTCCGTAGAATGGGTACAAAGCCAGTGTGAGAAGGCTACTGTGGAATAAAAAAACTCCATGTGCTCATTAAATTTATCTAGATGGGAGAGTCGAGGGAGACTCAGGGATTGAGGAATCCGCTGGATTAACCTAAAATAGAACCTAGTATAAGATTAATTTTTGCCCGTATTCTGTTTTGTCTTCTGTACTTTGTTGACTGTTTTCTGTTAAATGGCTGTTTTGTCTGTCTTTTAAAATTATAGAACTAAAACGCCATAAATATATGTTTTATGTTACATATGAGACTCCTTGAATGGTCTCTTGAGTGAATGTAGAAGGATTGAAATATAAAATCCTGAGTGTATAAGGGAGTCCAGTAGGTGTGGTTGACAGTCATGTGTGTGATATGGAAATTTAATTAGGATAAAAATATCCTGTGTTTGCTGCTTGCCATGTCCAAATCTCTATATAATGTCTTTTTGAGCGCTCAGAACGAAATGAGGACTGTCCACACGAAAGTGTCAGTATAACAGTTCGTCAAAGACATACATTTATTATTCATTCAAGGTTTTATACGTTTTCAAAAAGGGGCTGGTTAGTCAATTAACATACAATTAAAAGCTGCTAGATTATTGGCTGTTCTAGTGTAAATATGATAATTATGATAATCATGATTAAAAGAGCTGAAGTTGCAGAATTATTGTTTATATTCTTGTGACCTAGTTGCCTTGCATAACTATAATGTAAACAACAGATATCTAATAGGACATTTTGTACTTCATGCATTTGTTCCTTTACGAAGGTCTTATGAAGGCCAGATTTCTTTAAAACGACTGATTATATCTGGCCTAGAATTATGTGAGCACAAGGTTTTTTAGCAAGTGAGATCTATCTAACTGTGAACTGTGAATACATATATGTGAATATACTTTGAATATATATGGAAGACATATATATTTCCATGACAGTCCCCCCTTAGATACCACTTGCCCTAAAAACCTGCTCCTGGCCCAAAGCGCTGCAACTCTTTTGTGCTGCCGGTGAGTTGAGACACCCCTAGTACATGCCTCCCCCACCGAATACAGACTTTTCGCAAATGGGCGGTCAGGAGGACTGTCCCTGTCGGGGGTTTATGTGTTTGCAATCATAGTCTCTTTATTTGATAGGATGTTTCATCAAGGATGTGTATTCTCAGTCTGGAGGTAGTTCGGAGATCTGGTCAAGCCAGGCAGTTCCATCCGGACTGGTGCGAGGTCCAAGATGGTGAGTGGCATCAAATTGGTTGTCTCCTGAACAGTTTTTTCCATTATCCTGCGGATACAAGGAATAACACAGCAACCAGTAATTAATGCAAAAATGAGAACCCCCATAATGGCTGTCCCAACCTGTGCCAACATTTTCTGCCACCCACTCATCCACCCAAAGTATCGATCCCATGGGTCAGTGACACCTGAGTTCTGTTTCAGTTCCTCTGATATTGCCATTGTGACTTTACCATTTGGGCCAGTGTTGTCTGGGATGTAGGTGCAACAGGTGTCTTTGATCATTTTGTAAACACCTCCTTTCTCAGCTAGAATCATATCCAAAGCCATTCTATTCTGGAATGCCATAATGGAAGTGGGGCCTAACTGTGCTGCCAAACCTTTTACAGCATCTATGGTGAAGTTAACAAATCTCTGCTGGTTATAATAGATGTAATTTATCCAATCAACATTTTTTTATAGTTACTAGTGGCAATAGTGACTCAAATCCTGCTTTAACTTGGTCTCTGGCCTTGAACTCATCAGGTAGGTCATCTGGTCATCTGTCTGGTCAGTCAGAGCATCCACGACATCCTTCATGGCTTAGGTGTCTCTCCTGGTACGGGAGCTTCTTTGCAATGCGATACGTGGATTCAAACAGGCTTTCCCTCTAGTTACACAGAGGTTGATGTCATCTGGGGCTCTTGGACAGGATCATCAAATCTGGCAGTGAGGAGAAAAACTCGAGAATGGACATTAGTTTTTGACCAATTCAATTACATAAGTGTTATGATTTGGTAGCTGAGGAGAGCAGGCAAAAAAAAAGCAATAGACCAGAGAGGTTGGAATCTATGGGATTGCAGTACCCTGACTAACCACCACAACTAAAGGCAGCCGTGGAGCGTTCCTACGTTGGTCCTAGACGCCTCGTCACAGCCTGAGAAGCTAACTACACCTAAAGATAGAAAAAGGAAAGCTATCTGCCCGGAGCAGATCCCCAAAGAACATAGGAAGCCCCCAAACATGTAATGGCGGTTAGACAAGAGGAAATACAGACACAGACAGAAAATAGAATGAGCAAACGCTGGGGCCCAATCTTCCTAAATAGAAGAGGATAGGAAAGGCACTTACTGCAACCCCAAAAAACCCTGAAAAGTACCAACTCTACTAATTACAAAAACACCTGAGATCACACGACCTCTACCACCTAAATTAGTTCTCTGGTGTAACAAAAACTAAACAGCAACCACTGAAAAAAACTGGAAAAGGCAAATGAACAAACAGTGGCTGAACTAAACTTAGAGGAGCATAAGCCCCCCGAAGGGGACCCGGCAGACCCCCACAGAAGTGCAGGACAAAATGCAGGCACCAAAAAACTAAAAGAAGAAAATGTCTTATCTGTTAGCAGAAGATGCAGGCACGAAACAGCTTTTCTGGGTCTCTGGGAGTGTGCCTTATGCTAAACAGTGCAATAGGGAGTGTGTCATGCCATGGTTTGCGTGTCTCTTGGGCAATTTTTCAGCATTCTATTCTTAAGTGTTTCGTTCAGTTTTTTTTTTCTACCTTCCTGCTGCTCTGGGGGTGGTAAGGAGTGTGTAGGCCTAAATCTGACCCTACTGCTAATCGGGTCTTGTGTGTCAGATTTGCTGTGAATGCGGGTCCCTGATCACTCTCTATCATTTCTGGAACCCCGTATCTGCACACTATTTTCTGAAAGTAGCTTCGTTGCAGTAGTCTTTGCTGATTTGGAAAGCTTCTGTTCATCTTGAAAATACTTCTTTTGACCACAATGGCGTATTTGAATCCTTCACTTGGCGATATCTGGATGTGGTCTATCTGGATCCTTTGAAGCTGGTAAAGTGGTCTTTCCAGATGAGGTGAGGGGGTCTTTCTTCCATACGTCCAGGCTTGCATTTGCCGCAGGTCAGACAGCTGCTGGTGAATTTGGCTGTTAGGGTGGAGATCCCTGAAGCGAAACAGTAAGCACCAATCAGATCATTCATCTGTGTCTTTGATATGTGGATGTGGGTCCATGTACCCATTGGACCACCATAGGGTGCATACTTTGTGGTAGGCAGAGCTTGAAGTCTATTATTGATAGCCTTCTTTCTTCACATGTTGCTTTTTTCGCATTCAGCTCTTCTTCTCCTTTTGGAGCTTGGTCTTGTAACTTCTTGAGCAGATCCCAGGACGTCTTTTTGTCAGGTTTCTTGTCTTCAGTCGTCATGTAGTAGCCGTCCGGCTCTACGACCTCTCCCACTTCTCCATGTTGTCTTCCTTTGGCTGCTTCTTTGGCTGCCATGTCCGCCATGTTATTGCCTCACGCCTCTTCTGTTCTCAGTTTTCCATGCACTTTGATTTTTCAAATTGCCTCCATTTTGGAAGTTGGAGTATACCCAGTAGGTCCCTGAAGGCTCCATGATGCTTCACGGTTGTCCCGTTTGCTGTGATGAAGTCCCTTGTAGCCCAGATGGGTCTGAAGTCGTGTGCTATGCCATGCGAGTACCTGTAGTCCGTGTAGATGTTTGCAGTCTTGCCTTCTGCCATCTGGCAGGCCTTCGTCAGCGCTATCAATTCTGCTTCCTGGGCTGACAGGCTAGGTGACAGACTTCTGGACCACAGGATTTCTTGATTGCTGGTCACTGCACTTCCTGTGTTGAAACTTCTTCTGGAGCCATCCAAGTATCCCCCCTTGGGAGTAGGAGTAGAGTGGCCGGGCTGAGGACTGTAGGTCTGGAGACGGTGACATTATGAGACAAAGGCAATAGAGGCGCCACAAAGATGCCTGGCGGTGGAGAGATTACTGTTGGTTGAGCTTGATTGAAGATTGCCAAGATGACATGTGGAGTGAGAGTTTCCAGTGGCTGTCCAAGAGCGATGTCAGCAACCTTGTCCAGGAGGGTGTGTGCTGCGGATACTGCCATCAGGCAGGAGGGTGCTCTTCTTGCAACTGGATCCAAGCGGGCTGAGAGGCAGCCTAAAAGTCTCTGTTTTCCCCCGTGAATCCGTGCCAGGACTCCAGTAGCATGACCTTCTTTCTTCCATCAGGTAGACGGAAAGACTTTTCATAGTCAGGTAGGCCTGGTATTGGCGCTGAGACTGTGGAGTTCTTCCAATCTCCTGAATGGGTTGAAGGCTGCGTCTGATAGAAGGAGCGGGGTTGCGTTGATGCAAGCGCACAGAGGCTGCATTAGGACTGAGGCATCAGGGATCCAGGTTCTGCAATATGACACTAGACCAGGGAAGGCCTGCAGCATTCTTGGAGTTGTTGGGGGAGCCATCTTCTCCACAGTGGTCTTCCAGTCTTTTGACATGTGTTTCGTCTTGTGGGCAATACAGTGTCCCAGGGATGTAACTTGCTTCTGGCATCACTGGACTTTGTTCTTCCAGACCTTGCGTTGCTGTTCTTCCAGGTAGAGTAGGAGAGACAAGGAATAGACTGTGCAGGTGTTGATGTCAACCACACAAAATAGAAGGTCATCCACGTGTTGTAGAAGAGTGACTCTTGCATATTCTGCAATCCAGTTGACGAGGATGGAGGACATTGTCTTGGTGAAACTTAAAGGGCTTGTTTTGAGCACCTTGAGGCAACATTGTCCATATGCACTGCACTGGTGCGTGAAAGCAGGCCTCCAGGTGGAGGGGAAACACTGAAGAAGGTACTGGCCAGGTTGATTACCGTGAATACCGTTGCAGTGACTGGGACTCTTGAGAGCAGAGTGTGATGGTTCAGCACTGTTGGGGTTTCAAATACCGTAGCCTCTTTCGCGGCCTCCAGGCCTTGCACCATTCTGAACTCAGTGGGGTTTACAGTCTTTTTCTTCACTGTGGAAAGCTGGGATTGATTCCGATGGGCGAGGCAGCCCAGTTTGGCCTTGTCCTTCAGTATGCGGCAGGGGACTCCCATCTGCTGGTGCAGAGCTGGCGTGAAAACAAGCCGTCTACTAGGATCCACATCATGAGAGATGACGACCAGCTGGCTTTCTTGTTCTCCACCAAGACAGTTACTGTGTTAGCACCTGTTCTGGTCACAGGGGGTCTTCTTGTTGGGACGTCTCCTTAAACGGCTGCTTTTTGCTCAGCACGGGCCATCAGTGGTTTCTTTTTCTCCAGCTCGGTCTCAGGTCAGTATTTGTGCACAAGTTTGAAGAGCTGAATGGCCTTTTGCTGGTCTAGGGCCTGGGTGAGCTGGTTGATTGCAGGGGGGACCTCCTGGTGCTTGCAAAAGATGAACCTCTGGCGTTGGAGCTGGATGAGGTGTTGCCATTCCATGAAGCGAGTAGGGTCCTTCTTGAGTTGAATATTCTGGCCAATGTCAAAGTTCTCAGGCCGTCTTCTTAGGCGAGCTCACTTAGACCTTCAGTTGGTCAGAGACATCTTGACCCTGGGTGATGGAGTGGCTTTTCTGGTACTATGTCCAGCACCTCCTGTGATAGGTCTGCAGTGTGGTTGTTTGAGGTTCCTGTTTCTTCTTGGGTCAGGGGTGAAGAAAGTGTCATGGTCCCATCTTCCTGGAACACTCTGGTCGCTTTCAGCTTCTGCAGTAGGTCCACTCCCAATAGGTTGAGGGTGCGGGTTTTTGACACAACAAACTGGGACATGATGGAGTGTTCTGGCTGAGTCCACACGCTCAGGGGCTTCATAATCTGGAAATATCTGACTTGACCATCAATTCCCATGCAGGAAGCAGAAGATTCTGATAGATAGGTGATGTTGCGGAGTTCCACAAGAAAAGATCTGACTACGCCATCCACTCTCAGGATATTGGTCCCACTGGTGGGGTTCCTTGTGGACTTGGTGTGCTCTTGTCCTATGGACGGGGTTCTTCACTGCTTTCTGTGTTTCTTCTTTTTCTGGGTGAAGTCAGTGTTCTGCACCAGTTCCGGAAATGACCAAACTCGCCACAGTTGTAACACTTGACATCCCTTCTGTCCCGGCGGGACTCAATCCTTTTTGCTACTGTGAGCAGGGTATCCATTGCTATTGACGTGTACTCAGGCCTGGCTGCTAACAGTGGTTTCCTGATTGATTCTCTCAGTCCATGCACAAAAGCCTGTGCCAACATCCGTCTGTGTGTCTGATCAAGGGTAATGAGGCCCAAATCTTGAAACACTTGCATCACTCTGTCATGGAACTTCTCCACAGACTCTGTCATGTCTTGACTCGTGACATGTAGGCTGAGAGTTTGTCCTGTCAGTCTGCTTTTGGCCCATTCTCTGAGTTGCTCAATTAGCTTTGGTCCTGTCTCCCAGGCATACGCATCTAACTCTGCTGGATGCTTGAAGTGTTCTCTCATAATTGACCAGAATGCATCACCTGCTTTTATTTCCATTTCGGTCCAGAGATCAATCTAGGCTGCTGTGTACGTTTGCTGGATCTGCTGCATTTTTTGGCAAAATAGCATGGGGTGTATCCCTGGGTCTGGCAGCATACTGATCACCTGGCTTGGGATGAAGGGCTCATAGGATGGTGCCTCTACCTGTCCCTGCTCTATTGGTGCTTGTGTGTTTTCTTCCCTAGTATTGGGCAGCATGTGTGACGTTGCATCTTCATCTTCATCAGATAAGAAGTGACATGGTGTACTTGGTGCATACACTGGGTGAGATTTGGGCTTTAAAGTTGTCTTGCTGCATGGGGATTTCCCACTTCCTTGCTGAGGCTGCGGTGGATCAGTGTCATGGTTCCATGCTAGCAGCCCTGTAGCTATACCACTCCCCTGTGAAGACCTAGCAGTGGACTGTTGTGTCTGGGGGCTACATGTAGCGTTTTGTGTAGGGAGATTTGCACTTTCTTCTCCGGAAATCATGAGTGGCAGTGTCTGGACTGTGCTTGGGACATAGAACGTGCCTTGTGCTGTAAGCACTGGATACAGGGATACAGCATTGCTCTGGTTGGTCGTTGGCCAGCTGGTAACGAAGCAGGAAAAAAAGGAAAAGAAGGGAGGTGTGCCTGAGAGGAGGAGGAAGGAGGAGAAAGATCTTCCCCGCTTCGTGCAGCCTGGGAGGGCATGGCTGGAGCTATGATGCCGTCTCCCAGTAGGGAGAGGTGGGAGGCACCGCATGTTGCACAAGTGTCCCTGTACCATGGATTCTGTTGAGAACAGACTGAACATGTCCAATATTTCCCTTCACCATATGGGGGTGGTGATGGCTTAGCATCTTTCTCTATCTTGTACACATAAAAATCATATCCTGGCTTGTTCACATATCTTTCTGGACTTCCTAAACGATGCAAGTTTACTGCCACTTTGTACCATGCATTTGCATCAGTCAGCAATTTTGAATCTACTAGCTTCCCTTTTCTATTTTTCAATACATCCTGCCATTCCGCAGCTTGGAGTCTGCCCTTCTTATGGATTTCACACACTTTCATGAGCTGTCTGTAATTTTTTACATACTTTACTCCTTCTTGTTCAGCTACCAGCTGGGGGGCAGTTTTCTCTCCAGGGAGCATAAGACTCTCCTGCTTGCCCATCTTGTTCCCCATTTTTAAAAAAAAAAAAAAAAAATTATTTCCTCGCCGAATGCCCAACGGGAGGGGCTACTCAGACCACTGCGTAGTTTGTGTCTGCTCTCTCCCTCAGCCTGTAATTCTCCTTATCTATGTGACCTTGTTCTAAAGGGTATGCCACACTAAACAATATCGCTAACGGGATCGCTAAAAAACGTCACTATTTAGCGATCCCGTTAGCGATATTGTTCAGTGCGGCAGCTTCCAGCGACGAGCTTCCTGCTGTGATCTCGCTCGTCGCTGGAATCGTTCCGGACCCTATTTCATCGCTGGCGCTCCCGCTGGGTAAGTATCTTATCGCTGTGTGGCACCTTTTCTTAGCGATTTAGCGGTACTTTTGTACCGCTAAAGTCGTTAAGAAGATCGCTAACGGCGATAGCGTCGTTAACTATATCGCTAAATGCGGAAGCATTTAGCGATATAGAAACAATCCCGCTAGCGATCTCATTAGTATGCAACGCTAACGAGATCGCTAGCGGGATAGCTTAGTGTGGCAGTACCTTAAGGCAAGCTTGTAGAAAAAAAAAATGGCTGGAGAAATAAAGCTCTAAAATAAATTGCTTAGAGAAAAAAAAAATCTCTCCAAAATCATTTAAAAATGTACTTAAAAGAAAAATTATTTTTTTTTAAAAAAACAAAAAGTTAGATTTAGTAAAAAACTCTAGAAAAAGTAAACAAAAAAAAAAAAAATAAATAAATTCACCAAAAAGGGGAGAAAAGAAAAACCGTATTAATCATAAAACTCTGAAAAACAACACTTGTTACTAAAACAGCTAATTAAAAATCTCTGGAATGTCAGCTGGCTGCTTCCCCCTCCCTTCCTTATATCTCTGCTTGCTGTCTCTATAGGCACTGAAATCACGTAACAAAAAAAAAAAAATTATTATTCCTCAGAATAGCAAAAAATGAATATAGTTCAGTCTGAATGCCTGATAATTCTCACGTTAAAACCTGTAGCCAAAAAACTAGCTTAAAAAAATAAAAATCAAAGCCAAGAAACAGAATGTCTGATAACGTGATTAGCAGAGGAGGGGGGGTCAAAGGGGTTTTCTCGCTGCTGCAGCCAGCACACTGCTCTGAATGAGTTACTGACAGAGCGCACGGAGATGTGATTTAAAGCGACAGTACCTGATACAGACAATGAGACAGACACCCGGGAGATACGAATCCCTCTTTTGATGATCTGTGACACATACAAGCTGCTCTGGTAACTGATAACTCACCAATTGCACTGAGCGCGGTGAAGCTCAAGGTTCTATCGCTCTGTATCGTACGCCCTGGCTGGTGCGCCGGTCACAGTAATCTGCAATAGCCTTCATCAAAATTCTCACTATCCACGTCTGATTTGACTGGGATGGCCTCCCGGTGCGTGGACAATTATTGTGAGAACTTATCCAAACAAAGCTTCTGCCCTTCACGTCTGATTTGACTGGGATGGCCTCCCAGTGCGTGAAAGTTTACTGCAGAAACTTAACCGAACAAAGCCCTCGCTTCCACAACTGGATTTTTTGGGATAACCTCCCTCCAATGTGTGAAGAATATCTGCGTGGACTTATCCAAAACAAGCTCCCGCCCTCCACGTCTGATTTGACTGGGATGGCCTCCCGGTGCGTGAAAGTTTACTGCGGGAACTTATGCAGCAATTTGTCTTTTGCTATACAGCCCCAGAGATCAGCAAGCAAAAACACAGTCACCGTTCCAACTTTCTCCCGGTTCACATAAAACATGAAACATATACAGCACAGCAGCAACCAACTCGGCTTATATCCCAGGGCTTTTGGATAAGGGTATGGACTTTTTACACAACCTAGGAATGCGGTGATGACCACGTCCGACCGGCTGGAAGTGTAGGCTAGGACTAGGCACAGGGAACATTCAGGTAAGATGACAAAGTTTTCTTACCTTACTGATGGAGCTGCAGTCTCCGTCCCGTGTGCCAAGGCCAGGGCCAACACTCCCGTCTCTCCGGT
This sequence comes from Oophaga sylvatica, assembly GCA_033576555.1. NCBI lineage: Eukaryota > Metazoa > Chordata > Amphibia > Anura > Dendrobatidae > Oophaga > Oophaga sylvatica. Next base: position 19,573,737 of record JARQOD010000003.1, read on the forward strand.
CGGCCGAGTCCTCGTGCGTTTCGTCCAATGCCCCGCGTGCAGGCGCCAACTGATATGGAAATTTAATTAGGATAAAAATATCCTGTGTTTGCTGCTTGCCATGTCCAAATCTCTATATAATGTCTTTTTGAGCGCTCAGAACGAAATGAGGACTGTCCACACGAAAGTGTCAGTATAACAGTTCGTCAAAGACATACATTTATTATTCATTCAAGGTTTTATACGTTTTCAAAAAGGGGCTGGTTAGTCAATTAACATACAATTAAAAGCTGCTAGATTATTGGCTGTTCTAGTGTAAATATGATAATTATGATAATCATGATTAAAAGAGCTGAAGTTGCAGAATTATTGTTTATATTCTTGTGACCTAGTTGCCTTGCATAACTATAATGTAAACAACAGATATCTAATAGGACATTTTGTACTTCATGCATTTGTTCCTTTACGAAGGTCTTATGAAGGCCAGATTTCTTTAAAACGACTGATTATATCTGGCCTAGAAATATGTGAGCACAAGGTTTTTTAGCAAGTGAGATCTATCTAACTGTGAACTGTGAATACATATATGTGAATATACTTTGAATATATATGGAAGACATATATATTTCCATGACATGTGGACTCGAGACAAATCATAGGTTATCATTGCGGAATAAAACACCTAGGTACCCGCCACCTGATCCCCATAGAGAATATTCCACGTTGTATTGTTATATGTTTTTCTTTTAATAACACAGAGTGACTGAACCCTCCTCGTTTAAAACGTGGACACAAAGTCAGATTTGTGGTGGTCAAATGGGACCTTATCACGATCACTGAGGAGTCAGTAGAGTCCGCGCCGGTGGTTCTCTGAGTACCTGATTTTAAGAACGGGAACGTCTCTGGATATAAAGAGGCGGTGTCATTAGACTTTATCTCAGCACTTCAGGTCTAGGAGAACGAGGGAACTTTACTCTCATCTTATATGTTTTTTCTTGTCTGACAGTAGATGTCTCTGTGTACGTGTGTATGTCCAGTCCCTAACTGTGGAAGTTGTTGTATATTGTGTGTTTGTGAGCATATGTATCTGTCATATCAGTGACCACATTTATCATCGTAACCCCATTCTTTGGGGACCTTTCTTGTTTATTACACTGTGTTGTCACACTCGTCCCGTACAGGCCTTCATTGGACAGAGGTGGCAGGATATAGAAATACAAGCTGGTAAATACTTAGGACATAGTATAATCAGTGAGGATTATTTAGATCCTGGATATTAGTAAGTAATTGAATTGTTTTTACTGGTTTCCTATCTTCTTGTTAACATATGAATTTCACTGATATTTGTCAGACTTCTTACAAGTGGGTAGAAACTCATTGTGCTCCAGGATTTCTATTGTGTGTAGTCCTCATCTTGTTGCTTGTCTTTTTGTATTTAAGAATTTAATTTAACAGCCTTATGAGACCTTATCCCATAGCTATATTTTAAGGTCTTGTCCTCATTTTAAGGCAGGATTGTTATTGATCATTTCATCTGACAGCTGGAAAGTTGTTCAGATTGTACCAAGAGGGTATTCATTGAATGAAACTGGATAAGGTCCTTTTTCATCAGGTACCCGGAGATAACAGTCTTCAGATCAAATTTGCATTGTGTTCTTGTTGGTTATAGATTTATAAGCTTAACTCTTACAATTTTACATTCTATTTGGTGTATGTCCCTGCAAATAAGCCAATCAGGTGTCTTGAACAACCAGGAGAAGGCACCACCCAAGCTAACCTGTTGAGAATGTGTTAGAAATGAATTCTGAGCAGAAGCTCCCTCTGGTGGTTACAAACAGTACTGAACCATTCAATGAAGATTGGCAATCAGGAGTTACAGACTGGTCTTATATAAGGGAGGTTCCCTCCCATCATGGTTGCTGGTGATCAATTGTTCTTGTCTCAACTGTGGTTCCTGGTTCACTTGGAAGCTTGCTGAGTCTTGCCTCTTCTCCTGCTCTCAGATAAGATATTTTCTGTTTTTTGTGCTTGCTTTTTGCATTTTTCCCTGCACTTCTGTGGGGGTCAGCAAGGTCCCCTCCGGGGCTTGTGCTCCTCTCAGTTTATCTGAGCCACTGTTATTTGTTCATTTGCCTTTTCCAGTTTTTTCAGTGGCTGTGGCTTAGTTTTGTTACACCAGAGAACTAATTTAGGTGGTAGAGGTCGTGTGATCTCAAGTGTTTTTGCAATTAGTAGAGTTGGTATTTTTTAGGGTTTTTTGGATTGCAGTAAGTGTCCTTCCTATCCTTTTTCTTTCTAGGCAGATTGGGCCCCAACGTTTGCTCTTACTATTTTCTGTCTGTGTCTGTATTTCCTCTTTTCTAACCGCCATTACATGTTTGGGGGCTTCCTATGTTCTTTGGGGATCTGCTCCGGGGCAGATAGCTTTCCTCTTTCTATCTTTAGGTGTAGTTAACCTCTCAGGCTGTGACGATGCGTCTAGGACCAATGTAGGAACGCTCCACGGCTGCCTTTAGTTGTGGTGGTTAGTCAGGGTACTGCAATCCAGTAGATTCCAACCTCTCTGGTGTATTGCCGTTTTTGCCTGCTCTCCGCAGCTACCAAATCATAACAGTATCACCGGCCAAACTGAAAATCATATGGTACTCAACAGAAGGGAAAAATAGTAAAAGGAAAAAGAAAAAGGGAAGTTGTCAGAAATTTTTTTTTTTTTTTTTCTCTGTTTGTTGCATTTTTCCCTCTTTTTCTCTGGGTGCTGAGGAGGAATTTTTTTTATTTTTTTTCTCTCAATGGAGTTTGCACAGTTGTCTGGCCGTGTGGATCAGCTTGCCACTGAAGTTTGGAGTATTGCAACCTATCTTGCAGGGTTGCCGGATGTGGAACCTAGGATCCCCATGCCAGATTTATTTTTGGGGGATCGAGCTAAATTTCTGAATTTCAAAAATAACTGTAAGTTGTTGTGAATGTGTTAGAAATGAATTCTGAGCAGAAGCTCCCTCTGGTGGTTACAAACAGTACTGAACCATTCAATGAAGATTGGCAATCAGGAGTTACAGACTGGTCTTATATAAGGGAGGTTCCCTCCCATCAAGGTTGCCGGTGATCAATTGTTCTTGTCTCAACTTTGGTTCCTGGTTCACTTGGAAGCTTGCTGAGTCTTGCCTGCATCTTCTGCTAACAGTTAAGATATTTTCTGCTTTTATTTTTGTGCTTGCTTTTTGCATTTTTCCCTGCACTTCTGTGGAGGTCAGCCGGGTCCCCTCCGGGGCTTGTGCTCCTCTCAGTTTATCTGAGCCACTGTTATTTGTTCATTTGCCTTTTCCAGTTTTTTCAGTGTCTGCAGCTTAGTTTTGTTACACCAGAGAACTAATTTAGGTGGTTGAGGTCGTGTGATCTCAGGTGTTTTTGCAATTAGTAGAGTTGGTATTTTTTTAGGGTTTTTTGGATTGCAGTAAGTGTCCTTCCTATCCTTTTCTTTCTAGGAAGATTGGGCCCCAACGTTTGCTCATACTATTTTCTGTCTGTGTCTGTATTTCCTCTTGTCTAACCGCCATTACATGTTTGTGGGCTTTCTAGGTTCTTTGGGGATCTGCTCCGGGGCAGATAGCTTTCCTCTTTTTATCTTTAGGTGTAGTTAATCTCTCAGTCTGTGACGAGGCGTCTAGGACCAACGTAGGAACGCTCCACGGCTGCCTTTAGTTGTGGTGGTTAGTCAGGGTACTGCAATCCAGTAGATTCCAACCTCTCTGGTGTATTGCCGTTTTTGCCTGCTCTCCTCAGCTACCAAATCATAACAGTAAGTTGTTTTTTGCCTTAAAACCTAAGTCCTCAGGGAACGCAGCACAGCAGGTTCAAATTGTCATCTCTCTCCTGCGCGGCGATCCTCAGGATTGGGCTTTTTCCCTGACACCTGGGGACCCTGTTTTTAGTAATGTTGATGCATTTTTTCTGGCTCTGGGGTTATTGTACGATGAACCTAATGTCACTGATCAAGCTGAAAAAACCTTGTTGGCATTAAATCAGGGGCTTGAGGACGCTGAGTTGTACTGTCAGAAATTCCAAAAGTGGGCAGTCCTGACCAAATGGAATGACGATGCTTTGGCAGCCCGTTTTCGGAAGGGTCTGTCAGAGAATGTAAAAGATGTTATGGTGGGTTTCCCTGCTCCCTCTGGTCTCAATGATTCTATGTCATTAGCAATTCAATTTGACAGACGTTTGCGTGAGCGTAGAGGTATGCGTGGAATAGTGTTGCCTTGTGAACCAGCTTCTGAACCCATGCAGTGTGATAGAGTGGCTTCTGGGGCACAGCGTCATGAGTTTCGAAAACGCAATGGGTTATCTATCTACTGTGGTGACGCCTCTCATGCTATTTCAGTCTGCCCTCAGCGGGGAAGACGTTTTGCACGCTCAGTTGTCTTGGGTAGTGTTCAGACTAAATTTCTGTTGACTGTTACCCTGATTTGCTCCCTGTCCACATTTTCTGCTCAGGCTTTTGTTGATTCGGGAGCAGCTATTAACCTGATGGATTTAGATTTTGCTAAACGTTGTGGGTTTCCCTTGATACCCCTACGGAAGTCTATTCCCCTACTGGGGATTGATTCTACCCCTTTGGCTGAGAATAAACCCCAGTTCTCTACTCAGGTGATAATGAGGGTTGAACCTGATCATCAGGAGAGTTGCAAATTTTTGGTGCTGTATAATCTGCATGACATTATTGTACTAGGTGTAAGGTTCTATGTATATATTCCTGAAACTCAGTTTGTTCGTCAGCCATTTTACTTTCTGTCTTGCTGCAGCTATCTTGCCCTCAGTCAAAATGGAGTTTCCAGCTTGCATGTTCCTGCCCTGATTCTCTCCTTTGCTTCTTAAGCAGCCACAGCTGAGCAATCAGTGCTTCAGAATCTAGCCTGCAGTGAACCTGTGACTTGACTCCTGTAAGCCTTGGACCTTGTACTCCAGCTATTCCTACTGAGGAACTCTGAAGCACTTGTGGACTCTGAACCCTGCTCTTTGAAAGACCCACGTTTGCATGGACTTACGGTAACAGAGAAGAAGATCCTGAATCTGTATTGGAGAGTGATTGCTGAGCTTGGATTACTCTGGCCTGCTGTGTCTCCTGTTTCTGTGTCTGCAAACTGTGTGACTATTTCTGCCAACTTGTATGAAGTAATACAGGACTTTTCTATATCAAACCTGTGACTCCTGTGTTTTCATCGCACCCAAGCACAAGACGCTATATGAACTGTACTACATACATTACACTAGGTTTCCCTTGGTTACAGTCTCATAATCCTGTTTTGGATTGGAAATCTGTGTCTGTAGCCAGTTGGGGCTGCCAATGTGTTAATGCCAACACTCCTGTTTTTTTTTGCCTCTCCCAGGCTCAGGATGTTCCTGACTTTTTGACTGATTTTTCTGATGTATTTAGCAAAAGTAAATCTGCATCCTTGCCCCCCCATAGGAGCTATGACTGCGCTATTGAATTAGTGCCTGGTAGTAAATTCCCTAAAGGTCGCCTTTTTAACTTGTCTGTACCTGAACATGACGCTATGCGGTCTTATATCAAGGAGTCATTGGAGAAGCGTCATATCAGACCATCCTCTTCACCCTTGGATGCCGGTTTTTTCTTTGTGGCCAAAAAGGATGGTTCATTAAGGCCGTGTATTGATTATCGTCTCTTAAACAATATCACTGTGAAATATCAATATCCGTTACCCTTGATTTCTGACCTGTTTTCCAGGGTGAAAAGTGCTACTTGGTTTACCAAGCTTGACCTCAGGGGGGCATATAACCTTATTCGCATTAAGCACGGGGATGAATGGAAGACGGCGTTTAATACCCCAGAGGGGCATTTTGAGTACCTAGTGATGCCCTTTGGGCTCACTAATGCTCCTTCTGTCTTCCAGTCCTTCATGAATGACATTTTCAGGGATTTTGTGGATAAATTTCTGATTGTTTATTTGGATGATATCTTGATTTTTTCCAATGACTGGGACTCTCATGTGAACATGTTCGGACTGTGTTCCAGATTTTGAGAGAGAATGCTCTGTATGTGAAGGTATCAAAGTGTCTTTTTGGCGTACAGAGGATCTCATTTCTGGGATTCATTTTGTCCCCATCTGTTATTGAAATGGACCCGGTCAAGGTTTAGGCAGTCTGTGATTGGGTCCAACCTACTTCATTAAAGGCTCTTCAGAGATTCTTGGGTTTTGCCAATTTTTATTGTAAATTTATTGGTAATTTCTTTGTTATTGTTAAACCATTGACTGATTTGACCAAAAAGGGTACTGATGTGGTAAATTGGCCTCCTGAGGCAGTCTCTGCGTTTCAGGAACTTAAGCAGAGATTCACTTCTGCTCCTGTTCTACGGCAGCCTGATGCTTCTCTGCCATTTCAGGTGGAGGTTGATGCCTCTGAAATTGGGGCAGGTGCCGTTTTGTCCCAAAGAGATCCAGAGACCTCTAAAAGTAACCCTTGTGCCTTTTTCTCTCGAAAATTTTCTCCAACTGAATGTAATTATGACGTGGGTAATCGGGAGTTATTGGCCATGAAGTGGGCTTTTGAAGAGTGGAGACATTGGCTGGAGGGAGCCAAACATCAGGTGGTGGTCCTCACGGACCATAAGTATCTGGTTTATCTGGAATCAGCCAAGCGACTCAATCTTAGACAGGCCAGGTGGGCCTTGTTTTTCACACGTTTTAATTTTGTGGTTTCCTTTCTTCCTGGCACTTAGAATGTTAAGGCGGATGCCCTCTCGAGGAGTTTCCTTGCGGACTCTTCTGAGTTATCTGATCCTGCTGTTATTTTGAAAGAGGGTGTAGTTCTTTCCGCCATCTCGCCCAAATTGAGATTGGCTCTGGAAGGGTGTCAGGAGGATAAACCCGAGCGCTGCCCTATTGGGAAATTGTTTGTCCCAGACCGGTGGAAAAAGAGTGTGATGTCTGAGATTCATTGTTCCGCGTTGGCCAGTCATCCCGGAATTTTTGGTACCAGAGACTTGGTTAGTCCGTCCTTTTGGTGGCCTACTTTGACTCGTGACGTCAGGGAATTTGTGCAGTCCTGCGGGACTTGCTCTCGCTTCAAGCCTTGCTCTCGCTCTAGTGGTTTGTTGATGCCATTGCCTGTGCCCAAGAGACCATGGACCCATATCTCTATGGATTTCATTTCTGACCTCCCTGTTTCTCAGAGAATGACCATTATCTGGGTGATTTGTGATAGGTTTTCCAAAATGATACATCTTGTGCCATTACCTAAGTTGCCTTCCTCCTCCGAATTGGTGCCTTTGTTCCTTCAGCACGTGGTTTGGTTACCCGGCATTCCTGAGAACATTGTGTCTGACAGAGGAGTCCAGTTTGTTTCCAGATTTTGGAGGACTTTTTGTTCTAAACTTGGTGTTCAATTGTCTTTCTCCTCGGCTTTTCATCCTCAGACCAATGGACAAACTGAGAGAACAAACCAGACATTGGAGACTTATCTGAGATGCTTTGTGTCTGCTGATCAAGATGACTGGGTCTCTTTTTTGCCTTTGGCTGAGTTTGCTCTTAATAATAGGGCAAGCTCTGCCACTTTGATGTCTCCATTTTTCTGCAATTTTGGGTTTCACCCTCGATTTTCTTCGGGACAGACGGTGGCTTCTGTCAGTCCAGGTGTTGACTCTGTTGTGGAGCGTATGCAGCAGATTTGGGACCAGGTAGTGGAGAGGTTGTCCCTCTCTCAGGAGAGGGCCCAGCTGTTTGCCAACCGGCATAGGACTGATGGTCCTCGGTTTGAAGTGGGGGACTTGGTCTGGTTGTCCTCAAGAAATATCCCTATGAGAGTTGCATCTCCTAAGTTTAAGCCTAGGTTCATTGGACCTTATAAGATCATGGAGATACTTAATCCTGTTTCCTTTCGTTTACTTCTTCCAGGGACATTTAAGATCCATAACGTGTTCCACAAGTCCTTATTGAAGAGGTTTGTCGAGCCAGTGGTTCCTATGGCTGCGCCTCCTGACCCTGTTTTGGTTGAGGGCAATCTGGAGTATGTGGTTGAGAAAATTGTTATGATTTGGTAGCTGAGGAGAGCAGGCAAAAACGGCAATACACCAGAGAGGTTGGAATCTACTGGATTGCAGTACCCTGACTAACCACCACAACTAAAGGCAGCCGTGGAGCGTTCCTAAGTTGGTCCTAGACGCCTCGTCACAGCCTGAGAGGTTAACTACACCTAAAGATAGAAAGAGGAAAGCTATCTGCCCCGGAGCAGATCCCCAAAGAACATAGGAAGCATCCAAACATGTAATGGTGGTTAGACAAGAGGAAAGACAGACAGAAAATAGTATGAGCAAATGTTGGGGCCCAGTCTTCCTAGAAAGAAAAGGATAGGAAGGACACTTACTGCAATCCGAAAAACCCTAAAAAAATACCAACTCTACTAATTGCAAAAACACCTGAGATCACACGACCTCTACCATCTAAATTAGTTCTCTGGTGTAACAAAACTAAGCCGCAGCCACTGAAAAAACTGGAAAAGGCAAATGAACAAATAACAGTGGCTCAGATAAACTGAGAGGAGCACAAGCCCCCGGAGGGACCTGGCTGACCTCCACAGAAGTGCAGAGAACAATGCAAAAAGCAAGCACAAAAATAAAAGCAGAAAATATCTTATCTGATAGCAGAAGATGCAGGCAAGACTCAGCAAGCTTCAAAGTGAACCAGGAACCACAGTTGAGACAAGAACAATTGATCACCGGCAAACATGATGGGAGGGAACCTCCCTTATATAAGACTAGTCTGTAACTCCTGATTGCCAATCTTCACAATCTTCATTGAATGGTTCAGTACTGTTTGTAACCACCAGAGGGAGCTTCTGCTCAGAATTCATTTCTAACACATTCACAACAGAAAATATTGGATTCTCGTTTTTCTAGACGGAAACTCCAGTATTTGGTGTAACGGGTCTGGTGGGTGGAACTACTGACGAGACAGGTCAGGTTGGTGGAACCACAAAGCTTTATTATACAAGAGAGTTTACTTGTAAGAGAGCGGGTGGCACCTGGGAAAAGGGCAGGGATTCACGGCAGGGGATATAGGTAGTTTCTGGACAGGCAGGTTTGTCACAGCAAGTGACCAAGGAAGTCTCTGGGTAGGCAGGTTGTAACGGTAAGTAACCGAGGCAGTCTCTGGACAGGCAGGTTGTCACGGCAAGTGACCAAGGCAGTCTCTGGGACAGGCAGGTTGTCACGGCAAGTGACCAAGGCAGTCTCTGGGACAGGCAGGTTGTCACGGCAAGTGACCAGGCAGTCTCTGGACAGGCAGGTTGTCACGGCAAGTGACCAAGGCAGTCTCAGGGACAGGCAGGTTGTCACGGCAAGTGACCAGGCAGTCTCAGGGACAGGCAGGTTGTCACGGCAAGTGACCAGGCAGTCTCTGGACAGGCAGGTTGTCACGGCAAGTGACCAGGCAGTCTCTGGACAGGCAGGTTGTCACGGCAAGTGATCAGGCAGTCTCTAGACAGGCAGGTTGTCACAGCAAGTGACCAGGCAGTCTCTAGACAGGCAGGTATATACGACCTGATATGGTGGAGCCTCCAGGTAGGCTGCAGTCGGATGGCAGATGATCGCTCCCAGGTGAGCAGGCAAGAGCCGGGGATCTCTGCAGATGATGTCCGAACTTCCGGATGGAGCTGCAGTCGGATGGCAGATGATCGCTCCCAGGTGAGCAGGCAAGAGCCGGGGATCTCTGCAGATGATGTCCGAACTTCCGGATGGAGCTGCAGTCGGATGGCAGATGATCGCTCCTAGGTGAGCAGGCAAGAGCCGAGGATCTCTGCAGATGACGTCCGAACCTCTGGATGGAACTGCAGACGGATGGCAGACAGGCAAGCCGACAGGTAACAGGCAGGTAACTGGAATCAGGAGCTGATGGCTGAAACAGAGTTAGACTGCACAGGAACAACATTGCTCGGGCACCTACATTAAGGAGGAAGCCCTTAATATAGGGTGGAGTCCTCCAGCATTGGCTGGAGACTGATTTGGAAAATGCGCGCGGCTCCTTTAAGAGCGGGGGAGGGTGCGGGCGCGCGCCCTAAGGCCAGTAGCAGGGAAGGAGCGCGCGGGACCAACAGGGCGGAAGGAGGGCGCCGAGGATGCCAGAGGCGCAGAGAAGGCTGGGAGCACTGAGGACGCTGAGCGCAGGTGAGGAGAGCGACGTCCCTGTCTGGCAGCAGGCAGGGACGCGGGCGCTACAGTACCCCCCCCTCTAGGCCCCCCCTTCTTTAGGCCAGAAAGAAATTTAGCTAGGATAAGAGGGGCATGGATGTTCTCCCGAGGCTCCCAGGTTCTCTCCTCAGGACCAAACCCCTTCCAATCCACCAAAAAATAAGTCTTTCTTCCTACCCTTTTTGTGGCCAGAATGTTCTCTACCTCAAATTCATCATCAGCAGACACTGGAGCAGGAGGTGTACCTGTAGACTTAAAAAAAGAGTTACGAACCACAGGTTTGAGGAGAGATACATGAAAAGAATTAGGAATTCTCAAATTGGCCGGGAGTTTCAATTTATAGGACACCGGATTGATCTGACTGATGATCTCAAAAGGACCGATGAACCGAGGACCTAACTTGTAGGACGGAATTTTGAGTCGAACATATTTGGACGAAAGCCAGACTTTGTCCCCAGGACGGAATTGAGGAGGATCAGTAATGAAGTCCATGGCTATATGCTGCCAGGGGGCAGCGGGTACAGGAAGCGGAAGAAGACGGCCGGTAGGCAGGTGTCTCGGAACTTTGTTGCGGGCACAGGAAACACAGGCAGAAACAAAGTCTATTACGTCTTTGTGCAGGGTAGGCCACCAATAATGCCGGGTAATGAGTTGGAGGGTCTTTTTTTGACCAGCGTGGCCAGCGAGTTTAGACGAGTGACCCCAATGTAGGATTCTCTTCCGATCGGTTTCTGATACGAACGTCTTACCAGGAGGGAGACGATTTAGACTCACGGGAGCCACCTGCATCACTCTGGCGGGATCGATGATATGTTTAGGCTCATCTTCGAGATCCGACACCAGGAAAGACCGAGACAAGGCATCCGCCTTGACGTTTTTGTCAGCTGGGCGACAATGCAAAAGAAAATCGAAGCGGGCAAAAAACAAGGACCACCGGGCTTGGCGAGGATTAAGTCTCTGTGCCTGCTGGAGGTATGCCAGATTTTTGTGGTCCCTGTAGATGATTACCGGATGAAGAGCCCCTTCGAGTAGGTAACGCCACTCCTCCAATGCCAACTTAATGGCCAATAACTCTCGATCTCCTATGGAGTAGTTGCGCTCGGAGGAGGAGAAAAGTTTGGAGAAGAAACCGCAGGATACCATCCTCCCGGATGGCGATTTTTGGGTAAGAACCGCTCCGGCTCCAGCAGAGGAAGCGTCCACCTCCAGGAAGAACTGCTTGTTGCCATCCGGGCGATGCAGCACTGGAGCGGAAGAGAAGGCCTGTTTCAGAGAAAGGAAGGCCTCCTCTGCTTCGGTCGTCCACTGTTTGGGGTTAGCATCCTTGCGAGTGAGCGCTGAGATTGGAGCAGTCCTGGAAGAGAAGTGCGGTATGAAGAGACGGTAATAGTTGGCAAATCCCAGGAACCGCTGAATGGCCTTCAACCCCTCCGGTCGGGGCCACTTCTCGATGGCAGACAATTTCTCCGGATCCATTCGTAGGCCTGTCTGAGAAATGATGTAGCCCAGAAACGGAAGCGATGTCTGCTCAAAGAGGCACTTCTCATATTTGGCGAAGAGGTGATTCTGCCTGAGCCTGAGCAGAACCTGACGAACATCCCTCCGGTGAGACTGAAGATCCGGAGAGAAGACCAAGATGTCGTCAAGGTACACCACAACGCAGGAATAGAGGAGGTCCCGGAAGATGTCGTTGACCAACTCCTGAAAGACTGCTGGAGCATTACAGAGACCAAAGGGCATCACCAAGTACTCGTAGTGGCCGTCCCAGGTGTTGAATGCCGTCTTCCATTCATCTCCTCGACGGATACGAACCAGGTTGTATGCTCCACGAAGATCTAGTTTGGTGAAGACTCTAGCCCCTCTAAGACGATCAAACAGTTCTGGAATGAGCGGAAGAGGGTACTTATTCTTCACCGTGATCGAATTTAGGCCTCTGTAGTCAATACAGGGACGGAGAGATCCGTCTTTCTTTTTAACGAAGAAGAAACCTGCTCCCGCTGGGGAGGTAGATTTCCGGATGAATCCCTTTGCTAAGTTCTCCTCGATATATTCGGACATCGACCTGGTCTCAGCAGCAGACAACGGGTAAATACGCCCACGGGGAGGCGTAGTACCGGGCAACAGGTCAATCGGGCAATCATATGGTCTATGCGGGGGTAATGTCTCTGCTTCCTTTTTATTGAAGACATCAGCAAATGACCAATATGGAATCGGGAGTCCAGGTAGATTAGCAGGTGTAAGAGAAGAATAGACAGGATGAACAGGCACCAGACACGTTTTATGACAGTCCTGTCCCCAGCGAAGAACCTCTCCATTCTGCCAGTCGAGCACAGGTGCATGTTTTTGGAGCCAAGGCAGACCTAGTAAGAAAGCATGAGAGAGTCCGGGTAAAACATGAAACGAGATGCTCTCAGAATGCAACATTCCCACCTGCAGGGTTATGACTTCGGTGATAAGTCGGATGGGACGAGGTAGGAGGCCCCCATCCACAGTAGCAACAGATACAGGTTCAACAAGAGGTTTGGTGGGAATGTGATACTTCTCTACTAGAGCCTGTGACACGAGATTCCCAGCTGCTCCAGAATCAAGTTGGGCCATTTCGAAGTGGCGGTTCTTACCGATCAGAATTGAAACCGACAGCAGCAGGGATGAAGAGGATTTATTTTTGTCTAGATTGACCTCTCCGAGCGAACCTAGACCCAGGCGTTTCCCGACTTCTCCGGACAGGTTTGGATCCAGTGCTCCTTACTGCCGCAGTAGAAGCAACTTTTCTCGGCACGGCGTGAGTCCTGACGGGCTTTGACCATCTTGGTCTGGTCGACCTGCATAGGCTCAGCAGTGTGCACCTGAGGAGAAACGGAAGAGGTTATAGATCTCTGACACGAGGGTGCAAGATGGGAAAATTCTTTTTTACGGGTGATCTCTTTGGCTCGTTCCTGGAACCGTAGATCAATTCGATTGGCAAGATTTATTAAATCATCTAGGGAGGTTGGAACGTCCCGACCGGCAAGTTCGTCTTTAATACGGCCGGACAGACCCTCCCAGAAGACCGAAATTAGAGCTTCATTGTCCCAAGCTAGTTCTGAGGCTAAAGTCCGGAACCGTATGGCATATTGACCAACGGTGAGACTCTCCTGACGGAGACGCAGCAGAGATGATGCAGAGGAAGTCTTCCGTCCAGGTTCGTCGAATACCTTCCGGAAGGCCGAGAGAAAAGCAGGCAGGTCAGACACCAGAGGATCCTCTCTCTCCCAGAGAGGGTTAAGCCAGGCCAGGGCCTCTCCGGTGAGATGGGACATGATGAAGGCAACTTTGGCCCGGTCAGAGTTAAACTGGTGTGCCAGGAGTTCAAATGCAGGGTGCACAGATTAATGAAACCCGAGCCAGAGCAGGATCGCCTCCAAACCTAGGAGGAGCTGACAGTCGGGGTCCGGGAATGGAAACCACGGAATTGGGAATCAGCGGGACTGACGGATTATGAGTCATGGCTCCAGCGATGGTTGCTGGTGATGAATTCAGAGTGTCCAGACGGGAATTGACGTTCCGCAGGTGACCCAGGATGGCCTCCTGTTGAGACCTCTGGAGAGACAGCTCATGACACAGTTCCGGGAGTGAAGGGGTTTGGGTGCCACCGGGTTCCATGGCCCGAGCAAACTGTAACGGGTCTGGTGGGTGGAACTACTGACGAGACAGGTCAGGTTGGTGGAACCACAAAGCTTTATTATACAAGAGAGTTTACTTGTAAGAGAGCGGGTGGCACCTGGGAAAAGGGCAGGGATTCACGGCAGGGGATATAGGTAGTTTCTGGACAGGCAGGTTTGTCACAGCAAGTGACCAAGGAAGTCTCTGGGTAGGCAGGTTGTAACGGTAAGTAACCGAGGCAGTCTCTGGACAGGCAGGTTGTCACGGCAAGTGACCAAGGCAGTCTCTGGGACAGGCAGGTTGTCACGGCAAGTGACCAAGGCAGTCTCTGGGACAGGCAGGTTGTCACGGCAAGTGACCAGGCAGTCTCTGGACAGGCAGGTTGTCACGGCAAGTGACCAAGGCAGTCTCAGGGACAGGCAGGTTGTCACGGCAAGTGACCAGGCAGTCTCAGGGACAGGCAGGTTGTCACGGCAAGTGACCAGGCAGTCTCTGGACAGGCAGGTTGTCACGGCAAGTGACCAGGCAGTCTCTGGACAGGCAGGTTGTCACGGCAAGTGATCAGGCAGTCTCTAGACAGGCAGGTTGTCACAGCAAGTGACCAGGCAGTCTCTAGACAGGCAGGTATATACGACCTGATATGGTGGAGCCTCCAGGTAGGCTGCAGTCGGATGGCAGATGATCGCTCCCAGGTGAGCAGGCAAGAGCCGGGGATCTCTGCAGATGATGTCCGAACTTCCGGATGGAGCTGCAGTCGGATGGCAGATGATCGCTCCTAGGTGAGCAGGCAAGAGCCGAGGATCTCTGCAGATGACGTCCGAACCTCTGGATGGAACTGCAGACGGATGGCAGACAGGCAAGCCGACAGGTAACAGGCAGGTAACTGGAATCAGGAGCTGATGGCTGAAACAGAGTTAGACTGCACAGGAACAACATTGCTCGGGCACCTACATTAAGGAGGAAGCCCTTAATATAGGGTGGAGTCCTCCAGCATTGGCTGGAGACTGATTTGGAAAATGCGCGCGGCTCCTTTAAGAGCGGGGGAGGGTGCGGGCGCACGCCCTAAGGCCAGTAGCAGGGAAGGAGCGCGCGGGACCAGCAGGGCGGAAGGAGGGCGCCGAGGATGCCAGAGGCGCAGAGAAGGCTGGGAGCACTGAGGACGCTGAGCGCAGGTGAGGAGAGCGACGTCCCTGTCTGGCAGCAGGCAGGGACGCGGGCGCTACAGTTGGTTAAGTTGAGAGGTTATGGTCAGGAGGACAATTCTTGGGTGTTTGCTTCGGACATCCATGCTAGGAGACTGATCCGTGCGTATCACAGAGCTCATCCTGACCGACCTGGTTGCCCAAATGAGGGTTCGGTGACCCCTCCTCAAGGGGGGGTACTGTTGTGCATGTGTTAGAAATGAATTCTGAGCAGAAGCTCCCTCTGGTGGTTACAAACAGTACTGAACCATTCAATGAAGATTGGCAATCAGGAGTTACAGACTGGTCTTATATAAGGGAGGTTCCCTCCCATCATGGTTGCCGGTGATCAATTGTTCTTGTCTCAACTGTGGTTCCTGGTTCACTTGGAAGCTTGCTGAGTCTTGCCTCTTCTCCTGCTCTCAGATAAGATATTTTCTGTTTTTATTTTTGTGCTTGCTTTTTGCATTTTTCCCTGCACTTCTGTGGAGGTCAGCCAGGTCCCCTCCCGGGGCTTGTGCTCCTCTCAGTTTATCTGAGCCACTGTTATTTGTTCACTTGCCTTTTCCAGTTTTTTCAGTGGCTGCTGCTTAGTTTTGTTACACCAGAGAACTAATTTAGGTGGTAGAGGTCGTGTGATCTCAGGTGTTTTTGCAATTAGTAGAGTTGGTATTTTTTAGGGTTTTTTTGATTGCAGTAAGTGTCCTTCCTATCCTTTTTCTTTCTAGGCAGATTGGGCCCCAACATTTGCTCTTACTATTTTCTGTCTGTGTCTGTATTTCCTCTTGTCTAACCGCCATTACATGTTTGGGGGCTTCCTATGTTCTTTGGGGATCTGCTCCAGGGCAGATAGCTTTCCTCTTTCTATCTTTAGGTGTAGTTAACCTCTCAGGCTGTGACAAGGCGTCTAGGACCAACGTAGGAACGCTCCACAGCTGCCTTTAGTTGTGATGGTTAGTTAGGGTACTGCAATCCAGTAGATTCCAACCTCTCTGGTGTATTGCTGTTTTTGCATGCTCTCCTCAGCTACCAAATCATAATACTAACCACACAGTCTTGAGGTGGCGATATGAGTTGTGAACATGAGAAATGTTTGAGGCAAAAGTGTGGAATGTGGTTGTCTGCGGTGTTAAGATAAGAAGGGACAACTATTATTATTATTTATTTATATAGCGCCATTAATTCCATGGTGCTGTACATGAGAAGGGGTTACATACAAAGTTCTAGATATCGTTTATTGTAAACAAATTTACAATGACAGACTGGTACAGAGGGCAGAGGACCCTGTCCTTGTGGACTTACATTCTACGGGATAATGGGGAAGAAACAGAAAGTCGGGGGTGCGGCAGCTCTGGTGGTGGAGACGGCAGCTCTGGTGGTGGCGGCAAGGCGGCAGCTCGGGTGGTGGCGGCGAGGCGGAATGGTTATTGTAGCCTGTAGGCTTTCCTGAAGAGATGGGTTTTCAGGTTCCGTCTGAAGGATCCAAGGGTGGTGGATAATCGTACATGTTGAGGCGTGGAATTCCAGAGGATGGGGGATATTCGGGAGAAATCTTGGAGGCGGTTGTGTGAGGAACGAATAAGTGTAGAGGATTGTAGGAGGTCTTGGGAGGATCGAAGATTATGTGAAGGGAGATATTGGGAGATTAGTTCAGAGATATAGGGAGGGGACAGGTTGTGGACGGCTTTGTAGGTCAGTGTTAGTAGTTTGAACTGGATTTGTTGGGGAATTGGGAGCCAGTGGAGGGATTTGCAGAGGGGAGAAGCAGGGGAGTAGCGAGGGGAGAGGTGGATTAGTCGGGCAGCAGAGTTGAGGACAGACTGGAGTGGTGCAAGAGAGTTGACGGGGAGGCCACAGAGGAGGGTGTTGCAGTAATCAAGGCGGGAGATGATGAGGGCATGCACAAGAGTTTTAGTAGATTGAGGGCTGAGGAAGGGACGGATTCTGGAAATGTTTTTAAGTTGGAGGCGACAGAAGGTGGCAAGAGTTTGGATGTGTGGTTTGAAGGACAGGGCAGAGTTGAGAGTTAAGGTACTGTCACACTAAACGAGATCGCTAAAGCGTCAGCGATTTTATGACGCAGCAGTGATCTCGTTAGCGACGTCGCTGTGTGTGTGTCATGTGTGCATTGCCACGAAGATCGTCGCGGTTGCACATTCTGACTTCTCATAGCTGAGTTGCTGTTTCTTTGTGTTTGGCAGTTAGGGAGTTAATTCTGTCTGTGCTCAGTTCTGGGACTGGGTGCAGTTTCTCCCGGCTGCAATTAATTATTTGTTGATTGGTTTCCTTTAAATCTCTGGTTGTCTGTGTTGGGAGTTGCCAGTGAAATTCTTCATGCAGACCACAGATAGGATTGTATCTGTATAGACTTAAGTTAAAGAGCTCCTTAGTTGTTTTAAGCTCACCTTGCTTAGAGTTTAATATCCCAGATCATTTATGTTCCTTCTGTGTTTGAGTGTGTATGCAAGTCTGTGTTTTCTCCAGTCTGTCTAATATGTCTAATCTGTGTATTTAGCAGAGATCAGCCCATATTCCTTTGGTGGTAATCAGTATCCTTCTTAGGACTGATTACAGGGTTCAGGGACTGATAGGAGACAGGGTTAGGCTGGAGACTTGGACCTCTGAACCTTTATCAGTACCTCCAAGGTGAGGGATTAGTTAGGACCCCAGTTTAGGGTCAGGTTAGACCCCCGGTCCTCCTCTTTCCTGTGACAGTGTATCAAGTCCTCAAGATTAACCCTGAGTTCAACGGATATCGTGTCAGGTAAATCTATTCTATATTTACATGCTGATGTTGCTAATCTATATGTTGTATAGAGTGTTGTTCTTTTAAGAATAGTTTACTGACATCGTACACATATCATAAGACCGCGTGACATTTTCACTGGCCTATAAAATTATTCCCAGTTGCCATGGATCCAGTAGCCCAGCTGGCTCTGCAGTTGCAGGGATTATCCATGGAGCTGACGGACATTAAGTCCAAAGTTTTGTCTCCCTCGGAGCAAACCAGATTGGAACCTAAAGTAGCTCTCCCGGACAGGTTCACTGGTGGGCGAGACAAATTTTTTACCTTCAGGGAAGCATGTAAATTGTATTTTCGGCTTCGGCCTCGATCATCAGGGAGTGAAGAGCAGAGAGTGGGAATTGTTATCTCGCTCCTACAAGGGGACCCTCAATCCTGGGCCTTCTCCCTTCCTCCGGGATCCCCGGCTCTACAGTCAGTAGATCGATTTTTTACTGCCCTGGGTTTGGTATATGATGACCCAGATCGGGTCTCTCTTGCTGAGACAAAATTACGTAAGATACAGCAGGGAGATCGTCCGGCGGAGGAATTTGCTTCTGAGTTCCGTAGATGGGCCACAGATACTCAGTGGAATGACCCAGCTCTTAGAAGCCAGTTTTGTCATGGGCTTTCTGACAAATTAAAGGACGTTTTGGCTCAGTATGATTCTCCTCCATCACTGGAGGCTGCTATGGCCCTAGCTATCCGTACTGATAGACGGCTCCGGGAGAGGTGCGAGGTAACTCCGCCCCCTGTTGTTACTCCACCTACTACTAAAGTCCCTTATGTTGAGGTTCCCCTTGTCTGTTCGGAGGAGCCTATGCAGTTGGGAGGGACATCATTTCGTAGGAGGGGATTGGCGGTACGCCGCAGGACTAGAAGGTGTTTCTTCTGCGGGAAAGAGGGACATTTTGTTGGGGGATGTCCATCCCGTGCCTTGTTGAGCAAAAAGTCGCCGGAAAACTGTTAATCCCAGGTTGTGTGGTGGACGACAACCTGGGAGTATGTATTTCGTCCGCTAGTTCTTCTCAGTTCCTTGTACCAGTGGAGGTGGTGGTTGGTACGAGAGTGGAGAGATTTTCTGTTCTTCTTGATAGTGGGTCCGGGGCTAATCTGGTTGACGCTCAGTTTGCTCAGGCTCAAGGTATGCATCTGAGTGTATTGGTCAAACTGATCCCTATATTCTCCATTGACGCCAGGCCTCTCGGCCAAGGTAGCTTTGTTCATGAGGTTCATAACATTGACCTTCGGGTAGGGGCAATACATAGGGAACTATTATCTTGTTATGTGTTGGAGGGTCTACCTACTCCTATTGTGTTGGGACTTCCTTGGTTGGTTAAACATAACCCTGTGATTAATTGGCAGTCCAGAGATATAAGCCAATGGGGGGAGTTTTGCAAAAGTAACTGCATGAACACAGTCATCAGTGCGGTCGTGCCTAGTACTTTGCCTCCTTTTTTGGAGGACTTTGGGATGTGTTCTCTGAGGAGGGGTGTCAGGAGTTGCCTCCTCATCGCGTGTATGACTGCTCTATTAATTTACTTCCTGATGCTAAGTTACCTAAAGCTAGGTTATATAACCTTTCTGGTCCTGAGAGGCAGGCTATGAAAGATTATATTTCGGAGAGTCTGGCCAAAGGGCATATTAGACCTTCATCTTCCCCAGTGGCCGCGGGGTTCTTCTTTGTGAAGAAAAAAGATGGAGGCCTACGCCCTTGCTTGGATTTCCGCGAACTTAATCGGATTACTGTTCGAGATCCGTATCCACTCCCTCTGATTCCTGATCTCTTCAATCAAATTGTTGGCGCCAAATGGTTCTCTAAATTGGATCTCAGGGGGGCGTATAATCTGATTAGGATAAAAGAGGGGGATGAGTGGAAAACGGCGTTTAACACGCCGGAGGGACATTATGAGAACCTTGTCATGCCTTTTGGTCTGACTACTGCACCAGCAGTGTTCCAACATTTTGTTAATGACATTTTTCGTCATCTGGTGGGGCTGTTTGTGGTCGTATATTTGGATGACATTTTAATTTACTCACCAGATCTTGGGTCTCACCAGGAGCATGTGAGACAGGTGTTGCAGATCTTGCGAGACAATAAACTATACGCCAAACTGGAAAAGTGTGTATTCGCCGTACAGGAACTTCAGTTTTTGGGTTTCTTGGTGTCAGCCTCCGGTTTCCGTATGGACCCTGAAAAGGTGAGAGCAGTGCTTGAATGGGATCAGCCAGAGGATCTTAAGGCTCTGCAGCGTTTTCTGGGGTTTGCTAACTACTACCGGAAATTTATTTGTAATTTCTCATCTGTTGTCAAACCTCTCACTGACATGACAAGAAAAGGGACGGATTTTTCTAAATGGTCGGACAAAGCTTGCCAAGCTTTTTCCTCTTTGAAAAAATGTTTTGCTTCGGCACCCGTTCTCATCCAACCAGATGCATCACAGCCGTTCGTTGTGGAGGTGGACGCGTCTGACGTAGGGGTGGGTGCAATATTGTCCCAGGGTCCGTCCCCTGGTAAATGGCATCCGTGCGCTTTCTTTTCTAAAAAATTGTCGTCCGCCGAAAGGAATTATGATATCGGCAATAGGGAACTTTTGGCCATTAAGTTGGCTTTTGAAGAATGGCGTCACTTTTTGGAGGGGGCAGTCCACCCGGTCACCGTCATTACTGATCACAAGAACCTGCTGTATTTGGAATCTGCTAAGCGTCTGAATTCCAGACAAGCTCGATGGTCGTTGTTTTTTACCAGGTTTAATTTTGTTGTCACTTATCGCCCTGGATCTAAGAATGTTAAGGCGGATGCCTTGTCTCGCAGTTTCCCAGGGGCCGGGAAAATGGATGACCCGATTCCTATCCTTCAGGAGGGGGTGGTAGTGTCGGCTGTATGTTCTGAGCTTGAGGAGGAGGTGTTAGAGGCTCAGGGGGACGCCCCTGCAGGACCTCCAGGGAGACTGTTTGTCCCAAATCAGTTGAGACAAAAGGTTATTGAGGCACATCATAATTCTGCTTTAGCAGGACATCCAGGGAGTAAGGCTACTTTAGATCTCCTTTCTCGCCGGTTTTGGTGGCCTAACGTTAATAAAGATGTTTTAACTTTTGTCGCGTCCTGTGGGGTTTGTGCTCGCTCTAAGACCCCTCATACCCGTCCGTCTGGGACCCTCTTACCCTTGAAACTTCCGGAGCGTCCATGGACTCATTTGTCTATGGACTTCATCACGGACCTTCCTCAGTCGTCAGGGAAGACTGTCATACTGGTGGTTGTTGACAGGTTCAGTAAGATGGCACATTTCATTGCTCTTCCTGCCCTCCCTAATGCTAAAACTCTGGCGCAGGTGTTCATTGGGGAGATTGTGAGACTTCATGGGTTGCCTTCTGATGTGGTGTCAGATAGGGGGTCTCAGTTTGTGTCCAAGTTTTGGAGGGCATTTTGTTTACGTCGGGGGATGCAATTGTCATTTTCCTCGGCTTTTCATCCGCAGACCAATGGTCAGACAGAGCGTCTGAATCAAAGCCTAGAGACTTATCTTCGGTGTTTTGTCTCAGAGAACCAGGAGGACTGGTCTTCTTTCCTGCCTCTGGCAGAGTTCGCTCTTAACAACAGGCGGAGCGAGTCCACTGGTAAGTCCCCGTTTTTTGGGGCATATGGTTTTCATCCCCAGTTTTGTACATTCAATGGGGGGGTCCCTTCTGGGGTTCCTGAGGAGGAGCGTTTCTCGTCGTCACTTGCTTCAGTGTGGAGAGGTGTATTGAATAATCTGAGTGCTATGGGGAACCGTTATAAACGTATGGCTGATAGGAGGAGAGTTTCTGGTCCAGATCTTAATGTGAACGATCTGGTATGGTTGTCTACCAGGAATATAAAACTTAAAGTTCCCTCCTGGAAGCTGGGCCCCAGATTCATCGGGCCGTACAGGATCAGTTCCATAATTAATCCTGTGGCATTTCGTCTGGACCTCCCTCCTACGTTTAAAATCCACAATGTGTTCCACAAGTCATTACTTAAGAGGTACGTGGCACCAGTCATACCATCACCTCTACCTCCTCCTCCAGTGGTGGTCAATGGTAACTTGGAGTTTCAAGTGTCAAAGATCATTGACTCACGTCTGAATCGCCGGTCCCTTCAGTACTTGGTGCATTGGAAGGGGTATGGTCCAGAGGAGAGGACGTGGGTTCCTGCGTCTGACATTAACGCAGATCGTTTGGTGCGGACCTTCCACAGAACTCACCCGGGCAAACCTGGCCCTGAGGGTCCGGAGGCCCCTCGTAGAAGGGGGGGTACTGTCATGTGTGCATTGCCACGAAGATCGTCGCGGTTGCACATTCTGACTTCTCATAGCTGAGTTGCTGTTTCTTTGTGTTTGGCAGTTAGGGAGTTAATTCTGTCTGTGCTCAGTTCTGGGACTGGGTGCAGTTTCTCCCGGCTGCAATTAATTATTTGTTGATTGGTTTCCTTTAAATCTCTGGTTGTCTGTGTTGGGAGTTGCCAGTGAAATTCTTCATGCAGACCACAGATAGGATTGTATCTGTATAGACTTAAGTTAAAGAGCTCCTTAGTTGTTTTAAGCTCACCTTGCTTAGAGTTTAATATCCCAGATCATTTATGTTCCTTCTGTGTTTGAGTGTGTATGCAAGTCTGTGTTTTCTCCAGTCTGTCTAATATGTCTAATCTGTGTATTTAGCAGAGATCAGCCCATATTCCTTTGGTGGTAATCAGTATCCTTCTTAGGACTGATTACAGGGTTCAGGGACTGATAGGAGACAGGGTTAGGCTGGAGACTTGGACCTCTGAACCTTTATCAGTACCTCCAAGGTGAGGGATTAGTTAGGACCCCAGTTTAGGGTCAGGTTAGACCCCCGGTCCTCCTCTTTCCTGTGACAGTGTATCAAGTCCTCAAGATTAACCCTGAGTTCAACGGATATCGTGTCAGGTAAATCTATTCTATATTTACATGCTGATGTTGCTAATCTATATGTTGTATAGAGTGTTGTTCTTTTAAGAATAGTTTACTGACATCGTACACATATCATAAGACCGCGTGACAGTGTGACATGTAGTGGTGATGTGGCCCCGCTGCGATGTCGCTGAACGTTCTGAGCCGTTTTTTGGTCGTTGGTATTCCGCTGGTGAGCCTGAATCGCTGAGTATGACACCCTTTATGAACGACTTTACCAGCGGCGCAGGTGGGACTAGGTTTTCCCAACGACCGCAGAGGTCGTTATACAGATCGCTGATCTCTAATGAGATCTTTGTGTTTGGAAGCTAACTAGCGACCATATAGCGATCGCACCAATGATCTCGCCATGTCGTGTCATTGTCGTGATCGCTGGTGCGATCGCTAAGGCTAAGTGCACACGATCAGGAATAATTGCGTTTTTTTTGCGGTTTTTCCGCGATTTTCCGCGGTTAAACCGCGAAAAAAAACGCAAGCATTAAGCATTCTATACTTGTTAATTGATTGCGCATGTTTTGTACACATGTTGCGGTATTTTCCGCGAAAAAAACGCTTCGCGGAAAATCTAGCAACATGTTCATTAATTTAGCGTAAACGCGGTGATTCCGCCGCCATAGGAATGCATTGAACCGCTTACTTTCCGCATGTGGCTATGCCCACTATGCGCAATGTAAGCGGTTCATGTGCGGATGGTACCCAGGGTCTGGAGCAGAGGAGACTCTCCTCCAGGCCCTGGGTACCATATCCCTGGTAAAACAATAATTAAAATAAAAAATAATGATATTTCTCACCTTCCGGCGGCCCCCGCAGCTTTCCCGCCTTCAGCGACGCTCCCGGCAACTTCCGTTCCCAGTGATGCTTTGCGAGATCACCCAGATGGCGTAGCGGTCTCGCGTGATGCTACGTCATCGGGGTGATTTGTCGCAAAGGACTTCTGGGACCGGAAGTTGCCGGGAGCATCGCTGAAGGCGGGAAAGCTGCGGGGGCCGCCGGAAGGTGAGAATATCATTATTTATTATTTTTTTTATTATTTTTACATTAGATCTTTTTACTATTGATGCGGCATAGGCGGCATCAATAGTAAAAAGTTGGTCACACGTGTCAAACACTGTGACTCGTGTGACCAACCTGTCAATCAGTTTTCCAAGCGATGCTACAGATCGCCTGGAAAACGCTAGCATTCTGCAAGCTAATTACGCTTGCAAAACGCTATTATTCTGGCGGGAATCAGCATACAAAAAACGTGCGTATTTCCTGCGGGAGAAGTGCGGGATTGCCGCGGAAATTTCCGCGGCAATTCCACAACGTGTGAACTTAGCCTCAGTGTGACAGTGCCTTTACTCCGAGGCAGCGGATATCAGGTGCGGGAGAGATTGTGATGCCATTTACCATAATAGATAGATTGGGTAGGGAAGATATGTGAGATGGAGGAAAGATGATGAGTAAAAGGGGATATTAAGTACAGTCATGGCCAAAAGTTTTGAGAATGACACAAATATTAATTTTTACAAAGTCTACTGCTTCACTTTTTCTAATGGCAATTTGCATATACTCCAGAATGTTATAAAGAGTGATCAGCTTAACAGCAATTACTTGCAAAGTCAATATTTGGCTAGAAAATGAACTTTATCCCCCAAAACACATTTCAACATCATTGCAGCCCTGCCTTAAAAGGACCAGCTAACCTCTTTTCAGTGATTGCTCCATTAACACAGGTGTGGGTGTTGATGAGGACATGGCTGGAGATCAATCTGTCATGATTAAGTAAGAATGACACCACTGGACACTTTAAAAGGAGGCTGGTGCTTGGCATCATTGTTTCTCTTCTGTTAACCATGGTTATCTCTAAATAAACACGTGCAGTCATCATTGCAATGCACAAAAATGGCCTAACAGGGAAGAGTATCGCAGCTAGAAAGATTGCACCTCAGTCAACAATCTATCGCATCATCAAGAACTTCAAGGAGAGAGGTTCCATTGTTGCCAAAAAGGCTCCAGGGCGCCCAAGAAAGACCAGCAAGCGCCAGGACTGTCTCTTAAAAGTGTTTCAGCTGTGGGATCGGGCTACCAGCAGTGCAGAGCTTGCTCAGGAATGGCAGTAGGCAGGTGTGAGTGCATCTGCACGCACTGTGAAGCGGAGACTCTTGGAGCAATGCCTGGTCTCAAGGAGGGCAGCAAAGAAGCCACTTCTCTCCAGAAAAAACATCATGGACAGACTGATATTCTGCAAAAGGTACAGGCAGTGGACTGCTGAGGACTGGGGTAAAGTTATTTTCTCTGATGAATCCCCTTTTCGATTGTTTGGGACATCAGGAAAACGCCTCATTCGGAGAAGACAAGGTGAGCGCTACCACCAGTCTTGTCTCATCCAACTGTTAAGCATCCTGAAACCATTCATGTGTGGGGTTGCTTCTCAGCCAAGGGAATCGGCTCTCTCACAGTCTTGCCTAAAAACACAGCCATAAATAAAGAATGGTACCAGAATGTCCTCCAAGAGCAACTTCTCCCAACCCTCCAAGGCATGATGGAGCACTTTGCCATAAAGCAAAGGTGATAACTAAATGGCTCAGGGAACAAAACATAGAGATTTTGGGTCCATGGCCTGGAAACTCTCCAGATCTTAATCCCATTGAGAACTTGTGGTCAATCATCAAGAGACGGGTGGACAAACAAAAACCTAAAAATTCTGACAAAATGAAAGCATTGATTGTGCAAGAATGGATTGCTATCAGTCAGGATTAGGTCCAGAAGTTGATTGAGAGCATGCCAGGGAGAATTGCAAAGGTCCTGAAGAAGAAGGGTCAACACTGCAAGTATTGACTTGCTGCATTAACTCATTCTAACTGTCAATATAAGCTTTTGTTACTCATATGTTTGCAATTATTATATTTCTGTCTGTGATAAAAACATCTGTGAAACACACATAAAAACCAGAGGGCAGCAGATCATGTGAAAATATAATATTTGTGCCATTCTCAAAACTTTTGGCCATGACTGTAGCTCTAGAGACAGGCTATGAGGAGAAGAATGAATGGTTAGAATGGCTTAAATACAATGCAAAAAAAGCCTTAAAAATTAAATTGTACAGCTCGTGCAATAGCCAGACCACAGTTGAGAACCGTCCCTTTTCCCCTCAATGATCAGAAAGATCTAGAAGGATTGCAGTGTATAATTAAGTTATATAGTAAAACTTATGTCCCCTCAGAAAGGGAAGGAAAATGTAAAATGTTATCACTTTTATTTCCCCCACTTGAGAAACCGGATATCCCATCACAGGTGATTGCTAATCCTGGTAACTATACTTATTTCAGTCTTCCAGGGCATGGGCACGACTTTGGTGAGCTCCAAGGTGACTCTTGTAGAGAACGGATCATTATCTCCCACAGGGCCAAGTACTCAGCCATATTTTCAAACCAGACTACCCTGAGAGCTGATATATGGTGGTTATGCGGTGACAAAAGGATAAGAGCCAGACTACCACATGGTTCCTGAGGGGATTGTGTGGTGGTCCAGCTAATCATGCCGTTCCATCTGTTGTCAACAGGGATATGGCCAAAGGTACGTAGTGGGAAGAGACAGAAGCGTGAAACTCCGCAAGGATCCCTTGGTTCTAGTATCTACATAGATGACATTGGAGTTCCCTGGGGAATGCCCAACGAGTACAAGGCTAGGAACCAGGTGGCAGCTGGGTGGAAATCCATAATTTGGTGGGTGACTATAAATAAGAATGTAGATTGGATAAATTACATATATGACAACCAGCAGAGATTTGTTAATTATACCCGAGATGCAGTTAAAGGGATAGCTGAGCAATTATGACCAACTTCTCTCATGGCTTGGCAGAATAGGATGGCATTAGACAAGCTCTTAGCAGAAAAGGGAGGTGAATATAAAATGTTTGGAGGATTTTGTTGCACCTTTATCCCTAATACAGCTCCTGATGGAAGTATCTCCAAAGCTCTTGATGGACTGACTGCCCTGTCTAATGAATTAGCTGGAAACTCTGGATATGATGACATATTTACTTCCTAGACTTAAGGATATTTTGGGAAATGGTCCGGTTTATTCACTTCTGTGTTGATCTCTCTTATTGACTCTGCCATAACAAAAACTTTTTGCCAAGGAATGGAGACTTCAGAATCCAATCCAATGAAAGAATGGAAATTTTGGGACTCAATGATAAATATTCTAAACATAATACTCTCCCTTGAGATGATATGAAGATCTGTGAAATCTGTCAAAAGAAATCTGCCCCCGATGTGTACAGATAAATGATTTTATTACAAGGTGAGGGAATGTTATATTAATTGTAATAAAGTCCTTTCTATTGTGTGTATTGTGGTACAGCAAAGGGTGTTTTGCTGGATGAGAGATATATTTCTGCCAGCAGGTTAAAGTTTGGTTGGGATTTTCCCTAAACACAAGGACCTGTTATTATGTCATGGTCACGTGATCAGCCCAGGTGATGTGTACCGCACCTGTGGGTGTGGTTAGGGGCTATGTAAGAGTGCAAGAGAGGGTTGTGGAAGAGGAGGAGCTCGGCTGGAGCCAGCCTGCATCTGTTTTTGGACAACACGTGCTGAAAAAGCACTAGCATCTAGACTCCAGACAACCCGGGGAATGGCACCTGGCTGTTGCTGCTGACCTGGCAGCCGCTTAGTTAAGCTCGTCCCAGCAATTGTGAGTCTGAGACCAGGTCGGAGTATATTTGTGTTTTTTGCTATGTTTCTGTGAACCTGGTGTTTAAAGTGACATTAAACCACTGAAGTTGGACTCTAAGCCTGTGTGTTGCCTCATTACTGCGGCCCTGCCACTACCTACCAGAGCAAATCCCTACAATTGGTGGCTCGAATGCGGGCAAACGCAGTGAGGTCGGGCTATTTTTTGCTCATTTTTTTCTCTGCACTCCAGTCTATGTCCTGGGTGAAAAAAGTGACGCAAACCCAGATGGAGAACTTTCCAAAAATG
This sequence comes from Oophaga sylvatica, assembly GCA_033576555.1. Taxonomy (NCBI): domain Eukaryota; kingdom Metazoa; phylum Chordata; class Amphibia; order Anura; family Dendrobatidae; genus Oophaga; species Oophaga sylvatica. The sequence goes on from JARQOD010000003.1 coordinate 19,601,439, forward strand.
GAGACCACGGTAAAACTGCTGATGTAGGCCATGCGACAGCAGCAGCAGGTTACCCAGCAGCAGCTGATATTTCATCAACAGCAGCAAGAAACCAACCGGCTGTTGATACAGCACATCACAGCGCCACAGACAACAGTAGCTACCCAGGGAAGCCATGAGGTCCGGAAAGCAGTTCATACAGCGATTCCAAAAATGGAGAAATCTGATGACGTTGAGATGTACCTGGAGATGTACGAAGGAGTGGCTGAGAGGGAGAGACTACCCCGGGACCAGTGGGCAGAAGGTATTGCTCCGTTTCTGGCCCCAGGACCGTTGAAAGCCTATCAGGACCTACCCACTGAGCAAAAAGCGGACTACACGATCGTGAAGGGTGAGATACTAGCACGTCTTGGGGTAAATGTTTTGGTCCAGGCCCAGCGGGTACACAAGTGGGAATTTACCCCCTCCGAGCCGGCTCGGTTTTATTATTACGACCTGGTGCACTTGTTACAAAAATGGTTGCAGCCTGAGATATTGCCGCCCAGCGTTAAGCTGGACCGTATAGTGACTGATAAATTTTGGAGGGCTTTGCCCTACTCCCTCCAAACATGGGTCGGACAGGCATCCCCTACTAATGCCCTCCAGATGGTAGACCTCATAGAAAGATAAGGGGCTACCAAAGAACTACAGGGAGAGACTCCCCGGAAAGTAACAAGAAAGTTCTCTAAGTTTCCACCCGTGGCTCGGCGAGCCGAGACCAGGAAGGCTGTTGTGAATGGACTTGAGATGAGTTCTGAGCAGAGGCTCCCTCTGGTGGTTACAAGCGGTACTGGACTGTCCAGTGAAGATTGTGAGGATTGGGAATCAAGTGTTACTGACTGGTCTTATATAAGGGAGTCACCTTCCCATCAGGGTTGCCGGTGATCAATTGTTCTGGTCTCAATCCTTGATTCCTGTTTCCCTTGTAGCCTGCTGTGTCGTGTCTGCATCTCCTGCTAACAGATAATAATAATAATAATCTTTATTTATATAGCGCCATCATATTCCGCAGCGCTTTACAGTTTAACAGTTTCAAAACACAAGTCATAAGTAACAACGTTAACAATACAGTGATTAAAGCAAAATAAGACGGCCCTGCTCGTGAGAGCTTACAATCTACAATGAGGTGGGGGAGATACAAAATACAGGTGTGTATATACAATGGTGCATTTACAATGATGGTCCAGCCATCTTAAGGGAGTGAGGGATTGATGGAGATAGTGAATGGGCTACACACACACACACACACACTTACACATAGAATGACTTTGATTAGTGAATGTGATAGGCCGCTCTGAACAGATGTGTTTTGAGGGAACGCCTGAAACCATGCAAATTGTGGATAGTCCTAATTTCTTGGGGTAGAGCATTCCAGAGGATTGGCGCAGCGCGGGAGAAGTCTTGGAGTCGGGAGTGGGAGGTACGGATTAGTGCAGAGGTTAGTCGAAAGTCGTTTGCAGAGCGCAGCAGTCGGTTAGGCCGATAGATAGAAATGAGGGAGGAGATGTAGGGGGGTGCTGCAGTGTGGAGAGCTTTGTGGGTGAGAACAAGTACTTTGAATTGGATCCTATAATGAATGGGCAGCCAGTGTAAGGACTGGCGAAGAGCGGACGCGTCCGAGTACCGATTAGCCAGATGGATAACCCTGGCTGCTGCATTAAGGATGGACTGGAGAGGGGATAGTCGAGTAATGGGGAGGCCAAGTAATAGAGCGTTACAGTAGTCCAGGCGGGAGTGGATCAGTGCTACAGTGAGGGTTTTTGTTGTTTCCATGGTGAGAAAAGGGCGGATTCTAGAGATGTTCTTTAGGTGTAGGCGGCAAGAGCGGGCAAGAGATTGTATATGGGAGGTGAAGGAGAGATTGGTATCAAACATAACACCCAGACAGCGAGCCTGCTGCCGGGGTGTTATTATGGTGCCGCCCACTGAGAGGGAAATGTCAGATTTAGGGAGGTTAGTAGACGGCGGGAGCAGAAGAAGTTCAGTTTTGGAGAGGTTGAGTTTCAGATAGAGAGCAGACATGATGTTGGAGACTGCGGACAGACAGTCGGTGGCGTTCTGTAGTACAGCGGGGGTAAGGTCGGGGGATGACGTGTATAATTGTGTGTCATCAGCATAAAGATGGTACTGAAAGCCAAATCTGCTGATGGTCTGTCCAATTGGGGCGGTGTAGAGAGAGAAGAGAAGGGGGCCAAGGACTGAGCCCTGGGGTACACCGACAGTGAGAGGGAGAGGAGATGAAGTGGAGCCAGAGAACGAAACACTGAAGGAGCGGTCAGAAAGATAGGAGGAGAACCAGGAGAGAACAGTGTCCTTAATACCTAGAGAGTGGAGCCTGGACAGTAGGAGACGGTGGTCAACCGTGTCGAAAGCTGCAGAAGGGTCGAATAGAATGAGCAGAGAGTGGTCGCCGTTACGTTTTGCTGTCAGAAGGTCATTGGTCACTTTGATGAGTGCAGTTTCAGTCGAATGTAGGGTTCGGAAGCCGGACTGTGAAGGGTCTAGGAGGGAGTGAGTGGAGAGGTAACGGGTGAGGCGGGAGTAGACTAGGCGCTCCAAAAGTTTGGAGATGAAGGGGAGATTGGAGACCGGTCTGTAGTTGTTTGTGCAGGAAGGGTCAAGAGCGGGTTTCTTTAGTAGTGGAGTAATGATGGAGTGTTTGAAGGAGGATGGGAAAATGCCAGAGGAGAGTGAGAGATTGAAGATTGTAGTTAGGTGAGTTGTGACAACAGGAGAAAGAGACTGGAGGAGATGTGAGGGGATGGGGTCGGTAGTGCATGTAGTCGGACGAGAGGAAGAGAGGAGTCTGGAGACTTCTTCTTCTGTGATGGGATCAAATGTGGAAATTGAGCCAGGGGAAATGCAGGGTGGGATGGGAGTCACAGCACTTGGTGGTTGAGAGCAGATTTCCTGACGGATAGTATCTATTTTTTCTATAAAGTGGGAGGCCAGGTCATCAGCACAAATGTCTGTGATAGGGGCTTGTGCTTTTGGCCTGAGGAGGGAGTGAAAAGTGTCAAAAAGTTTCTTGGGGTTGTTGGCTAGTGAGGAGATCAGTGTGGTGAAGTAGGTCTGTTTGGCGAGGTGAAGGGCAGCATTATAAGTTCTTAACATGAATTTAAAGTGGATGAAGTCTTCTGGTGTGCGGGTTTTTCTCCATAGGCGTTCAGCACTCCTAGAGCATCGCTGGAGAAGGTGAGTTTGCGATGTGAGCCAGGGCTGTTTTACTGTGTGTTTGGAAGTTCTGAGGGTGAGCGGTGCTACTTGGTCAAGGGTGCTTCTAAGAGTGTCATTGTAGTGCTGAACAGCCAGATTAGGACAAGAAAAAGAGGAGATTGGGGACAGCGAAGAGTGTAGGGAGTCTGAAAGTGTCTGAGGGTTAATGGCTTGCAGATTTCTGAATGTGCGGTAGGTAGGAGTTCGCTGGGGTGGTGGAGGATTTGTGAGCGTGAAGGAGAGAATGTTGTGGTCAGAGAGTGGAAGCGGTGAGTTATTTAGGTGGGAAATTGAACAGAGGCGGACAAAGACCAGGTCAAGGGTGTTGCCATCCTTGTGTGTCTCAGAGGTTGAAAGCTGTGAGAGGCCTAGAGAAGTGGTTAGTGATAGTAGCTGAGATGCAGATGTGGAAGTAGGACTGTTAATGGGGATGTTGAAGTCTCCAAGGATAAGGGTTGGTAGTTCTGAGGACATGAAGTGCGGCAGCCAGGCTGAGAAGTGGTCAAGGAACTGGGTGGATGAGCCTGGGGGCCGATATATGACCGCTATTCTGAGGGAGAGGGGATGGAAGAGCCTGATGGTGTGGACCTCAAAAGAAGGGAATGAGAGTGATGGAATTGGGGGGATGACCTGGAAAGTGCATTGTGGGGACAGGAGTATGCCAACTCCACCACCATGTCTGTTTGTGGGTCTCGGGGAATGGGAGAACTGTAAGCCACCATAGGAAATGGCAGCAGGGGAGACCGTGTCAGAATCCTGAATCCAGGTTTCAGTGAGGGCCAACAGATGAAGAGAGTTGTTCAGAAAGTAGTTGTGCAGGAAAGATAGTTTATTGCATGCAGACCTTGGATTCCAGAGGGCACAGTTGAAAGAAGGAGATGAGGGAGTGCAAGTAATATTAACAAGATTATTATGGTTTCGAAATGAGGTAGGGTAGGGATTGAGGTTGGGGGATGGACCAGGGTTGGGGGAGATGTCCCCTGAAATCAGTAGGAGTAGGAAGATAAAGAGCAGGTAGTTGTTGGATTTATAAATAGGTTTTTTCTGAGATATGTTTGGGCAAGATGGGCTGAGTTTTCTTAGGAAGGTGAGGAGTGCATGGGAACTGTACATGGGAGAGGGAAGTATGGAGGGGCTGATGTATATGAGTCGTGATGGAGGGGGGATGGGGCAGTGAATGTGGATGGCAAGGGAACACAGGAGGATAGAGATAGAGAACATAATTTAAAAGAAAGCAAAGTGTGGGTTACCTGATTCCTGCCCTGATTAACTGCCATGGATAACTGCCTTTTACTCGATGCTTGTCTTTCGTGATGCGTGCGCCCCCCTTACTGCGTGCGCCCCTTAGACTACTCCTAAATATATAGTCCACACTACAGGGTCAGGAAAGTGGGATTGTGGGGGCTGTTTTGGGATAATTTGCCAGCTGGGGCCAGCACACCAGGGGGTGGTTAGATCATCAAAGGCTACCTGGCAACATCTATATGCTTTAGCACCTTCCACCTGATAGCATCTAGAGAGGCCCCAGTCACCGGGATATAAAGCAGTAAGTATTTTAAACACAGTGCAAAAATGAATTATTCCAAAGCCTTATTAACAGGCACATTAAACTATGTTGCAAGATGGTAAAGCAGTGCTTGGCAGCAAGTAGAGGTATGGAGTGCACACCATTAATATATAGTGCATTTTCTTCTTTTTGCTTTTGTGCTTGATTTTTGCATTTTGTCCTGCATTTCTGTGGGGGCCTTCAGGGTCCCCTCGGGGGCTTTTGCCCTCTCAGTTTTGTTCAGCCACTGATGTTTGCACATTTGCTTTTTCCAGTTTTTTCAGTGGCTGCTGTTTTGATTTTGTTACACCAGAGAACTAATTTAGGTGGTAGAGGTCGTGTGATCTCAGGTGTTTTTGAAATTAGTAAAGTTGGTGCTTTTCAGGGTTTTTTGGGATTGCAGTAAGTGCCCTTCCTATCCTTTTCTATTTAGATAGTTTGGGCCCCAACGTTTGCTCATACTATTTTCTGTCTGTGTCAGTATTTCTTCTTGTCTAACCGCCATTACATGTTTGGGGGCTTTCTATGTTCTTTGGGGATCTGCTCCGGGGCAGATAGCTTTCATCTTTCTATCTTTAGGTATAGTTAGTTTCTCAGGCTGTGACGAGGCGTCTAGGACCAACGTAGGAATGCTCCACGGCTGCCTCTAGTTGTGGTGGTTAATCAGGGTACTGCAATCTCATAGATTCCAACTGCTCTGGTGTATTTCCTTTTTACCTGCACTCCTCAGCTACCAAATCATAACAGTATCACTGGCCAAAACTGAAATTTATATGGTACTCACAGAAGGGAAAAAATATTTTGAAAGAAAAAAAAAGGTTGTCAGAGTTGTCAGAGATATTTTTCTGTTTGTTGCATTTTTTTTTTTTTCCCTCTGTATCTCTGGGTGCTGGGGAGGATTTTTTCTCTCAATGGAGTTTGCACAGTTGTCTGGCCGTGTGGATCAGCTTGCCACTGAGGTTCAGAGTATTGCTACCTATCTTGCTAGGTTGCCTGTTGTGGAACCTAGAATTCCCATGCCAGATTTGTTTTTGGGGGATCGATCCAAGTTTCTGAATTTCAAAAATAATTGTAAATTGTTTTTTGCCTTAAAATCTAAGTCCTCAAGGAACGCAGCGCAGCAGGTTCAAATTGTCATCTCTCTCCTGCGCGGCGATCCTCAGGATTGGGCTTTTTCCCTGACACCTGGGGATCCTGTTTTGAGTGATGTTGATACATTTTTTCAGGCCTTGGGGTTATTGTACGATGAGCCTAATGTCACTGATCAAGCTGAAAAAGCCTTGTTGGCATTAAATCAGGGGCTTGATGACGCTGAGTTATACTGTCAGAGATTCCGTAGGTGGGCAGTCCTGACCAAATGGAATGACGACGCTTTGGCAGCCCTTTTTCGGAAGGGTCTGTCAGATAATGTAAAGGATGTTATGGTGGGATTCCCTGTCCCCTCTGGTCTCAATGATTCTATGTCATTAGCGATTCAAATTGACAGACGTTTGTGTGAGCGGAGAAGTATGCGTGGAATAGTGTTGTCTTGTGAACCTGCTTCTGAACCCATGCAGTGTGATAGAGTGGTTTCTGGGGCACAGCGTCATGAGTTTCGGAAGCGCAATGGGTTATGTTTCTACTGTGGTGATGCTTCTCATGCTATCTCAGTCTGCCCTAAGCGGGGAAGACGTTTTGCACGCTCAGTTGTCTTGGGTATTGTTCAGACTAAGTTTTTATTAACTGTTACTCTGATATGCTCTCTGTCCTCATTTTCTGCTCAGGCTTTCGTTGATTCGGGAGCAGCTATTAACCTGATGGATTTTGATTTCGCTAAACGTTGTGGGTTTCCCTTGATACCCCTACAGAAGTCTATTCCCCTGCTGGGGATCGTTTCTACCCCTTTGGCTGAGAATAAACCTCAGTTCTCTACTCAGGTGATAATGAGGGTTGAACCTGATCATCAGGAGAGCTGCAAATTTTTGGTTCTGTATAATCTGCATGACATTATCGTGCTAGGTTTCCCTTGGTTACAGTCTCATAATCCTGTTTTGGGTTGGAAATCTGTGTCTGTAACCAGTTGGGGCTGCCAATGTGTTAATACCAACACTCCTGTTTTTTCTGCCTCCCCCCAGGCTCAGGATGTTCCTGACTTTTTGTTTGATTTTTCTGATGTGTTTAGCGAAAGTAAATCTGCATCCTTGCCTCCCCATAAGAGCTATGACTGCGCTATTGAATTAGTGCCTGGTAGTAAATTCCCTAAAGGTTGCCTTTTTAACTTGTCTGTACCTGAACATGACGCTATGCGGTCTTATATCAAGGAGTCTTTGGAGAAAGGTCATATCAGACCATCCTCTTCACCCTTAGGTGCCGGTTTTTTCTTTATGGCCAAAAAGGATGGTTCATTAAGGCCGTGTATTGATTATCGTCTTTTGAACAATATTACTGTGAAATATCAATACCCGTTACCCTTGATTTCTGACCTGTTTTCCAGGGTGAAAAACGCTACTTGGTTTACCAAGCTTGACCTCGGGGGCATATAACCTTATTCGCATTAAGCACGGGGATGAATGGAAGACGGCATTTAACACCCCTGAGGGGCATTTTGAGTACCTTGTGATGCCCTTTGGACTCACTAATGCTCCTTCTGTCTTCCAGTCCTTCATGAATGACATTTTCAGGGATTTTGTGGATAAATTTCTGATTGTTTATTTGGATGATATCTTGATTTTTTCCAATGACTGGGACTCTCATGTGAAACATGTTCGAACTGTATTCCAGATTTTGAGAGAGAATGCTCTGTATGTGAAGGGATCAAAGTGTCTTTTTGGCGTACAGAAGATCTCATTTTTGGGATTTATTTTGTCCCCATCTGTTATTGAAATGGACCCGGTCAAGGTTCAGGCCATCTGTGATTGGGTCCAACCTACTTCATTAAAGGCTCTTCAAAGATTTTTGGTTTTGCCAATTTTTATCGTAAATTTATTGGTAATTTCTCGGTTATTATTAAACCATTAACTGATTTGACCAAAAAGGGTTCTGATGTGGTGAATTGGCCTCCTGAGGCAGTCTCTGCATTTCAGGAACTTAAGCAGAGATTCACGTCTGCTCCTGTTCTACGGCAGCCTGATGTTTCTCTGCCATTTCAGGTGGAGGTTGATGCCTCTGAAATTGGGGCAGGTGCCGTTTTGTCCCAAAGAGATCCAGAGACCTCTAAAAGTAACCCTTGTGCCTTTTTCTCTCGAAAATTTTCTCCTACTGAACGTAATTATGACGTGGGTAATCGGGAGTTATTGGCCATGAAGTGGGCTTTTGAAGAGTGGAGACATTGGCTGGAGGGAGCCAAACATCAGGTGGTGGTCCTTACTGACCATAAGAATCTGGTTTATCTGGAATCTGCCAAGCGACTTAATCCTAGACAGGCCAGGTGGGCCTTGTTTTTCACACGTTTTAATTTTGTGGTTTCCTTTCTTCCTGGCACTAAGAATTTTAAGGCGGATGCCCTCTCGAGGAGTTTCCTTGCGGACTCTCCTGAGGTATCTGATCCTTCTGTTATTTTGAAAGAAGGTGTAGTTCTTTCCGCCATCTCGCCCAATTTGAGACTGGCTCTGGAGAGGTGTCAGGAGGATAGGCCCGAGCGCTGCCCTGTTGGGAAATTGTTTGTCCCGGACCAGTGGAAAGAGAGTGTGATGTCTGAGATTCATTGTTCCGCGTTGGCCGGTCATCCCGGAATTTTTGGTACCAGAGATTTGGTTAGTCGGTCCTTTTGGTGGCCTACCTTGTCTCGTGATGTCAGGGAATTTGTGCAGTCCTGCGGGACTTGCTCTCGCTCCAAGCCTTGCTCCCGCTCTAGTGGTTTGTTGATGCCATTGCCTGTGCCCAAGAGACCATGGACCCATATCTCTATGGATTTCATTTCCGACCTCCCTGTTTCTCAGAGAATGACCGTCATCTGGGTGATTTGTGATAGGTTTTCCAAGATGATACATCTTGTGCCATTACCTAAGTTGCCTTCCTCCTCTGAATTAGTACCTTTGTTCCTTCAGCACGTGGTTCGTTTACACGGCATTCCTGAGAACATTGTGTCTGACAGAGGAGTCCAGTTTGTTTCCAGATTTTGGAGGACCTTTTGTTCCTAACTGGGTGTTCAATTGTCTTTCTCCTCGGCGTTTCATCCTCAGACCAATTGTCAAACTGAGAGAACAAATCAGACATTGGAGACTTATCTAAGATGCTTTGTGTCTGCTGATCAGGATGACTGGGTCTCTTTTTTGCCTTTGGCTGAGTTTGCTCTTAATAATAGGGCTAGTTCTGCCACTTTGATGTCTCCATTTTTCTGTAATTCTGGGTTTCACCCTCGATTTTCTTCAGGACAGACGGAAGCTTCTGTCTGTCCAGGTGTTGACTCTGATGTGGAGTGTATGCAACAGATTTGGGACCAGGTAGTGCAGAGGTTGTCCCTCTCTCAAGAGAAGGCCCAGCGGTTTGCTAACCGGCATAGGACTGATGGTCCTCGGTTTAAAATGGGGGACTTGGTCTGGTTGTCCTCAAAAAATATTCCTTTGAGAGTGGCATCTCCTAAATTTAAGCCTAGGTTCATTGGACCTTATAAGATCATGGAGATTCTTAATCCTGTTTCTTTTCGTTTGCTTCTTCCAGGGACATTTAAGATCCATAATGTGTTTCACAAGTCCTTGTTGAAGAGGTTTGTTGAGCCAGTGGTTCCTACTGCTTTGCCTCCTGACCCTGTTCTGGTTGAGGGCAATATGGAGTTTGAGGTTGAGAAAATTTTGAATTCTCGTTTTTCTAGACGGAAACTCCAGTATTTGGTTAAGTGGAGAGGTTATGGTCAGGAAGACAATTCTTGGGTGTTTGCTTCTGACATCCATGCTAGGAGACTCATCCGTGCGTATCATAGAACTCATCCTGACCGACCTGGTTGCTCAAGTGAGGGTTCGGTGACCCCTCCTCAAGGGGGGGTACTGTTGTGAATGGACTTGAGATGAGTTCTGAGCAGAGGCTCCCTCTGGTGGTTACAAGCGGTACTGGACTGTCCAGTGAAGATTGTGAGGATTGGGAATCAGGTGTTACTGACTGGTCTTATATAAGGGAGTCACCTTCCCATCAGGGTTGCCGGTGATCAATTGTTCTGGTCTCAATCCTTGATTCCTGTTTCCCTTGTAGCCTGCTGTGTCGTGTCTGCATCTCCTGCTAACAGATAAGACATTTTCTTCTTTTTGCTTTTGTGCTTGATTTTTGCATTTTGTCCTGCATTTCTGTGGGGGCCTTCAGGGTCCCCTCGGGGGCTTTTGCCCTCTCAGTTTTGTTCAGCCACTGATGTTTGTACATTTGCTTTTTCCAGTTTTTTCAGTGGCTGCTGTTTTGATTTTGTTACACCAGAGAACTAATTTAGGTGGTAGAGGTCGTGTGATCTCAGGTGTTTTTGAAATTAGTAAAGTTGGTGCTTTTCAGGGTTTTTTGGGATTGCAGTAAGTGCCCTTCCTATCCTTTTCTATTTAGATAGTTTGGGCCCCAACGTTTGCTCATACTATTTTCTGTCTGTGTCAGTATTTCTTCTTGTCTAACCGCCATTACATGTTTGGGGGCTTTCTATGTTCTTTGGGGATCTGCTCCGGGGCAGATAGCTTTCATCTTTCTATCTTTAGGTATAGTTAGTTTCTCAGGCTGTGACGAGGCGTCTAGGACCAACGTAGGAACGCTCCACGGCTGCCTCTAGTTGTGGTGGTTAGTCAGGGTACTGCAATCTCATAGATTCCAACTGCTCTGGTGTATTTCCTTTTTACCTGCACTCCTCAGCTACCAAATCATAACAGAAGGCCGCTCAAGAAGTATCTGGGGAAGAAAGGGGTCCCATAATCTGCTGGCGGTGCCAGGAACCAGGACATGTGAGAGCTGATTGCCCCCACCTGGCTGAGCCCATGGACACAAAGTTTGGGTACTACCAGTCTCACTATGCCAAACCGATGTGTGCAATGGGCACCCCAAAGGGACCCAGTATGAAACATTTGTGTAAAGTTGAAGTGGAGGGCACCCCTGCTCTGGCTCTACTGGACTGGCAGTCTTGTGACCCTGGTACGAGCCAGCCATGTGCAAACCAGCGAGTATACCGGTCGGACAATTGGGGTGTTGTGCATACATGGAGACCTAAAAGACTATCCTACCGCACTAGTGATGATAAACACGCCAGGGGGGAGTCGGTGCCACGAGGTGGGGGTGGTGATTAATTTGCATTATGAAGTAATAATTGGAAGAGATTTTCCTTTGTATCCTGTACTTTGGCCCACTGTTGTCCCACCCACTGAACAATTGCCGGCACCGGTGGCAACCAGGTTGCATTCTCCAGAAGTAGGGCATGAACCTGGTGGCCCAGAGGAAGAAGTGCTGGCGGTAGGGGTAACCTTCTCTTCGGTGGAGGAGAGGAAAGCTTCTCCCATAGAAGTATTGGCTGGGGAGGTGGAAGACTTGCTGCTAGGACAGGGGTGGGCAATTAATTTTCCCGAGGGGCCACATGAGAGACCATGACTGTTGTGGAGGGCCGAACTAATAGCTCGAAATTAATTCTACTCAATATTAATTTATTAATATTAATTGTATCACTTAATATTGAGCATAATTAAGTATGCTGACATCCCCTATATATCTTTGAACCCCCCCACAGCCCCTTAAATACAGCATGAGCCTCACACAGTCTACTACATATGTAGCATGAGCCTCACACATCCTACTACATATAAGGCATGAGCCCCACACAGCCTCCCTATATGTGGCATGAGCACCACATAGCCTCCCCATATACAGCATGAGCCCACAAAGACTCCCTATATGCGGCATGAGCCCCACACAGTCTACCTATATACGGCATCAGCCTCCCCATGTACGGCATGATCCTCACACAGCCTCCCCATGTACTGCATGAGCCCCAGACAGCCTCACCATGTAAGGCATGAGCACCACACAGCCTCCCCATGTACAGCATGAGCCCCACACAGCCTTCCCATGTATGGCATGAGCTCCACACAGCCTCCCCATGTACAGCATGGGCCCCACACAGCCTCCCCATGTACGGCAAGAGCCCCACACAGCCTCACCATGTACGGCATGAGCCCCACACAGCCTCCCCATGTACAGCATGGCCCCACACAGCCTCCCCATGTACGGCAAGAGCCCCACACAGCCTCCCCATGTCCCGCACAGCCTCCTCATGTACTGCATGAGCCCCAGTTTCCCCATATACTGTGAGGCCCCACACAGCCTCCCCATAAACTGCATGAGCCCCACACAGCCTTCTTTATATATACAGCATAAGCCCCACACAGCCTTCTTATATACAGCAAGAGCCCCACAGTCTCTCCACATACTGAATGAGACCCCACACAGCCTCCCATATACTGATTGAGCCCCACACAGCCTCCCCATATATTGAATGACAGTATACAGTCTTTCCATAGCCTCCCCATGAGCAGCATGTCACCCCATAGAATCCCCATGTTCACCCCCATAGAATCCCCATGTTCACCCCCATATTCATACACATGAAAAAAAAAAACACCACATACTCACCTTGGTCCCGTTCCCAGGCGCCCTGCTTCTGCTGTTGTCTCCGATGCGCTGACTCTCCGGCGGTTCACAGCTGACGTGATGGCATGACATCATCGCGTCAGCTGTTTCACATGCTGATTGATGGAGGAAGTGGCTCCCACAGTCTCTCCACATACTGAATGAGACCCCACACAGCCTCCCATATACTGATTGAGCCCAACACAGCCTCCCCATATATTGAATGACAGTATACAGTCTTTCCATAGCCTCCCCATGAGCAGCATGTCACCCCATAGAATCCCCATGTTCACCCCCATAGAATCCCCATGTCCACCCCCATAGATTCCCGATGTTCACCCCATAGAATCCCCATGTTCACCCCCATATTCATACACATGAAAAAAAAAACCACCACATACTCACCTTGGTCCTGTTCCCAGGCGCCCTGCTTCTGCTGTTGTCTCCGATGCGCTGACTCTTCGGCGGTTCACAGCTGACGTCATGGCATGACATCATCGCGTCTGCTGTTTCACATGCTGATTGGTGGAGGAAGTGGCTGGAGGCCCCTCCTCCACCAATGCTGACTGCGGGAGAAAGCGAGAGGGCGGGCACGGTACGGCCGGCGGACCTCAGGTTTTCAGCCCTACGGCTGTCTCGGTCCGCGGGCCGGACTGAGACAGCCAGAGGGCCGGAGGTGGCCCGCGGGCCGCACTTTGCCCAGGTCTGTGCTAGGACCTGGATTGTCAGACTTAAATGTGTCAGGTGACAATTTTGGTACGGTGCAACTCCGAGACCCTACGTTGGCTCAAGCCCCGGAAAATGTACTGTTTGTTAATGGGGAATCCCAACAACCTGGGGCAGCTACAGTGTTGCCACACTTTGAGCTAAACCAAGATTTGTTGTATCGAGTTGAGAAAATACGGGGGGAAATGGTAGAACAATTACTGGTACCGCAGGCATATCGTAGGCTGGTAATGGATTTAGCGCATGCGCATATACTGGGTGGGCATTTAGGCCAAAAGAAAACCCTAGACCGAATTCTGCAGTGGTTTTACTGGCTAGGGGTCCATGAAGAAGTTAAACGGTACTGTAATTCCTGTCCAGTGTGCCAGGTAACCAGTTCCCAGGCTCACTTTTGGAGTCCATTGGTGCCTTTACCCATTATAGAGGTACCTTTTGAAAGAGTGGCAATGGATTTGGTTTGGGCCTGTCCCTAAATGAGCAAGGGGTCAGCAACACATCCTGGTAGTTTTAGATTATTCTACCCAGTATCCGGAGGCCATTCCACTACGCCACACATCCGCTAAGCTTATCGCAAAAGAACTTATGGGTATATTCTCACGGGTGGGAATTCCTCAAGAAATTCTAACAGACCAGGGAACCCCCTTTATGTCAAAAATTATTAGAGAAGGTGGGGCCAGTAAACTACAAGGTACACCAACCAGGACGAAGAAAGCCAGAACAGGTTTACCATGTTAATCTGCTTAAACCATGGAAAGATAGAGACCACCTGGGTGGGGATCCTCCGCTGCCTGCATTTCCGGTGGAGAAGGCTCCATTACCTGGGGGGGACAGGAGAAGCCCTCTCCGTAGTCAAAATAGCAGACACTTTGTCTCCTAGACAGGTTCAGGAGGTCCGGGAGTTTGTTAACCGAAATACAGACGTGTTTTCGGAGCTCCTTGGTCGCACCTCCCTAATCCAACATGCCATTGTCACGGAGCCACAGGCCAAAGTCCGACTAAAGCCATATCGGGTGCCTGAGGCCTGACGACAAGCCATCTCGGAGGAGGTAAAAACTATGCTGCAGTTAGGGGTCATTGAAGAGTCCCAGAGTGAGTGGGCCAGCCCAATGGTCCTAATACCCAAGCCTGATGGGACGCTAAGGTTTTGTAATGACCTTAGAAAACTTAATGAGATTTCAAAGTTTGACGCCTACCCCATGCCTCGGGTCTGAGTTGATAGAGCGGTTTGGGTAGGTACGATATTTTTCAATCCTTGACCTCACAAAAGGATATTGGCAGGTACCCCTAACAGAGGCAGCGAAGGAAAAAACGGCTTTTGTAACACCCGAGGGGCTGTTCCAGTATAAAGTATTACCCTTTGGGTTGCATGGCGCGCCAGCGACGTTCCAGCAGTTAATGGATATTGTTCTTTGTCCCCATCGCCATTATGCCGCAGCCTATCTGGACGATATTGTTGTGTACAGTACAGATTGGGAAAGTCACTTACCCAAAGTACAGGCAGTTATAGATTCTCTGCGACAAGCAGGGCTAACTGCCAACCCAAAGAAATGTTCCATAGGGTTGGAGGAAGCTCGGTACCTGGGTTTAGTAATTGGGAGAGGAGTTCTCAAACCCCAAATAAACAAAGTGGAGGCAATCCAGAACTGGCCCTGTCCCCTAACAAAACAGGTAAAAGCTTTTTGGGTTTAGTGGGATATTACAGGCGTTTTATTCCCAACTTTGCATACCTGTCCGCGCCTTTAACAGACTGCTTGAAAGGGAGGAAATCGGTGATGGTTCGCTGGAATGATCAGATAGAGGAGGCCTTTGTAAAATTAAAATTGGCACTGTGTGGTACACCTGTTCTGATTACACCTGATTTCAAAAGAGAGTTCATTGTGCAGACTGATGCTTCTGAGATAGGGCTTGGTGCCGTGTTGTCTCAGGAGGTTAACGGGCAAGAGCATCCCATCAGTTTCCTAAATCGGAAGCTTACCCCAGCTGAAACCAGGTATAGTATTGTGGAGAGAGAGTGCCTGGCCATTAAGTTGGCACTGGAGTCATTGCGCTATTATCTGCTGGGGAGAACATTCGGTTTGTGACTCATCATTCCCCTCTGACGTGGATGAGTCAAGCTAAAGAGAGGAATGCCCGAGTCACCAGGTGGTTTCTGTCCCTGCAAAATTTCAAATTTTTAGTGGAACATCGGGCAGGCAGACTACAGGTGAACGCAGATGCCCTGTCCAGAGTTCACTGTATGTCATGTGTCCACCCCCCTAGGGTTGGACAAAGGAAGGAGGTATGTGGTACAGCAAAGGGTGTTTTGCTGGATGGGAGATATATTTCTGCCAGCAGGGTAAAGTTTGGTTGGGATTTTCCCTAAACACAAGGACCTGTGATGATGTCATGGTCATGTGATCAGCCCAGGTGATGTGTACCACACCTGTGGGTGTGGTTAGGGGCTATGTAATGGTGAGGATGAGTGCAAGAGAGGGTTGTGGAAGAGGAGGAGCTCGGCTGGAGCCAGCCTGCATCTGTTTTTGGACGACACGTGTTGAAAAAGCACTAGCATCTAGACTCCAGACAACCCGGGGAATGGCACCTGGCTGTTGCTGCTGACCTGACAGCCGCTTAGTTAAGCCCGTCCCAGCAAGAGTGAGTCTGGGACCAGTGGTTCTCCAAGTTGGAGTATATTTGTGTTTTTGCTATGTTTCTGTGAACCTGGTGTTTAAAGTGACATTAAACCACTGAAGTTGGACTCTAAGCCTGTGTGTTGCCTCATTACTGCGGCCCTGCCACTACCTACCAGAGCAAATCCCTACAGTATGTATGTATGTATGTGTTTATATATATATATATATATACTTTATATGTCTATATATATATATATATATATATATATATATATATATATATATTGTGAGACAGTGAGAGTATGTGTGTTGAATGGGGTGTACATTTCACCTAGATACTTTGCTGACTGGTATAAGGGAAATGTATGGCTTTGTAAACCTAGTGGTAGAGAAAGGTCACTACACCTTACATTCAGTACACACTTGCAGCTCAGGCCTGAAACCATTCAGCTGTTAATTAGGAGACCAGAAGTAGGTGTCTGCGAACACAGTCAGAGAGCTCGCTTAGTCTGGACAAGGAGTCCAGGCACAAGAAGCAGTCTCCAGGAGTATGAGCTGTCTCAGTCTGGGTGCTCGATGTACCCCGGACACAGGAGTAGTCTCTGTGAGAATCCATGCGGATAGCTGCTGAATAGGAGGGGATCTCTCTCAAGTCTGGACGTTGAAGGTGCCTTCAGACACAAGGAGGAGACTCTGTGAAACTCCATGCTGGTAAATGCTGAACATATGTGTTGTTTTGGCCCAGGCTGTTAGAGTCTGGTCCCGGATAGAAAGGGACATCTATCTAAGTGTAATTAGTGGCTGGAGAAGCCCAGGCTTTCTGTTTATGATTTGTTTTATGTCTTGTTTGCTGTGGACTTTAATAAAGCTGGTTGCGGCCAGTTTGCACCAGAACTGCTGTCTGAATGAACTGTTTCTGTGCCACTCCGTCTACCCGGACGGCGATCCCAGAGCTATATCCCCTGAAAAGCTTACAATTGGTGGAGAATGCGGGCAGTCTAGTGGCGAGAGACAGCAATAAAAGGTGAAGTCTGTTGAAGCAGCAGCAGAGAAAGAAAAAAAAAAGTGTGTCTGTTGGAGCAGTCTTAAAGAGACAGTGGCCCTAATAGAGTTTGCAGAGAAAAAAAAAAAAGTGTCTGCACAGCAAAGCTGAAATTGCTGTGGAAAAGACTGTGGAGTGTGTATGTCTTGAGTGAAGACTGCCGTTGTTAAGACAGAGAAGTCTGACAGTATGGATGACAGCCTGGAGAGGCTGAATAAACAAATGGCGCAAGTTAATGTGCAACATAAGACTGCCGTTGTTGAGACAGAGAAGTCTGACAGCATGGATGACAGTATGAAGGAGCTCATTAAGTACATGGAGCAGCAGCGCCAGCAGCACCTGCAGAGCATGCAGCGGGCCCAGCAGAGGTGGCATCAGCAGCTGCAGGAGACTCACCGGTTGTTTTTTGAGCAGGTTGCAGCACTACAAAAGACTTGCAGCGCATCGTCCCAAAGTAATGTTGCAAAGTCACCTGCATTGTCCGCTGTAAAGAAGGCGGTAAGACGGTCCCTGAAAAAGATGACACCTCGTGACGATGTGGAGGTATATCTCACTAGGTTTGAGGGACTGGCAGAGAAGGAGAATCTGCCACTATCTGAATGGGCCATGATGGTCGCACCCTATCTGATTGGAGAACCCCAAAGGGCCTATGCTGACCTGAGCGAGCAGGACAGCCAAGACTATGCCAAGCTGAAAGCGGAGATTCTTACC
>JARQOD010000003.1:19618966-19656378 GCA_033576555.1 Oophaga sylvatica
AAAAGCTTAAAAAAATGTTTTTGCGGGTTTAAAAATTTCTCAGCCACATAGTATTAAGTGATCTGGGGTACATTTCTGTGATATATCGAGACACTACAAAAAAGCTTTAAAAATGTTGCTAGATTAAATTTCACATCCTACAGTATTACGTGCTTTGTGGTATATTTCTTTGGCATATAACACTCCGAAAAGCATCAAAACATTTTTCTGATTTGAATTTGATTGTCATCCATACACTTCTTGCATTCTTTTGTTACATTGAGATGGTATTAAAACTCCCAAAAAACCGTTTTGACTGCTGTAGGTGACCAATTTTTTTCCTTTTATTAAAATTAAACTTTGTTTCAAGAGACCTAGCAATTATTAAATGCGTTAGGCGTGCTGTAAGGGACCTGGAAGTGGAAGTGCTGATGATGGTGAACGCAGATGCGAGGATGTGGGGGCAGGTGCGACTATGCCTGTTGCTGGATCACAAGAAACACTACTGTCCACGACACATAGATTCCTGTCATAATTTGCAGGGAGGCACGGTACACCACTTTTGAAGCCAGAGCAGTGCGAACAATGGTCGTTTGGATAGCAGATAATGCTTCCAGCAGGCTTGACAGTACACACAGTCTTTCACACTGCCCAGTCATACCTAAAGGATCACTTGATCCTCAGCCTTATCCTCCTTTCTCCCAACATGTTGAGTAACTAGGAGACTAGTGATCCACACAAGGACACACTGAGGAGCTCTTTACATATTTCTTGATTGTGGCCTCCCAACCTGCATGCTTCAAGAAGGACAGGAAGACATGCTGTTTAGTGATAGCACAAAACTTAGAGCAGCCACCACCACATGAGTTGACCGTGGGAATGGCAAATTTTGGTTAAGGAGGAAGATGATGATGACACACAATTGCCGTTAATCTTGTTGTTAAGTCACAAAGTAGGAGGACCAGGGTGCAGGGGTGAAAAAACAAGCTGGTGGATGAGGAAGTCACAGACCCAAACTGGGAAGCTTGCATGCAGAGCAAGGCCAGCAGCACTGAGGGGGAGAGATCAGCAGCACTGAAACAGACAGGCAGTGCGGAGACCAGAGGAAGAAGGCGGGAATCTTTCAGTCAAAGAGTTAAGGCTGGGTCTCACATAGTGATACACCAGCGATCCCGACAACGATCAGGATCGCTAGTGTATCGCTACATTATCGCTGCGGAGCTGCCAAACAGGCAGCTCAGGCAGCGATCAGTACAAGTGACACTGCGGGTAACTTTGCTTAGTTACCCGCAGTGTACCTTGGATACCAGCGCCCTGATGCAGGGAGCTGGTAACCAAGGTACACATCGGGTTTCCAGGCGCTGCGCGGTGCCTGGAAACCCGCTGTGTACCTTGGTTACCAGCTCCCCTGCTTCAGGGAGCTGGTATCCAAGGTACACAGCGGGTTTCTAGGCACAGCCCCGCGCCTGGAAACCCGCTGTGTACCTTGGTTACCAGCGGATCGCTGGTCTCCCGCCTGTCACACGCAGCGATGCGTGCCTGTCAGCGGGAGACCAGCGATCAAAAAAATATACTGGCCTTTCAGCGACGATCAGCGATACCCGGCAGGGGGCTGATCGTCGCTGAATGTCACACACAGCGATATCGCTGGTGAGCTCGCTGCTGTGTCACAAAACTAGTGACTCAGCACCGATCTCGCTAGCGAGATCGTTGTGTGAGACGGGGGCTTTAGGTGCTCCCCAGTCTGACTTTTTTAAAGAGCGTTTTGAGACAAACAATATGGCCATTATCAACCTGTGCACTGCCACTTCCCTTATGCTAGGTGATTCCCAATCCCCTGTCCAAAACACTGGCGCAGATGCCTCCTGCTCTGCACCTATCCTTGCACATTCTGACACACCATCATCAGGCAATTCCAAATTCTACTCCCAGCATAGCCTTCAGCTGTTCCTTCCCCAGGCCTTGGAACAAAAGAGAAAGTTTGCATTCGGCCACCCATAGGCCCAAAGGCTACACGCCAACAAGCCTAAAATTATATATAACACATTTCCCTTGTATTTTAGGCAAAAAATATATATAGTTTTTAAACTTTTACATTTTAAAAATTACAAAAAGGAAAATCAGCTAATGCAAATGTTTGGTCACCCTGCTTGATTAGCACCTAGTAGCACCCCCTTTTGCAAGTATCACAGTTTCTAAACACTGTTTGTAGCCAGCCAAGCATCTTTCAATTCTTGTTTGAGTGATTTTCATCCGTTCTTCCTTGGAAAATTCTTCCATTTCTGTGAGATTCTTGGGTCGTCTTGCATGCTCTGCTATTTTGAGTTCTAGCCACAGATTTTCAATGATGTTCAGAACATAGGACTTTGAGGGTCATTGTAAAGCCTGCCTTCTGCTTGCACCTTTTGAGGTTGTCTGTTGTGGATTTTGACATGTGTTTAGGATTATCCATTTGTAGAAAACATTCTGTAAGGTTCTGTGTATCTGTTTCTGAAACTCAGTTTGTTCGTCGGCCATTTTGCTTTCTGTTTTGCTGCAGCTATCTTGCCCTCAGTCAAAATGGAGTTTTCCAGCTTGCATGTTCCCGCCCTGATTCTCTCCGTTTGCTTCTTAAACAGCCACAGCTGAGCAATCAGTGCTTCAGAATCTAGCCTGCAGTGAACCTGTGTTCTGACTCCTGAAGCCTTGGACCTTGTACTCCAGCCATTCCTACTGAGGAACTCTGAAGCACTTGTGGACTCTGAACTCTGCTCTTGAGAGCCTCACGTTTGCATGGACTTGCGGTAACAGAGAAGAAGATCTGAATCTGTTGTGGAGAGCTATTGCTGAGCTTAGATTACTCTGGCCTGCTGTGTCTCCTGCTTCTGTGTTTGCAACCTGTGTGTTTATTTTTGCCAATTTGTATGAAGCAATACAAGACTTTCTTTATCAACCTGTGTCTCAAGTATTTTCATCGCACCCAAGCACAAGACGCTATATGAACTGTACCACATACATTACAAGATTCTGAAGCCAAACGTTAGTGTCTGCTGGGTCTGGAAAGGCTTGTCTGCTGTACTGTGGATATCGGATGTCCGGTTGTACTTTCTGTGATGACAGTGGTTGTGACTTCTCACAACCATTCCAGGTGAGCAATTCCCTTAAGTTTTTTTTCTGCAGTGTTATCACAGGTAAACACTATTGTTTTTTTTTTTTTTTTCTCTTTTTCTCTGCTGAAACTCTGGATATCAGATGTCTGGTTGAAAGCTTTCTGTGATGATAGTGGTTGTGACTTCTCACAACCATTCCAGTATCCTGTCTTAAAAGATCTGGAAAATGGAGGCCCGCATAAAGGAACTTTGCGGAGTGACTGATAATATCCTTGCAGATTTGCAGAATATAAAGACCCGTTTTACAAATCTTCAGGACCTAAATAATCACAATTTGCAAGTGGTTGGACAGACTACCCAGGATTTGCGAGCCAGGATTGAGGTTCTGGAGGGGCGAGTCCAGGCTCCTGCCGTGGCCCCGAGTTCTGGGATTCCCAAGTTGCCCCCTTTTCGTTTTGGTGGTGAACGTGAAAAATTCAGGGGATTTGTTAATCAATGCAATCTTTTTTTTTCTGCACATGCTTCACAATTTCCTACTGAACGATCTAAGGTGCTTACTATAATTATGTTGCTTACCAACAAGGCTTTGATGTGGGCAAACCCTCTGATTGAGACTGAGGATGATTGTTTGAATCACCTTGATGATTTTATTTCAGCCATGGGGCAGGTGTTTGATGACCCCAATCGAGGTGCAACAGCTGAAGCAGCCATGTTAGCTTTACGCCAAGGTAAGCACTCGGTAGCTGAATATGCCTTGGATTTCAGGAGATGGGCCCTTGATACCACCTGGGACAATTCCGCCAAAAAATCTATTTTTCGAAAGGGGTTATCCCCACTGATTAAGGATGAACTTGCTCGTGCCGACCCTCCCACTGCGTTAGGTGACTTTATTAACTACTGCATCCGTATTGATACTCGTTTAACTGAACGCAGGCAAGAGAGATGGTTCGAAAGCAATCGTACTAACCTTTTCCTACCTTCCTCTCCAGCTAAGGAACCTTTGAATAGGATTACACGGGAACCTGAACCTGAACCCATGCAGGTAGACTCTTTACTACGACGGGTTAGTGATGCACGCAAGGAACATCGTTTTAAGGAGAATCTATGTTTTTATTGTGGTAAGTCAGGGCACTTTATTATTAACTGCCCCAGCTGTTCTCGCAAGACTACTGCAGCACTCATTCATTGTGAGTGTTGCGAGAGGGGATCTGTCAGGTCCGAGCCTCAGGCTCCAGAGAGATCTGCAGCAACAGATCTTGATTTCTCGGACTTAAACTCCGTTACCTCTGAGGACGTTGACTGTGTAAATGCTGCCATCTTTCAAGTTTCCTCAGCGGTGTCCCAGCTGAGTTGTAAAAAAAACAATTCTCACTGTTTTCTTTCCATCAAACTCTGGGTTGACTCAGCCTGGGTGTCTAGCTCTGCTATGATCGACTCAGGTGCAAGTGGAAATTTTATGGATGTCTCCTTTGCTCTGAAACAGGGAATACGTTCAGTGAAGAAGGCTACTCCAGTACAGATGGAAACTGTGGATGGCTCCCTGCTGACCTCTGGACCAGTGGATCAGGAAACAGAGCCTTTAAAGGTTCTTATGGGTAAAGATCATCAAGAGAAACTGTCCTTTATGCTTATCTCTTCTCCTCACTTTCCCATTATTCTAGGGCTACCATGGCTGCAGGCTCAGAATCCTACCATTAACTGGGAGACCAAGGAATTACACTTTCCAGAGAAACAGATGAGTCCAAAAATTTCAGCTTGCTCTGTTCCTAAAGGAACCATGTCAGTCCCTGAACTACCAGCTGTATACCAGGACTATGTGGATTTATGTGACAAGAAGAACGCTGACCAGCTTCCTCCTCACCGTCCATATGATTGTCCAATTGAGTTGTTGCCTGGAGCAGAGATACCTTTTGGTAAGATCTACCCCCTGGCGGGGCCCGAGCTGAAGGCTTTAAAAGAGTACATAGACGAAAATCTAGCCAAGGGCTTCATACGCCCCTCTTCATCTCCTGCAGGGGCACCCATATTCTTTGTAAAGATGAAAGATGGATCCCTGAGACCATGCGTAGACTATAGGGAACTCAATAAGGTTACTATTAGAAACCGTTATCCATTGCCTTTAATCCCTGAGTTATTGGAGAGAGTGCGACATGCCAAAATTTTTTCTAAACTAGATCTTCGTGGGGCCTATAACTTAGTCCGTATTAGACCTGGGGATGAATGGAAGACTGCATTCAGGTCACGCTATGGACACTTTGAATATCTAGTTATGCCTTTTGGTCTGAGTACCGCCCCAGCCACTTTCCAACACTTGGTGAATGACATCTTCAGGGATCTCCTGGATACATTCGTGGTAATTTATTTGGATGATATTTTAATTTTTTCTAACTCCACAGAGGAACATCATGGACATGTGAGAATGGTCTTGGAACGTCTAAGACAAAATCATCTTTACATCAAGCTTGAAAAGTGTGAATTCCATAAGACCGAAATTCAATTTCTGGGGTATGTACTGTCTACACAAGGAATTAGTATGGATGGAAGTAAAACCCAAGCCATCAATGATTGGCCAAGTCCTAGAAATGTGAAGGAGGTACAGCGCTTCATCGGGTTTGCAAACTTCTATAGACGTTTCATTAGAAATTTCTCTGAGGTAGTGTCACCTATCACCCAACTTACCCGGAAAGAGTCTAAGTTCTCCTGGACTCCCCAAGCCCAGGAAGCATTTTCCCGTCTAAAAGATAAATTTACCACTGCACCTATCCTAGTACATCCCAACCCAGAGCTTGCCTTCATAATAGAGGTGGATGCTTCAGACTGTGCCGTGGGAGCTATACTCTCTCAGAGAACAGGTGAGAAGAATGTCTTGCATCCCTGTGCCTTCTTTTCCCAGCAGTTGTTTTCGGCTGAGAAGAACTACGATGTGGGCAATAGAGAGTTGTTGGCCATTATTGCCGCCTTCAAAGAATGGAGACACCTTCTTCAAGGAGCTGCACAGCAAATAGTTGTTCTGACAGACCATCGTAATCTTGAGTTTATCAGGTCGGCTAAGTGCCTGACTCCTCGCCAGGCTCGCTGGAATCTTTTCTTAAACCAATTTAATTTTATTATTTCTTATAGACCAGGATCGCGCAATGGAAAGGCTGATGCACTCTCTAGGATTTACTCAGCAGAGACACGTCCAATTACTCCTCCTAAGACTATTCTTCCTGACTCTAGATTCCTAGGAGTGATTCATCATCAAGACCTAATTAAAGACATCAAGGAAGCATACCATGCGGATTCTTTTTTGGCTCAACCCCCAAGGGACGTAAGTCTTGTCTTTAAGAATGGTCTGTGGATTCTGGGACAACGTCTGTATATACCTGAAACAGTCAGATTGAGAGTATTGCAACTCATTCACGATTCCAAAATAGCCGGGCATAGAGGAATTCTAAAGACACAGGAATTTCTTTCTCGTTTCTTTTGGTGGCCCACTTGTAGGAAGGATGTTTTGGACTATGTCACTTCGTGTGAGGTTTGTGCAAGATGCAAAACACCTCGCTCTTCACCAACTGGTCTGTTACAGCCTCTTCCCACCCCGTCCCGCCCGTGGGGATCCATTTCTATGGACTTCATTGTGGAATTACCAACCTCTCAAGGGAAGAACACTATTCTAGTGGTGGTTGACCGTCTAACAAAGGCAGCTCATTTTATCCCTTGTGTCGGCTTACCCACTGCAAAACAGACATCAGATTTGATGATTAAAGATGTGTTTCGCTTACATGGAGTACCGGATGAGGTTATTTCGGATCGAGGGGTGCAATTCACTTCTAGGTTTTGGCAAAATTTCTGTGCAGCATTGGACATTAAAGTAAACCTTTCTTCTGCTTTTCATCCCCAGACTAATGGACAAACCGAACGAACCAATCAAACCCTGGAGCAGTATCTCCGCTGCTTTATCTGCCACCTACAGGATGATTGGGTGGATCTACTTCCATTGGCTGAGTTCTCTTACAACAACTCTCAGAGTGCCTCCACTAAACAGTCTCCTTTTTACTCTAATCTAGGTTATCATCCTAACATTCTACCACGATTTCCCATAGAGACGCCTTTGCCAGCAGTGGCTGAAAGAGTCACGACTTTACAGAAGAATATGGATCTTCTAAAGGAGAATCTGGAATCGGCTCAGGAAAGGTACAAGAAGGCAGCAGATAAATTTCGTAAACCTGCACCAGCTTTTAAGGTAGGAGACCTGGTCTGGCTGTCAACCAGAAATCTTAAGTTAAGGATTCCATCGTCTAAGTTGGGACATAAGTACATTGGACCCTATAAAATCAGTAAAATTATAAGTGCCGTTGCTTGTCGTCTTCAATTGCCCAGAACTATGAGAATCCACCCTGTCTTTCATGTATCCCTACTAAAGGCTGCGACACCCAATACGTTTCCTGGACGTTCTTCTCCTTGCCCTGACCCAGTGCTAGTCGATGGTCAGGAGGAATTTGTGGTGGAAAGGATTTTAGATTCCAGGTTGTATAGAAATCAGTTACAATATCTGATTAAATGGCAGGGCTACCCAGTGGAGGACAACTCATGGGAGCCAGTCAATAACGTTAATGCTCCTCGCTTGCTCCGTCAGTTTCATCAGAGGTACCCACACAAGCCTGGTCTGAGGTCATCCGGAGGTTGTCCCTAAGGGGGGAGTAATGTAAGGTTCTGTGTATCTGTTTCTGAAACTCAGTTTGTTCGTCGGCCATTTTGCTTTCTGTTTTGCTGCAGCTATCTTGCCCTCAGTCAAAATGGAGTTTTCCAGCTTGCATGTTCCCGCCCTGATTCTCTCCGTTTGCTTCTTAAACAGCCACAGCTGAGCAATCAGTGCTTCAGAATCTAGCCCGCAGTGAACCTGTGTTCTGACTCCTGAAGCCTTGGACCTTGTACTCCAGCCATTCCTACTGAGGAACTCTGAAGCACTTGTGGACTCTGAACTCTGCTCTTGAGAGCCTCACGTTTGCATGGACTTGCGGTAACAGAGAAGAAGATCTGAATCTGTTGTGGAGAGCTATTGCTGAGCTTAGATTACTCTGGCCTGCTGTGTCTCCTGCTTCTGTGTTTGCAACCTGTGTGTTTATTTTTGCCAATTTGTATGAAGCAATACAAGACTTTCTTTATCAACCTGTGTCTCAAGTATTTTCATCGCACCCAAGCACAAGACGCTATATGAACTGTACCACATACATTACACATTCTTTTTCAACTTCAGCTTTTTTGCAGATGATGTTATGTTTGCAACAAGAATGTGTTGAAATTTCATTGAATCTATTCTTTTCTCTACCCGTGAAATGTTTCCCATGCCATTGGCTGCAACACTGTCACGCTATCACTGCATACCGGAGGTCCAGGATCTATGCTGACCCTAAGCAGGGGCCCTGACTAATCCCTCTACCTGAAGGTACTGTTGATGGTACAGAGTTCCAGGCCGCCAGCGTAACCCTATCTCCTGCAAATCCCTGACCCTCAGTAATCTAGTCCTGAGAAGGACCCTGATCACAACCACAGGGGACTGGAAGATATATGCCTAAACACAGTAATAGACGAACGAGACAGTACAAGGGGTAAACTAAAATCCACCTTGCATACAAAACTCAGTCCACAACTACAGAGGGAACACCAACGGGTATGGAAATAAATGATAAAGCGAGGAGGGGAAAAAACCACACCAGGTACTCTTCACTTCAGACTTCACAATACCACGATCCGCTCTGCTGGTCTGCATGAATGCTTTCACCGACACATTCCCAGCAGACTGGCAGGTATTTGAAGGAATCTCATTACTGCAGCATTAACTGCAGCTGGGCGAGGCTGGGCCTCGTCTAACACAGAGAGAGAGAGAATTAACTCCCTCACTGCCGAAAAACACCAAGCACCAAAAACTCAGCTGCGAGAAGTCAGATTGTGTAATCGTGAAGATCTTCGAGGCGACACACCCGTGACAGTACCCCCCCTTCTACGAGGGGCCTCCGGACCCTCAGAGCCAGGCTTATCCGGGTGAGTCATGTGGAAGGCCCGAATTAATCGGTCTGCGTTAATATCCGACGCAGGAACCCACGTCCTCTCCTCAGGACCATACCCCCTCCAATGAACCAGGTACTGAAGGGACCGGCAGTTAAGACGTGAATCGATGATTTTCGACACCTGAAACTCCAAGTTACCATTGACCACCACAGGAGGAGGAGGTAAAGGTGACGGTATCACCGGCGCCACATACCTCTTAAGCAAAGATCTGTGGAACACGTTGTGAATTTTAAACGTAGGGGGGAGGTCAAGACGGAATGCCACTGGATTAATTTTAGAACAGATCCTGTATGGCCCGATGAACCTGGGACCCAGTTTCCAAGAGGGAACCTTAAGTTTTATATTCTTGGTAGACAACCATACCCGATCGTTCACACATAGGTCCGGACCAGACACTCTCCTCCTGTCAGCCATACATTTGTATCGGTTCCCCATAGTACTTAGATTGTTCAGCACTCCTCTCCACACTGAAGCAAGTGATGACGAAAATCGTTCCTCCTCCGGAACCCCCGAAGAGCCCCCCCTACTGAAAGTACAAAACTGGGGATGAAAACCATATGCCCCAAAAAACGGGGACTTACGAGTGGACTCGCTCCGCCTATTGTTAGGAGCAAATTCCGCCAGAGGCAAGAAAGAAGCCCAGTCCTCCTGGTTCTCTGACACAAAACACCGGAGATATGTCTCCAAGCTCTGGTTCAGACGTTCTGTCTGACCATTGGTCTGAGGATGAAAAGCCGATGAAAACGACAACTGCATCCCCCGCCGTGTACAAAATGCCTTCCAGAATTTGGACACAAACTGAGATCCTCGATCCGACACCACATCGGAGGGTACCCCGTGAAGCCTCACAATCTCCCCAATGAACACCTGCGCCAGAGTTTTAGCATTAGGAAGAGCAGGAAGAGCGATAAAATGAGCCATCTTGCTGAACCTGTCCACTACAACGAGTATGACTGTTTTACCCGAAGACGGCGGGAGGTCCGTAATAAAGTCCATAGACAGATGAGTCCACGGACGCTCCGGGATCTTCAAAGGTAAGAGGGCCCCAGACGGACGGGTATGTGAGGTCTTAGAGCGTGCACAAACCCCACAGGATGCCACAAAAGTTACCACCTCCCTATGTAAGTTAGGCCACCAAAACCGCCGCGAGAGGAGATCCACAGTTGCTTTATTCCCTGGGTGGCCTGCCAAAGCTGAGTTATGGTGTGCCTCGATCACCTTTTGTCGCAAGTGTTCTGGAACAAACAGTCTCCCTGGAGGTCCAACAGGGGCGTCCCCCTGAGCCTCCAATACCTCCTTCTCAAGCTCAGAGCATACTGCCGACACCACCACCCCCTCCTGAAGGATCGAAACCGGGTCATCCGTCTTCCCGGCCTCAGGGAAACTCCGAGATAAGGCATCCGCCTTTACATTTTTTTGACCCAGGACGATATGTGACAACAAAATTAAATCTGGTAAAAAACAACGACCACCTAGCTTGTCTGGGATTCAGACGTTTTGCGGACTCTAAATATAGCAGGTTCTTGTGATCGGTGATGACGGTGACCGGGTGGACTGCCCCTCCAAAAAATGACGCCACTCCTCAAAAGCTAACTTAATGGCCAAGAGTTCCCTATTGCCGACATCGTAATTCCTCTCAGCGGACGACAATTTTTTAGATAAGAAAGCGCACGGGTGCCACTTACCAGGGGACAAACCTTGAGATAATACCGCTCCCACCCCTACCTCAGAAGCGTCTACCTCCACAATGAACGGCTGAGACGCATCCGGTTGAATGAGTATGGGAGCCGAAGCAAAACATTTTTTCAAGGAGGAAAACGCTTGACAAGCCTTGTCAGACCACCTAGAAAAATCCGTCCCTTTTTTAGTCATGTCAGTGAGAGGTTTAACTATGGACGAGAAATTACGAATAAATTTCCGGTAGTAGTTAGCAAACCCCAGGAAACGTTGTAGTGCCTTAAGATCCTCTGGCAGATCCCACTCAAGAACTGCCCGCACTTTCCCAGGGTCCATACGAAAACCGGACGCTGACACCAGGAAACCTAAAAACAAGTTCCTGTACGGCGAACACACACTTTTCCCATTTGGCATACAGTTTATTATCCCGCAAGATCTGCAACACCTGCCTAACATGCTCCTGATGAGACACCAGATCCGGCGAGTAAATTAAGATGTCATCCAGATATATGACAACAAACTGTCCCACCAGGCGGCGAAAAATGTCATTAACAAAGTGTTGGAACACCGCCGGGGCATTAGTCAGACCGAATGGCATGACAAGGTTCTCATAATGCCCCTCCGGAGTGTTAAACGCCGTCTTCCATTCATCCCCCTCCTTCATCCTAATCAGATTGTACGCCCCCCTGAGATCCAACTTAGAGAACCATTTGGCGCCCACGATCTGATTGAAGAGATCGGGGATAAGTGGGAGCGGATACGGATCTCGGACAGTAATCCGATTAAGGTCACGGAAATCCAGGCAAGGGTGTAGGCCTCCATCTTTCTTCTTCACAAAGAAGAACCCCGCGGCCACCGGGGAAGATGAAGGTCTAATATGCCCCTTAGCCAGACTCTCTGAAATATAATCCTTCATGGCCCGCCTCTCAGGACCAGAAAGGTTATACAACCTAGATTTCGGTAACTTAGCCCCAGGGAGCAATTTAACAGCACAGTCATACACGCGATGAGGAGGTAGTTCTTGACACCCTTTCTCCGAGAATACATCCTCAAAGTCCACCAGAAATAGAGGTAAGGTCCTAGGAGCGATCGCACCGATGACCGTATTCATGCAGTTTTTATTACAGAATTCACTCCATTGGCTTATCTCTCCGGATTGCCAATTAATCACCGGGTTATGCTTAGTTAACCAAGGAAGGCCCAGCACCATAGGAGTGGGAAGACCCTCCAATACGTAACATGTAAACAGTTCTTTATGTATAGCCCCCACTTGGAGATTTATGTTATGCACTGCTTGCAAAAAACTACCCTGACCGAGAGGTCTGGCGTCGATCGAGAATATGGGGATGGGTTTAGCCAATACACTCAGTCACATACCATGAACCCGGGCAAACCGAGCGTCCACCAGATTAGCCCCAGCCCCACTATCCAGAAGAACAGATATCCTCTCAGTTCTCGTACCCACCACCACCTCCGCCGGTACGAGGAATTGAGACGGACCTAGGGACGAAATACCTACTCCCAGATTGCCGTCCACCACACAACCTGGGATCAATAGTTTTCCGGCGACTTCTCCCTCTGCAAAGGACGGGATGGACACCCCCCAATAAAGTGTCCCTTTTTCCCGCAGAAGAAACACCTTCCTGTCTTGTGGCGCACTGCCGATCCCCTCCCCCGGAATGATGTCCCTCCTAACTGCATCGGCTCTTCTGGACTGACCAGGGGAACCTCCATATAAGGGGCCCTAGTAGAAGGTGTAGTCATCACAGGGGGCGGAGTTTCCCCGTACCTCTCCCGAAGCCTTCTGTCAATGCGAATAGCAAGGGCCATAGCGGCTTCCAGTGACGTGGGGGGGTCATACTGTGCCAGCACATCCTTTAATTTATCAGATAAACCTTGACAAAACTGGCTCCTAAGAGCCGGGTCATTCCACTGGGTGTCCGTGGCCCACCTATGGAACTCCGAACAGAATTCCTCCGCCGGACGATCTCCCTGCTGTATCTTACGTAACTTAGATTCAGCAAGAGAGATCTGATCCGGGTCATCATATACAAGACCCAGAGCTGCGAAAAACCTATCCACTGACTGGAGAGCCGGGGAGCCCGGGGGAAGGGAGAACGCCCAGGATTGGGGGTCCCCTTGTAGGAGCGAGATGACAATCCCCACCCTTTGTTCTTCACTCCCCGATGACCGAGGTCGCAGCCGAAAGTATAATTTACATGCCTCCCAGAAAGCAAAAAACTTGTCCCGCCCCCCAGTGAACCTGTCAGGGAGAGCTACTTTAGGTTCTGGACCGGCTTGCTCCGGGGGGTACAAAACCTTGGACTTAATGTCCGCCAGCTCCATGGACAAACTCTGCAACTGCCGAGCTAGACTGGCTACTGGATCCATGGTGGCTGGAAAAAATCTTTAGTGCGGTCGGTGAAAATGTCACGCTATCACTGCATACCGGAGGTCCGGGGTCTATGCTGACCCTAAGCAGGGGCCCTGACTAATCCCTCTACCTGGAGGTACTGTTGATGGTACAGAGGTCCAGGCCGCCAGCGTAACCCTATCTCCTGCAAATCCTCAGTAATCTAGTCCTGAGAAGGACCCTGATCACAACCACAGGGGACTGGAAGATATATGCCTAAACACAGTAATAGACGAACGAGACAGTACAAGGGGTAAACTAAAATCCACCTTGCATACAAAACTCAGTCCACAACTACAGAGGGAACACCAACGGGTATGGAAATAAATGATAAAGCGAGGAGGGGAAAAAACCACACCAGGTACTCTTCACTTCAGACTTCACAATACCACGATCCGCTCTGCTGGTCTGCATGAATGCTTTCACCGACACATTCCTAGCAGACTGGCAGGTATTTGAAGGAATCTCATTACTGCAGCATTAACTGCAGCTGGGCGAGGCTTGGCCTCGTCTAACACAGAGAGAGAGAGAATTAACTCCCTCACTGCCGAAAAACACCAAGCACCAAAAACTCAGCTGCGAGAAGTCAGATTGTGTAATCGCGAAGATCTTCGAGGCGACACACCCGTGACAAACACAGCTCCAAAGCATAATTGATCCACCTCTCATGCTTAATTATTGGCTAGATGTTCTTCTGCTGAAATTATGTGCCTTTTTTTCTGTTCTTCCTTGGAAAATTCTTTCAGTTCTGTGAGATTCCTGGGTCATTTTGAATGCACTGCTATTTTGAGGTCTAGCCACAAATTTTCATTGATGTTCTGATCAGGTGACTGTGAAGGCTATTGTAAAATCTTCAGCTTGCCCTTTTTCGTGTAGTCTATTGAGGATTTTTACATGTGTTTAGGTTTATTAATCAGTTATAGAAGCCATCCTCTTTTCAACATCAGCTTTTTTACAGATGGTGTTATGTTTGCGTCAGGAATTTGTTGAAATTTCATTGAATCTAGTCTTCCCTCTACCCGTGAAATGTTGCTTGTGCCATTGGCTTCAACACAATCCCAAAGCATGATTAATCCACCCCCATGCTACAGTTAGGTCCATAAATATTTGGACAGAGACAACATTTATCTAATTTTGGTTCTAGACATTACCACAATGAATTTGAAACAAAACAAATCAGATGCAGTTGAAGTTCAGACTTTCAGCTTTCATTTGAGGGTATCCACATTAAAATTGAATGAAGGGTTTAGGAGTTTCAGCTCCTTAACATGTGCCACCCTGTTTTTAAAGGGACCAAAAGTAATTGGACAGATTAAATAATTGTAAATAAAATGTTCATTTCTAGTACTTGGTTGAAAACCCTTTGTTAGCAATGACTGCCTGAAGTCTTGAACTCATGGACATCACCAGACACTGTGTTTCCTTCTTTTTGATGCTCTGCCAGGCCTTCACCGCGGTGGTTTTCAGTTGTTGTTTGTTTGTGGGCCTTTCTGTCTGAAGTTTAGTCTTTAACAAGTGAAATGCATGTTCAATTGGGTTGAGATCAGGTGACTGACTTGGCCATTCAAGAATATTCCACTTCTTTGCTTTAATAAACTCCTGGGTTGCTTTGGCTTTATGTTTTGGGTCATTGTCCATCTGTAGTATGAAACGACGACCAATCAGTTTGGCTGCATTTGGCTGGATCTGAGCACACAGTATGGCTCTGAATACCTCAGAATTCATTCGGCTGTTTCTGTCCTGTGTCACATCATCAATAAACACTAGTGACCCAGTGCCACTGGCAGCCATGCATGCCCAAGCCATCACACTGCTTCCGCCATGTTTTACAGATGATGTGGTATGCTTTGGATCATGAGCTGTACCACGCCTTCGCCATACTTTTCTCTTTCCATCATTCTAGTAGAGGTTGATCTTGGTTTCATCTGTCCAAAGAATGTTCTTCCAGAACTGTGCTGGCTTTTTTAGATGTTTTTTAGCAAAGTCCAGCCTAGCCTTTTTATTCTTGTTTCTTATGAGTGGCTTGCACCGTGCAGTGAACCCTCTGTATTTAATTTCATGCAGTCTTCTCTTTATGGTAGATTTGGATATTGATACGCCTACCTCCTGGAGAGTGTTGTTCACTTGGTTGGCTGTTGTGAAGGGGTTTCTCTTCACCATGGAGAGTATTCTGCGATCATCCACCACTGTTGTCTTCCGTGGGCGCCCAGGTCTTTTTGCATTGATGAGTTCACCAGTGCTTTCTTTCTTTCTCAGAATGTACCAAACTGTAGATTTTGCCACTCCTAAAGTTGTAGCAATTTCTCGGATGGGTTTTTTCTGTTTTTTGCAGCTTAAGGATAGCTTGTTTCACCTGCATGGAGAGCTCCTTTGACCGCATGTTTCCTTCACAGCTAAACCTTCCAAATGCAAACACCACACCTCAAATCAACACCAGCCCTTTTATCTGCTTAATTGAGAATGATATAATGAAGGGATTGCCCACACCTGTCCATGAAATAACCTTGGAGTCAATTGTCCAATTACTTTTGGTCCCTTTAAAAACAGGGTGGCACATGTTAAGGAGCTGAAACTCCTAAACCCTTCATCCAATTTTAATGTGGATACCCTCAAATGAAAGCTGAAAGTCTGAACTTCAACTGCATCTGATTTGTTTTGTTTCAAATTCATTGTGGTAATGTCTAGAACCAAAATTAGATAAATGTTGTTTCTGTCCAAATATTTATGGACCTAACTGTAAATGGTTGGCGAAATGTTCTTTTCCTAAAATTCTGTTCCCTTTTTGCTCAACACACTTTTGATCATTTTTTGGTCTTTAATACCTTATCTTGACCTCCACTGTTCCTGTTAACTGCCATTTCTTAATTACGTTCGAACTGAGGAAACGGCAACTGGAAGAAAATGCTTTGCAATCCTTTTATAGCCTTCTCCTGCTTTGTGGGTGTGATGACACAGCATTTTATCTTAATTAGCCAGATGTCTATTTTCAGCAAGCCATGAAGAATAGACTGTTATCTATTGACTTTTGAATTTATGTGTTTCTTTCTGGTCGATCAAGAAAACAGACTTTTGTTCATGTAAACCTGTAATATTGACTGGTAAGTTCAGGGCCGGCTCCAGGTTTTTGTGGGCCCCGGGCGAAAGAGCCTCAGTGGGCCCCTTTAACACAGACCACGATTCATGATGCACAGATACTGCAGAGAAATATAGGTACAGTACAACGCCAAATACTTTACTTCTTCCATTACATGAGTGATATCTATTGTAAATTGTACAATAGCTCAAAAACCGCCAAATCCTCACAGCGCACAGTACAGACTGGACAGTACAGTCCTCCATACAATATTATGGGCACCACATAGTCTCCCCCTCATCACCCATATAATACCCCATGCAGGATGTCACCCCGCCATCCCCCATATAATGCTCCATACAGAACACTGGACCCAAAATAATGCTCCATACAGAATACTGGACCCAATATAATGCTCCATACAGGATACTGGTCCCCATGTAATGCTCCATACAGGATACTGGTCCCCATATAATGCTCCATATAAAATATGGAGCTCTCCTCTGCGCTGTACTGCGTTCTGCACTGTTACGGCTCAGGAAAGGGTGCTGTGGAAAGAGTCCCCATTATCATCAATGCCTGCCCATCATCATTATCGCCTCCCCATCATCATTATCGCCTCTCCATCATCATCAATGCCTCCCCATTATCATCAATGCCTGCCCATCATCATCATCGCCTCCCCATCATCATCAATGCCTCCCCATCATCATCAATTCCTCCCCATTATCATCATCGCCTCCCCATCATCATCAATGCCTGCCCATCATCATCATCGCCTCCCCATCATCATTATCGCCTCCCCATCATCATCAATGCCTCCCCATTATCATCAATGCCTCCCCATTATCATCAATGTCTCCCCATCATCATCAATGCCTCCCCATTATCATCAATGCCTGCCCATCATCATCATCGCTTCCCCATCATCATTATCGCCTCCCCATCATCATCAATGCCTGCCCATCATCATCTTCTCCCCATCATCAATGCCTGCCCATTATTATCAATGCCTGCCCATTATCATCATCTTCTCCCCATCATCATCAATGCCTCCCCATTATCATCAATGCCTCCCCATTATCATCAATGCCTCCCCATTATCATCAATGCCTGCCCATCATCATCAATGCCTGCCCATTATCATCAATGCCTGCCCATCATCATCTTCTCCCCATCATCAATGCCTGCCCATTATCATCAATGCCTGCCCATTATCATCATCTTCTCCCCATCATCATCAATGCCTCCCCATTATCAGCAATGCCTGCCCATCATCACACACAGACAGCACCACAGCACACAAGCACTCTCTCACATACATACACACACACATACACACACACACAGCACCGCACTACACACACAGAGACACACACGTCTCACCAGTCCGGCGTCCGCGCACTCTCTGCCACAGCCGGCCGCTGAATGATGACGTCATTCTGCGGCGCTGCTGTGAGAGGAAGCACCGGCGCCCCCTGGAGCCCGGAGCTGCGGCAGCGGAGGCACGGGAGAGGTAAGTATTGTGCCAGCTGATGCCGGGGCCCTGAGCAAGCGGGGGGGGCCCAGTGGCGGCGCTGACACCGCTCTCCTCCGCTAACAGGCGCGGGGGTGCCAGACGGCGAGTGGGCCCCCCGCCTGCTCAGGGCCCCGGCACTTGCCTGGGTGTGCCGGGTGCTGACGCCGGCCCTGGGTAAGTTGACAATTTGTTGTAACATATTGTGCTATTATCCTGGATGACTAGTGATACAGGGTCATGCAACAATGATGTTTGCTGATATGTTGATATACATTGCCCAGGTCAGCCAAAATAGAGGAAAAAACTATGCAAATAGATTACATAATCAAACAATGCGAGTTGGTCTTATCACTATTCTTCCTTTAACTGTGAATACTGGATGAAGGACAGTTGTTAACTATAAAAAGAGGTTATATGCCTCTGTAACATGAGACAGAGATTCAGCCAAGACATTCAGACATCAAAAAGAACAAGAGACTCTCTACCGGACAGCAGCCAAGACATCATGGCTCCATCACGAGGGACACAGATTTGTCATTCTACAGGATGCCAGCTTAGCTTAGGGGTCCACGGCCCTGGCTGGAAGAATACAGATCTGCTATATTGACCATCGCAAATCCATCTCTACATTTGGGGTAGTCAGGATTTGGACCCACTGGTCACCTGAGCCCCATGGATAAGTTTGTGGGTGCCAGGAATGGGACCGGCCGGTCGCCTGGCTACATGGAGATTAGGAGAAGCCAGGTTATGACAGTCCGGTCAGCTGGTTTTATACCTCAATGAACTGTCATCTTCCTAAACTTGTCATTACTTCCTCTCTGTGCATGCCACAGGTGGGGTAGTCGGTCCTGGAAACTCTGAAGTCATATAATAATAATAATCTTTATTTTTATATAGCACTAACATATTCCACAGCGCTTTACAGTTTGCACACATTAGCATCGCTGTCCCCGATGGGGCTCACAATTTAAATGTCTGCTCTTACCGCGGCGAGTCTGTGGAAGGGTGAGACTCTGTAATTTGCTCCATCTTGGGTATTTTGCTGGGACTGTTCTATGTGTTATTTGCCTGTTTTGTGGTTCAATAAAGTATTGCCACACTGTTTTACCATCACCCTGTGTTATCTGAGTAGTGTTATGCCCATGGTTAACCCCTCTCTGACATTAGACGTACTATCCCGTCCATAAAACCCGTGCCATTCTGACCATGGACGGGATAGTACGTCATAGGCGATTAGCTGCGCTCCCCGAGGGAGCGCAGCTAATCGCCGCCGGGTGTCAGCTGATTATCACAGCTGACACCCGTGACTGTGTGTCAGGAGCGGTCACGGACCGCTCCCGGCACATTAACCCCTTGCACACCGCGATCAAACATGATCGCGGTGTACTGGGGGCACAGGGGAGGATCGCGCAGTGTGGGGGCTCCCTGCGCGCCCCCCTGAGACCCTCAGACCAGCGCGATGTGATCGCGCTGCTCTGAGGGCTTCCTCCCTCCCAGGACCCGGATCCAAGATGGCGCTGGGGTCCTGGAGGGAGGCGGCTTCCTCAGTGCCTGCCGAGAGCAGGCACTGAGAAGCCTGCTGCACTGCCTGAGCGATCGCTGGTGTGACAGAGTGCTGTGCACACTGTCACACCAGCGATCTGATGAAATACAGTGATGTCCCACCCTGGGACAAAGTAAAAAAGTAAAAAAAGTAAAAATAAACATGTGTAAAAAAAAATCCAAAAAAAAAAAAAATAAAAAAATATTCCCCAATAAATTCATTACTTATTGTAAATAAAAAAAATAAAACAATAAAAGTACACATATATGGTATCGCCGCGTCCGTAACGACCCCCCTATAAAAATGTCCCACTAGTTAACCCCTTTTGTGAACCCCTTAAAAAATAAAAAATAAAAACGAAGCAAAAAATCAGTGCTTTATCATCATACCGCTGAACAAAAAGTGGAATAACACGCGATCAAAAAGACGGATATAAATAAACATGGTACCACTGAAAACGTCATCTTGTCCCGCAAAAAACGAGCCGTCACACAGCATCATCAGCAAAAAAATAAAAAAGTTATAGCTCGCAGAATAAAGCGATGCAAAAATAATTATTTTTTATATAAAATTGTTTTTATTCTATAAAAGCGCGAAAACATAAAAAAATGATATAAATGAGGTATCGCCATAATCGTACTGACCCGAAGAATAAAACTGCTTTATCAATTTTACCACACGCGGAACAATAAAAACGCCTCACCCAAAAGAAATTCATGAATTGCTGATTTTTGTTCATTCTAACCTCCCAAAAATCGAAATAAAAAGCGATCAAAAAATGTCACGTGCTCAAAAATGGTACCAATAAAAGCGTCACCTCGTCCCGCAAAAATTAAGACCTCACATGACTCTGTGGGCCAAAATATGCAAAAATTATAGCTCTCAAAATGTGGCGATGCAAAAAACTACTTTTTGCAATAAAAAGCGTCTTTTAGCGTGACAGCTGCCAATCATAAAAACCGCTATAAATAGTAAATCAAACCCCCCTTTATCACCCCTTAGTTAGGGAAAAATAATAAAATAAAAAAAATGTATTTATTTCCATTTTCCCATTAGGGTTAGGGTTAGGGTTTTGGCTAAAGTTAGGGTTAGGGTTGGCGCTAAAGTTAGGATTAGGGTTAGAGTTTGGATTAGGGTTAGGGTTGGGATTAGGGTTGGGACTAGGGTTA
This sequence comes from Oophaga sylvatica, assembly GCA_033576555.1. Taxonomy (NCBI): domain Eukaryota; kingdom Metazoa; phylum Chordata; class Amphibia; order Anura; family Dendrobatidae; genus Oophaga; species Oophaga sylvatica. The sequence goes on from JARQOD010000003.1 coordinate 19,639,480, forward strand.
GGGGTGTGTTGGGGTTAGGGTTGGAGTTAGAATTGGGGGGTTTCCGCTGTTTAGGCACATCAGGGGCTCTCCAAATGTGACATGGCGTCTGATCTCCATTCCAGCCAATTCTGCTTTGAAAAAGTCAAACGGTGTTCCTTCACTTCTGAGCTCTGCCATGCGTCCAAACAGTAGTTTATCCCCACATATGGGGTATCAGCGTACTCTGGACCCCAAGAGTTATTGTGAAATTTGTCCTATTTCTTCTGTTACCCTTGGGAAAATAAAAAACTGGGGGCGAAAATATTATTTTTGTAAAAAAAATAAGATTTTTTTGTTTTTACGGCTGTACATTATAAACTTCTGTGAAGCACTTGGGGCTTCATAGCGCTCACCACACATCTAAATAAGTTCCTTGTGGGGTCTATTTTCCAAAATGGGGTCACTTGTTGGGGATTTCCACTGTTTAGGCGCATCAGGGGCTCTCCAAATGCGACATGACGCCCCCAGACCATTCCATCAAAGTCTGCAATCCAAAACGTCACTACTTCCCTTTCCGACCCTGACATGCGCCCATACAGTAGTTTTCTCCCACATATTGGGTATCAGCGTACTCAGGACAAATTGGACAACAACTTTTGGGGTCCAATTTCTCCTGTTACCCTTGTGAAAATAAAATATTGGGGGCGAAAAAATCATTTTTGTAAAAAAAAAAGGATTTTTTATTTTTACGGCTGTGCGTTATAAACTTCTGTGAAGCACTTCGGGGTTCAAAGTGCTCACCACACATCTAGGTAAGTTCCTAGTGGGGTCTATTTTCCAAAATAGGGTCACTTGTGGGGGGTTTCCACTGTTTAGGCGCATCAGGGGCTCTCCAAATGCGACATGACGCCCCCAGACCATTCCATCAAAGTCTGCAATCCAAAACGTCACTACTTCCCTTTCCGAGCCCTGACATGCGCCCATACAGTAGTTTTTCTCCCACATATTGGGTATCAGCGTACTCAGGACAAATTGGACAACAACTTTTGGGGTCCAATTTCTCCTGTTACCCTTGTGAAAATAAAATATTGGGGGCGAAAAAATCATTTTTGTAAAAAAAAAAAGGATTTTTTATTTTTACGGCTGTGCGTTATAAACTTCTGTGAAGCACTTCGGGGTTCAAAGTGCTCACCACACATCTAGATAAGTTCCTTGTGGGGTCTATTTTCCAAAATGGGGTCACTTGTGGGGGGTTTCCACTGTTTAGGCGTATCAGGGGCTCTCCAAATGCGACATGACGCCCCCAGACCATTCCATCAAAGTCTGCAATCCAAAACGTCACTACTTCCCTTCCGAGCCCTGACGTGCACCCATACAGTAGTTTTCTCCTACATATTGGGTATCAGCGTACTCAGGACAAATTGGACAACAACTTTTGGGTTCCAATTTCTTCTGTTACCCTTGTGAAAATAAAATATTGGGGGCGAAAAAATCATTTTTGTAAAAAAAAAAAGGATTTTTTATTTTAAGGCTGTACGTTATAAACTTTAGTGAAACACCTGGGGGTTCAAAGTTCTCACCACACATCTAGATAAGTTCCTTGAGGGGTCTAGTTTCCAAAATGGTGTCATTTGTGGGGGGTTTCCACTGTTTAGGCAGATCAGGAGCTCTCCAAACACGACATGGCGTCCAGCCAATTCTGCGTTGAAAAAGTGAGACGGCGCTCCTTCCCTTCCAAACTCTGCCATGCACCCAAACAGTGGTATACCCCCACATATGGGGTATCAGTGTACTCAGGACAAATTGCACAATAACTTTTGGAGTCTTGTTACCCTTGGAAAAATAAAAATTCGGGTGAAAAGATCATTTTTGTGGAAAAAATATGATTTTTAAATTTTACGGCTCTACGTTATAAACTTGTGTGAAGCACTTGAGGGTTCAAATTGCTCACCAAAGATCTAGATAAGTTCCTTAGGGGGTCTAGTTTCCCAAATGGGGTCATTTGTGGGGGGTTTCCACTGTTTAGGCACATCAGGGGCTCTCCAAATGCAACATGGCATCCAATCTCAATTCCAGCCAATTTTGGTTGGAAAAAGTCAAATGGTGCTCCTTCCCTTCCGAGCTCTGCCGTGCGCCCAAACAGTGGTTCCCCCCACACATATGGGGCATCAGCGTACTCAGGACAAATTGGACAACAACTTATGTGGTCCAATTTCTCCTGATACCCTTGGTAAAATAAAAAATTAGTGACTAAAAGATAATTTTTGTGGGAAAAAAAATAGGATTTTTTATTTTCATGCCCGGGCATTATAAACTTGTGTGAAGCACTTGGGGGTTCAAAGTGCTCACCAAAGATCTAGATAAGTTCCTTAGGGGGTCTAGTTTCCAAAATGGGGTCACTTGTGGGGGATTTCCACTGTTTAGGCTCATCTGGGGCACTGCAAACGGAACATGACCCCCATCAACGTCTGCATTCCAAAACGTTACTACTTCCTTTCCAAGCCCTGCCGTGCGCCCAAACAGTTTTCCACCCCCACATATGGGGTATCAGCGTACTCAGGACAAATTGGACAACAACTTTTGGGGTCCAATTTCCTTGGGAAAATTCAAAAATTTAGGACTAAAAAATCATTTTTGTGGAAATTTTTTTTTTTTTTTTTCACACCCAGGCATTATAAACTTTTGTGAAACACTTGGGGGTTCAAAGTGCTCACAACAGATCTAGATAAGTACCTTAGGGGGTCTAGTTTCCAAAATGGTGTCACTTGTGGGGGGTTTCCACTGTTTAGGCGCATCAGAGGTTCTCCAAGCGCGACATGGCGTCCAATCTCAACTCCAGCCAATTTTAGTTTGAAAAAGTCAAACGGCGCTCCTTCCCTTACGAGCTCTGCCGTGTACCCAAACAGTGGTTTTCCCCCACATATGGGGTATTGGCGTACTCAGGAGAAATTGCATAACAACCTTATCTGTCCATTTTCTCCTTTTACCCTTGTGAAAATAAAAAAAAAGTTTGTAAAAGATCATTTTTGTGGCTAAAAAGTTAAATATTCATTTTTTCCTTCCACGTTGCTTTAGTTCCTGTGAAGCACCTGAAGGGTTAATAAACTTCTTGAATGTGGTTTTGAGTACCTTGAGGGGTGCAGTTTTTAGAATGGTGTCACTTTTGGGTATTTTCTGTCATGTAGACCCCTCAAAGTGACTTCAAATGAGAGGTGGTCCCTAAAAAAAATGGCTTTGTAAATTTTGTTGTAAAAATGAGAAATCGCTGGTCAACTTTTAACCCTTATAACTTCCTAACAAAAAAAAATTTTGATTCCAAAATTGTGCTGATGTAAAGTAGACATGTGGGAAATGTTATTTCTTAACTATTTTGTGTGACATATTTCTCTGTTTTAAGGGAATAAAAATTCAAAGTTTGAAAATTGCTAAATTTTCAAAATTTTCGCCATATTTGCGTTTTTTTCAAAAATAAACGCAAGTTATATGGAAGAAATTTTACCACTAACATGAAGTACAATATGTCACGAGAAAACAATCTCAGAATCGCGAAGATCCGTTGAAGCGTTCCGGAGTTATAACCTCATAAAGAGACAGTGGTCAGAATTGTAAAAATTGTCCCGGTCATTAACGTGCAAACCACCCTTGGGGGTGAAGGGGTTAAAGGAGAGCAGGCATTCGGTGGGACGATCCCTGTTTCATGCGGTTTCGGCTGGCAGACCAAGGCACTCGCTGCCCCTCGTATCTACACAGTGGACCTCCACCATTTTCATAGTGCTAGGCAGCTACTTAGAAGAACCTATGGCTGTTGTTTTTTGTTACAAGGTTAGAGGAGTCTGGGTTTTTATAAAGATGGGAAATTGGCATCACATGGCCTTTCCTGATGATGATAGAGAACAATACATAACCCTAACAGACTAATTAAGGTCTGAAACCTGGGTCAAAGATATCTGAGCACACAAATATCCAAGAGTGCCCAAACCTTTGCATCTGCCCTTATTGTAATTTTGAAAATATAAAAAATGGCAATATATATATTTTGTTGTGTATACTACAAACAAAATGTGTCCTCTTTACCTCTAGGCCTTTCAGAGATCATTTCATCTTCAACTTGCTTAACTGTTGACAATAACAGTAATTTTGACCAGGAGTGCCCAAACTTTTACATGCCACACTAAATGCTTCATCCAGTTTGTGTTCAATATTTAATAGGGTTTTGCTATTAAACTCATTTAAAGTTCTATGAATTTCTTTGAGTTGTTTTTGGAAATATTTCCCAGTTATTGATGAACTCTTTGTCCTCAAAAGAGAAGAAGGTCTCACACGTATCCGCAATTCTTTCAGGAATAATTGTTTGGGAAGATCAGTTTACAGGAAAGCTTTATTCTACCAGGTTTTGGGTCGTTTAAAAAGTAGATTATTTTTATCAAAACGTTAAAATCCTTCATACTCTGAGCCCCAGAGCCGCCAGTTGTTGGTGCTTCGTTATTGGAAACTGGATTTATGTGACCGAGCCAAGACAGTTCCTCAGCTTTGTAGTCCTTGGTCTTTAGCAAGACGCCCTGTGTGGAGCAGAGTATAATATTAGAGAGAAGGAAAACGATACAAGACGATAATACACAGATAGGAATAAAGGAGAGGAAATATTGGAGAACAAAACGTGATATTTAGATGGATCCAATCATTGTTTTATCAAAAAATCTACTTATTAAACGAACTAAAGCTTGGTGGAAAAAAAAAGCTCCACTCTGTACACACACGGCTCCGCTCCATACACCTCGTACAAACACAGCTCTGCTCCATACACCTCGTACACACGCGGCTCCACTCCGTAAAACTTGAACACACGCGGTTCCGCTCCTTAAACTTCGTACAAACACGGCTCCGCTCCGTACACCTCGTACACACACGGCTCCGCTCCGTACACCTCGTACACACATGGCTCCACTACGTAAACCTTGAACACACGCGGTTCTGCTCCGTACACCTCGTACATACACGGCTCCGCTCCGTACACCTCGTACACACACGGCTCCGCTCCATACACCTCGTACACACACGGCTTCGCTCCGTACACCTCGTACACACGCTGCTCCGCTCCGTACACCTCATACACACGCGACTCTGCTACATCCACCCTGTAAACCCCTCCTGACCCCAAACATAAACTTCCCCTCATCCAGCACCATGACAACCAGCACAGCAAAGCCCTGCATGCAGGAAGATGAGGAGCTTGCCGTGTGCTTTATCTGGCCCCAGCCAGTTGGAGGAGGAGAAGGAGGAAGATGGCGGCTGTGAGGCATTTGCGCCAGTTCCACCTGAAGACCTGGTGAGTGTAAACGCCCAAGTATCATGCAGCGGGATAGCCCCCGAGCAAGTGGCCCACCCACCGGACTCCAGTAATTCGGAGGAAAGTGGGAGCGAGGGGGAGGATGGAGGGAGTGGTAGCAGCAGTGAGGGGGGCTGCCTCATCCTGCAACAAGTGCGGCAGATCAAGTCCCCAGCATGGTTTGGCGAGCTGTTGTTTGGGGATTAGATCTGTGAGGATGGGGCAACCGGGAAGGGGAAGAAAAGAAAAAAAAAAAAAAAAGCCAAGATCACCACCATAGACAAATTCGTCTATGCTCCCCTTCCTGGGGCCCCCCTGTCCCGTTGTGTGGAACCTGTTACCCACCCCGGCTCGGGCCCTGTGGTGGGTCCGCAGCAAGGGAGCGGGGAGAGGAGAGTCTGCCCGGGTCTGAGTGCCATGTCTAGTGGTGGCAGCTCGGACTCAGGCAGCGATATGGAGAGTGTCGGTGCCGGTATGGTTGATGGTGGTGGTGCTCGGGCCCAGTCCTCTGTGGCAGCGGGGGCTGGCCCGGCACCTGGAGTCGGTACAGCCGGGGCCGCATCTCCGGCGGCGAGAGCTGTGGTCTCTGGGCCCCCCACACGCGGATCCACTAAGACTGGATCACTTTTTGGGGTCCAGAGATGCTGAGGGGGAGTGGCCGACCTTGCCAAAAGCGAGTGGTGGGTACAAGAAGGCAGTGGTGGCCTGCGAGGGGGGCGTGTCCTCCTCGGCCACTGTCCCACCCGCTACTGTCGCGTCTGGCCGGGGGGCATAGCCTTGCAAGCTACTGCTCCACCCGCTATGACTTCGGCTGGCGGGGGGCGTGGCCTCGGCAGCTGCAGCTCCACTCGCTGTGCTCGTGGCTGGCGGGGGCGTGGCCTTTCGGGCTTTCGCTCTACCGCCATGGCCGTGACCAGGGATGCCTTTTGTCCCACCCAAAAAAATTGTGTCTGAGAAAGCTGGCAAGGGGTTGCCGGGGTCCCCAGCCTTCTTACCTCCATCTGGTGGTGCGGGGGCTCTGGTGTCCCAAGAAAGGCCAGCGCAGGTCTCCAGTGGGGGGCAGGGTGCAGAGGCAGAGCCTGGCCCTGCCCCAAATGTAACAACAACAGAAAAAAATGGAGCCAGAGAGCCCGGGAAGTGCTGCTGCTCCTGAGCCCAGGCAGAGCTTACTGAGTGGGCTCTGCTCTGCGGCTCTTAAAGGGGTGGCAGCACTCCTGGGCAAAAACAATGTGGGGCAGATCACAGATCAGCCAGCGCCCCCAGCAGGTAAAAAAAGCTTATGCAAAAAAAAAACATTGACATTTTTGATGAATTGGCTGAGGTGAATGTTATGAGTGAGGTGAGTGACATGAGTGACGTGGATGTGGGAGTGAATGCGGAGGGAGTGAGTGTTGGTGTAAGTGGAAGCATGGGCGGTGAGGGAGGGGCTGGCCCATCTGGCCCCCCAGCCTTGAGACCCCGTACTTTTGCGGGGGTCATGGCTGGGGCTCCGGGGGATTCTCGGGGGGTCTCCTTGCCTCCAGACTCTGGGGACTGTGTTTGCACCTCCGTTTTCTGGAGGCCCTTAAAAAAGGAGAGCGGTCGGTCAATGTAGAGGGAAGAGAGGTGGACCTGTCTTTCTAGTTGGAGAGCAAAAAGAAGGTTGGCACACTACTATAGGGATGGCGGTGCTAGTGGACGGAATCAAGGATCCCAATACATAATGTCTCGAAAAGAACACTGCACTCGCTGAAAAAATATTGCATCAAGTGAAGTTTTATTTGTCAAGTGTACAATAAGCGACAAGTAATTGACGTTTCGGCCTCTACCGGGCCTTTATCACAAAGTCGCTGCAAAAAATAGATAAAAAGTATATATTATAGTATAAACAGTGAAAGAATAAACATAGAAAATTATACATATTTACAATGATATATACAGATTCATGTCACTAACGGAAGCATTATAGAGCAGAGTCATAACACGGGTTCATATAGTGTAGATCGAGGCTTAGCAGTAAAGTGCTGGGTTGAGGTCTCAGTGGCGCCGTCTGGAGCGCTGGTAAGCGCTATAAAGAAAGAGTTGTATAATAAGGAGCATAGTATTGTCAGAGTGATACTTATCTTAGCGTCGGTAAGTGCTCACATGCGTCGGTGGTGTGTTAAGCGCCAGTATACAGCGTTGGTGTTATGGTGGATGCTGGCACAGCTGTGTCTTAGCAGGAGGAGGCTGTACTGAGCTGGCAGGAGCGACAATGTAAACAATCCCTTCACCAAGCAGGATAGAGGTCCGCTGACATCACAGCACTTACTGCACATGCGCCGGCGTCTGACGTCACATCCGGTCATGTGACCACCCAGCGCTTTATACAGCGCTCCTGCCAGACAATACTATGCTCCTTATTATACAACTCTTTCTTTATAGCGCTTACCAGCGCTCCAGACAGCGCCACTGAGACCTCAACCCAGCACCTTACTGCTAAGGCACGGATGTGCCAGCACCATCCACTATACCACCAACGTGTTGGATTTACTTCCATCATATGTGAGCGTTTTTTGCTACCTCCTATCTATGTTCAATTAACACGACATTGTCTTTCAATTTGAAAATCCTATTTTCACAGCATTTTGTTCCTGACATATATTTATATTATTCAGTTCAACTTGCATATCCATTGGTGTCAGGCTAAGACAAGCATTGGTAAATACTATTCAATATATTCAGTACACTCTATATGTATCATAAACTAATTAGGATTATCTTTATCTCCATTTCTCAGTACTTCACCCTATTATATGAATTTTGTCGCACAAACCCACGTATCATTACCCATATCCAGCACTGCCCTCTGGTAAAGTTACATTGTTATATACCATTAACTCCCTCTGGAGTCCTCACCATTCCTGTTAAATCAATATGACTTATTTAATTATGTGATATTATTCATTGCTTTACCCTCTCATTACCAATAGGAGAATTCCTCTTGACTCCATTTTCTGTGAACCTAATATGACACATTCTGCAATGTAATCACACTATGGGTATGTTTCCATATACTTACCAGCTCTCTATATGATAGACACATGATCTCTACTTCTCCCTCTCATCTTTTCAAGCCTCGATCTACACTATATGAACCCGTGTTATGACTCTGCTCTATAATGCTTCCGTTAGTGACATGAATCTGTATATATCATTGTAAATATGTATAATTTTCTATGTTTATTCTTTCACTGTTTATACTATAATATATACTTTTTATCTATTTTTTGCAGCGACTTTGTGATAAAGGCCCGGTAGAGGCCGAAACGTCAATTACTTGTCGCTTATTGTACACTTGACAAATAAAACTTCACTTGATGCAATATTTTTTCAGCGAGTGCAGTGTTCTTTTCGAGACATTTTCTAGTTGGAGAGACATGGCCTGGCCGCCTTCCAAGATAGAAGGGAGGGGGAAACCATTTGGTCCTTTCCGACAGCCGGGCAAGGGCCGGCCAGGAGGAATGTGGTCCGTCTTCATTGGAGGGGCGGTGATCCGAGGTTCATCAGGAGTAAGATAGCATTCAGGAGTACTTAGCTTAAGATCTTCAAAGATAAAGATAGATGCTCAGGGTCGATCCCCTCCTTTGGTATGATGCCTGATAGGCACCACCCTCTGGTGTTTTCATTACTTCATGGTATGATGTAGTTTGTTGTGTTATTTGTCTCGGTAATTTTCTAAAGTTTTATAATAAAGTTTATTTTTATACTAATAGAAGAGATAAACGGTGACCCCAGGAGTAGGGTGGTGGAGATCCTCCTGAAGATGGGCTTCAGGGCGACGGACATCTTTGCCCTGATCCATCCCTCGGGCACCCTATTCTTCGACATCAGTTTCGTCCGGCCGGAGGGGCTAGAGCTCTTCTGGTTGAATTACGAGCTGGTGAAGGGGGAGCCCGGATGGCGAGACTTCGCCGTACAGGCGTTGTCTCGCCAAAATGCCGTTAAGAGAGTGACGTAAGCAGTAAGTCTGAGTGGTGGGAGATCTTCAAAGAGAGGGTGGCGGGGTTCGTCCGTCAGCTCTCGAGCCTCAGGAGTATGAACAGGCACCGCTTATATCAGGCCTTGAGGAGGAAACTCGAGCAGCTCGTCTCGACTGGGGGTGACCGTGAGGAAATCTCCAGGGTGAAGTCTTTGCTCAAGAGGTGTCAGTATGATAGGCACACATCTTTGGTTTTTGAGAGGGATTTCGGGAGGTACCGCTCGCCCGACCCTTACAGAAATTGTAAGAAGGTGACAGGACTGATCGACAGTACGGGTTCCCTAAACCGATCCAAATCAGGGATCCTGGAGGTGGTCAGATCCTTTTACTCATGCCTCTTGGGAAAGAGGGATCTGGATCGAGATGGGATGTCGGCTTTCCTGGCTGAGACCATTCCTGAGCCAGGAGATGACCCATCTCTTGATGTTTTGGTAGAGGCAATCAGGGAAGAGGAAGTGAGACTGGCCATTGATGGGCTTCGGCCCAAAAAAATCACCAGGTCCGGATGGCTTCACATCCGAGTTTTACAAGACCTTTAGGGACTCCTTTGTCCCCTCTTGACTGAGGTATTTAATGAGAGTCTTTCCTCGGGCACTCTTCCCAGCTCAATGAGGAGGTCAGCCCTGATTATCCTATCAAAGGGTAAGGACTCGTACCGTATTGAGAATTGGCGTCCCATAGCGCTTCTCAATGTGGACTGGAAGGTTCTGGCAAAGGTGCTGTTTAATCGGCTGGTGAAGTTTGCACCCCGGCTCCTTTCGGGGGCTCAGCACTGCTCTGTTAAAGACCCCAGTACTTTTAGTGCTGTGCTCGGTGTCCGAGAGGCAGTGGAGCAGGGCAGGGCGGGTCACTGGAAGGGGTACTTGCTGTCCTTAGATCAAGCATAGGCCTTTGACCGGGTGAATCACGAGTACCTCTGGTCTGTCCTTTTGAGGTACGGTCTGCTTGGGAGGTTTGTAAATTGGTTAGAGACCTTATACCAGGGGGCTGAGACTTTTCCACTCGTGAACGGTTGGGTTGGTCACCCTTTTGAGGTGAGATTCGGGGTCTGCCAGGGTTGTCCTCTGAGCCCACTTTTATACGTGTTCGCGATCGATCCCTTCTTGAGGAGGGTAGATCGTGGACCGTTGGTGGGAGTCGGGATGGACCGGGCGGAGCCAGGGGCAAATCTGAGGGTGGTAGCGTACGCTGACGACATCCCCCTCTTTGTGTTCTCGAGAGAGGAGGCGTTTTGGGTCATGTCTGAGGTTGAGCGCTACTCGGAGGTGTCCGGGTCCATGATCAACCGGGAAAAGTGCGAAAGTCTCTGGCTGGGAGGGGGAGATCCTAGTTTTCATCTCCCTGACACCCTTCCAGGGCCCCAGAACTCCGCCAAAATCCTAGGCATCGAATTTGGCCCCGGGGACTACCCCCAGCAAAATTGGGAGGGCAGACTTAAGATCGCCACCCAAAAGGTGGACCAGTGGAAGGGTTGGTCTTTAACCCTGAGGGAAAGGGTCAACTTGGCCAAAGGCTTTCTGCTTCCCTTGTTAATATACCTGGGCAGTGCCTGCGTCTTGCCAGAACCTCTCTGGACACGGGTCTATAGCCTGTTCTTCCAGCTGTTATGGGGGAACAGGCTTAACCTAATTAAGAGAGAGGTCACGTACCGCACGAGGAGACTAGGTGGGTTGGGTATGGTCAACCCGGTGGTGTTTCTGATAAACACCTTTCTTAAGGTCAATGTTGCCAACCTCTATTCAGAGAGGGCTCCTCCGTGGGTATTCTCCTGCAGGGGAAGGTTTCGGCCTTTCTTCCAGGAATGGGAAACAGGAGGCCAGGTGAAGGACCTGCGCACACCACACGGACATCTCCCGGCTTATGCTATCCCGCTTCTGAAGGTGATCTGCCGGTGGGGTCTGGGAATGTGGGAAATCAGGACCATGTCGAGGAAATTCCGTGACAGCAGGGTTCTGTTGACCCATTTCCAGAAGCCCCTGGTGCTCAAGGATTGCCCAGGCCGGGATCTGGAGGTTGGGCTCGGGTTATTAAATTCCAAGCCGATCCCCTAGAAGTTTTGGGACTTGGCCTGGCGCTGCTTCCATGGGAGGCTTTATGTAAGGGACAACCTGAAGTGCAGGAGCTCCAATGATTGGGGTTGTCCCCGTGAGGAGTGTGGCGACATGTTGGAAAGCATGGAGCACTTCCTCCTTCAGTGTCCCTTTAATACATGGGTCTACAACAGGGTGGGTGCTTCCATAGGCTGGCCTAGGCTGGCGTCCCTTTCTTATCCGGAGTGGGCTTATGGGGCATTCAGATCCATGGGTGGCCGAGAACGGAGCACTTTATTCCTAGTTAGTGTAGTCATTAGGTTCCACATTTGGAGTGCACGGAGTTTAGTTTCCACGCAGCGGAAAGTCCTCCCCCAGGATGAGGTGGTTAGAAACATCTTGGGTGACCTGGGGAAGGTGCGCTCTTTGGAGTTCGAGAGGCTGGGTGCGAGGAGGGCCTCTTGGCTTTGGAGGGGTTTCTCCTTTAACATGCCCTAGGGAGAGCTGGTCTGTGTGAGATTGTTGGTAGGGTAAGATAAGGTGGTGTAGGTGTTGAGGGAGAGAAAAGTAGGGACAGATAGGGACAGGGAGGGCCAGTTTAGGGATAGCTAGATAGTTAGTTTTGATAAGCTAGGTAGAGTAGGGATAGGTAGGAATAGTTAGGGTCAGTTTCTTTTCTTTTAGGGACAGATTTAGTTGGTGAGGGACAGGGTGCGTGTGTTGGTGGTTAGGGATGGGGCCTCTTAGGACTCCAGTTTCCCGATGGTGGGCTGGTGTGTGGCACATTTAGCTTTTTGTTTTGTAAATTCAGGAAATAATGGATATTGGGCTTGCAAGCGCTGAACTTGGGCCTTGCAAGTTCTGTGGTCAGTGTATAGAGTTAATGTTTATAAATGTTTATAATGTTGTGTTTAATGTAAAGTAATGTAATGTAGTGTTGTTGTGTGGTAGGTCTGTTAATGTTATGTATTGTATATAAGTGTAAATAGTTATATGTTTGGGGGGTATAGTTTAGGTTGGGTGGGGGTTTTTGTGTGGGGGGAGGGCATGGAACTTGCCATGGACCCGAGGGTTATAAATTTCTAAGGGCATAAACTTTCATGGACCCGTCAAGCTTGCTATGAAAAGGGCATGAACTCATGGACCTGTGGTGTGGTGGGGGGAAAAAAGCAAAAAAAAAGTTTTCTGCATGTCTTATTGTGTATATATAGAATGAGTTGTATGTGTGGCCAGGTGAGGCCTTTTCCTTTCTTTTGGGTGTGTGTGTCTCAGTGTGTGTGCATGCTTCTTTTATGTTTTATATTTAATTCTAGTTAGGGGTAATGTTCCTGCTGGGGGGCCTTTGGAAGCTGCAATAGGTTGAAAGGACTAAGGACTCTGGACTTTTTGGTTTATTTGATGCTGGTTTCTTTTGTTTCTGTTACTTATTTTAGCGATGTTTTATTTCTGTACAGTTTATTATTTATTATGATGTATTGTTTATAATTTTATAATAAGAGTTGCAGCCACTGAGGCCCCAGATCATGTGACCCCTGACTCCTCCCCTCCTGTGACCTCATCACAGGTCCTGTGTGCACAGAGCAGCCATATAGGTGGAGTGCGGTTCTGCGGGTGGAGGTCGGTGCTGGAGGCTCCATTATTCTCTATGTGGAGTGCGGCTCTGCGGGTGGAGGTAGGTGCTGGAGGCTCCATTATTCTCTATGTGGAGTGTGGCTCTGCGGGTGGAGGTCGGTGCTGGAGGCTCCATTATTCTCTATGTGGAGTGCGGCTCTGCGGGTGGAGGTAGGTGCTGGAGGCTCCATTATTCTCTATGTGGAGTGCGGCTCTGCGGGTGGAGGTAGGTGCTGGAGGCTCCATTATTCTCTATGTGGAGTGGTCTGCAGGTGGAGGTAGGTGCTGGAGGCTCCATTATTCTCTATGTGGAGTGCGGCTCTGCGGGTGGAGGTCGGTGCTGGAGGCTCCATTATTCTCTATGTGGAGTGCGGCTCTGCGGGTGGAGGTCGGTGCTGGAGGCTCCATTATTCTCTATGTGGAGTGCGGCTCTGCGGGTGGAGGTAGTGCTGGAGGCTCCATTATTCTCTAGTGGAGGTGGCTCTGCGGGTGGAGGTCGGTGCTGGAGGCTCCATTATTCTCTATTTTTTTTTTTTTTTTTTTTTTTTTTTTTTTTTGGGGGGGGGGGGGGGGGGGGGGGGGGGGGGGGGGGGGGGGGGGGGGTGGAGCATGGTCGGTGCTGGAGGCTCCATTATTTCTATTGGAGTGCGGCTCTGCGGGTGGAGGTAGTGCTGGAGGCTCCATTATTCTCTATGTGGAGTGCGGCTCTGCGGTGGAGGTGGTGCTGGAGGCTCATTATTCTCTATGTGGAGTGGGCTCTGCGGGTGGAGGTCGGTGCTGGAGGCTCCATTATTCTCTATGTGGAGTGTGGCTCTGCGGGTGGAGGTAGGTGCTGGAGGCTCCATTATTCTCTATGTGGAGTGCGGCTCTGCGGGTGGAGGTCGTGCTGGAGGCCCATTATTCTCTATGTGGAGTGGCTCTGCGGGTGGAGGTGGTGCTGGAGGCTCCATTATTCTCTATGTGGAGTGGGCTCTGCGGGTGGAGGTCGTGCTGGAGGCTCCATTATTCTCTATGTGGAGTGTGGCTCTGCGGGTGGAGGTAGGTGCTGGAGGCTCCATTATTCTCTATGTGGAGGGGGGTGGTGCTGGAGGCTCCATTATTCTCTATGTGGAGTGCGGCTCTGCGGGTGGAGGTCGGTGCTGGAGGCTCCATTATTCTCTATGTGGAGTGCGGCTCTGCGGGTGGAGGTGGTGCTGGAGGCTCATTATTCTCTATGTGGAGTGGGCTTGCGGTGGAGGTGGTGCTGGAGGCTCCATTATTCTCTATGTGGAGTGTGGCTCTGGGGTGGAGGTGGTGCTGGAGGCTCCATTATTCTCTATGTGGAGTGCGGCTTGCGGGTGGAGGTGGTGCTGGAGGCTCCATTATTCTCTATGTGGAGTGGGCTCTGCGGGTGGAGGTAGGTGCTGGAGGCTCCATTATTCTCTATGTGGAGTGCGGCTCTGCGGGTGGAGGTCGGTGCAGGAGGCTCCATTATTCTCTATGTGGAGGTGGCTCTGCGGGTGGAGGTGTGCTGGAGGCTCCATTATTCTCTATGTGGGGGTGGCTCTGGGGTGGAGGTGGTGCTGGAGGCTCCATTATTCTCTATGTGGAGTGCGGCTCTGCGGGTGGAGGTAGGTGTGGAGGCTCCATTATTCTCTTGGAGTGGGTCTGCGGGTGGAGGTCGGTGCTGGAGGCTCCATTATTCTCTATTGGAGTGCGGCTCTGCGGGTGGAGGTAGGTGCTGGAGGCTCCATTATTCTCTATGTGGAGTGCGGCTCTGCGGTGGAGGTCGGTGCTGGAGGCTCCATTATTCTCTATGTGGAGTGCGGCTCTGCGGTGGAGGTCGGTGTGGAGGCTCATTTTCTCTATGTGGAGTGCGGCTCTGCGGGTGGAGGTCGGTGCTGGAGGCTCCATTATTCTCTATGTGGAGTGCGGCTCTGCGGTGGAGGTCGGTGCTGGAGGCCCATTATTCTCTATGTGGAGTATGGCTTGCGGGTGGAGGTAGGTGCTGGAGGCTCCATTATTCTCTTGTGGAGTGTGGCTCTGCGGGTGGAGGTCGGTGCTGGAGGTCCATTATTCTCTATGTGGAGTGCGGCTTGCGGGTGGAGGTAGGTGCTGGAGGCTCCATTATTCTCTATGTGGAGGTCGGTGTGGGGCTCCATTATTCTCTATGTGGAGTGCGGCTCTGCGGGTGGAGGTCGGTGCTGGAGGCTCCATTATTCTCTATGTGGAGTGCGGCTCTGCGGGTGGAGGTCGGTGCTGGAGGCTCCATTATTCTCTATGTGGAGTGCGGCTCTGCGGGTGGAGGTGGTGCTGGAGGCTCCATTATTCTCTATGTGGAGTGTGGCTCTGCGGTGGAGGTCGGTGCTGGAGGCTCCATTATTCTCTATGTGGAGTGCGGCTCTGCGGGTGGAGTTGGTGTGGAGGCTCCATTATTCTCTATGTGGAGTGGGCTCTGCGGGTGGAGGTAGGTGCGGAGGCTCATTATTCTCTATGTGGAGTGCGGCTCTGCGGGTGGAGGTCGGTGCGGAGGCTCCATTATTCTCTATGTGGAGTGTGGCTCTGCGGGTGGAGGTAGGTGCTGGAGGCTCCATTATTCTCTATGTGGAGGTGGCTCTGGGTGGAGGTGTGCTGGAGGCTCCATTATTCTCTATGTGGAGTGGCTCTGCGGGTGGAGGTAGGTGCTGGGGTCCATATTCTCTATGTGGAGTGGGCTCTGCGGGTGGAGGTAGGTGCTGGAGCTCCATTATTCTCTATTGGAGTGCGGCTCTGCGGGTGGAGGTGGTGCTGGAGGCTCCATTATCTCTATGTGGAGTGCGGCTCTGCGGTGGAGGTCGGTGCTGGAGGCTCCATTATTCTCTATGTGGAGTGCGGCTCTGCGGGGGGAGGTCGTGCTGGAGGCTCCATTATTCTCTATGTGGAGTGCGGCTCTGCGGGTGGAGGTCGGTGCTGGAGGCTCCATTATTCTCTATGTGGAGTGCGCTCTGCGGGTGAGGTCGGTGCTGGAGGCCATTTCTCTATGTGGAGTGGCTCTGCGGGTGGAGGTAGGTGCTGGGGCTCATTATTCTCTATTGGAGTGGGCTCTGCGGGTGAGGTCGTGCTGGAGGCTCCATTATTCTATGTGGAGTCTGCGGGTGGAGGTAGTGCTGGAGGCTCCAATTATTCTCTTGGAGGTCGGTGCTGGAGGCTCCATATTCTCTATGTGGAGTGGGCTCGCGGGTGGAGGTGGTGCTGGAGGCTCCATTATTCTCTATGTGGAGTGCGGCTCTGGGGTGGAGGTCGGTGCTGGAGGCTCCATTATCTCTATGTGGATGGTCGCGGGTGGAGTAGGTGTGGAGGCTCCATTATTCTCTATGTGGAGTGGCTCTGCGGGTGGAGGTGGTGCTGGAGCTCCATATTCTCTATGTGGAGTGCGGCTCTGCGGTGGAGGTGTGCTGGAGGCTCCTTATTCTCTATGTGGAGTGGGCTCTGCGGGTGGAGGTGGTGCTGGAGGCTCCATTATTCTCTATGTGGAGTGTGGCCTGGGGTGGAGGTGGTGCTGGAGGCTCCATTATTCTCTATGTGGAGTGCGGCTCTGCGGGTGGAGGTGGTGCTGGAGGCTCCATTATTCTCTATGTGGAGGGGCTCTGCGGGTGGAGGTAGGTGCTGGAGGCTCCATTATTCTCTATGTGGAGTGCGGCTCTGCGGTGGAGGTAGTGCTGGAGGCTCCATTATTCTCTATGTGGAGTGGGCTCTGGGGTGGAGGTGTGCTGGAGGCTCCATATTCTCTATGTGGGGTGTGGCCTGGGCTGGGTGAGGTGGTGCTGGAGGCTCCATTATTTCTTGTGGAGTGCGGCTCTGCGGTGGAGGTGGTGCTGGAGGCTCCATTATTCTCTATGTGGAGTGGGCTCTGCGTGGAGGTGGTGCTGGGGCTCCATTATTCTCTATGTGGAGTGGGCTTGCGGTGGAGGTGGTGCTGGAGGCTCCATTATTCTCTATTGGAGTGCGGCTCT
>JARQOD010000003.1:19656478-19676419 GCA_033576555.1 Oophaga sylvatica
CAATTACGCAAAAAACAGAGGGATCACAAAATGGTGGGTTGTGGGCGACGCGGAGTAAACATAGACAGAGTGGGATCATAAAATGGTGGGCGTGCCTGAACAAAAACAATGAAAAAACATGATGGACAACAATGGTTAACAACAGCAAGAGAGATCTAAAATGGATCGGTACAATTAAAGACAAAAGAAAAATAAATGTGACAAAAAAAAATTACCTACCTTACAAAACTTGTGTGATTCTGAAAAAAAAATAGGGAAAACTAGCGTCACAACTGGATCGCAGAGGATACTCCACAGACGATCGCAAAAACTCCAACGTTAGAACGTAGCAACCGAAATAGTGGCGTAAACCGGATCGCAGTAGCTACCAAGACTAGCAGGCACACTGGGTGGAAAGAACCGCTTCTGCTCTGAGAGCAATGGAGAGGAGTGCTGTACGTCGTCTTTTATGACGCGGTCATCCAATCACAAAGCGGGAGAGCTGTGATAAATATCTATGACACACATAGTGCCACCAATCTGTGACGAGGGGCGTGCAAAAGGTTGCGCTCAGTCACGCCTATCGAGGTCGTGATCTTTCCAGTACATGCAGTGTGGCACATCCCAACGACCGCCAAAGTCGTTAAAAAGATCGCTAACCGCTGATGCGCCGTTAATGAGTCGTCAAGTATGCAGCTACTAGCGACCTTAAAACGATCACACAAACGATAGCGTCGTTATCGTGATCGTTAGCGGGAACGTTTTAGTGTGGCAGTACCTTTAGGTTGTTTCTCTTTGACCTGTTTTCAAGGTCTTCCATATGGATTTTTTGAAGGAAGCTTTCCTTTTGTTTGTCGATTAGGATTTCTGAGACCCTTTCCGAGTGTGTAGATATTTGATCACAGGTATCTTCCAAAGTCTGTAATCTTGTATGTACCTGCTTGCCATCATTTTTGATATTGACTATTTCTTCTTTAATAGTTTGGGTGAAGTCTCTGAGGAGATTTCTTATGCAGTCGTGGTAGGTAGAGCTTTTATGTATTCGTTAATGTTTTGTTTGTTCATACATAGGGTCCTCTTTGTCAGTGTCAGACCATTGAGCAAGAGAAAGAAAGCTCTGTTTATGTGACTGTAGGCATTCTTTGGTTTGCATATCAAGAGATATTTGTTTTCTAGATTTTTCTCGACTTTTTAGGGAGTTTTTGTAGTTTTTGCTGTCTCTTCCATTTTGGGGTTTGATAGGTTTACCCATTATTAAATCTGGTCTGAATATAATTTATTAGGGGAGATTGACAAAATCAAGTCATTTGGGTTGGGCAGCCTGCGGCTATTTAACTTAGTTATTCTTTAGTACATTTGAATAAATGTTTTTTATCTTTAATGTACCGCCGTCACATGACTTGAATTTATCTGTTCAATGAGTTGATCAGAGTTATATTATTGATATTATAGAGAGAATGTAAAAATCCTTTATTTAAGAGCGTGTAAGGAGATAAATATAACTGTTCAAAAAAATAAAGGAACAATTAAACAACGAATACAACTCCAAGTAAATAAAACTTCTGTGAAATCAAACTCTCCACTTAGGAATCAACACTGATTGACAATCAATTTCACATGCTGTTGTGCAAATGGAATAGACAACAGATGGAAATTATTGGCAATTATCAAGACACTCAATCAATCTCAGTACCAATGCTTTCTCGTGATGTTTTGGTCACTTTTGAATGTTGATTGTGCTTTCACACTCGGGTAGCATGAGATGGACTCTACAACCCACACAAGTGGCTCAGGTAGTGCAGCTCATCCAGGATGACACATCAATGCGAACTGTGGCAAGAAGGTTTGCTGTGTCTGTCAGCGTAGTGTCCAGAGGCTGGAGGCGCTACCAGGAGACAGGACACCAGGAGATGTGGGGGGGGACCGTAGAAGGGCAACAACCCAGCAGCAGGACCGTACCTTTGTGCAAGGAGGAACATTAGGAGCACTGCCAGAGCCTGCAAGATGACCTCCAGCAGGCCACAAATGTGCATGTGTCTGCACAAACGGTTAGAAACCGACTCCATCAGGATGGTCGGAGGGCCCGACGTCCACAGATGGCGGTTGTGCTCGCAGCCCAACACCGTTTCAGGACGCTTGACATTTGCCACAGAACATCAGGATTGGCAAATTCGCCACTGGCGCCCTGTGCTCTTCACAGATGAAAACAGGTTCACACTGAGCACATGTGGCAGAGTCGAGACGCCGTGGAGAGCGATCTGCTGCCTGCAACATCATTCAGCATGACCTGTTTGGCAGTGGGTCAGTAATGGTGTGGTGTGGCATTTCTTTGGAGGGCCACACAACCCTCCATGTGCTCACCGGATGTAACCTGACTACCATTAGGTACCGAGATGAATCCTCAGACCCCTTATGAGACCATATGCTGGTGCGGTTAGCCCTAGGTTCCTCCTAATGCAGGACAATTCCAGGGCCTCGTGTGTCTGGAGTATGTCAGCAGTTCCTGCAGGATGAAGGCATTGAAGCTATGGACTGGCCGCCCGTTCACCCGACCTGAATCCGATTGAGCACATCTGGGACATCATGTCTCACTGCATCCACCAACGTCACGGTACACCAAGACTGTCCAGAGTTGGCGGATGCTTTAGTCCAAGTCTGAGAGGAGATCCTCAGGAGACCATCCCCACCTCATCAGGAGCATGTCCCAGGCATTGTAGGGAGGTCATGCAGGCACGTGGAGGCCACACACAATATGAGCCTCATTTTGACTTGTTTTAAGGACATTACATTCCACTTTAATCCAGGCCTCCATTGGTTAATAAATTTGATTTCCATTGATGATTTTTGTTGTGATTTTGTTGTCAGCAAATTCAACTTTGTACAGAACAGGTATGCAAAGAATATTTCATTCATTCAGATCTAGGTGTGTATTTGAGGGTTCCTTTTATTTTTTTGAGCAGTGTTAAATCAGGAACAGTTGCATTCACTTGTAGTACAAAGAGTGGTCAGTAGATGGCAGCAGAGTTCTATCCTCTTTTTCCCCTTTTTCTATAATAGTGATGATATTATATGGTGGTTAAGGGAATTTCAAGCCCTCATGGCTTAATTGAGGAAGTAGAAGCGAGGGCAGAGATAGTCTTTTATTTTATTATTCCCCTGCTCCTTCTTCCCTCACCTCTCCTTCTTTAACTCGGCACAATCCCCTTTCTCTACTCCCCTTTCACCGCACTGGGTGTTATCAGGGTATATGTGGTGTCCCAGTCTACCATGCAGGCTCCAGGCAGGTAGCAGTTCTCACTGCTTCAACCCCCAGCGCCCGAGCACACCACAGAGCCAGACCCCAATATGGCTCCAGCCAGGGGAGTGAGACCCTGGATTTCGCGGCCTCAGTCTGGGTATGTCAGAGTCTTGTTCTGGGGAGCGGAAGGTGAGAGAAACCGGGGGGAGACACCGCGCTCCACAACGGCGAGCAGGTCCAGTGTGTCACCTAATGAAGCGCATGCTTCCGCCCGCTCAGAGAGGCAAGGGGGTGCCGGAGAAGATCCGCATGACGTCTATGTAAACGCTGGATTCCAGAGGGAAGACGAGGGGGAATGTTATCTCTGGTAGGAGCGGTGGGTTACAGTTACTGTGGGTAGTACGTCAGTGTTAGTCTCCACTGCATCCAAACCGCTGTCTGCAGCAAGGACTTGAGGCGGGAAGATAGGGTCCATCTTCTCCCTGCTAGATCTTCCTATTCAGTCCTTCAGATCTGCAAGGACGGCAGATGTCTCTCCTTAGCCCCAGAATCTCCACCAGAAAAACACAGAGGGGTTCATCTTGACTCATAGGGTCAGATTACATACAAAGGTCCACTTTTTCACTTAGAATACGCTGGGTTATTCAGGAGCTTGTGTCAAACACGTCTTCTCCTCAGAGCAGCTAAGCCACGCCCCCTTTTTGGTGTTTTTTTGTATATAGAAGAATACGTGAAAATGCTAAAAAAAAACATATCCAGAGGAAAAAAAACATTGTACATGAAGACATTAGCATCATATATCTCATGTCTTGATGTTCTTACAAACAAACTTTTATAAATTCCTCAAACTTCTGTGTGTGAATCAGACCTGAGATCTAACGTGATAGAAGATTACAGTGCGGGGAAGACGGGAAACATTCATATAGACGCCGGTGGTGATGGAGTCAGTGACGACTCTGGACAAATATGTTTCTAGAGCCGTAGTAGAAGATGAAGATGTCGTCCTCATCATGAAGTAGTTATTTCTCCTGTCACGTGTAATGATA
Organism: Oophaga sylvatica; assembly: GCA_033576555.1. Classification (NCBI taxonomy): domain Eukaryota; kingdom Metazoa; phylum Chordata; class Amphibia; order Anura; family Dendrobatidae; genus Oophaga; species Oophaga sylvatica. The sequence goes on from JARQOD010000003.1 coordinate 19,660,742, forward strand.
TCTCCTGCAGTATTACTAATGCCGATTCCAATGTCGGTAAATGAGAGGAGAATTAGCGTTATGGAAGATGAGTCTATGAGGAACGTATTCAGCTGCCGACTCCGAGGAAGAAACTGCTTGTTGTCTGTGGCCTAAAATATATAGGATTTATTAGTACATATCAGGGAAAAAACAGAATGTTGTAAATTAATAAAAATACCTTTGCTGCTTGGGTTCCCGCCAGTCTCTGTATTTCCTGGTCAGTCCCAACAAACTTGTGATTCCTACAACCAGTCAGATGCCGAAGCAGTGAGTAACATTGCCAGTGATTGGGAGCAAGGAGGAGATGTCTCAACAATTCAACTGATGTTCCAGTCCATACAAGACAAGAGAATACAACATCTACATGTTCTATCTCCTGATATGTTTACCTTATTATCTCCAGTAATTGTATTATTACACAGGATTCTTCATGATGTTACATCTCTTATGTTCTTCTCGTTCAGGTCTCTACAATCTCAGATCCTCCCAGTGGAGAACTTCTATATTCAGAGAATTTTTCTGTATTACCCATCAAAGATTAACATGGACAGGGACAAGATGGCGGAGAGGATATTACACCTCACCCTAGAGATCCTCTTCCGGCTTACTGGAGAGGTGAGAGATTCTAATGGCGTCACATTACATCATTCTTATTTATGGGAATAACAGATGGACAGAACTGGAGAGGTGAGAATTCTGGAAATATCTGTAATGAGATTTATTAATGTCTCTCCATAACCAGGATTACACAGTAGTGAAGAAAACCTCTAGTGTACGATGTCAGGATCCTTTGTCTGAGGGATGTAAAAGACCTATAAGCCCAATCCCGGGGCCTTCACCTCACTCCCCAGTTACATGAGGACATCAATTACCAGAAGATCCTAGAACTCACTTACAAGATGATTGAGCTGCTGACTGTAGAGGTGAAACTGTTGGGAATTCTGGGACATTATGCAATAACACTATGAAGGGATCGAGGGGATGACGGTATCATTGTATGTGTCAGGTTTCTATAAGGTGTCATGATGTCGCTGTCTATTTCTCCATGGAGGAATGGGAGTATTTAGAAGGACATAAAGATCTTTACAAGGACGTCATGATGGAGGTTCCCCAGCCCCTCACATCACCAGGTAATAGACAGGACTAAATACACACAACCTGTAATTATCTGTATGTAAAGAATGAATTCACTCCCTGTATGTGTTTACTCCAGATCTATCCAGTAAGAGGACAACACCAGAGAGATGTCCCCATCCTTTTCTTCCCCAGGACTGTAAACAAGAACATCCCAATGTTCCTCAGGATCATCAGGTAGATGGAGAGAAGGTGTCATGAGATCTCCCCTATGATATGTAGACGGTGGTGAAGGTCTTGTGTTATCCACCAGTATTATATGTTTTATACTTGTGTACTGAGAGCGGTGGAGATGGCAGGATTAGAGCTGATCATAGATGTGATTTCTCCATCTCTGTGACTTTTACAATGTTTGTTCCAGGGTGAAGATCTGACCTATATTAATAGTACCGGGGAATATGTGAGGGGTGATGAGTGGTATAAAGAGGAGATTCCTACATATGACTACCCAGGTGAGTAATAACCACTAAATGCAGAGAAGTCACGGATTCTTCTCAGTCACCGAATGTGGCTGTGTTATTGGTTGTGTAATCCAGCCGTATTACAATCGTGTGATCACCATTTTGCCGGTAGATGGCAACATTCTCGTCCATCTAAAATATTACAATTTTATAAAATTTTCAATCTGGAGAATCCATCTACCCCCTGGGATTAGAAGATGCTGACTGTTACTTGCCCAGATCTGTAAACTATAAAGCCAAATGACAGTGTATGTAGAATGTGCAGACAAACTAGAAAATCACTTGAAGAAAAATATTATGATGGGCCTGTAAGAGAAAGCGAAGGGTAATGATGCTGTTGGCTTCCTAGAACTCTGATATCTTATTTGATGAATCTACCTTCTCTCCCTTCTGAGGTGCTGAATGTGCTCATATGGTCCCTACAAGACCGGGTCCAGTCTTTATAGCCATACTTCAGATTTATGATTGACAACATTAAGGCTAAGTTCACACGTTGCGGAATTGCCGCGGAAATTTCCGCGGCAATCCCGCACTTCTCCCGCAGGAAATACGCACGTTTTTTTTATGCTGATTCCCGCCAGAATAATAGCGTTTTGCAAGCGTAATTAGCTTGCAGAATGCTAGCGTTTTCCTAGCGATCTGTAGCATCGCTTGGAAAACTGATTGACAGGTTGGTCACACGAGTCAAACATAGTGTTTGACAAGTGTGACCAACTTTTTACTATTGATGCCGCCTATGTCGCATCAATAGTAAAAAGATCTAATGTAAAAATAATAAAAAAAATAATAAATAATGATATTCTCACCTTCCGGCGGCCCCCGCAGCCTTCCCGCCTTCAGCGACGCTCCCGGCAACTTCCGGTCCCAGGAGTGCTTTGCAACAAATCACACCGATGACGTAGCATCTCGCGAGACCGCTATGCCATCTGGGTGATTCTCGCAAAGCACTCTTGGGACCGGAAGTTGCCGGGAGCGTCGCTGAAGGCGGGAAGGCTGCGGGGGCCGCGGGAAGGCTGCGGGGGCCGCCGGAAGGTGAGAATATCATTATTTTTTATTTTAATTATTGTTTTACCAGGGATATGGTACCCAGGGCCTGGAGGAGAGTCTCCTCTGCTCCAGACCCTGGGTACCATCCGCACATGAACCGCTTACATTGCGCATAGTGGGCATAGCCACATGCGGAAAGTAAGCGGTTCAATGCATTCCTATGGCGGCGGAATCACCGCGGTTACGCTAAATTAATGAACATGTTGCTATTTTTTCCGCAAAGCGTTTTTTTCGCGGAAAAAAAACGCAACATGTGGCCAAAACATGCGGAATCAATTAACATGTATAGGATGCTTAATGCTTGCGTTTTTATCGCGTTTTTACCGCGGAAAACCGCGGAAAAACCGCGAAAAAAACGCAATTATTCCTGATCGTGTGCACTTAGCCTAAGTGTGCAGTGAGGCCAAGTGTGAATTTCTGTACAATAACAGAGTTTCCCTTTATCCCGACTTTTAAATTTCTTTTAAAACCAACTAACTTCAAACAGGATCGCGATAAACTACATAAAACACATTACACCTGTGCCATGATATATCTCTAAGCTGTGCATGGCTGATAGCTGTAATATACATTTATTCACGCCTGCAGGAGATGTGTTGGCATAGCTCGAGCCCTGGTTTCATGGAATCATTCCACATCATGAATTACATTGTGTTTTCAATCCTAAGGAATTCAGATTACTGCACAATTTCTCCAGAAATGGGAGGGCACAAATACTTTCTCCACTCTTTTGATCAGGACTGAAAGAAGCTCCAATGGTCCACCATAAATGAGTACAACTTCAGTTTAGTGTTGTAGTTGTCCCTCCAAACATGTTGTTGGGGATGTAACATAGAATTAAAAAAGTATTTTTTTACAGGTTCATTCTGTATGATAGTTTGATTGTGGTAGGATTGGCCTACCTCACTTATGTAAGTCTTAAACTACCTGTTGATCTTTAAAAAAAGGTCTCCATTGCCTCTTCCAAATGCCCAAGATCTAAATTTAAGATACCTCAGCTTTGCACTATTATAAAAAGTTCTCTTTAAATATCCAATATTTGTTCAAGAAATTCATCTGACAGAAACTACTGGTATAACTAGATTCTGATTGGCCCCGTTGCAAGATTTGGACTGGGTACCCCTGATCCTGGCCCCATCCGGGTACTTGTCCCCCGTTCTGCCGCTGTTCTTTAATGTATAGAAGAAAATAAACCATTATACTTACCAGGGGTGTACATAGAAGTCATAGGGCTCCATAGAAGAAGTATAATGCACAGCCCATAATCCTCTATATAGTATGCATCTGAAGACACACATCCAGTTCAAGTTTTTGCTGGCGTCCGCGGGCCCCTGACCTGCTGCAACTGTGGTTGTTACTCCCCTGCCCTTATGATAGTTAAGAAAACAAATAAACAGGCTGGGAGCTGAGCACATAGGACTGAACCAGAGGAGAACAACGCTGTATCTGGCAGCTTCCAGCAATATGCTTGGAGATTTAGTAGGGTGTGGTGCTTTACAAACAGCTGAAGCAGGAAGCAGATTACTTCAGCTGGGCAGCACACACACCCATATTGCCAGACTGAATGGCACCACAGGTCCAACGCATCCTAATCTTAGTGGCTGAACAAAGCTTCTGGTTCTGATGTCTCCATCACCAGCACCTCCTACAGAATGAATAAGGCGGCTCCTGGTGACAGAAGCAGGTGTTGCAGGAGCAGATCCCAGAGGACATAGTGCATACCAACGAGATCTTGTCCTGAGATCTCGGGAAGAGATCTCGTTGCCGAGATTTGAATGAGAGTAAGCGGCGGCCATCTTGCCGGAGGACCCTGGCGGCCATTCTTCAGCCTGGCACCGCGTCGCAGCTGCGGGGGGCTTTCCGGCTTGGATGAAATGCTGGCGGAGCCCCCCACACAGCCCAGAGCCCCGCTGCTGCCCGGACACCACCACCGCACCACAGGCTGCATCGGGACCGCCACCGGAGGCCCCTGGCGGCCTTCCTTCAGCCCGGCACCGTGTCACAGCTGCGGGGGGCTTTCCGGCTAGGATGAAATGCCGGCGGAGCCACCCACGCAGCCCAGAGCCCCGCTGCCCCGACACTACCACCGCACCGCAGGGAAGCTGCTTTGGGACCGCCACCGGATTTGTGAGTATATGGCCACCCCACAGTGCCCAACCACCCCACAGAGCACAGCCACCCCACCCCACAGAGCACCAATACCGCACCAGCCTGGATCACCGAACGATCCCAGTGACCACTCCTCTACCTTTGCTGATCCGTTCGCTGGTAAGCTGAATTCGGACTGTAAGACGGATCCCCATTTGACACATTATTTTTTTTCCCAATTTTCCTTATGAAAATTTGGGGTGCGTCTTATGGTCCGGTGCGTCTTATAGTCCGAAAAATACAGTAATTTGCCATTTTTACAGTTTAAGTTGAAATGTTCAAAAATATACTTTACAAGGATAAGTTATTCATAAATAACAAATGGCTTTATTCTTAGCAGATAACTGTACAGGAGATCAGAGGGACAGCTGACATCTTCAATTTTTAAATCAGATGGTCTTGAGATCCCACAAGATACAAGTGAAGTGAATGCCATTACTCCAGATATACCAACATCCCTTCACAGCAAAGATCTGTCATCTGATCATTGTAAACAGGTCCCGTCTTCGGATTCATTGCAGACTACTAAGGAAAAGAAGCCATTTTCACATTCAGAATATGGAAATAGTTTACCCCTCAAAAAATCTTTTCTCAAACATCAAAAAAATCACACAGCGGAGAATAGATTTACTTGTTCCAAGTGTGGGAGATGTTTTAACCGAAAATCAGATCTTGATAGTCACCAGAGAAGTCACACAGGGGAGAAGCCATTTTCATGTTCAGAATGTGGGAAATATTTTAACCATAAATCAGATTTTGTTAGACACCGGAGAAGTCACACAGGAGAAAGCCATTTTCATGTTCAGAATGTGGAAAATGTTTTACCCAGAAATCAAATCTTGTTAGTCACCAGAAGACTCACACAGGGGAGAAGCCTTTTTCCTGTTCAGAATGTGGGAAATGTTTTAACCAGAAATGTAATCTTGTTATACACCAGAGAAGTCACACAGGGGAGAAGCCATTTTCATGTTCAGAATGTGGGAAATGTTTTAAACACAAATCAGATTTTGTTAGACACCGGAGAAGTCACACAGGAGAAAAGCCATTTTCATGTTCAGAATGTGGAAAATGTTTTACCCAGAAATCAAACCTTGTTATACACCAGATAACTCACACAGGAAAGAAGCCTTTATCATGTTCAGAATGTTGAAAATGTTTTAACCAAAAATCAGATTTAGTTAAGCACCAGAGAACCCACACCGGAGAGAAGCCTTTTTTCTGCTCAGAATGTGGGAAATATTTTACTCAGAAATCATATTTTGTTAAGCACCAGAAAACCCATACAGGGGAAAAGCCTTTTTTCTTGTTCAGAATGTGGGAAATGTGACTTAAAGTCTTTTTGTTATCAAAGTCTTTTTGCTATGCTGTGGTCATGCCGTTGCCAATCTTCAGTTATCTGCTTATTCCAATGTCGTCTTTCTCAAAGTTTGACTGGGCAGACTCTGGAATGGCTTCACCCTTACAGTCCATAGGTCGGCCAGCGTCACCCTGTGTACACCCCTCACCCTGTCAGACTTCACGTTACTCTCCTGCACCTTGCTTCATCAGGATTTTGAGTATATCTGACTTGATGAGACTGCTGGATGTCACAGTCTGTAGTTGGGCCTCAATGCATTTTTGTAGCGTGGGCACAACTTCCATCAGGCATGACTTCCATCAGGCACTTCTCCTGTAGTCTTGATTGAAGATCGTTGATGAGGTTCCTCCATGGATAGATACGCAGATCTTTACAAGGCAGGTCAGAATTTCTTGAGTAGGGAGTGATGTCACAATACCTAAGTTGACTTCAGGGAGGAGCAACATCTAATTCTAACCGACATTCAATCCATCCCTTAAGAACTTCACCATTGCTAGGGTTAAAGTGGCAAATATCTTAGAAGGTGAGGGGACCTGTCCCTAGAGAACCTCACTCTTTTTCCCCTTTCACACAAAACACATTACAATTCCATTCAAAAATAAGCCTTTGGTTTGAATGCATATAGAGACTTAAACTAAAATAGCATGGATGCTACTGATCCATAATGCACATGCAGATCATTGACTCATGTGCGGTTGGAGTTATGTACTGTCTGTAAATGCATGAACACCTTCACATGAACATACTTCAGAGTATGTCCATGTACAGGCAGACCTGCACTTACACCTAAAGTGTCTATATTCACACATATGGAATTTCACTAGGCAGTAAACCGATCAATTTACATAAAACACAATGCTGTCATCATTATTTACATACAATATATATTGGATTTGAGGTAAAGGACTGGATTTTTCTTATGTCCTTAACCCCTTCTCTGGCTGAGTTAATGGTGCCCAGCCTGATTTCTGTGCAGTTGGGCGGCCAGTCTTTTGGTCCTCTTGCAGATCATAAACAGGCCAATATACGTAATAATGACCAAGAGGAAAATGACAGGAAGAGGTAGCTTTGGGCTTTATTACAGTCTCCTCCTCATGACTGAAATCTGAGAGGAGATGTTTCAACTCAGCGCCAAACGTAAGACGGATCTTCTGGAGTCTCTCAGGGGCATCTGGGCAAAGGTCAAGTCTTCTCTCTGGAGTGATAAGTGTTCTTCTATATCGATACCTAAAATGGGATTAAGGGAACAATACTCTCCTGAGAGTTCTCCCAGTTCAGTTAATATACATCCTGGCACTAGATAATTTCCCTTATTTGATGCTTCCCTATCCCACCAAACTCACTCATCATTCATTCTTTCCTTCAGGGTGATCACCCGCTGTTAACCTTTTTTGAGCTGCCCAGTAAGTTAGCTAGTGCCTTGACTCCTGAGCCCCACCAAATAAATGCAATTTTCCTTTTGTATGATCTGAGTCAATTGCTTCTGTTTCCTATACAGACACCCCTTCTAGTTTTGCACAATTCAAGAGTAACATCCAACTCTCACAGCTACTTAATCTCTTGTACATAATTTCAAACCGACTACACAGAGACAAAGGCTCATCGTGCATAATTGGCTTGAACTACGTCAGGATATCTGGAGTCACGACCCAGTGGCCCGTTATCAGTCTCATGAGTAAGGATAGTCGTTCTTCCTCATCATGAAACTGCCCATCCCCAGATACCATTTTCCCCGTTGCCACAAACCTCTGATTAGGATGTGTAGGCAACCACAACCTGTCTGAACTTCAAGGCCTCGGTGAACAATATACAGGTCTGGCAAAAATTAAGAGACCACTTTCAAATGTTCAGTTTGTCTAATTTTTCTCTTTATATGTATATTTTTGAGTAAAATGTAAATTGTTCTTTTAGTCTATAAACTTCTGACAACATGTCACCGATGTTCCAAGCAATACATTTTGTATTTTTTTTCTGACAAAGAAAAATGGTCAAAATAAAAAAAAAAAAACAGTGCTTTCAGACCTCAAATAATGCAAAGAAAACAAGTTCATAATATTTAGAAACAACAATACTAATGTTTTAACTCAGGAACAGTTCTGAAATCAATATTTTGTAGAATAACTATGATTTTTAAAAACCGCTTTCACTGCTTCTGGCTCAAAAATTTAAGCAGTTCTTCTTTGTTTGATGGCTTTTAACTAGTGAGAGGTGAACCCCCCCCCCCGATGTTCGGGATCGGCGGTTTCGCCCGAGTGTTTTGTCAAGTTCGAGTTCGGGGCTGAAGATGATGCGAACTTGCGTCCGAATCCCGAACTTGAACTTTACATATGTCACGAACTACAAGGGGGATATATTCGTATATCCCACCGCTGCCACCAATTTGGCACGAACCCGCTTCTCAGCACGTGACTTGGGGTTGCGCCTGCAAGGTTTAATCTGTCTCTTCTCACTCAATCCAGCATTCAACCTCTGTCTATGCTGCAGTGGGAGCATAAATCACACCCAGACACAAACCACCCACCCCGCTTCATACATGCTGCCACCACTCACCGAACACACGGGCGATGAGTCCTGGAAATATTACTGCTATGTGTCAATCACCAGGAACACACTCTAAGGCTATGGATTCTTTAGAGCATACAAGGTTCAAACTTATTAAAGTTTTAAGCTTTAATAGAAAAGGTACAGTGCTACAATAAAAAGGATCTAAAAATGAAAATAAAAAGTGACATACAAATATGCAAAAACATCGATGAAATAAAAGGGAGAAAACTTACAGAAATATCGAACTTTGCAGTCTGGTATTCTGTCCCCGAGGGAGGGGGGAAATATGAAATGGAGCAAAACAGCTAGGCTGTCCCTCACTGTGAACATGTTTCTTTGTGTAAAGGCCTAATTTATAGATTTACCCAGGGATCAGGTTTCTAGACCAGCCTCTCATGTTAATTATTCTAATTCTTGGTTTGTGACTAGATCGTGGTTATTTACCCATGAATACATTATTTTCCTCTGAACATTATTTGTGTGATCTTTCTCATATTATATAGTGTCAGGCTGCAATTGGCATCTCTGTTCCAAAAGAGTCAGAAGGTGTGAAATGTTTCCAGGAAATCGCCTGGGGTTGGGACCAGAAAGACTGTCTCTTTCTCAGGATAACATAGGTCATAACCTCTGTGAAGAGCTGCAGTCTATATATATAGTACAGACCAAAAGTTTGGACACACCTCATTTAAAGATTTTTCTGTATTTTCATGACTATGAAAATTGTAAATTCACACTGAAGGCATCAAAACTATGAATTAACACATGTGGAACTATATACTTAACAAAAAAAGTGTGTAACAACTGAAAATATGTCTTATATTCTAGGTTCTTCAAAGTAGCCACCTTTTGCTTTGATGACTGCTTTGCACACTCTTGGCATTCTCTTGATGAGCTTCAAGAGGTAGTCACCGGAAATGGTCTTCCAACAATCTTAAAGGAGTTCCCAGAGATGCTTAGCACTTGTTGGCCCTTTTGCCTTCACTCTGTGGTCCAGCTCACCCCAAACCATCTCGATTGGGTTCAGGTCTGGTGACTGTAGAGGCCAGGTCATCTGCCGTAGCACCCTATCACTCTCCTTCTTGGTCAAATAGCCCTTACACAGCCTGGAGGTGTGTTTGGGGTCATTGTCCTGTTGAAAATAAATGATGGTCCAACTAAACGCAAACCGGATGGAATAGCAAGCCGCTGCAAGATGCTGTGGTTGCCATGCTGGTTCAGTATGCCTTCAATTTTGAATAAATCCCCAATAGTGTCACCAGCAAAGCACCCCCACACCATCACACCTCCTCCTCCATGCTTCACGGTGGGAACCAGGCATGTAGAGTCCATCCGTTCACCTTTTTTGCGTCGCACAAAGACACGGTGGTTGGAACCAAAGATCTCAAATTTGGACTCATCAGACCAAAGCATAGATTTCCACTGGTCTAATGTCCATTCCTTGTGTTCTTTAGCCCAAACAAGTCTCTTCTGCTTGTTGCCTGTCCTTAGCAGTGGTTTCCTAGCAGCTATTTTACCATGAAGGCCTGCTGCACAAAGTCTCCTCTTAACAGTTGTAGAGATGTGTCTGCTGCTAGAACTCTGTGTGGCATTGACCTGGTCTCTAATCTGAGCTGCTGTAAACCTGCAATTTCTGAGGCTGGTGACTTGGATAAACTTATCCTCAGAAGCAGAGGTGACTCTAAAGGGTATGCCACACTAAGCGAGATCGCTAACTAGATCGCAATTGCGTCACCATTTATGACGCAGTAGCGATCTCGTTAGCGACTTAGCTGTTAGATTCCAAACACAACTCATCAGCGATCTGTATAACGACCTCTGCGGTCGTTGGGAAAACCTAGTCCCACCTGCGATGCTGGTGAAGTCGTTCATAAAGGGTGTCACACTCAGCGATTCATGCTCACCAGCGGGATACCAACAACCAAAAAACGGCTCAGAACGTTCATAAGCGATCAGCGACATCTCAGCAGGGGCCACATCGTTGCTACATGTCACACACAGTTAAGTCGCTAACGAGATCGCTACTGCGTCATAAATGGTGATGCAATTGCGATCTCGTCAGCGATCTCATTTGCGATCTCGCTTAGTGTGGCATACCCTTTAGTCTTCCTTTCCTGGGGCGGTCCTCATGTGAGCCAGTTTCTTTGTAGCACTTGATGGTTTTTGCAACTGCACTTGGGGACACTTTCAAAGTTTTCCCAATTTTTCAGACTGACTGACCTTCATTTCTTAAAGTAATGATGGCCACTCGTTTTTCTTTACTTAGCTGCTTTTTTCTTGCCATAATACAAATTCTAAGAGTCTATTCAGTAGGACTATCAGCTGTGTATCCACCAGACTTCTGCACAACACAACTGATGGTCCCAACCCCATTTATAAGGCCAGAAATCCCACTTATTAATCCTGACAGGGCACACCTGTGAATTGAAAACCATTTCCGGTGACTACCTCTTGAATGCCAAGAGTGTGCAAAGTAGTCATCAAAGCAAAAGGTGGCTACTTTGAAGAACCTAGAATATAAGACATAATTTCCGTTGTTTCACACTTTTTTGTTAAGTATATAATTCCACATGTGTTAATTCAGATTTGATGCCTTCAGTGTGAATTTACAATTTTCATAGTCATGAAAATACAGAAAAATCTTTAAATGAGAAGGTGTGTCCAAACTTTTGGTCTGTACTGTATGCTGATGCCTCCGCATGCGTCGCTTTGAAGGTGCGCCGACCACAACAAAATGCAACATGTTGCGTTCGGCGCAGTGTCAAAACGACGCATGCGGAGGCATCCGTATACATCCGCATGGCTTGTGTACCCAATGTTAGAGATAGGGTACGCAGGACGCATGCAGAGGTAGGCGGTGCTTAAAGGAAGAGGTGCGGCAGTGTGCGGGGCTTGACGGAGGAAGTACGCAGCCCTGCCGAACGCTTGTGTGAAACTAGCCTAAGACTTTATTGCATCACCAACAGGTAACAGCAATATTACATTCCCAGAAAGGACACATGATAGTGCAAGTGACAGAGTCTCTGTGACACATACTTCCCATCGACTACGCGGTCTTTAGCCTCTTTACAAGAATTACCTTTAATCCAAAACAAAATATTCAATGTGTAGTCAATATTTCACATTGTTCTACAGCAGATGAAGTAAGTCTTGAACCAATTTTCTAAGTAAATATATTTCTAAAGGTGCTATTGACATGAAATTCTAAATTCCAGAATGCCACACAAGAAACATCTCATGATGGGTAAAACCAGTGAGCTGTCTCAAGACCTTTGCAACTGTGATGCTAGTAACTACTCATGAACAGACAAGTCAGAAGTTCCGGGTCAGTACCAAGAGAGCACGTAGAAAACCAAGGGGAAAGACAAAGACGCAAATCAATTTACGGTCTGGCGACAAAATAGCAGTAGATAGCGTATCAAAGCAAAAGGACAAGATAAAGGTATAGTCAGAACCAGGGGCGGACACTGACAGCTTGGGGTCCCTGTGTAAAAAAAAAAAAATGTCTGGGCCCCCCGTCCTTTTATGGCGACAAAGCTTCAGTTGTACAGTGGGTTCGGAAAGTATTCAGACCCCTTTAAATTTTTCACTCTGTTTCATTGCAGCCATTTGGTAAATTCAAAAACGTTCATTTTTTTTCTAATTTAATGTACACGCTGCACCCCATCTTGACTGAAAAAAACAAATGTAGAAATTTTTGCAAATTTGTTAAAAAAGAAAAAAATTAAATATCACATGGTCATAAGTACGCATACCCTTTGCTCAGTATTGAGTAGAAGCACCTTTTGAGCTAGTACAACCATGAGCCTTCTTGGGAATGATGCAACAAGTTTTTCACTCCTAGATTTGGGGATCCTCTGCCATTCTTCCTTGCAGATCCTCTCCAGTTCCGTAAAGTTGGATGGTGAACATTGGTGGACAGCCATTTTCAGGTCTCTCCTGGGCCAGTCAAGAATGGTCACAGAGTTGTTCTGAAACCACTCCTTTGTTATTTTAGCTGTGTACTTAGGGTCATTGTCTTGTTGGAAGGTGAAACTTCGGCCAAGTCTGAGGTCCAGAGCACTCTGGAAGACGTTTTCATCCAGGATATCTCTGTACTTGGCCGCATTCATGTTTCCTTCAACGACAACCAGTCGTCCTGTACCTGCAGCTGAAATACACCCCATAGCATGATGCTACCATCACCATGTTTCACTGTTGGGATTGTATTGGGCAGGTGATGAGCAGTGCCTGGTTTTCTCCACACATACCGCTTAGAGTTATCACCAAAAAGGCCTATCTTTGTCTCATCAGACCAGAGAATCTTATTTCTCATAGTCTGGGAGTCCTCCATGTGTTTTTTAGCAAACTCTATGCGGGCTTTCAAATTTCTTGCACTGAGGAGAGACTTACGTTTGGCCACTCTGCCATAAAGGCCCGACTGGTGGAGGTCTGCAGTGATAGTTGACTTTGTGGAACTTTCTCCCATCTCTCTACTGCTTCTCTGGAGCTCAGCCACAGTGATCTTGGGGTTCTTTACCTCTCTCACCAAGGCTCTTCTCCATGATTGCTCAGTTTGGCTGGACTGCCAGGTCTAAGAAGACTTCCAGTGGTCGCAAACTTCTTCCATTTAAGATTTATGGAGGCCACTGTTCCCTTAGGAACCTTGAGTACTGCAGAAATTCTTTTGTAACCTTGTGCATTGCCACAATTCTGTCTCTGAGCTTCTTGGCCAGTTACTTTGACCTCATGATTCTCATTTGGTCTGACATGCACTGTGAGCTGTGAGATCTTATATAGACAGGTGTGTGCCTTTCCAAATCAAGTCCTATCAGTTTAACTAAACACAGCTGGAATCCAATGAAGCAGTAGAATGATCTCAAGGAGGATCACAAGGAAATGGACAGCATGTGACTTAAATATGAGTGTCTGAGCAAAGGGTCTGAATACTTATGACCATGTGATATTTCAGATTTTCTTTTTTAACAAATTTGCAAAAATTTCTACATTTATTTTTTTTAGTCAAGATGAGGTGCAGAGTGTACATTAATGTGAACAACTGCATATGTGGCGGCAAAGCTACAGATATATATATATATGTATATATATATATATACATATATATATATTGTGACAGTCACCAGTAAAGCTCTGGAGGGGAGATATGTTTAACTGCGCTTAATGGCGTCAGTGATGTGAAACGCGGAGATTTTCCTCCAGCACACTAAGTGTTGTGAGGGGTTAGCAGCTAATTTATATTATGCGCTGGGTTTTTGTGGGACAATCAGAGTGGGTGGGAGATTGTCCATCTTATTTCCACCCCATGGAGTGATCTGGGGCTTAAATAGCTGGACTCCAGAGGCAGTCTGGGTTCAGTAGGGCTGGAGAGAGGACCTCCAGTGCTTTGTGTCCTGAGGAGGAAAGAATGAACCTGTGTTGCTCCAAAGCAGGCAGCTCCCCACAAATATATGGACTGTTAAAGCATTTTTCTTTTTTTTGTATTCCTGTTTTGCCTGAAGGGCTGTGTTTACTTTTCCTTTCATGTTGGTTCATGCCATCTATATAATAAATTAACAGAAGATTTAAAGAGAGAGTGTTCCTGTTTTCTACCCTGTGTAATAATGAGTAAGTTGAACTACCACAAGTGGTGTTTCAAATTCGGGCAATGTTCCGGTAACAACAGTAGCACCAGGTTCCCACACTTTGCAGGAATGGCGAGTTACTGTATCGGGTGAAAACACTGAGGGGAGTGGAGATAGTGTAGCAGCTGTTGGTTCCAGGATCCTACCAGCGAAGGGTTTTAGACATGGCCCATTCACATGTTTTGGGGGGACATCTAGGGGTAGAGAATAATGCAGAAGTTCTATTGGCCACGATGTTACGGGGAGATCCTAAATTATTGTAGGTCCTGCCCCACCTGCCAGATAACCGCTCCCTCTACTCACTTCCAAAGTTCCCTTGTCCCATTATCTGTAATAGAGGTCCCCTTTGAGAGAATTGTCAAGGACTTAGTGGGTCCTCTAGTTAAGTCTGCACAAGGGCATCAGTACATCCTAGTGTACATCGACTATGCATCCTGGTACCCTGAAGCAGTACCATTAATGAACTCTTAAGCCAAGAGTATCGCCCAGGAAATTTTCCATATTTTTGCTAGGACAGATCTGCCGAAGGAGATTTTGACAGACCAGGAAACTCCTTTCATGAGCAAGGTGATGAGGGAGTTGTGTAAGGTCCTTCAGATTGCCCAGCTGCGAACCTCAGTCTACCATCTGCAGTCAGATGTGTTATGATTTGGTAGCTGAGGAGAGCAGGCAAAAACGGCAATACACCAGAGAGGTTGGAACCTACTGGATTGCAGTACCCTGACTAACCACCACAACTAAAGGCAGCCGTGGAGCGTTCCTACGTTGGTCCTAGACGCCTCGTCACAGCCTGAGAGGTTAACTACACCTAAAGATAGAAAGAGGAAAGCTATCTGCCCCGGAGCAGATCCCCAAAGAACATAGGAAGCCCCCAAACATGCAATGGTGGTTAGACAAGAGGAAATACAGACAGAAAATAGTAAGAGCAAACGTTGGGGCCCAATCTGCCTAGAAAGAAAAAGGATGGAAGGACACTTACTGCAATCCAAAAAACCCTAAAAATACAACTCTACTAATTGCAAAAACACCTGAGATCACACGACCTCTACCACCTAAATTAGTTCTCTGGTGTAACAAAACTAAGCCGCAGCCACTGAAAAAACTGGAAAAGGCAAATGAACATATAACAGTGGCTCAGATAAACTGAGAGGAGCACAAGCCCCCGGAGGGGACCTGGCTGACCTCCACAGAAGTGCAGGGAACAATGCAAAAAGCAAGCACAAAAATAAAAACAGAAAATATCTTATCTGAGAGCAGGAGAAGAGGCAAGACTCAGCAAGCTTCCAAGTGAACCAGGAACCACAGTTGAGACAAGAACAATTGATCACCGGCAACCATGATGGGAGGG
>JARQOD010000003.1:19676519-19752523 GCA_033576555.1 Oophaga sylvatica
GTGTGACCCCGCTTCCACCCCTTTTTTTCAATACATTTTTTCCAAAAAACTTTTAGAAGTAGAAAAGGGGGGGCCTTTACACCCCTTTTTAAAGTGGGGTTTCAGTGTTAAAATGTAGTCTTTTGAGCTTTTCATTTTTTGAGTGCAGACGGGGGCCCCCTTTATTTTTTCAACCTGTGGTTGGGGGTTGGGGGCGTGGGGTACTGCCCCACCCCTTACTTTTTTTTTCAAATTTGGGGTGCGCCCAAATTTTTTTAAAAAAAAACTAATTTTTTTTGTGTGACGGGGTTTTCCTCCGTATAAAATTTCTTTGGGTTTAAAACACTATAGGGGTAGAAAAAGGGGGCCTTTTTCCGGTTTCTAAAACAGTTGTTTTTTCAGTGTTAAAATGTAGTCGTGAGCTTTTCTTTTTTTTAGTGCAGATCCGCTCCAGTTATTTTTTAAAAACCCGCGGGGTTTAGTCTCTGGGGCGTGTTTTCCCCCGCCCCATCCTTCACATTTTTCTTTTAATTGGTGCGCTCCTTATTTTTTAAAAAAATCTAATCTATTAGTTTTGGGGCCCTTCCCCCCCTAAAACAAACATTGGTTGCAAACACTATAAAAATAACAAAGGGGCCTTTCCCCCGCTCCCCGAACAGGGGTTTCATTTTCCCTGTAGTCTGTGAGTTTTTTTTTTTTTTAGAAAAAATTTTAAAGCTCCAGTTAGTTTTTTAAAAAATGCTGGTTGTAGTCTGCAAAACGTGTGCCCCAAATGCCTTCCTTAAAAAATTTGGGGTGCTGTCCTTTTTTTTTTAAAAAAATCTAATCTTTTTTGTGTGACGCGTTTCCTCCGTATACAATATTTTTGGTTCAAAAATATAAAAGTGAAAAGGGGGGCCTTTCCGTTTTGGGAAATTTTGGGGTTTTCAGTTTTCCCCCTGGGTCTGGAGCTTTTCATTTTTTGGGTGCAGCCCGCTCCAGTTATTTTTTAAAATTTTTTGGGGGTTTTTAGGGGGGTGAGGGGTGTCATGCCCATCCTTAAAAATTTTTTTTCAAATTTTGGGGCTTTTTTCCCCTTTTTTTTTAAAAAAATCTACCCCTTTTTTTGGCTGCTTTCCCCTCCGTATACAATACTTTTGGTTCAAAAAACATAGAAGGGGGCCAAAGGGGGGCCTTTCACAGCTACAAAAAGTTTTTTTTTTAGTGTTCACTGTAGATGTGGGGCTTTTCATTTTTTGAGTGCAGATCCGCTCCAGTTATTTTTTCAACCCTGGGGGTTTTTAGTTGCTGAGCATGTGTCCTGCCTCATTTTTTAATAATTGGGGCTGCTCCATTATATTTGAAAAAAATCAAATCTTTTGGGGCCCCTTTTTCCTCCGTATACAATACATTGGTTCCCCAAAAAACTATAGAAGAGACAAAGGGGGCCCCTTTCCCGTTTTCTGAAAAAGTTTTTTTTAAAAGGTTATTTTGTCTGTGAGTTTTTATTTTTTATGCAGATCACGCTCCGGGTTTTTTTTTTCAACTACTGCTGGTTTTTAGTTTTGAGCGTGTGTCACTGCCTCACCCCTTTCCCCCTTTTTTTTTAAAATTTGTCTCTCCTTTTTTTTTAAAAAAAAAACTAATTTTTTGTTTTGACGCGTTTTACCCCCTTTAAATACTTTTTGCAAAAACAAAAAAGTAAAAAAGGGGGCCTTTAACGCTACTGAACAGTTGTGTTTTTTTCAGTTTTCCCCCGGGGGGTCGGGGGGAAAACCAAAATTTTGGCCTTTTTTTTTTTTGGGGCTTTCTTTATCAAATTCCCCAAGGGGTGAAAAGGCAGGGGGAAAAGGAAAAAGTGTCGGGGGCCTGGGGTTTGCAGCAGGGGGGGGGCGTGGGGATTCTGTGCCTCCCCGCGGGGCCCAAAAACCCGTGACCGGGGATCCACCATTTTTCCCCCCCTGGGGGGGGCCCTTTTGGGGCACTTTTTTAGGGGTTTTATTTTTCCCCCCGCTGCGGGAAAAACCCCAAAGGGAACCGTTGGGGGGTTGGTGGAACCAATGCATCGACTTCAATTGCTTCCACCTCCTCTCAGGGCCACAGCCCTTTGAACCCCCATCGGGGTCTTCCCGCCCCCCCCAAAAAATTCCCCGGGGGGTTCAAGAGTTCTGAAAGGCCACTGGGGGCTCTGTTCGTTCTCAGAATCGGTTTGGGGTTTGGAAAAAAGGGGCCCCCCCCAAAACCAAAAATTCTGGAATTTTTAAAAAGGGAGGGGGTGCCGGGATCGCAACATTGGGTCTCTCTGAAAAAAAAAAGGGGGGAGCCCCTGCCGGGGGGGCGCACCCCCCCAGAAACCCCCTGATGATGGGGGAGACTCGGTCCATTTTTTTTTTAGCAAGGGGCTGGGGGCCGACCAACCCAACAGCGGGGGGGGTTGGGGAAAAGGGGGGGTGGAGATGATGGGTCCAAGACCCCCAAAAAAGGCGTAAGGAACAGGGGGAAAGGGGGGGGAAGCTCTGGGAAGAATTGCCCCCCAACCCCGGCCAAACAATAGGGGAGGTAGGCGCAGACCGGTTTTTCCGTACCCTCCAGTTTGGGGCCGGTTTTTTTAAAAGTTCTCTTCCAAAACCCCCCCGGGGCTCCCAGGGGTTCCCTGGTGGGCCTTTTTTTTAAAACACTTGCAGTTTTATTTTTTTTTTTCAAATGCAAGCTGTGTAATCAAAAATTTTTTAAAGAGGAAAAAAACCCCGTAAACCTAATACCACAAATTTTGGGGAAAAAAAGTACGGACAAAAACATAGCTGAGTTAAAAAAAACATGGAGATGTGGGGCCCCTACACAGCCCTAATCTTCGCTCGTGTTGGAGCCCTTGCTCCACTAAACACAGCGGTTGGGGTTCCCACAGGTCGCCATGGAAGAACCTCTGTAACTGTTGTCCAGAGACCCGTTTATTCCCCACATGCAAGTTCCTTCATCCCACCTCCCGGCCAAAA
This sequence comes from Oophaga sylvatica, assembly GCA_033576555.1. NCBI lineage: Eukaryota > Metazoa > Chordata > Amphibia > Anura > Dendrobatidae > Oophaga > Oophaga sylvatica. The sequence continues at coordinate 19,679,471 of JARQOD010000003.1, forward strand.
AAGCCACGGTACCGGGCGGGGGATAAAAAAGGCCTATCGGCAAACCATCCCGACACGGCTCGATGCGGGCTTGCAAAACCCTGTCCCTTGAAATGCTGTCATTCGGCGGGGGGGAGACTGACACTTTCCGTAACTTTAGGCATTGGACCCCCCAAAATACAATGTGCCCAGCCGTTTTATTTCAGCAAAAACCCTCCCGGTCTGAAAAACATGTCGAGGGAAAAATTAAACATGCGCTACTAAACGCCGCAGTACAAGGTCCACCGACCACCGATGCGTACCAACCCTGGCCGGGCGATCCTTTTCCCTCACCCCCCCTTGGTCAATGTTGTGGGCCGGGTAAGATCTTGAGAGTGGGGCTTTCGTGTTCGGGGCCAACCCCCAAGGTTTTTAGGAATAAAATTGCCCATGGCTCCTCCTCCACCGTTCCTCAGAATCATCGCGCAGGGCCTACGTCTACCCCACAGGGGGCCGTGAACCTTCCCCGATGCGACCGTATGAGCACAGCGGGGGCCAAACTCAACAGCCTCCTAAAAATTAATTTAGGGGGGGTCGAAGCCAAAAGCGCAGGAGCTCTGGAATCCATCAAGCAGGAGAGCGCGTGGGGTTTTTGCCACGAATCTCCCCAGGTTTTGGAGTTGTGCAAGGCCGAAATTGGGGGCACTCTGGCCCTTGAAAAACCCACTCAATACCATTTTGGGGACATTGCTCAACGGGGGCTGCAGATTTTTTTTTAGGGACTACCCGGGGTCTTAAGCAGCACAAGGTCCCCCTAGAGGGCTCACTTCGACTTCCACATGGCCGATCGCGCATTGCAGCTCTGCAACGCATTTTTCCCCTTTTCCGAACATCGCATCATATGTGACGTCCCCAAACCGGGGGGAATTCCCTTACATAGTTGGAGGGTTGTTTTGGCAGGGGCCAGCAGTAATGGGTATCACTGCTCAGGGCCAAAAAAACCCTTTTTTTCCCCCGTTCACATTTTACCCCCTACTGAGGGGCCCTTTTGAAGGTTTTTTAAAACCCGTTTTGCTTTCGTTTATAGTCAACGCGGTTTGGGCTGCAGTTTTAAGCAATAGTCACCCTTTTTTTTTCCCCCCTTTCTGCCTGCTTCAAAAACACTGCAAGCAAAAAGGGGGTGGGGTTTTGGGAAGAGGGGGGTTTGGGAAATCCAAACTCCAAACCCCTTTTTTGGGGCCCGAAAAGGAAAAATTTGGTTCCTCACAAAGGGCTGGGCATTTCACTTTGTGAGGAGGATCAATGGAGGAAAAAAACATCGCCCAGAGGGGGGTACAAAACCCCAGTCAGTTTTAGAGAAAGGGGGGGTGATGCAAAAAAAGGAGAATGACGCCTCTTGCAGGGGCCCGCGTTTTTTGGGGGCCTTTTGGGGGTCTGCCACGGGGGGTTTTTTTAAAAGTTTTCCGGGGCCGAGAAACGACCCCCTTTTTGCCCCCATTTTCACCACGTTGTTTTTGGGGGGTAAACCCCTTTAGCCCTTTTGTTTCCGGGAAAATTTTAAAAAAACCTCATCAAACCTTTTTTCCGGGAGCGTAAAATGCGGAGTACCAAGACACAGGTTTTCAATCCAAATGTTCTCCCCTTCCCCCCCGAGAGCACTGCTGCTTTTTTACTTTTTTTACAAAGCAGTCTGTGCGGGCGGCAGTGGAGCAGCTCTGCAACAAAGGGGGGGACAAGCAGCGCCTCTGAAAAAGGGGAAGCCCAGTATGTTTTTAAAGTGGGAAGTTTTTTTGGCAGCGCCACCAATGTCTACCCCATCCGAGAGGTCCATCAGCAGGGGGCAAGTTTCCGAAGATGGTGGGGAGACAAAAATCTTTCCCCCGTGAAAACCCCCATGGTCTTCCCCTTCAAGTTTTTGGGGGTCCCCAAACTGGATACATGGCCAAGCTTCCAGTAAGGGGTTTGGGGTGCTGGCTTTTCCCCGCCCCCCAGTTGGGGTTTTTTTGGAGGCGTCTTTTGGGCCGGGCAGGTGGTTAATAACAGACCCCCGCATGCACAACCTCCGATAATGGTAGACCGGGTTTTTTTTCGAAAAAGAACAAACTTTTGGTCTCGCCCCCAATTTGTCCCCTCCGTTTTCAGATTTTTAAAAACTGGGGTTCCAAGTTTCCATGTCTCCCCCTTTTTTTTTATCTTTCAAAACCCCTGAACTCTACTCCCTGTGCACAACATGCCCCTTGCCCCCTCAGAATGTCGTGGGGCCCCAGACCCCAAAAAAACCCCAACCCCTAGTGTTTTGTGGGGGGTTTCCCCAAAAGCCGCTGTTCCCCCCCTGTGGTCCCCGGAACAAGTCCTCCCCCTTCCCTACAAATGCACAGAAAAACCCCGTCGAACATGCTCCCAAAAAGGGAAAAAGCCTCCCCTTTTTTGTTATGCTTAAAACAAAAATTTGAATTTTTTCCGGGCCCTAGAATGAAAAATTTTTATGCAAAATGGACAAATAATAATTTTCCACAGCGCTATCTGCCATGTCTTTTTAAAAAAAGGAAAAAAACTAAAACATAGTCTTTTACTTTTTGAATTAATGATAAAGTCATTTCAACTTATAATTTTAAGCTTTTTAAGGGAAATTATCTGTACCTGTAAATAATGCAGTCAATGGTGTACATATAAACCCCCCATACTCACATTTTATTTTGACGACATTAAAAATACACTACTGACCCCCTTACTTCACACACCATATTAAAAAGGCCCCGCTCAAACCCGGTAAAAATTGCAATAAAAATTATTACATCAAAGTGCTCATGCTTTCTGAAAATGGTCTTTAAAAAATGCAAGGCTTTTGAAACAACCCAACAATATAAATTAAAATGGAAATAGGGATCCAGGCATATTACTCATGGAAAATGTCGTGTAATTCTGTACCTCAAAAAAGTCCGTCAACCATTATGCTTTTGTCTTGTAATTTTAAAGAGGACGGGTTTTTTTTGGTTGGTCAAAGGGGGAGTTTAGACTTAAATGTTTTCTGCTGTCGATTTTTGGGGCCCTTGGCGCAATAACGCGCGTAACTCACATTTTATAGAGTCATCTAATTGACCACGCTACCCTACCCTAGTGTACGTAGAAGGGGAGTGTTTACGGAAAAGCCTTGCGAACCCCGACATTTTTTCCCCTTCAACACTGTAAAAGCAAAAAATGCATGTTTTTAGCCGCGATTTTTTTTGAGTCAGTATAAAACGCCATTACCCATCAAGCTGTCCCTGTCTGATAGGGGCATAGAATATACCTTTGCTATCCGTACCCCTTTTTTTCACCTACACTTGCAGGCCCCCTTAAATTGGCAATGCATATGTTTTTTTTAAAAGTTTTTTTATCGTACATTTTTGGTCATCAATTGTGAGTCCATGCGGGGCATGCATAAAAGGTGTACAAAATAATATTTTTTTAACTTAAATAATTGAAATGTCTGTGACTTCACATCTAATTGCAATATGTGAATAAGTGCATTACAAAATCCATTGTTTCACTAGTTTGGTTAACATAGCGTTCCTTAAGCATTATTCATAAATACAAAAATGGATTTTATTGTTAAATTTACAACACTATATTTTGTAAACCAATTTTTTTGGGTGGTGTGTTTTCCATTTTCTTTTTGGCATGTGCATATATCGTTTATATTTGCAATTCTTTATTTTTTTTGAAGTTAGGAAAATGTGTATCTTGTCCGTGTTAGCCAGTAGAAGATAAATATTTAGACTTGAGGCCGCAGTGGTTGATACCTTTGAATGGATAACTGAAAAGATGGAACAATTGCAATTTTTTCGGGGTACTCACGTCTTCATCAGCAAAGACTAAACCAAAAAATGAAGCACCCATATTTCTATACACAACAGACACAGGAATAGTGCAATAGGTAAGAAAGTAAGTGAAGTGTGAAAACTGTCATTTTCCAGGGGGTTGAACATAAAAAATTGGAACATTCCTAGAAACGATAAAAGTTTTATTGCCCTTGATTGGGGTTGGTTTTTGTGTTTTCTGCCCCTGGAAGGGCGAGACGCAGATTCCTTTATTGATATAAATGACTAAATCCGTGTGATCTATTTTTCCACACTAACGTGTCAAAGGTCAGATGAGCTTTATTTGAAACCTTTGTATCTTTGTCTATTTGAATTAAATTTTTTAATACCAGAAAATTCCATATCCTAAATCTTTACCGGGCATCAAAAGTGTTTTGCCACAGGTAAATCCATTATTTTTTGTCTTATCGTGTGGGCTGATAATTCATCCTTGTTCTCATTTTTGGCCGGTCTCCCCCCTTGTCCCTCCCTCACTTGTCTTACCTATTCCTGTGTCCTGTTTGTGTAAAATATGTGATTCTTCCTTTTTTTTTAGTCTTAGCCTGATGAAGAGATGAGTAGTCCGAAAGCTTTGAATTTGTTACCTTTTTTCAGTTAGCCATTAAACGGTACAACCACAGAGGACTCTCAAGTATAAATATTTTTTTATTCTTGGAATTTTAAATTCAAAATTTATTGTCCCCAGTAAAACTTCATTTTTCTTGTTTGAAGTACATCATTTGCAATGGCCACGTAACAAGGCAATAACTCAATATTTTGTGCCTACACCCTCCTGACCCTGGGCTTCAACACGCCAGTTGTGCTCAGAAGTGTTAGATCACGATGAAAACAATCGTGAGTGTTTGTGGGGGTTCAGTAACCCTGCGTTCCCCTGCTGTGTGTCTGGCAAAAATTACTGCTGCTAACTACAACTTCAACTTCAAACGTCCAACTAGGCCTCTGCCTACACCCTCCTTGACCCTGGCTTCAACAGCGCCGTTGCGCTCAGAATGTTTATGCACAGATGAAAACAATCGCTGTGGTTTGTGGGGTTTTAGTAACGCCGCCGCCCCGCTGTGTGTCGCAAAAATTATGCTGTAACACAACTTCAACTTCAAACGTCTCATACAGGGCCCCTGCCTACACCTTCCTTCCCTGGGCTTCAACAGCGCCATTGCGCTCAGAATGTTAGATGCACGATGAAAAACAACGCTATGTTTTGTGGGGTCAGTAACGCCTGCTGTTCCCTGCTGTGGTCTGGCAAAAATTACTGCTGCTAACTAAACTTCACTTCAAACGTCTCAAATGGCCTCTGCCTACACCCTCCTTGACCCTGGGCTTCAACGTCCAGTTGCTTCGAAGTGTTAATCAAGATGAAAACAACCCTGTGTGTTTGTGGGGTTCAGTAACGCCTCTGTTCCCCTCTGTGGTGTCCGGCAAAAATTACTGCTAGTCCTAAATCTGGTGAAAAAAAATGACTCTCAAAGGTCTAGGCTACACATAATATGAGGCTACACCATGATTTCTAATGTAAACATTTGAAACGTCAACTTTCAAACATAAAATGTTTGTCTTTTCACAAATCTTAAAAAATAATTGTGACATATTATTAAAGATATGCACATGTCGAAAACAAATGCAAACACAAAAGCCTACTTATGCTATAGGATACTGATGGTCAACCTTGTCACTCCATAGCTTAGACAAATCCAACTCACATCATGATGACTCAAATACTGCAATGTTGGAAGTGCATAATGTGGGTTGAACTTTGACAACTGCTGCAGTGCGAAGGTTATACTTCAGTGTTCTTGCCTTTGAAATAAAAGCATACAAGTAAATATAATAATCCAATGTTGATTAAGGGACGTGATGTACACCTGTAATATTGTGCAAACAATGCATGTAGGAATAGTCCTCTTCAACATTACTTATATTTGTGTCATTTTAAAAAATACATATTTGATTAGAAAGTTAACAGCCCATATAATAAAGGTCCTTCATGTAAACATGATAATCGCTAACAAAAATCATGCATTACCTTGGTAAAGTCAATAGTGCATAGTCACAATAGCAAAATATATACCTGTAAGTGGTGCTGAAAGAACGACAACTGATAGAATACGTGAATGATATATATTTATCAGACTGAATAGCGACATCTGTACAATGTCGATATAATACTGTACCTTAACAAAACAGCTGTGTCACACCTCACACTCGTTTTTCTTGTAGCTTGTTATGTAATAGGGCACATGCGTGTATGTTTCATCATAGGTGCATGTTTACTGAGTAAAGCAGTCATGACAACGCCTTTGTGTTGTCGGTACGCTTGCGATGATGAACGATGCGCACCGTGAATGTTAGTCTGCGTCATAAGACGTACAGACGCTCCAATACCCAACGCGTCACAGCAGGAAGCCAGTCTGTGCGTCCAAACAAAGGCGCAACCATACATGCACGTAACCTTTTATAAAGCTAGATAAAAAAAAGGATGTAGTAGTAACGCACACTTTATTGAGGTACAGTATTACATCGCCATTCACCATCTGTGGCTATGCAGTCTCATCTATATATACCTTATCTATCCGTTGTCATGCTTGCAAGTCCACAGTCAGGCATAAATATCTGTTTTCACTCTGCACTATGCACTTTTTAAATTTTTGTTTTGTTAATATAAATGATTGGCACATATTATCAGTATTACATGATGGAAATTTTAGATATTTTTTTAAAAATTTTAGTGATATTATTCACCAAATGTAAAGTTTTATGAATGTCAAAGAAAACTTGTAATGCTGATTATGTTTTTAAGTCAGCCATTCATTGTCTACACAATAAAAATGGTGTACATACTGTTACTTACCCATCATTAATGGATTCTGATGTGTACTTGTATGCTTTTATTTTAAACCGTATAGCAGATTATTTAACCTATTTTAATTGTGGTTTGCATTGCTTTTCAACATGTTAATGTATGCGTTTATGTTTGTAAATTATTAATTTACATATATTTTTTTAAGTTAAATCATCATCTTATGGTACTAAAGTTTATATTTCTCTTGTTTGGAGTATAGACATTTTTAATTGACACGTAACAAGGAAAATACTTGATATAGTATTTAAAAATCCTCCTTGACCCTGGGCTACAACACCGCCAGTTGTAGCTCGGAAGTGCTGTTAGCACAGTCTACACTTGCTCCTGTGTTACTGGGGTTCAGTAATGTCAGCTGTTCCCCTGCTGTGTGAACGGCAAAAAGTCCTGCTGCCTCCACCATGTTCTCTTCTCATCCCTGGGCTACAACACTGCCAGTTGTAGCTCGGAAGTGCTGTTAGCACAGTCTACACTTGCTCCTGTGTTACTGGGGTTCAGTAATGTCAGCTGTTCCCCTGCTGTGATAACGGCAAAAAGTCCTGCTGCCTCCACCCTGTTCTCTTCTCATCCCTGGGCTACAACACTGCCAGTTGTAGCTCGGAAGTGCTGTTAGCACAGTCAACACTTGCTCCTGTGTTACTGGGGTTCAGTAATGTCAGCTGTTCCCCTGCTGTGATAACGGCAAAAAGTCCTGCTGCCTCCACCATGTTCTCTTCTCATCCCTGGGCTACAACACCGCCAGTTGTAGCTCGGAAGTGCTGTTAGCACAGTCTACACTTGCTCCTGTGTTACTGGGGTTCAGTAATGTCAGCTGTTCCCCTGCTGTGATAACGGCAAAAAGTCCTGCTGCCTCCACCCTGTTCTCTTCTCATCCCTGGGCTACAACACTGCCAGTTGTAGCTCGGAAGTGCTGTTAGCACAGTCAACACTTGCTCCTGTGTTACTGGGGTTCAGTAATGTCAGCTGTTCCCCTGCTGTGATAACGGCAAAAAGTCCTGCTGCCTCCACCATGTTCTCTTCTCATCCCTGGGCTACAACACCGCCAGTTGTAGCTCGGAAGTGCTGTTAGCACAGTCTACACTTGCTCCTGTGTTACTGGGGTTCAGTAATGTCAGCTGTTCCCCTGCTGTGATAACGGCAAAAAGTCCTGCTGCCTCCACCCTGTTCTCTTCTCATCCCTGGGCTACAACACTGCCAGTTGTAGCTCGGAAGTGCTGTTAGCACAGTCAACACTTGCTCCTGTGTTACTGGGGTTCAGTAATGTCAGCTGTTCCCCTGCTGTGATAACGGCAAAAAGTCCTGCTGCCTCCACCATGTTCTCTTCTCATCCCTGGGCTACAACACCGCCAGTTGTAGCTCGGAAGTGCTGTTAGCACCGTCTACACTTGCTCCTGTGTTACTGGGGTTCAGTAATGTCAGCTGTTCCCCTGCTGTGATAACGGCAAAAAGTCCTGCTGCCTCCACCCTGTTCTCTTCTCATCCCTGGGCTACAACACTGCCAGTTGTAGCTCGGAAGTGCTGTTAGCACAGTCAACACTTGCTCCTGTGTTACTGGGGTTCAGTAATGTCAGCTGTTCCCCTGCTGTGATAACGGCAAAAAGTCCTGCTGCCTCCACCATGTTTCTTCTCATCCCTGGGCTACAACACCGCCAGTTGTAGCTCGGAAGTGCTGTTAGCACAGTCTACACTTGCTCCTGTGTTACTGGGGTTCAGTAATGTCAGCTGTTCCCCTGCTGTGTGAACGGCAAAAAGTCCTGCTGCCTCCACCATGTTCTCTTCTCATCCCTGGGCTACAACACCGCCAGTTGTTGCTCGGAAGTGTCATTGGCACGGGTACTCACTCCTGCCCAGACTGGTTACAGCACGCCATCTGTTTCCTGTCAGTGTAAACGTCACTTAGCCTCCAATAAGTTGTCCTGTCGTGTTGCGGTCGGGTTAGCCGACTCTATGGTGCTTGGAGTTTAGGTGCTTCCTATGTGTGCTGCGGGATATGCAAATAAAGGCTGTTTCCATTGTGACAATAGGACAATCACCCACTGTAGTACTGTGGGATTCGGTAACTGCGGCCGGCTCGCGGCCTGTCATCTTAAATTTCCATGGGTACCTTCTGCTACCCGTCCGGGTTCCAGTACCGTCAGCTGGTTCTCCGCAGTGCCTTTGGCCTAGGTGCCTCCATCTCGGTATCCGAGTTCCAGCAACGTCTGCTGGTCCTTGGTAGTGCTTTGGAGCACAGGTACCTCCTGCTTAGTAACCGTGTCCCAGTAACGTCAGCTGGTCCTCGGTTGTGCCATTGGCTCTTTTCCTTCTGCTGCCCCTCCGGGTTCCAGCACAGTCAGCTGGTCCTCGTTACTTGCATTGGCTCTTGTACCTTCTGCTACACGTCCGGGTTCCAGTACCGTCAGCTGGTTCTCCGCAGTGCCTTTGGCCTAGGTGCCTCCATCTCGGTATCCGAGTTCCAGCAACGTCTGCTGGTCCTTGGTAGTGCTTTGGAGCACAGGTACCTCCTGCTTAGTAACTGTGTCCCAGTAACGTCAGCTGGTCCTCGGTTGTGCCATTGGCTCTTTTCCTTCTGCTGCCCCTCCGGGTTCCAGCACAGTCAGCTGGTCCTCGTTACTTGCATTGGCTCTTGTACCTTCTGCTACATGTCCGGGTTCCAGTACCGTCAGCTGGTTCTCCGCAGTGCCTTTGGCCTAGGTGCCTCCATCTCGGTATCCGAGTTCCAGCAACGTCTGCTGGTCCTTGGTAGTGCTTTGGAGCACAGGTACCTCCTGCTTAGTAACCGTGTCCCAGTAACGTCAGCTGGTCCTCGGTTGTGCCATTGGCTCTTTTCCTTCTGCTGCCCCTCCGGGTTCCAGCACAGTCAGCTGGTCCTCGTTACTTGCATTGGCTCTTGTACCTTCTGCTACCCGTCCGGGTTCCAGTACCGTCAACTGGTTCTCCGCAGTGCCTTTGGCCTAGGTGCCTCCATCTCCGTATCCGAGTTCCACCAATGTCTGCTGGTCCTTGGTAGTGCTTTGGAGCACAGGTACCTCCTGCTTAGTAACCGTGTCACAGTAACGTCAGCTGGTACTCGGTTGTGACATTGCCTCTTTTCCTTCTGCTACCCGTCCGGGGTCCAGTACCGTCAAGTGGTTCTCCCCAGTGCCTTTGGCCTAGGTGCCTCCATCTCCGTATCCGAGTACAAATTGAAGATTTTTTCAATGCTTTTTTGGGTAATCACTCTGGATCTCCAACAATGAAGACGACGACCCTGATGACCACCCCGAAGAAGATGACAACCACAAGGACGACGAGCATCAAGCCAACCAGCCTAAACACCATCACAAAGAAGAAATAAAAGATTACCAAACAGGACTAAGAAGGTTAAGACAAACTACAAGATACAGAACAAGAGACTTAAGAACAATAAGCAGAAGATCAAAAAGCAGAAGAACATGAAGTATAAGACCAAAATGAAGAGCAAATATATGCTCTAAATTCTAAGCAGAAGAAGACTAAGCAGTGTATGGGGGTGAGTCCGTTCCTCCTCGTGGTGCCCCTGGAAAATGCCTGCTGATGCAGGCTAAACTGAACACGGACAAATACTGTTGTAATTTAAATCTTTTGTGACAGCAAGAACGGAAGGATGAAAAATTCATACTTTGACAGATTACAAGTACAGGATTCTCTGTCACAAATAAGAATATGATGAAGAAGATGAAGTACAATATGAATAAGAATAATAGTTTAATAAGAAGAATCTGAGTAATGTTAACAAAAAGATGAATAGCAAGAAGTTTAAGAAGAAGATAAAGAAGGTGAAGATGAAGAATAATTTGATGAAAAAGATGATGCTGCTGAAGATTATGAAGGAGAAAGTGTGTGAAAAGTTAAAAAGGTGAAGAGCATGGAAGTTGTGAAATATACATATTTGCCAAAATAGAAAAAATGTTAACAACATTGTCAATTTCTTCGTCAATCCGAACATCTTTAAAAAAAAAAATATTTATTCTATTCCATTTGATTGGGTTAAACATCTATGCCTTTAACCCCTTCACCCCCAAGGGTGGTTTGCACGTTAATGACCGGGCCAATTTTTACAATTCTGACCACTGTCTCTTTATGAGGTTATAACTCTGGAACGCTTCAACGGATCTTCGCGATTCTGAGACTGTTTTCTCGTGACATATTGTACTTCACGTTAGAAGTAAAATTTCTTCGATATAACTTGCGTTTATTTTTGAAAAAAACGCAAATATGGCGAAAATTTTTAAAATTTTGAAATTTTCAAACTTTGAATTTTTATTCCCTTAAAACAGAGAAATATGTCGCACAAAATAGTTAATAAATAACATTTCCCACATGTCTACTTTACATCAGCACAATTTTGGAACCAAAATTTTTTTTGTTAGGAAGTTATAAGGGTTAAAAGTTGACCAGCGATTTCTCATTTTTACAACAAAATTTACAAAGCCATTTTTTTTAGGGACCACCTCTCATTTGAAGTCACTTTCAGGGGTCTATATGGCAGAAAATACCCAAAAGTGACACCATTCTAAAAACTGCACCCCTCAAGGTACTCAAAACCACATTCAAGAAGATTATTAACCCTTCAGGTGCTTCACAGGAACTAAAGCAACGTGGAAGGAAAAAATGAATATTTAACTTTTTAGCCACAAAAATGATCTTTTACAAACTTTTTTTTTAATTTTACAAGGGTAAAAGGAGAAAATGGGCAGATAAGGTTGTTATGCAATTTCTCCTGAGTACGCCAATACCCAATATGTGGGGGAAAACCACTGTTTGGGCACACGGCAGAGCTCGTAAGGGAAGGAGCGCCGTTTGACTTTTTCAAACTAAAATTGGCTGGAATTGAGATTGGACGCCATGTCGTGTTTGGAGAGCCCCTGATGCGCCTAAACAGTGGAAACCCCCACAAGTGACACCATTTTGGAAACTAGACCCCCTAAGGTACTTATCTAGATCTGTTGTGAGCACTTTGAACTCCCAAGTGTTTCACAAAAGCTTATAATGCCTGGGTGTGAAAAAAAAAAAAAAATTTCCACAAAAATGATTTTTTAGTCCCAAATTTTTGAATTTTCCCAAGGAAATTGGACCCCAAAAGTTGTTGTCCAATTTGTCCTGAGTACGCTGATACCCCATATGTGGGGGGGGGAACTGTTTGGGTGCACGGCAGGGCTTGGAAAGGAAGTAGTAACGTTTTGGAATGCAGACGTTGATGGGGGTCATGTTCCGTTTGCAGTGCCCCAGATGAGCCTAAACAGTGGAAACCCCCCACAAGTGACCCCATTTTGGAAACTAGACCCCCTAAGGAACTTATCTAGATCTTTGGTGAGCACTTTGAACCCCCAAGTGCTTCACACAAGTTTATAATGCCCGGGCATGAAAATAAAAAATCCTATTTTTTTCCCACAAAAATTATATTTTAGTCACTAATTTTTTTTTCTCAAGGGTAACAGGAGAAATTGGACCACATAAGTTGTTGTCCAATTTGTCCTGAGTACGCTGATACCCCATATGTGGGTGGGAACCACTGTTTGGGCGCACGGCAGAGCTCGGAATGGAAGGAGCACCATTTGACTTTTTCCAACCAAAATTGGCTGGAATTGAGATTGGATGCCATGTTGCATTTGGAGAGCCCCTGATGTGCCTAAACAGTGGAAACCCCCCCACAAATGACCCCATTTTGGAAACTAGACCCCCTAAGGAACTTTTATAGATCTTTGGTGAGCAATTTGAACCCCCAAGTGCTTCACACAAGTTTATAACGTAGAACCGTAAAATTTAAAAATCATATTTTTTCCACAAAAATGATCTTTTCACCCCAATTTTTATTTTTCCAAGGGTAACAAGACTCCAAAAGTTATTGTGCAATTTGTCCTGAGTGCGATGATACCCCATATGTGGGGGTAAACCACTGTTTGGGTGCATGGCAGAGTTTGGAAGGGAAGGAGCGCCGTCTGACTTTTTCAACGCAGAATTAGCTGGACGCCATGTCGTGTTTGGAGAGCTCCTGTAATGTATGTGGTACAGTTCATATAGCGTCTTGTGCTTGGGTGCGATGAAAATACTTGAGACACAGGTTGATAAAGAAAGTCTTGTATTGCTTCATACAAATTGGCAAAAATAAACACACAGGTTGCAAACACAGAAGCAGGAGACACAGCAGGCCAGAGTAATCTAAGCTCAGCAATAACTCTCCAATACAGATTCAGATCTTCTTCTCTGTTACCGCAAGTCCATGCAAACGTGAGGCTCTCAAGAGCAGAGTTCAGAGTCCACAAGTGCTTCAGAGTTCCTCAGTAGGAATGGCTGGAGTACAAGGTCCAAGGCTTCAGGAGTCAGAACACGGGTTCACTGCAGGCTAGATTCTGAAGCACTGATTGCTCAGCTGTGGCTGTTTAAGAAGCAAACGGAGAGAATCAGGGCGGGAACATGCAAGCTGGAAAACTCCATTTTGACTGAGGGCAAGATAGCTGCAGCAAAACAGAAAGCAAAATGGCCGACGAACAAACTGAGTTTCAGAAACAGATACACAGAACCTTACATTACTCCCCCCTTAGGGACAACCTCCGGATGACCTCAGACCAGGCTTGTGTGGGTACCTCTGATGAAACTGACGGAGCAAGCGAGGAGCATTAACGTTATTGACTGGCTCCCATGAGTTGTCCTCCACTGGGTAGCCCTGCCATTTAATCAGATATTGTAACTGATTTCTATACAACCTGGAATCTAAAATCCTTTCCACCACAAATTCCTCCTGACCATCGACTAGCACTGGGTCAGGGCAAGGAGAAGAACGTCCAGGAAACGTATTGGGTGTCGCAGCCTTTAGTAGGGATACATGAAAGACAGGGTGGATTCTCATAGTTCTGGGCAATTGAAGACGACAAGCAACGGCACTTATAATTTTACTGATTTTATAGGGTCCAATGTACTTATGTCCCAACTTAGACGATGGAATCCTTAACTTAAGATTTCTGGTTGACAGCCAGACCAGGTCTCCTACCTTAAAAGCTGGTGCAGGTTTACGAAATTTATCTGCTGCCTTCTTGTACCTTTCCTGAGCCGATTCCAGATTCTCCTTTAGAAGATCCATATTCTTCTGTAAAGTCGTGACTCTTTCAGCCACTGCTGGCAAAGGCGTCTCTATGGGAAATCGTGGTAGAATGTTAGGATGATAACCTAGATTAGAGTAAAAAGGAGACTGTTTAGTGGAGGCACTCTGAGAGTTGTTGTAAGAGAACTCAGCCAATGGAAGTAGATCCACCCAATCATCCTGTAGGTGGCAGATAAAGCAGCGGAGATACTGCTCCAGGGTTTGATTGGTTCGTTCGGTTTGTCCATTAGTCTGGGGATGAAAAGCAGAAGAAAGGTTTACTTTAATGTCCAATGCTGCACAGAAATTTTGCCAAAACCTAGAAGTGAATTGCACCCCTCGATCCGAAATAACCTCATCCGGTACTCCATGTAAGCGAAACACATCTTTAATCATCAAATCTGATGTCTGTTTTGCAGTGGGTAAGCCGACACAAGGGATAAAATGAGCTGCCTTTGTTAGACGGTCAACCACCACTAGAATAGTGTTCTTCCCTTGAGAGGTTGGTAATTCCACAATGAAGTCCATAGAAATGGATCCCCACGGGCGGGACGGGGTGGGAAGAGGCTGTAACAGACCAGTTGGTGAAGAGCGAGGTGTTTTGCATCTTGCACAAACCTCACACGAAGTGACATAGTCCAAAACATCCTTCCTACAAGTGGGCCACCAAAAGAAACGAGAAAGAAATTCCTGTGTCTTTAGAATTCCTCTATGACCGGCTATTTTGGAATCGTGAATGAGTTGCAATACTCTCAATCTGACTGTTTCAGGTATATACAGACGTTGTCCCAGAATCCACACACCATTCTTAAAGACAAGACTTACGTCCCTTGGGGGTTGAGCCAAAAAAGAATCCGCATGGTATGCTTCCTTGATGTCTTTAATTAGGTCTTGATGATGAATCACTCCTAGGAATCTAGAGTCAGGAAGAATAGTCTTAGGAGGAGTAATTGGACGTGTCTCTGCTGAGTAAATCCTAGAGAGTGCATCAGCCTTTCCATTGCGCGATCCTGGTCTATAAGAAATAATAAAATTAAATTGGTTTAAGAAAAGATTCCAGCGAGCCTGGCGAGGAGTCAGGCACTTAGCCGACCTGATAAACTCAAGATTACGATGGTCTGTCAGAACAACTATTTGCTGTGCAGCTCCTTGAAGAAGGTGTCTCCATTCTTTGAAGGCGGCAATAATGGCCAACAACTCTCTATTGCCCACATCGTAGTTCTTCTCAGCCGAAGACAACTGCTGGGAAAAGAAGGCACAGGGATGCAAGACATTCTTCTCACCTGTTCTCTGAGAGAGTATAGCTCCCACGGCACAGTCTGAAGCATCCACCTCTATTATGAAGGCAAGCTCTGGGTTGGGATGTACTAGGATAGGTGCAGTGGTAAATTTATCTTTTAGACGGGAAAATGCTTCCTGGGCTTGGGGAGTCCAGGAGAACTTAGACTCTTTCCGGGTAAGTTGGGTGATAGGTGACACTACCTCAGAGAAATTTCTAATGAAACGTCTATAGA
Organism: Oophaga sylvatica; assembly: GCA_033576555.1. Classification (NCBI taxonomy): domain Eukaryota; kingdom Metazoa; phylum Chordata; class Amphibia; order Anura; family Dendrobatidae; genus Oophaga; species Oophaga sylvatica. The sequence continues at coordinate 19,694,756 of JARQOD010000003.1, forward strand.
AGTTTGCAAACCCGATGAAGCGCTGTACCTCCTTCACATTTCTAGGACTTGGCCAATCATTGATTGCTTGGGTTTTACTTCCATCCATACTAATTCCTTGTGTAGACAGTACATACCCCAGAAATTGAATTTCGGTCTTATGGAATTCACACTTTTCAAGCTTGATGTAAAGATGATTTTGTCTTAGACGTTCCAAGACCATTCTCACATGTCCATGATGTTCCTCTGTGGAGTTAGAAAAAATTAAAATATCATCCAAATAAATTACCACGAATGTATCCAGGAGATCCCTGAAGATGTCATTCACCAAGTGTTGGAAAGTGGCTGGGGCGGTACTCAGACCAAAAGGCATAACTAGATATTCAAAGTGTCCATAGCGTGACCTGAATGCAGTCTTCCATTCATCCCCAGGTCTAATACGGACTAAGTTATAGGCCCCACGAAGATCTAGTTTAGAAAAAATTTTGGCATGTCGCACTCTCTCCAATAACTCAGGGATTAAAGGCAATGGATAACGGTTTCTAATAGTAACCTTATTGAGTTCCCTATAGTCTACGCATGGTCTCAGGGATCCATCTTTCTTCTTTACAAAGAATATGGGTGCCCCTGCAGGAGATGAAGAGGGGCGTATGAAGCCCTTGGCTAGATTTTCGTCTATGTACTCTTTTAAAGCCTTCAGCTCGGGCCCCGCCAGGGGTAGATCTTACCAAAAGGTATCTCTGCTCCAGGCAATAATTCAATTGGACAATCATATGGACGGTGAGGAGGAAGCTGGTCAGCGTTCTTCTTGTCACATAAATCCACATAGTCCTGGTATACAGCTGGTAGTTCAGGGACTGACATGGTTCCTTTAGGAACAGAGCAAGCTGAAATTTTTGGACTCATCTGTTTCTCTGGAAAGTGTAATTCCTTGGTCTCCCAGTTAATGGTAGGATTCTGAGCCTGCAGCCATGGTAGCCCTAGAATAATGGGAAAGTGAGGAGAAGAGATAAGCATAAAGGACAGTTTCTCTTGATGATCTTTACCCATAAGAACCTTTAAAGGCTCTGTTTCCTGATCCACTGGTCCAGAGGTCAGCAGGGAGCCATCCACAGTTTCCATCTGTACTGGAGTAGCCTTCTTCACTGAACGTATTCCCTGTTTCAGAGCAAAGGAGACATCCATAAAATTTCCACTTGCACCTGAGTCGATCATAGCAGAGCTAGACACCCAGGCTGAGTCAACCCAGAGTTTGATGGAAAGAAAACAGTGAGAATTGTTTTTTTTACAACTCAGCTGGGACACCGCTGAGGAAACTTGAAAGATGGCAGCATTTACACAGTCAACGTCCTCAGAGGTAACGGAGTTTAAGTCCGAGAAATCAAGATCTGTTGCTGCAGATCTCTCTGGAGCCTGAGGCTCGGACCTGACAGATCCCCTCTCGCAACACTCACAATGAATGAGTGCTGCAGTAGTCTTGCGAGAACGGCTGGGGCAGTTAATAATAAAGTGCCCTGACTTACCACAATAAAAACATAGATTCTCCTTAAAACGATGTTCCTTGCGTGCATCACTAACCCGTCGTAGTAAAGAGTCTACCTGCATGGGTTCAGGTTCAGGTTCCCGTGTAATCCTATTCAAAGGTTCCTTAGCTGGAGAGGAAGGTAGGAAAAGGTTAGTACGATTGCTTTCGAACCATCTCTCTTGCCTGCGTTCAGTTAAACGAGTATCAATACGGATGCAGTAGTTAATAAAGTCACCTAACGCAGTGGGAGGGTCGGCACGAGCAAGTTCATCCTTAATCAGTGGGGATAACCCCTTTCGAAAAATAGATTTTTTGGCGGAATTGTCCCAGGTGGTATCAAGGGCCCATCTCCTGAAATCCAAGGCATATTCAGCTACCGAGTGCTTACCTTGGCGCAAAGCTAACATGGCTGCTTCAGCTGTTGCACCTCGATTGGGGTCATCAAACACCTGCCCCATGGCTGAAATAAAATCATCAAGGTGATTCAAACAATCATCCTCAGTCTCAATCAGAGGGTTTGCCCACATCAAAGCCTTGTTGGTAAGCAACATAATTATAGTAAGCACCTTAGATCGTTCAGTAGGAAATTGTGAAGCATGTGCAGAAAAAAAAAGATTGCATTGATTAACAAATCCCCTGAATTTTTCATGTTCACCACCAAAACGAAAAGGGGGCAACTTGGGAATCCCAGAACTCGGGCCACGGCAGGAGCCTGGACTTGCCCCTCCAGAACCTCAATCCTGGCTCGCAAATCCTGGGTAGTCTGTCCAACCACTTGCAAATTGTGATTATTTAGGTCCTGAAGATTTGTAAAACGGGTCTTTATATTCTGCAAATCTGCAAGGATATTATCAGTCACTCCGCAAAGTTCCTTTATGCGGGCCTCCATTTTCCAGATCTTTTAAGACAGGAGTACTGGAAGAAGAGGAGAAAAAAAAAAAAAAAAAAACAATAGTGTTCACCTGTGGCAACACTGAAGAAAGAAAAAACTTTAAGGGAACTGCTCACCTGGAATGGTTGTGAGAAGTCACAACCACTATCATCACAGAAAGCTTTCAACCAGACATCTGATATCCAGAGTTTCAGCAGACAAAAAGAGAAGAGAAAAAAAAAAAAAACAATAGTGTTTACCTGTGATAACACTGCAGAAAAAAAACTTAAGGGAATTGCTCACCTGGAATGGTTGTGAGAAGTCACAACCACTGTCATCACAGAAAGTACAACCGGACATCCGATATCCACAGTACAGCAGACAAGCCTTTCCAGACCCAGCAGACACTAACGTTTGGCTTCAGAATCTTGTAATGTATGTGGTACAGTTCATATAGCGTCTTGTGCTTGGGTGCGATGAAAATACTTGAGACACAGGTTGATAAAGAAAGTCTTGTATTGCTTCATACAAATTGGCAAAAATAAACACACAGGTTGCAAACACAGAAGCAGGAGACACAGCAGGCCAGAGTAATCTAAGCTCAGCAATAACTCTCCAATACAGATTCAGATCTTCTTCTCTGTTACCGCAAGTCCATGCAAACGTGAGGCTCTCAAGAGCAGAGTTCAGAGTCCACAAGTGCTTCAGAGTTCCTCAGTAGGAATGGCTGGAGTACAAGGTCCAAGGCTTCAGGAGTCAGAACACGGGTTCACTGCAGGCTAGATTCTGAAGCACTGATTGCTCAGCTGTGGCTGTTTAAGAAGCAAACGGAGAGAATCAGGGCGGGAACATGCAAGCTGGAAAACTCCATTTTGACTGAGGGCAAGATAGCTGCAGCAAAACAGAAAGCAAAATGGCCGACGAACAAACTGAGTTTCAGAAACAGATACACAGAACCTTACAGCTCCTGATCTGCCTAAACAGTGGAAACCCCCATAAATGACGCCATTTTGGAAACTAGACCCCTCAAGGAACTTATCTAGATGTGTGGTGAGAACTTTTAACCCCCAGGTGTTTCACTAAAGTTTATAACGTACAGCCGTAAAATAAAAAATCTTTTTTTTTTTTTACAAAAATGATTTTTTCGTCCCCAATATTTTATTTTCACAAGGGTAACAGAAGAAATTGGAACCCAAAAGTTGTTGTCCAATTTGTCCTGAGTACGCTGATACCCAATATGTGGGAGAAAACTACTGTATGGGCGCACGTCAGGGCTCGGAAGGGAAGTAGTGACGTTTTGGATTGCAGACTTTGATGGAATGGTCTGGGGGCGTCATGTCACATTTGGAGAGCCCCTGATGCACCTATACAGTGGAAATCCCCCACAAGTGACCCCATTTTGGCAAATAGACCCCACAAGGAACTTATCTAGATGTGTGGTGAGCACTTTGAACCCCGAAGTGCTTCACAGAACTTTATAACGCACAGCCGTAAAAATAAAAAATCCTTTTTTTTTTTGCAAAAATGATTTTTTTGCCCCAATATTTTATTTTTACAAGGGTAACAGGAGAAATTGGACCCCAAAAGTTGTTGTCCAATTTGTCCTGAGTACGCTGATATCCAATATGTGGGAGAAAACGACTGTATGGGTACACATCTGGGCTCGGAAGGGAAGTAGTGACGTTTTGGATTGCAGACTTTGATGGAATGGTCTGGGGCGTCATGTCGCATTTGGAGAGCCCCTGATGCGCCTAAACAGTGGAAATCCCCAACAAGTGACCCCATTTTGGAAAATAGACCCCACAAGGAACTTATCTAGATGTGTGGTGAGCGCTATGAAGCCCCAAGTGCTTCACAGAAGTTTATAATGTACAGCCGTAAAAACAAAAAAATATTTTTTTTTGTACAAAAATGATATTTTCGCCCCCAGTTTTTTATTTTCCCAAGGGTAGCAGAAGAAATAGGACAAATTGCACAATAACTCTTGGGGTCCAGAGTACGCTGATACCCCATATGTGGGGATAAACTACTGTTTGGACGCATGGCAGAGCTGAGAAGTGAAGGAGCACCGTTTGACTTTTTCAACGCAGAATTGGCTGGAATTGAGATCAGACGCCATGTCACATTTGGAGAGCCCCTGATGTGCCTAAACAGCGGAAACCCCCCAATTCTAACTCCAACCCTAACCCCAACACACCCCTAACCCTAGTCCCAACCCTAACCACAAACCTAACCCTAACACACCCCTAATCCCAACCCTAACCCTAATCCTAACTTTAGCGCCAACCCTAACCCTAACTTTAGCCGCAACCCTAACCCTAATGGGAAAATGGAAATAAATACTTTTTTTTAATTTTATTATTTTTCCCTTACTAAGGGGTGATAAAGGGGGGTTTGATTTACTATTTATAGCGGGTTTTTATGATTGGCAGCTGTCATGCTAAAAGACGCTTTTTATTGCAAAAATAGTTTTTGCATCATCACATTTTGATATCTAAAATTTTTTGCATATTTTGGCCCACAGAGTCATGTGAGGTCTTATTTTTTGCGGGACGAGTTGACGTTTTTATTGGTACCATTTTTGAGCACGTGACGTTTTTTGATCACTTTTTATTTCGATTTTTGGGAGGTTAGAATGAACAAAAATCAGCAATTCATGAATTTCTTTTGGGGAGGCGTTTATACCGTTCCGCGTGTGGTAAAATTGATAAAGCAGTTTTATTCTTCGGGTCAGTACGATTATGGAGATACCTCATTTATATCATTTTTTCATGTTTTGGCGCTTTTATAGAATAAAAACAATTTTATATAAAAAATAATTATTTTTGCATTGCTTTATTCTGCGAGCTATAACTTTTTTATTTTTTCGCTGATGATGCTTTATGACGGCTCGTTTTTTTGCGGGACAAGATGACGTTTTCAGCGGTACCATGTTTTTTATATCGGTCTTTTTGATCGCGCGTTATTCCACTTTTTGTTCGGCGGTATGATGATAAAGCATTGATTTTTTGCTTCGTTTTTTTTTTTTTTTTTTTAAGGGGTTCACTAAAGGGGTTAACTAGTGGGACAATTTTATAGGGGGGGTCGTTACGGACGCGGCGATACCAAATATGTGTACTTATATTGTTTTTTTTTTTTTATTTACAGGAAGAAGTGAATTTATTGGGGAATATTTTTTTTTTTTTTAATTTATTTTGGATTTTTTTTTTTACACATGTTTATTTTTACTTTTTTAACTTTTTTACTTTGTCCCAGGGTGGGACATCACAGTATTTTATCAGATCGCTGGTGTGACAGTGTGCACAGCACTCTGTCACACCAGCGATCGCACAGGCATAGATGCAGGCTTCTCAGTGCCTGCTCTCGGCAGGCACTGAGGTAGCCGCCTCCCTCCAGGACCCCGGCGCCATCTTGGATCCGGGTCCTGGGAGGGAGGAAGCCCTCAGAACAGCGTGATCACATCGCGCTGCTCTGAGGGTCTCAGGGGGGCGCGCAGGGAGCCCCCACCCTGCGCGATCCTCCCCTGTGCCCCCAGTACACCGCGATCATGTGGATCATGTGGATACAGGTGCCGACATTAATGGTGCAAAAAGACAGAGATAAACACATCAAGACTTACTGAAAAAGAGAGCTGCAGGACCCCTACGCGCGTTTCGCTGTGTAGCTTCCTCGGGGGGGTGATGTCATTGATCGCTTGTTAGGTTTTTATACCTCCCAGGGCAGAACATCATTGGCGGTCAGTAATGGCGCTTCCATCTATGCAGCGAGGGCCGGAAGTCCTGAGTTCAGCGTCCCGCGTCATAGACACGCCCACCTCCATGACGTCAATGGAGCGGGCGGACCAATGTCCATGACACTGTGGGACGCGTCACCAGGGTAACGGCACACGCCGAACAACAGGAAGCGCTCCCAGTCAATGACGCAGAAGATTTATAAAGTGCGACCTTGGCCATAACAGCGTTTATTTTAAATAGTATGCCCATAAAAGTTAATAAATAAACGAACACCGATAATTAATAAATTGACTGACACTGGCGCTACACTTAAAATTAGAGAAAGAAAAATGGTATGTATAGTAATTAGTTACAGGAATGGTACTTGGAAAGCAGCTGGTAGTTTAAAGGTGGGCTCTGTGTTGACCTACCAAAATAATAAAATGTAAAATAAACAACTAGATAAACACCGCGCTTAACCAAAAAGTACCTGGTATTAGTGATGAATTAAGATATAACAATATTACAAGATGATAAACTCACTGTAAGTTGCCAAATTCCTATGAAAAAGTTGTTTAGAGGTACATCTTCTTCACGTGTATGCTGAAAAAAAATATATATATTATAAAAATATGACAGCCCGTAAGTGATTAGCTTGTGCAAAAACAAGAATGTATCTAATACAGTACTATTTACTGATTACATTGGCAGTACTCACTGAGAGAATAGAATTAAAGCTATGACGACTTTTTGATTGCAGAATCGCAGGGTTCAGTGTTGAAATAGTGGCACGTTGGAAAAATGTGTATACTCATATAGATGTATATGAACCCAAAACAAATTCAATCCATATGTCTACTCAAAGCCTTTCTGCAATAAATAATGTTAATTGTGGATAACTGGATAATTATGTGTTGATGCTGAGAAGAAACTCTATGGAAATGGTGAATACCCACTTTACTCACATATATGTAGAGGATTTAAATTGCTGCAAGGGGAGCCGTCATGTGAAGCAATATTATATGGGCGCTGGTATGGATAAGATACAGGTATACACCAGTGGATAGTTTAGCCACTACTCCAGACCTTACTGAAATAACAATAATGTGATTAGTCTGAGAGTGTAATTATGGACAGCCTGTGAGTGTTATATACACCGCAACACTCACTGTGCATAAACAGGTCCAATCCACTATAGGGATTATCACCGCATGGAGCCGATAGATGGTAAGACTGAGCTGGTGAGCGCAGTGCTTTGTGTTGTACTCACTGCATGCAGGTGGGTCTGGATCACTGCGGGGATGGTCGCCGCAAGAAAACGTGGCTACGAAGAGGTCGGCAAACACCTGGCTCTGAGCTCTGATGAAGAGGGACAGTGGTCCCTAGAAACGCGTCAGCACACTTAGCCCCTGCACTCTCACGCAAGCGCAACTAATCGGTGACGTCACCTTGCTGTTCTGCCCTGTTCCGGCCGGAAGCAGCGCCTGAGTTTGCGACGGGAGAGGGCGGAACAGCAAGGTGACGTCACCGATTAGTTGCGCTTGCGTGAGAGTGCAGGGGCTAAGTGTGCTGACGCGTTTCTAGGGACCACTGTCCCTCTTCATCAGAGCTCAGAGCCAGGTGTTTGCCGACCTCTTCGTAGCCACGTTTTCTTGCGGCGACCATCCCCGCAGTGATCCAGACCCACCTGCATGCAGTGAGTACAACACAAAGCACTGCGCTCACCAGCTCAGTCTTACCATCTATTGGCTCCATGCGGTGATAATCCCTATAGTGGATTGGACCTGTTTATGCACAGTGAGTGTTGCGGTGTATATAACACTCACAGGCTGTCCATAATTACACTCTCAGACTAATCACATTATTGTTATTTCAGTAAGGTCTGGAGTAGTGGCTAAACTATCCACTGGTGTATACCTGTATCTTATCCATACCAGCGCCCATATAATATTGCTTCACATGACGGCTCCCCTTGCAGCAATTTAAATCCTCTACATATATGTGAGTAAAGTGGGTATTCACCATTTCCATAGAGTTTCTTCTCAGCATCAACACATAATTATCCAGTTATCCACAATTAACATTATTTATTGCAGAAAGGCTTTGTGTGGACATATGGATTGAATTTGTTTTGGGTTCATATACATCTATATGAGTATACACATTTTTCCAACGTGCCACTATTTCAACACTGAACCCTGCGATTCTGCAATCAAAAAGTCGTCATAGCTTTAATTCTATTCTCTCAGTGAGTACTGCCAATGTAATCAGTAAATAGTACTGTATTAGATACATTCTTGTTTTTGCACAAGCTAATCACTTACGGGCTGTCATATTTTTATATATATATTTTTTTTTCAGCATACACGTGAAGAAGATGTACCTCTAAACAACTCTAAACAACTTTTTCATAGGAATTTGGCAACTTACAGTGAGTTTATCATCTTGTAATATTGTTATATCTTAATTCATTACTAATACCAGGTACTTTTTGGTTAAGCGCGGTGTTTATCTAGTTGTTTATTGAACACCAATAATTACCTCTATAAAAGGAAGATAACCAAATGGTGCACATACCTTAGTGAAGAGTGACACCCAGTGGTGAAGAGAAAAAGTGCACAGTGAATAAAAGAAAGAAAAAGAATTCTGTGAATATAAGAAAAATAATCATATTAATATTATCATAATTATATGTATACACCAACTCAATATACAAAAAAATATATATAAAAAATATATACAATAATTAATCTTATATTTTTTACTACCATAGATAATGATAAACTAATGTGAGAATATATGCAAAAATGGAGTGAAACAAATAAATAGTGAAAATATGTAAAATAAGTATGAATATTATCAATGTTTCCAAATGACTATACACATACATACATCATAATCATATAAATATAAATACATAGATATATAAACAATATCAAACATACACACAAACAAACATATATCACAGTAATCACAATACTACCAATAAAGTGAAAATCAACATATAATTATATAAATTCACCCACTGTCCTCATATTGATGCATCAACATAAAATTTATATCAATTGTAGTGTACCATATCCTCAAATTAATTGCGAAAAATTATATTTTGCATATAAATGTGTAAGTACACCCATAAAAAATAATAATATTGAAAACATCAACAAAAATTTGTATGCCTAAAATAAAACCATCTATACATATATTCACACATTAAATACTCAAAATACCATACCTAATAAACAAAATAAACAAAAAATGAATCTATAGTCATATACAACAAAATAATAAATAATATATATATATATATATATATATATATATATATGAGGGTGATGTGAACAAAAATGAAAACCCACCAATCCATCAATAGTATTTCCTTGCGGGGAGAGATATTTATCGGTTATCATCAAACGACAAAAAAACCTATAATAAAATATGAAAGTGAGAATTAAAATACAAGAACACAAAACAAATGGTACATAAACACATAAAAAACAAGACATACACCAAAATTACAGAAAAGGAACATAGCTTAACACCTCATTAAGGCCTTTGGGACGGACGCAATCAATTTTGAAAATCCATTTTGCTTCAATTTGAGCCAATTTCTTTTTAACATCTCCACGTTTGTCACTCAGAACATAATCAATCCCTCGAATTTTCAGTAAATTATTGTTACATCCATGTACCAATTTGAAGTGTCGGGGTATCGGTTTCAGTTGGTCAATAAATTGACAATTTGTTGCATTCTGAATGTCCCGGATATGCTCTCTCACCCTTACACGAAGCTGTCTAGAAGTTAGACCCACATATATGAGCCCACAAGGGCAATTGGCATAGTATACCACATTTTCTGTGGCGCAAGTAATGTGATGTGTTATAGAGAATTCTTTAGATCCATCACTTGATTTAAAGGTGGTTGATCTCTCCAAATTTTTGCAGGCCAAGCAATTCATGCAAGGAAAGAAACCCCACTTAGAGCCCTTAGATCCAAACGGACAAGTACGTTCTTGTCCTTTATAGTGGCTATGACTCAACAAGTCCTTGAGGTTTTTATTTCTACGGTACGTAATGGAAGGCAGTGGCGTAGCAACCCGGGTGCGGGGGGTGCGGGCCGCACCGGGTGACACCTCTGCTTGGGGTGACACCAGTAGCGTTAAACTGTATCGGCATGCACAGCACGCCGACACAGTTACTTTCTGCCGCCCGGCCGCTATGGGGCCCCTGAGCAGGCGGTGGGGGGTGCGGTGCCAGCAGTGGGCCCCCCGCCCGTCATCGCAGGGTCAGCTGTATCAGCATCCAGCCGATACAGCTGACCGCATTGAGAGAGAAGGAGCGAGCGCTCCTTCTCTCCCATAATCCCCCTCTCAGCGTCTGACAGCGGGCGCGATGACGTCACTGCCCGGCACCGGCAGTCAGACGCTGAGAGGGAGAGCAGTGAGCAGCGCAGGAGCCGGGAGCAAGAGAGGTGAGTACTGGATTTATTATTTTTGTAAAGGGGGTGCATTATAAGTACGGCTGCATATAGGGGTGCATTATAAGTACGGCTGCATATAGGGGTGCATTATAAGTACGGCTGCATATGGGGTGCATTATAAGTAAGGCTGCATATGGAGGTGCATTATAAGTAAGGCTGCATACGGGGGTGCATTATAAGTACGGCTGCATATGGGGTGCATTATAAGTACGGCTGCATATGGGGTGCATTATAAGTACGGCTGCATATGGGGTGCATTATAAGTACGGCTGCATATGGGGGTGCATTATAAGTGGGGGTGCATTATAAGTAAGGCTGCCTATGGGGTGCATTATAAATAAGACTGCATATGGGGTACATTTCAAGTAAGGCTGCATATTATTATTATTATTATTTATTTATATAGCGCCATTAATTCCATGGTGCTGTACATGAGAAGGGGTTACATACAAAGTTATAGATATCGTTTATAGTAAACAAGTTTACAATGACAGACTGGTACAGAGGGGAGAGGACCCTGTCCTTGCGGACTTACATTCTACGGGGGTGCATTATAAGTACGGCTGCATATGGGGTACATTATAAATAAGGCTGCATATGGAGTACATTATAAATAAGGCTGCATATGGGGTACATTATAAATAAGGCTGCATATGGGGTGCATTATAAATAAGACTGCCTATGGGGTGCATTATAAATAAGACTGCATATGGGGTACATTTCAAGTAAGGCTGCATATGGGGTACATTATAAGTAAGGCTGCATATGGGGTGCATTATAAATAAGACTGCCTATGGGGTACATTATAAATAAGACTGCCTATGGGGTGCATTATAAATAAGACTGGCTAAGGGGTGCATTATAAATAAGACTGCCTATGGGGAGTGCATTACAATATAGAGGCTGTTGGGGTGCATTATAATACAGAGGCTGCCTATGGGGGTGCATTACAATACATAGGCTGTCTATGGGGGTGGGGGTGCATTATACTATATTGAGGACTATCTAGTGTATTATGCTATATGGAGGCTATCTAGGGGGCCATCATACAGTGTGGAGATTACAGTGTCGGGGCCATCATACAGTGTTGGAGCCATTAAATAGTTTGAGGATATTAAGGGGTCAGTATATATCCAGTGAGGGGGCATCATACTGTGTATAGGGGAGCTGTACAGGGGGAGACTTGTTTCTTGTTATATGGCTAAAAAATGATTGTTTGGGGGTGGGGTTGACACCATTTTATACCGCACCGGGTGACACCAGCCATAGCAACGCCACTGATGGAAGGTACAGCGGGAATATTCTCGGCCAAAACATGATCCTGCCTAATTACAGGCCAGTATTTATCCAGAGCATTCCTGACCAAAAAAGACATGTTAGAAAATGTAGATATGAACCTCACCTGTTGTTGAGTTACTGGTCTTTTTTTCTTCATTAATAACTCTTCCCTTCTGACAAGTGATGCCCTCTCTCTACAATCTTTCACCACCCGTCCAGAGTATCCTCTTTCTCTAAAACGACACTGAAGATCATCCGCCTGTTTTTGATAGTTACTTTCTCTGGAACAGATTCTTTTAGCCCTTAGGAATTGACCATAAGGAATATTCTTCTTCAGGATGAGCTGACGAAAAATGAAGTAGACTGTTAACAGATATTTCTTTCCTGTATAGATCTGTCTGCAAAAATCCATCCTCTCCTTTGTAGATGTTAATATCCAAAAATTCGGCACTCACCTGACTATAATGACAGGTGAGTTTGATGTTCTTGTCATTACAGTTAAGTGACTGGACAAACATGAGGAGATCACTCTCAGTGCCCTGCCATATAGCAAATACATCATCGATGTATCGATACCACATCAAAATCTGGGAGGCAAGGGGAAAAAAATTGTTTAAAAAAATCTTCCTCTCCCACAGCCCCAGGAACAGACACGCATAGGACGGCGCAAAGGCCGCCCCCATGGCTGTTCCCTGGAGCTGTAGGTAGAGTTCCCCTTTAAAAATAAAATAATTATGGGAGAGTGCAAATTCCAAAATGGAAATCAGAAATTGAAGAAGACGTCCATCTATATCTGATGTTTCCAAAAAGAAGCCAACGGCTTCGAGTCCATCACAATGCTTAATAGATGTGTAAAGGGACTCAATGTCTAAAGTCAGCAGCCACATGTCAGGTTCCAGGTAAGTGTTGTCAATTTTGGCTAAGAGATCCCCTGTATCCCTCAAATAAGATGGAAGATTTGCCACTAAGGGTTTAAGGAAATAATCCAACATCTTACCTATATTCTCCAATAGTCCTCCATTTCCAGATATGATAGGTCTCCCCGACGGGTGGTGGGGGTTCTTATGGACCTTTGGTAACAGATATAAACAGGGAGTTCTCGGGAATTCAGGTATAAGATTATCCTTCCAATTTTTTGTAATGGTTCCATCGAAGAAAGCATCTTCCAATAGACCTTCAAGTTCAGCCTGGAAAGCAGAAGTAGGATTAAATGTAAGCTTTTTATATTTATCCACCTCTTTCAACTGTCGGAACGCTTCTTTTTCATATAAGGTGGTCGGCCAAATCACCACATTTCCACCTTTATTTGCGCTCTTGATGACCACATCCTTCATCTTTCTCAGTTCCGATAGTGCATGTCTCTGTTCTTTAGATAGATTGTCATTTTGTATGTGTCGTGGTATTTTCTTAAATTCGTCAGTCACCAGTTTAACAAAAAGCTCAATCTCAGGAAACAAACTGAGAGAGGGGAAATTTTTAGATTTACTTAGTAAGAACTTACCCTCAGGTTGAAGGGATCCGATATTAGATTCTTCATATAGCTCATCAAGAATTGCCAAGGCTTCTTGTTCTTGTGTGTTCCAAGAGGATTCCTCCGATGTTTTTTTGGAGTGTAGTTTTTTTAAGTCCAGTTTCCTCGCAAACAGGTGAAGATCTTTCACTGCGGTGAAAAAATCAAAAGTAGAGGTGGGAAAGAAAGTAAGACCCAGACTCAATACTTCAAACTGCCTTTCAGACAGAACGTGTTGAGATAAGTTTATCACCTTTAATCTAGATGATCCAGAGTTACCCTCCACATTAGATTTGGTAACATCATTGCGTCGATTGTAATATCCATTCCTTCGTCTCGGTCTGGTAGTACGTGGATTAGACAACATACTATCGTTGGTAGAAGATGCTGAAGATACCGATGCTGACCTTGTATTGGAGCGCGTTGTATACCATCTGTAGACAGAATTATTTTTAAAATCCTGTACATCGCGTGCAAATTTCTTTGCTTTAATTTCTTGGATCTCTTTTTCCCAATTTGTAAATAGTTTATCCAGCTCTTTGTTAAAATTTTCCATATCAGATGAACCAAGGGACTCATTTAATTTCTTTTGCAATGCATCGATTTTTCCTTACATAGTTTCAATGCTTTTTTTATTCAAGCCAATTAGGAGCTCAATCAATGAGCGAGAACAAATATTACAAGCCTCTTCCCATCTCGATTTAAAAAGCGTATCCTCAACCGGAAATGATGGCAAAACCCTGACTCTGAGGCCTCTCGGGATCATGTTCTTGGCGAGATAACCTTCCAAAGAAGCCTTATTCCACCATACTCGCATACGTTTTTTATGAAGCATTTTGAAAGAATTTTTCATTTCAGCAATAGTTCCATTTTCTGTAACACCGCTAGACGTTGCTTCCCCCTTGAAAATAGCATCTACATGTGCCAGCCAGGACTGATCCCGTGCTTTGAAATTCATTGCCTAACAAAAAAGTGTTGAAAAAACACAAATTCAAATATATAACCCAAAGAGAAAAGGCCAAATATAGATATCCTCATCCATATAATGAACAAAAACCCCAAAAAATCATGGACTAAGAGTCATAGGCGTGATGTCATTGATCGCTTGTTAGGTTTTTATACCTCCCAGGGCAGAACATCATTGGCGGTCAGTAATGGCGCTTCCAGCTATGCAGCGAGGGCCGGAAGTCCTGAGTTCAGCGTCCCGCGTCATAGACACGCCCACCTCCATGACGTCAATGGAGCGGGCGGACCAATGTCCATGACACTGTGGGGCGCGTCACCAGGGTAACGGCACACGTATGAATATTATCAATGTTTCTAAATAATGACTATAAACATACATACATCATAATCATATAAATATAAATACATAGATATATAAACAATATCAAACATACACACAAACAAATATATATCACAGTGATCACAATACTAGCAATAAAGTGGGAGGTATAAAAACCTAACAAGCGATCAATGACATCACGCCCCCCGAGGAAGCTACACAGCAAAACGCGCGTAGGGGTCCTGCAGCTCTCTTTTTCAGTAAGTCTTGATGTGTTTATCTCTGTCTTTTTGATCCCTGCCTATGCACCATTAATGTCGGCACCTGTATCCACTATAGCAGGAAGGTAGTTTTACCTCCAAACCGATTATGCTGACAGGCTGCTGTCCTTTCTATGTGTGCTATGTGCATCATATATAGCGATACATTCTTATTATGGATGATTTTGTATATCACATTTTGTAATTTGTAGGGTATTTATACAATCTGAAATACTTTTTATAAGTATTTCTTTCACCCATGTGCTATATTTATTAATATAATCCAGACTAATTACGCACATGCCACATTTGGTTATACGTTCTAATTTTAGATAAATTTACGCTGTATCTACTGCCAAGTGTGAGACAATATATACAATTTGGATTTATTATCATTATCTTCACATTATGTATGGCTATATATCCTCAATTTTGGTTAAACTCAGGTATTATGAGATCTAGTGTGACCATTGATTTTTGTGGTTATTAATATTAAGATACATTTGGTCTTTTATATGAGACTGGTCAGATGCATTATGCACCAGGCACTTAAGCACCCATATTTTTATACTGACCAAATATATGTATATACAAACATTTGAAAAATACCCATTATCTTGAATAACCTTTAGTGGTATATATATATATAAAAATCTGTGATCAATTTGGACTGTATGTATTGTCTGTATTGTTGTATAAAATCATTTAAACTATCACAACACATGACTTACTTGATTAAGATTTAGACACTGCTTTCTCCCTTGTATTGTTTATTACGATTTTTACTTGACTTTATTGATTTTATCAATTGATCTGTGTATAAATAAAAATTTATCTTTTTACATCGCTAAGGAAATCTGAGATGCCAAGGTCACGTCACACCGGAGCATTTCACTGAGTTACAGGAGAGGATGACAAAAGTAATGACTATCGCAATGCGCATCTTCTCCAGGCACAGACAACGGTATATAACTGATCAGTGAGGCTGAGGCAGTTCTAGCACAGGGACCGTGGGCTAGTGCTTATCCCCATGGTAGTTCTTGACCAAGTGGCAAAGCCCATAAGAGGTAGTGGAAAAACCGGGTGAGGTGAATTACAGGGTACACCAGCCTGGTCGAAGGAAGGCGCACCAAATATATCAATAGACAACAAAATCCTACATATGAGGTAAATGTGAAAGAGCAAGAAGCGATCCAACCGAATAAATTAAAATAATTTTTATTTAAATATATTATTAAAAGTACACAACAAAATAGCAGAAATGTCGAAAAGGGACGCCAAGCAAAAAGGGAGGGAATGATTGATATGCAAAGTAAAGGGGGTTAAATAATAGTACAATGACTCCCTTTATTTAGACGATAAAATAACCAAACTATATGTACTATACAGTGCATGGAAATAAATGCACCAAAAACACCCTCACTATCAAGGCAATAACAGCATTCAGGTAAACTATGTGGCAGTAAAGCAGGAGGATATTAAAGTATACTATATATCTCCTAATGTTGTAGGCAAAAAATGGCTGAACCAAAGGTAAATGCTTGTCATAGCCCAAATAATGAAGATCTGCCAGCCGGTAGGCTAAATGTCCAAAGGAGGCGTAAACTTTTACCTGTTATAAATGTGAAACTGCCAAGGAGGATGTACTCAGCGTCCTCTCACCCTGACGTGCATTTTGCTGCTAGCTTCTTCCAGGGGGGTGTCAGTGTGAGGTGCAGCCGTGTATTAAAAAGGGTGCCTTCCAGTCAGCGATCACTGGGGAGACTGCTGACCTTATCGGCTCATGATGCGTCCACCCGCCTCTTGATGACGTACTTCCTGGCAACGCTCAATGGCATGCAAGCTTGTTAGCCTGCGTGTTAGTGAGTGAGCATCCCCGGAAGTTCCGGGAAAGAAGCGCATGCGCTCAGGCAGCGGAGGTTCCTAACCATGATGGGGGAGGATCTAAAGTGACTAGAGTTGAGCGATACTTTCCGATATCCAAAAGTATCGGAATCGGAATGGTATCGCCGATACCCAAAAAATATCGGCGATACCGATACCGGAAATCCAATGTAAGTCTATGGGAACAAAATATCGGAATTAAAAAAACCCCATTCTTGCCTTGTTGGTTAATTGTACATGAAGGAAAACAACAAAGAGTAATGTAGAATGTATTGGGGAAGGTTGAGGAGACATTAAAGGCATACATGTTTAACCCAATCAAATGGAATAGCATAAATATTTTTTTTTTTTAAAGCTGTTCGGATTGACGAAGAAATTGACAATGTTGTTCACGTTTTTTCTATTTTGGCAAATATGTATATTTCACAACTTCCATGCTCTTCACCTTTTTAACTTTTGACACACTTTCTCCTTCATAATCTTCAGCAGCATCATCTTTTTCATCAAATTATTCTTCATCTTCACCTTCTTTATCTTCTTCTTAAACTTCTTGCTATTCATCTTTTTGTTAACATTACTCATATTCTTCTTATTAAACTATTATTCTAATTCATATTGTACTTCATCTTCTTCATCATATTCTTATTTGTGACAGAGAATCCTGTACTTGTAATCTGTCAAAGTATGAATTTTTCATTCTTCCGTTCTTGCTGTCACAAAAGATTTAAATTACAACAGTATTTGTCCGTGTTCAGTTTAGCCTGCAGCAGCAGCAGGCATTTTCCAGGGGCACCATGAGGAGGAACGGACTCACCCCCATACACGGCTTAGTCTTCTTCTGCTTATAATTTAGAGCATATATTTTGCTTTTCATTTTGGTCTTATACTTCATGTTCTTCTGCTTTTAGATCTTCTGCTTATTGTTCTTGTGTCTCTTGTTCTGTATCTTGTATTTGTAGCACAACCTTGTACCAGCTGATGTTACTGGGACACGGTTACTAAGCAGGAGGTACCTGTGCTCCAAAGCACTACCAAGGACCAGCAGACGTTGCAGGAACTCGGATACCGAGATGGAGGCACCTAGGCCAAAGGCACTGCGGAGAACCAGTTGACGGTACTGGAACCCGGACGGGTAGCAGAAGGTACAAGAGCCAATGCAAGTAACGAGGACCAGCTGACTGTGCTGGAACCCGGAGGGGCAGCAGAAGGAAAAGAGCCAATGGCACAACCGAGGACCAGCAGACGTTGCTGGAACTCGGATACGGAGATGGAGGCACCTAGGCCAAAGGCACTGGGGAGAACCACTTGACGGTACTGGACCCCGGACAGGTAGCAGAAGGAAAAGAGGCAATGTCACAACCGAGTACCAGCTGACGTTACTGTGACACGGTTACTAAGCAGGAGGTACCTGTGCTCCAAAGCACTACCAAGGACCAGCAGACGTTGGTGGAACTCGGATACGGAGATGGAGGCACCTAGGCCAAAGGCACTGGGGAGAACCACTTGACGGTACTGGACCCCGGACGGGTAGCAGAAGGAAAAGAGGCAATGTCACAACCGAGTACCAGCTGACGTTACTGTGACACGGTTACTAAGCAGGAGGTACCTGTGCTCCAAAGCACTACCAAGGACCAGCAGACATTGGTGGAACTCGGATACAGAGATGGAGGCACCTAGGCCAAAGGCACTGCGGAGAACCAGTTGACGGTACTGGAACCCGGACGGGTAGCAGAAGGTACAAGAGCCAATGCAAGTAACGAGGACCAGCTGACTGTGCTGGAACCCGGAGGGGCAGCAGAAGGAAAAGAGCCAATGGCACAACCGAGGACCAGCTGACGTTACTGGGACACGGTTACTAAGCAGGAGGTACCTGTGCTCCAAAGCACTACCAAGAACCAGCAGACGTTGGTGGAACTCGGATACGGAGATGGAGGCACCTAGGCCAAAGGCACTGGGGAGAACCACTTGACGGTACTGGACCCCGGACGGGTAGCAGAAGGAAAAGAGGCAATGTCACAACCGAGTACCAGCTGACGTTACTGTGACACGGTTACTAAGCAGGAGGTACCTGTGCTCCAAAGCACTACCAAGGACCAGCAGACGTTGGTGGAACTCGGATACGGAGATGGAGGCACCTAGGCCAAAGGCACTGCGGAGAACCAGTTGACGGTACTGGAACCCGGACGGGTAGCAGAAGGTACAAGAGCCAATGCAAGTAACGAGGACCAGCTGACTGTGCTGGAACCCGGAGGGGCAGCAGAAGGAAAAGAGCCAATGGCACAACCGAGGACCAGCTGACGTTACTGGGACACGGTTACTAAGCAGGAGGTACCTGTGCTCCAAAGCACTACCAAGGACCAGCAGACGTTGCTGGAACTCGGATACCGAGATGGAGGCACCTAGGGCAAAGGCACTGCGGAGAACCAGCTGACGGTACTGGAACCCGGACGGGTAGCAGAAGGTACCCATGGAAATTTAAGTTGACAGGCCGCGAGCCGGCCGCAGTTACCGAATCCCACAGTACTACAGTGGGTGATTGTCCTATTGTCACAACGGAAACAGCCTTTATTTGCATATCCCGCAGCACACATAGGAAGCACCTAAACTCCAAGCACCATAGAGTCGGCTAACCCGACCGCAACACGACAGGACAACTTATTGGAGGCTAAGTGACGTTTACACTGACAGGAAATAGATGGCGTGCTGTAACCAGTCTGGGCAGGAGTGAGTGCCCGTGCCAATGACACTTCCGAGCAACAACTGGCGGTGTTGAAGCCCAGGGATGAGAAGACAACAGGGTGGAGGCAGCATGACTTTTTGCCGTTCACACAGCAGGGGAACAGCTGACATTACTGAACGCCAGTAACACTATAGCTTGTGTATTGGTCTGTGGACACGACACTTCTGAGCAGCAACTGCCAGTGTTGTAGCCCAGGGAGTAGAGTTCAGGTGGTAGAAAGATGAACATAACAGGAGACATGGATAACGTTGCGAACCAGTTATTTAATCTGAAAACGGACAGACAAATTCTGGCGAGATCCATGCCTTGTTCATTTTCAGAAAAGTAAGCCGGTCTACATTATCGGAGGATAGTCGCATGCGACGGTCTGTTAGTACACCACCTGCAGCACTAAAGACGCGCTCCGATAATACACTGGCAGCAGGGCAAGCCAGCACCTCCAATGCATACTGGCTAAGCTCTGGCCATGTATCCAGCTTAGAGACCCAAAACTTGAATGGGGAAGAGCCATCTGGGAGTACACTGAGAGGGAAAGACATGTAGTCTGTCACCATCTTACGGAAACGTTGCCTCCTGCTGACTGGAGCCGTCTCGGATGGTGTAGACATTTGTGGCGCTGCCACAAAACTTCGCAACATTTGGAACATACTGGTCTTGCCCTGTGCAGAGGCGCTGCTTGTGCTCCCTCTTGTTGCAGAGCTGTCTCCACTGCCTCGACGCACAGAGCTGCTTTGTAAAGCAGTAGCAGCAGCAGTGCTCTCGGCTGGAATGGAGAACATTATGGATTGCACCAGTGTGTCTTGGTACTCCCGCATTTTACGCTTCCGGTTCAACGGTGTGATGAGGCTTTGTAAGTTGTCCCGGTAGCGAGGGTCTAGGAGGGTGTACACCCAATAATCAGACGTGGTGAGAATGTGGGCGATGCGGCGGTCGTTTCTCAGGCACTGCAGCATGAAATCAACCATGTGCTGCAGACTCCCAACTGGCCAACAAATGCTGTCCCCTGCAAGAGGCGTCATCTCTGCCTGCTCTGCATCACCCCACCCTCGCTCTACATACTGACTAGAGCGTTGTGTACCTCCCTCTGGAGCGATGTCTTCCTCCTCCATTGACTCCTCCTCATCCTCCTCACAAAGTGAGCCCTGCCCAGCCCTTTGTGAGGAACCACATTGCGCTGACTGTCCAGAAGGTGATGGAATTTGTGACTCCTCATCCTCCACCTCTTCCAAAACCTCATCCCTTAGTGCTTGCAGTGTTTTTTGAAGCAGGCAGATAAGGGGGACAGTCAGGCTGACTAGTGCATCATCTTTACTCGCCATCCGCGTTGACTCATCAAACGGACGCAAAACGTGGCAGATGTCCTTCATAGAGGCCCACTCAGTAGTGGTGAAGTGTGAACGGCGCAAATTGCGAGTTGATTGCGCCTGATGCAGCTGATACTCCATTACTGCTGGCTGCTGCTCACACAACCGCTCCAACATATGTAACGTGGAATTCCACCTGGTGGGTACGTCACATATGATGCGATGTTCAGGAAGGCGAAATCTGCGTTGCAGAGCTGCAATGCGCGATCTGGCCATGCTGGAACGTCGCAAGTGAGCGCACTCTAGGCGGACCTTGTGCTGCAGTGCATCAAGATCCGGATAGTCCCTCAAAAAACTCTGCACGACCAAGTTGAGCACATGTGCCAGACATGGTATGTGAGTGAGGTTGCCAAGGCCCAGAGCTGCCACCAGATTTCGGCCATTGTCACACACTACCAAGCCTGGCTGGAGATTCGCTGGCAAAAACCACACGTCGCTCTCCTGCTTGATGGCATTCCAGAGCTCCTGCGCTGTGTGGCTTCGATTCCCCATGTAAATTAATTTCAGGACGGCCTGTTGACGTTTGGCCACGGCTGTGATCATATCGGTCGCATCAGGTAAACGTTCACGGTCCATGTGGAGGTAGACCGTGACGGCTCCTACAGCGATGATTCTGAGGAACTGGAGTAGGAGGAGGAGTCAATGTGGACAGACTTGATTCCTGCAATCCTTGGAGTTGGCAGAACACGTACAGCGCCACTCGCAAGATCTGTACCCGGCTCCACAACATTGACCCAATGGGCAGTGAGGGAAAGGTATCATCCCTGGCCATGGGTACTGGTCCACGCATCGGTGGTCAGGTGGACCTTGCTACTGACGGCGTTTAGTAGCGCATGTTTAATTTTTCCCTCAACATGCTTTTGCAGAGCAGGGACGGCTTGCCTGCTGAAATAAAATCGGCTGGGCACATTGTATTGTGGGACTGCCAATGCCATTAAGTTACGGAAACTGTCAGTCTCCACCAGCCTGAATGACAGCATTTCAAGGGACAGGAGTTTTGCAATGCCAGCATTCAGAGCCTGTGCTCGTGGATGGTTTGCCGAGTATGGCCGTCTTTTATCCCATGCCTGTGCTACCGATGGCTGTTTTGTGGCCTGGGAGTGTGAGGATGACAGGGAACTTGCAGCTGTGGGTGGAATAACACTGGGTCTCTGGACAACAGTGACAGAGGTTCTTCCATGGCGATCCTGTGAGGAAGCAGAACCAGCTGTGTGTGAGCTGGAGGAAGAGGCTCCAACACGAGCTGAAGATGTAGGTGCTGCTGTAGGTTGGCCTACATCTCCAGTGTGTCTTTGGAACTCAACCACGTGCTTTGACCGCACATGTTTCCACATATTTGTGGTATTAAGGTTACTGACATTTTTACCTCTTTTTACTTTTTGATTACACAGCTTGCATTTGACATAGCAAATATCATCTGCAAGTGTGTCAAAAAAGGACCACGCAGTGCAAGTCCTGGGAGCGCCCGTTTTGGCTGTTGGAAGAGAACTGCTACAAACGGGTGCCAAACTGGAGGCTACAGGCAACCGAGTCTGCAGCCTAACTCTCCCTACTGTTTGGACCGTTGGGGCAATCTCTTCCTCAGAGCTGCTACCACCACCTTCCTGTTCCTCACGCCATGTTGGGTCTTGGACCTCATCATCTCCACTACCCTCTTCCAACACCTGCTGCTGTTGGGTGGTCTGGCCAGCACCATGCTCAACAGAAAATGGCACCTGAGTCTCATCATCATCAGATGCGTTCTGCGGTGTGCTGACCATCGGCACTGGCTCACCCGCCTCTTCACATTCAGAGAGACACAGCTGTTGCGCATCACTGCATACTGCCTCTTCTTCACATTCCAGAATGCTGCTTGGCTGGGCCCCTGTTTGCAAGCCAACAGATTCTGAGAACAGAAGCAGAGACTCAGCTGGCTCCAGTTCAGAACTCTCTGACTGCCTGGGCAATTTGGCAGGCGGTGAAGAGACAGATGGTTGTTCAACAGTGCTGTGGTCCTGAGAGGAGGTGGAAGGAATTGAAGTCGATGCATTGGCTGCCATCCAACCAACAACGGCTTCAATTTGTTCTTCCCGCAGCAGGAGGGTACGCTGAGCTCCTACAAAGGTGCGCATAAAGGAACGCTCACGGGGAAAACTGGTGGATGCTGTGTCACTGGGTGCGGCAGCAGCCACAGAATCCCCACGTCCTCTCCCTGCTGAAACTCCACGGCCACGACCACGTGCCTTACTCCCTGCCTTCTTCATCTTGGTAGATTGATAAAGAAAGTCAGAAAAGTTATAAGGCCTAAGTGTGGTTATTCCTCAGAGACTGCAGTGAACACTGCAGACAACTGTTCACTATCTGTGAAAGGCTCCTTTCTGTACTTCTATAGTGTTTGCAACCAATGTATTGTATACGGATGGAAGCGCGTCACACTAATAGATTAGATTTTTTTCAAATATAATGGAGAAGCACCAATTGGAGAAAAATGAAAAGGATGCGGCACTGAGACACGCTCAGCAGAGTACAAGCAGCAGTGCTTGAACAAGTAACTGGAGCGTGATGTGCACTCAAAAAATAAAAAACACAGACTGAAGTGAACACTGAAACACAACTGTTCACAATCTGGGAAAGGCTACTCCTTTCTGTACTTCTATAGTGTTTGCAACCAATGTATTGTATACGGATGGAAGCGCGTCACACTAATAGATTTTTTTTTTTCAAATATAATGGAGCAGCACCAATTGGAGAGAAATGAAAAGGATGAGGCACTGAGACACGCTCAGCAGAGTACAAGCAGCAGTGCTTGAACAAGTAACTGGAGCGTGATGTGCACTCAAAAATAAAAAAACACAGACTGAAGTGAACACTGAAACACAACTGTTCACAATCTGGGAAAGGCTACTCCTTTCTGTACTTCTATAGTGTTTGCAACCAATGTATTGTATACGGATGGAAGCGCGTCACACTAATAGATTATTTTTTTTTCAAATATAATGGAGCAGCACCAATTGGAGAGAAATGAAAAGGATGAGGCACTGAGACACGCTCAGCAGAGTACAAGCAGCAGTGCTTGAACAAGTAACTGGAGCGTGATGTGCACTCAAAAAATAAAAAACACAGACTGAAGTGAACACTGAAACACAACTGTTCACAATCTGGGAAAGGCTACTCCTTTGTCTACTTCTATAGTGTTTGCAACCAATGTATTGTATACGGATGGAAGCGCGTCACACTAATAGATTATTTTTTTTTCAAATATAATGGAGCAGCACCAATTGGAGAGAAATGAAAAGGATGAGGCACTGAGACACGCTCAGCAGAGTACAAGCAGCAGTGCTTGAACAAGTAACTGGAGCGTGATGTGCACTCAAAAAATAAAAAACACAGACTGAAGTGAACACTGAAACACAACTGTTCACAATCTGGGAAAGGCTACTCCTTTCTGTACTTCTATAGTGTTTGCAACCAATGTATTGTATACGGATGGAAGCGCGTCACACTAATAGATTAGATTTTTTTCAAATATAATGGAGAAGCACCAATTGGAGAAAAATGAAAAGGATGAGGCACTGAGACACGCTCAGCAGAGTACAAGCAGCAGTGCTTGAACAAGTAACTGGAGCGTGATATGCACTCAAAAAATAAAAAACACAGACTGAAGTGAACACTGAAACACAACTGTTCACAATCTGGGAAAGGCTACTCCTTTGTCTACTTCTATAGTGTTTGCAACCAATGTATTGGATACGGATGGAAGCGCGTCACACTAATAGTTAAATTGCATGGAGCAGCAAGAATTACACTGAAGAAAAAAAAAAAGTGTCTGTGAGTGACACGTGCAGATGCCTACAGACAGCGTTGCATGCAGAGCAAACTGCAGCGTCACCTGCACTCTCACACACACCTTGCACAGAGCTGTTAAAACAACACTGGCAAAAGGAAGCTTTACACAGCGGTTGGTAAACTAGCCTGCCTAAAGCCCAGTACACAAAATCGCAATATCTAACTGTCCCTCAGAGTCAGCAGAGCAGCGTTCTGTCCCTAACTGAGTTCACAGCACAGTGACGCTAAAATGGAGGCGGCGCCTTTTATAGTGCATTCTGACATCATTTCAGCAGCCAATCACAGCCATGCCATTAGTTAAGATGACCGCAGCATTACAGGATGTGCCCACACTTCATAAGATTCCTCATTGGCTGACTAAAATCACATTGCCTCTCAAAGAATTATGGGAACTTCCGATTCCGGTATACGATATAGGAAAAATATCGGAACTAAGTATCGGAATTCCGATAAAGCGAATATCGGCCGATACCCGATACTTGCGGTATCGGAATGCTCAACACTAAAAGTGACCCTTCACGGTTGACCAAGTGATTTCTAAATTAATCCACAGGACGTTGCTAGCAACTGAAAATGACCAGACGGAGACGACGTGTCTCTGTTTGGGAGACTCAAGGCAGATTCCTACCCCGTTTATTACGTCATCTCTTTTATAGTATTTAGCAAGTTGTACTTCAACCAATAGTATAAAAACACACTTGCAGCACTTAACCTATGAAAATACAGAAAGACCGGAAATTCCATATATGGCCGTATCCACGTGGCATGGAAAAGAACAATGGCATATTCATTCTTCAGAGTATTATACAATGATACACCCCAAGGTCTCATATCTTGTCCAAACTAGAACAATCTGGTTTTATTACAACCGTGACCTTTACTCTAATTACAGAAGAACAATTTGGCTTTATAACAGTCATGAGCTATAGCCTAGTAACAGAATTTATCTCATAAACCACAAGATGGAATTACAAGCACAAAATGGTTTTGATCTTGGTTTAACCTGTCACAACCAGAAATAAGAGGAAGGGAGGAAATTGGGAGTGATGCCTATGAGGGACCCTAAGGACTGACTAAAGTGAATGAATGAATGGCTTAAATGAATATGTCTGATAAAGAGATAGTATGTGGAAGTACAAAATGCCTAAAAGGGGTAGTGTGCTAGAAAAAATGTACACTACATATGCTCTACAAGGAATAAGGAAAATAGGAAGGAACTCGGGAGTGATGCGTATAGGGGGCCATGATGAATGACTAAAATAAACAGATGAAAGACTTAAATAAATATGTGTAATAAGGAGACCGTACATAAAAGTAAGAGGTGCCTAGAAGAGGTAGTGTGCTAGAAAGAATGGCCAAATAATGGCTATCGTGCTCAGTGTATATGCAGTACAGGTGCCACCCAGACAATATAACAGAGGTGACAAAAACATAAGGATTCATTTACTTAAAGTGACAGTGCATATATTGAGTATAAGCTAGGAAAGTGACAGTCCACTAAAAAAGTGAAAAAGGGAGAACAAATAAATAGTGAGATATCTCATAAACTGAATAATTCAAACAAAATTCGCAAAAGTAAGGCTGGTTTCACATTAGCGTTTTTGTGCACAGCGCATCGTGCGCATCCGATCGCATGTGTCATGCGCCCCTATGTTTAACATGGTGTGCGCATGGTCTAGCGTTTGCATGCGTTCGTCTGCGTTTTCATGCACATACGTTTTTTCCAGGTGAGGGTCTAGACGCGCCCGATGCAACATGTTGCATTTTTGGGTCCGCCCAAAGGAGTAAAAAAAAACGCATGCGTTTGCTTTGTGCACGGAATGCGCCAAAACAAAGCATTACAGTCTATGGGGACGCAGGCGTTGTAAGATTACACATGTCTAGACACTGGTTTAAACCACCCCTACAGAAAGAAACATTGTTTGGGGGTAGTGTATAAAGAACGTGTTGGCACTGGCAGTACACTACTCTACAGCCTGCAATAGAGAAGCATCAACTGGAATAATGTGAGTATTAAACCTAATGTCTGCCTATCCTTTTTTCTCAATTTATTATGTACTAATGTCTCTTTTTTTTTTATTGCAGCATGTCTTCTGGAGAGGAAGTTGTACCGGCCCCTGGTGAACTGGCACAAGCAGAGAGTGAAGTGAGTACCTTCCTTCCCTACTGATTGGTAAGTAATCGCTGTCGCATGTACACGTGGTAAGTTTATTTTTTTTCTTTTTCAGACCTCATCGTCTATGGCAGAGGAGGAACAGCAGGATCAGGCAGTGCAAGAGCAGGCGGGGAGACGGCAGGTAAGTATAGACTGATTGTACTCTTTTTTTTTTTTTTCCCTGACTTTTTTCTTGCCTGTTTTTCCTATTCAATCTTGCTTCTATTCTGAATCTTGCTACTTTTCTGTCTTTTTCATTTCCAAATCTTTCCAAGATTAATGTTTTTCTTTCTTTTCTAGGCTCCACAACAGGATGAGGAACTCGTCCTGGACAATGACGCCCTGATCCAGTTGGTCCAGGAGCGAGTCCCGTTGTTGGACAGCCGTGATCCATTGCACTCGGACAACGTGGTGATCCAGCGGCTCTGGAATGAGGTGGCCGCAGCGCTGATGGATGGCTGGGACAATGCCTCTGCAAGTGTCTGCAAGGAATTTTGTAAGTATTTCAATGCTGTGTGATGCGGCAGTGACCTTGGCCGAGATCACACAACTGTGTGTGATGCTAGTAACTCCTGTGAGTTTCTAGCATCACACATATTTGTGTTATCCCCGGCCTGCAGTGCCTTGTCTAATTTTTTTTTTCCACAGTGAACAAAGTCAGAACCCGTTGGCGCTCAATGAAGGACCGCTTCAACAGGGATGTCCGTCAGGAGAGCCAGGGTCGCAGTGGTGCTGCAGCAAGAACCTCCAGAAAATACAGATATCATTGGGCGTTGGCCTTCTTAAGACCGGTCCTTGCCACCAGAGGGTAAGTATTTTGTTGTTGTATTGTATTGTGTTTACTCCGTGTTTTTCTATTCCACAGGAGTTGGCATTTGTAAATGCATGATACTAATGTTTTTCTTTTCTTTTCACAGCATCTGGAGCAGCACCCTGCAACCTGGTCCTGGAGCGGTCCTTCACCGAGCTGCCTCAGACCCGTCCCAGCCATCCAACAGCCAAGAAGCAGCTTGCAGGTCGGCACCACAGACGGCTAGAGACCAGGAAGCTGGTCAATCAGGTGTTCCCCTGTGCCAGGTCTCTGCCACTGGTTTTGTGGGCACTTCCCGCCAGCGGCAGAAGGCCTCGGATAGGACTGTCATGCCCGAGTTCCTTCACTTGAGCTCGGTCTTTTAGAATGGCCTCAAGGCGCTGAGCCACAAACTGGAAAGCGATTTTACCCTAATGGAAATACGCTTCTAGGCTGTCGGCCGTCGCCTTGACCGTCTGGAAGCCGACCTCAACAGACCAGCACACCATTTCTTTCACCAAATTGAATGGGACATGGCGAAACACCTTAGTCCTGAGCTACAGCTGAATGTGATGCAGGCTGCAACACTGCTTACATGCAGGCTATGCAGCAGAGTCAGTACGTGCAGCAGTCAGTGGTGGCATTTCCAACTGTGCCACCACTGACTCGCTTCACCTCACTACATCGACTTCTGCTGCATACTGCTGCACGGCCACCTGCATTCCAAGCCATGCTGGACACCAGCACACCACCACAAGGTTGAGTGCAGCTGGACACTCCCTCGCCACAAGCATGCCAAGCACTGCTCCTGCCTGGACCACGACCACCACCACTACTGCCTGGACCACCACCTCCACCACTCCTGCCTGGACTACCACTGCCATCACTCCTGCCTGGACCACCACTGCCACCACTCCTGCCTGGACTGAGCAGCACCGGCAGCAGCAGCTGGGGGACCCACATTCCATATTTGCCACCACGGACCCTTGCAGGACCTCCACCACCAGCATGCCGCAGCAGCTACAGGATCCTGCCCGCAGGTTCCCCAGCTCCAGGAGGTCCACCAGCACCAGGCACTCCAGGCAGGACACACCGACGGGCCACAGGAAGCACAAAAGTGCGCACAAAAAAATAAAAACTCTTACTCTCCCTCCCCCTTACCTCACACTGTGTCTCACCCGCCCCATGCCTCCAGTTCTATCGCTGAGCTCCCTTCCCCCACTACTTTTGTAGCCCCTTCCCCTAGAACCCCTTCCTCACCTTTTAGCCATACCTCGTCCCTCCACACCCCCAACTTGCCACCATCTTCTCCCAAACGTCACTCCCAGTAATTGTTTTTTTTTCTTTTAAAATAAATGTCATTTTGTTTTCTCCTAATACTGTTTGGTTATTGTGTCTTTCGCCGCCTACACACACTGCGCCATACAGTTTGTGGTTTTGCCACCACATAGCTCCAGTACAGACACATGTTTCTTGTGTCAGTCCTGGAGCTATGTCTTGTCAAAAACACAAATATATGACTTGTATTTTCACCACCAGTCTCTTCAGTCTGCAAGTATTGGTCAGACTGAATAGAGGATGGTGGTGAGTGCAAGGCATATCTATTCTCACCTTGCTAGGTATCATAAAGAGTGAATTGAGGATGGTGTGTTTTGGCCACCATCATTTCACTCTTTGTGACACAAGGCCAGGGGATTGTAGATATAGCTTGGAATTAACCACATCTTCTGTTCAGTCTGTGGCGAATAGACTGAAGAGATGATGGAGAAAATACATGTCATATCTACAATACGTCATTGTTAAAAATGCTTATTTTCGTATATTTTTCCAGGATTTGTCACCAGATGCGACACTCTAAAGAATATGTCACAATGTTTCTTATAAAAAAATGTGGTTTATTGGACTGTCCACCAAAAAACATCATTGCATAAAAACATAAAATGAAATAGTTACGAAGAGATTGTCCATTTGTCCATAGCCTAAGCTTGTACACATCTTTCCTTGGTGTCCTGAATGGTAAATGACATCGGTCTATGTCAGGAGCGTCTCGGGAATCATCACGTGGTTATATAGCAGCTGTCCATTCACCGTAGTGTCCTAGTAAGATGTCCCTTGTGTCTTGAAGAGAGTGAAGGAGAGAGAGAGAGCCAGAGCCCTTCCCTTTGTGTATCTATATAGAAGTCCCTTAGATCACGTGGTCTCTATATATGGGGTTGCCACTTTACTATACAGATATACAGAAATAGCATATGTAATGTCAGCTGAAAGTCAATGTGCTCGGTACAGAATTGAGTGTATAAAGAATAAATCCATAATTAATATTTAACAATTCCCCCTTTTGAGGGTGACAGACATTAATTGGAACCCTCAAAGTAGAGAAGTTCATCTTTAGGATAATCAGATTTTCTTTCTTCTTTTCTTCTTCTTTGACAAAATAATTTAATTTCCATAATAATAATCATAATATCAGATTATTGTTATATGCACTCAATAACATAATTATGTGAATTCATGTTATGGTAAGCCGTGACCAATATTCATATAAAATATATATATTATACTTTCCTAAACCTAAATCGAAGCATCTCCGGTCCAGTCATCATCATCTGATGTCATCTGGTCTTCATCTTGATGTCTTCTGTCTTCTTCTGGGTTCTTTTAAAACACAGTCTTTATACGATAATTCCTTTGAAATAACATGTAGATATTGTAGAGACCATGTGTCAATCAAAGTCCGTAAATTCAAATGTTGATAAGAAAACAAAGTCCATAAATGAAGCTTTAATATCTGAGCAGTGTCACCTTTAAAGACCTGGACTTACATTGACTCGCCTTGGATATTTCTGGAATCCTCCATGCCATCCGCACTGGTCTTGGAACAGGTGTGACGTCTTTGGTCAGCAAAGCAAGGGTTAAAATGACTCTTCCTTGCTAAAGATAGCATCATAACCAGTCCTTAGTCCTAATGCACAGGACTCATGTCAGGGTTGTAGCTTCCTGACAATTACCTTATTGTTCACCAGCTTTCATTGAAGCTTCATAGGTGATAGGAAACCACTGGAACTTGATAAAAACGTGATAACACTGTTCATCTTAGCATCATAGGATCATCGTCCTCTGCCATTGTGGTTGTCAGGTTAGATACTGCAATCGTGGCTGTCAGTGGTGAATACTGCAGTTGTTGTCATTGGTGAAATTAATTGTAATTGACACAGTTCTTTATTACTCAAAAATCATATAGCATTTTTACCTTCTGGGACTTCGGCTTTTTCTTCTTGCAACTTTTCAAAATTACTTGAATTTAGAAATATGAAAAGTCTTTATTAACGTAATTCCAATATCTTGCTTGAAGTCTTCATTCCCTATTCTATACCAAATCTTGTAATTTTCCTGACCTATAATATCACAGCGTACCATAGCAATCAGTAATATCCATAGAATTATTATCAGAATAGTAATATGGAATTCATGTTTGTGTAGTAAAACAATAATAAATGATAATGCATTATTAACCATATTCTTCATGAGATAGAACATTTTTATGTCATAGGTGTAATTACCTTTCCAACCCATAGGTGTCAGTGTGTTTTTTTATGTAACAAGTGTTTCCATCTTTATTAATGGAATATATTTATTAGACCAATAGGTAAGAATGTATAGCCATGAACCAAAATGTGAATATAGTCTCCCCCTCATCACCCATATAATACCCCATGCAGGATGTCACCACCTATCCCCCATATAATGCTCCATACAGAATAAAGGACCCAATATAATGCTCCATACAGAATACTGGACCACATAAATTGCTCCATACAGGATACTGGTCCCCGTATAATGCTCCATACAAAATATGGAGCTCTTTTCTACACTGTGCTGCGTTCTGCAGTGTACTGTTACAGCTCAGGAAAGGGCGCTGTGGAAAGACTCCCCATTATCATCATCATTGCTTCCCCATTATCATCATCATTGCCTCCCCATCATCATCATCATCATCATTGCCTCCCCATTATCATTGCCTCCCCATCATCATCATTACCTCCCCATCATCATCATTACCTCCCCATCATCATCATCATTGCCTCCCCATTATCATTGTCTCCCCATCATCATCATCATTGCCTCCCCATCATCATTGCCTCCCCATCATCATTGCCTCCCCATCATCATCATTGCCTCCCCATTAATATCATCATCATGGCCTCCCCATTATCATTGCCTCCCCATCATCATCATCATTGCCTCCCCATCATCATTGCCTCCACATAATCATTGACTCCCCATCATCATCATCATCATTGCCTCCCCATCATCATCATCATCATTGCCTCCCCATTAATATCATCATTGCCTCCCCATTATCATTGCCTCCCCATCATCATCATCATCATTGCCTCCCATTAATATCATCATCATCATTGCCTCCCCATTATCATTGCCTCCCCATTAATATCATCATCATCATCATTGCCTCCCCATCATCATTTTCTCCCCATCATCATCATCATCATTGCCTCCTCACCATCATCACACATACAGCACTACACACAGACAGCACCGCAGCACTCTCTCACATACACACACACACCTCACCTGTCCGGCGTCCGCGCCCTCTCTGCCACAGCCGGCTGCTGAATGATGATGTCATTCAGCGGCGGTACTGTGAGAGAGGAAGCGCCGGCGCAGGCGCCGCCTGGAGCCCGGAGCTGCGACTGCGGAGGCACGGGGAGAGGTAAGTATTGCACCGGCTGCTGCTGGGGCCCTGATCAAGCGGGGAGGCCCGGTGGCGGCGCAGTCACCGCTAACAGGCGCCAGGGTGCCCAATGGCGAGTGGGCCCCCCGCCTGCTCAGGGCCCCGGCACTTGCCCGGGTATGCCGGGTGCTGACGCCGGCCCTGTTATCAGTGAAGGAGGTGTCTCTTTAAGGCGGGATGGGAGCTGTACCTTCTGCTCAGTGGAACAGCTGCTGTGGTCACATCTCTGCGCTGGACGACTCCTTGTTCGGGGTTGGTTCGCTGGTAGCCGGCGTAGGCTGGTCGATGTGGTGCATCAGGGCTGTCATCCATGCCAGAATGTTGACGGACGTACTCTGCGACACACTGCGCTGGATCTTGCTGTCCTACATCTGGTCCGCAAATGTTGCTGCGTCTCTCACAATCAGGATCCTTCATAGCTTCCAAATACTCTGCTTTAGCAATTGCAGCTGCTGTCTCTTTGTCTGCCACAAGTCTTTCTAGCTCTGCTTGCAAACGTGCAGTTTCGGCTTGCAGGCATGCGGTTTCGGCCTCTCTCTTTGCCTGCAGACGTGCGGTTTCGGCCTCTCTCTCTGCCTGCAGACGTGCGCTTTCGGCCTGCAGACGTGCGGTATCTGCATCTTGCTCCGCCTGTCTCAGCTTTAGGCGCAACTTTCGGTGAAGGAGGATCTTGATTTGGCTGCTTCAGCATGGGCGACAGCAGCGAGCTCTGCTAATGACGACCTGCCGGAGCTTGCTCTTGACCTCGTTTTGAGTGAGGATGTGCTGTTTTGAGACATTGTGCGCTTAGCTGCGTACTGCTGAGTATATTAGCGGGAAACAGTCTATGCACGGAGGCTTCTGCGTGGCGGGAATGTTGAAGCGCTTGATGGAAGCCTGCACTCTCGGTACTTGTGACTGTATGGAGGTCGCTGCAGTATCCACAGGCAGTGCGGTGTGGGTACAAGCAGCTCCTTATGTCATATTCACTATCGCAGGCGTCTAGCATCTGTTTTACTGTTCTGCCTTCACACATGTTGACACTGTGTGCAATCTAGCATACAGCCTAAACCACGATTCTATCTACCAAATAAGCAGACTGTCCTCTGTAGTCTAACTTGTTTATTGGTGAACAGAATAGAACATGCACGGTAAAACTATAAAAATACAAATGACATAGATAAGTATTGGGCACACAGCTGACACTTTACAATTAACAGGAAAGTATACAGTATGATGCAAACTTTACACAGGATTCTAATAACATCTCCTATGCACTGGCTGCTATACAGTTAATAACCTCCTAAACACTGCATTGCTAGAGAAGATATTGATCTTACCAGATATGCTTTACCAGGATGGCAAACTCAAGTTGGAGAGGTTACAGGAGAGCACATGAACATGTGTATTCCCTGAAGTTCATGGAAGAAAATGGAGCTTCTTCTTCCCAGCATACCTTGCTTCAATCCCACAATGCCATACTCTATCTGCTTGTTAAAGCCACAGGCTATGAATTCAGCCACCACTAGATGGTGCTATAACAAACAAACCAGCACACAGTACAAAACATACTGCCCTGTACTCAGATGGGCAGAACAGATACCACATGACAGGAAAGGTGTAGTTTACTGCATTTTATAAAGTTTATTAATCATATGTTTCTGTTATTCAGCCATTGTACCTTGATAAACCACTGCTCCCAAACACAGTATGATGTCCCCACTGTTCCCCAACATAATTTGATGGCTCCCACATATAGTATAATGTTTCCACAGCTTCCCAACATAATTTGATGGCTTCCACACATAGGATGATGGCCCCATAGTTTCCCCCTATATATGATGGATGTCACAGACCCCCCAACGCATGGTTTGATGGTCATCACAGTCCCCCATACATAGCCTCCAATACTTAGTGATGGCCCCATGTCCTTCCACAGTGAGTTATGATGGTCCTCACAGCCAGCCTCACACATGGCATAATGGTTCTTACAGGCCTTTATACACAGTATGATCCCCCACAATACACCAGACTGTATTATGATCACCACAGCCCCCATACATACAGAGTGATCACACACTCATCTCCCTTATATACAGTATGAGCTCTCACACACAGCCACCCTATATATGGTGTGAGCCCCCACGCATACACACATTTAAAAAACTAAAATACCTCACTCTCCATACACCTAGTGCTCTGCTCCAGTCTTTGCTGTGTGCACTGAGGTGTTTGCACAGCAGACAAGATGCTGTCACAGTCACTCACGCCGAATAGCAGAAGAAGGAGCCAGCGGCTCTCTCCTCCTCCACATATATTCACTGTTACCTGTATCCCGAGGATGCCGACAGTGGTGATATTGGGACATGGAAGGGTTGTCAACTTGATTTTATTTTTTCTGGACATCTTATCAAAAAATCGCTGACAGGGAAAAAATTTTAAGGACATATTGGAAAACCACACTAAATCATTCTGATTATCAGTGATCCATGTCTACAGCCCAGAATTCTGATAAGATGTCAGCTGCAGTCACTGTAAAATGATCAGAATTACAGACAATATAATTTAAGTTTCTTCAGCTTAAAAAAAATTGTTATCTGTTTTTTTGTTGTTTTCTTTTATCACCTGGCAAAAAAGTGTCATATTTTAATGAACTGCCCTAGAATTTCTGGACAGTTGCCAACCTTGGACTCTAGGTGGGGGAGGGCAGTCGCATCTGTGTCGACCCGCCACCACAATTGTGGATTACCAGGGCAATGGGGTACTCAGAACCGAGCCCGTAGAAGTCTATGGGATTTGTGTCACAGGTAGCTGTGGCTCGGTCTGTGGCCCGGGCGGTCTGGCGTATGTTGTTGGGGAATATATTTACAGGGGATAACTATATACAGTTCGTGACGCCACCTGTAGTATTCTGGTAATGGGTACCAGCGCTGCTGTAGATCTCTGAGGGGATGGTGAGGCAGCTAGATGTCAGGTCCCCTACAGGTGGGACTCTTCCCTCAAAGTCTGTTAAGATGGTGAAGTCGGGTGCCGGTAAATAACACAGTCTCACACAGTCAATGTCTTTCCATACCTTTACTTGCTGAATGTCAAGGCAGGTCCCGGGGAGGCTGATCCAAAGGGAGTGTATTTTGAGACGGCAGCTGGACAAGTTAGGGGCCTCCTTTAACTCCAATGAACGAGTACAACCAGCCTGAAGCGTAGTTCCCTCTATGATTCCAGCTAATCTTAGCTGTAACTGCCCCGTCAGCTTAGTGTTAGGGGCCTTCCTGTGAAGGAGCTGAATACTTATGTTTGTCCTGCAGAACGCCAAAGTCTTCACTCCCCCTGACCCCAGCTACGTACCGACTATATGGGGCTTGTCTGCCGCGACCTAGGGTCCGGTAGATTCCTGGTTTTTCTGCCTCTGTGCCTGAAACAACAGCGACTCTTCGG
Organism: Oophaga sylvatica; assembly: GCA_033576555.1. NCBI lineage: Eukaryota > Metazoa > Chordata > Amphibia > Anura > Dendrobatidae > Oophaga > Oophaga sylvatica. Next base: position 19,730,582 of record JARQOD010000003.1, read on the forward strand.
TCCCCAGTGACCGGTAAACAGGGTGCTAGACTTAAGCAATCCTTTAGCACCAATTCTACAATCCACTTGCCTTTCGCCTTGTCCACGCTGGTAACATAAACATTCTCACTAGCCAGGGGTCGAGCAGTCACTTCCAATCTTTCTCCTTCCAATAGAGCCAGCCACAGATGCTCAGTTGTCACAGGCAGGAGCACGTCTCTGTACCTGATACTGTCCTTAGACAGGAACGCTGAAGTCTTTCTGTGCTGATACTCCTTCCTTTCTTCAATGTGTGCTGAGAGATAATCCAGCTCTGACCAGACTAAGGTATATTTTAAAACCTATACCGGACTCCACTATTTGAACTGGTTATGAAGCAGGCTAGACTCCTCTCTCCTCTTTCCACAGAGGTCTAAGCTCCACTTCATGCGTCTTCTCTGTCCGGAGACAGGAACTAGACTCTTTTCAAAATCACCCTACACCCACTACTTTGACCACTCCCTAGAGTATACTTCACTACCCCAAGGGTGTGTCCAGTGTGTGTAGAATGAATGCATATTGAGCATTAAGCCGCCGTCTCGCCATACACTCCCCAGGGTACTGCGTGTGCCTACCACCAGGGCTACACATTCCCCCATGGTAAATGACAGCACTCCCGGGCTGTGAAATACAAAAGACAGAAAAATTTTGTTTATGCAATAACATTTGGAACAATAACATCTTCCCATCCGGGAGGTAAGAATACTTCGAACGTTACAAACTTTTAATACAAATAGTATCAAATGTCATTTTCAATAAATAAATTTACAAGATACTTGTGAAGGACCCGCACCAAACCTTCAACGTGGGTCCTGGGTGGGCTGCAGGACATCCAAGTGCAGACCTCACTCAGTGCCACACCACACGGGTTTTGTTTTTCAGAGGTAGATATGTATGGCTTATGTAAAACCAAGATAGGGCGCCGGAGCGCAACTATGTACAAGAAAGTTTTTAGGCTGTCTCAGTCCTCAACCTACGAGTCCATTGTAAACCAAAGGCATATATCAAATCACATTATGATAAAGTGCAATAACTTTTTATGGTTCTTTTCACCATTTACCCAGACGGGCATTCTATAATTAGGACTATATATATATACATTATATATAAACTTGTGCAAAAACTTTATAAACATTTTTCAAACTTTGACTGATGGTAGATCCTTTATGGACCTTACCAATTCTTTCTATATATTTATTCAACAAATAGTACGCTTTCCACCCCGGGGGCTGGAACAACGCAATGGGCCCTAGATCCTAAGACCAGCAAGTCATGTGCTGCGATCAGGGTTTGGGTTGCGACATCTCTGGTTTGAACCTCTAGGGGCGCAACCGGTACACTTTCTTCACACGACACCGATTGCGTCTCCATTACTGTTAATGATATAGACCGCGTCAGGGTTTGCGATCTAGACTGGGTCGCATCTGGCGATATGGAAATGGCTTTCACTTGCGATAGACTTTGGGTCGCATGTTGCGATGACTTTGACGGGGGCGATGCTGGGGCACAGCCGGATGCTGCTGAAGCTGGATACGGGGACGCTGCGGTAATGGTGACGATACCTGCGTCTGGGACGGGGTCGCGGACGATGGCGACGTTCAGGGCATACCACCCCTTCATTCCCCAATGCCGCGTATAGGTGACTATGTCGCCGTTCACTAAGTCCCTCCCGGGATGGCCTTGTGGCAGGTGAGATTCCACGTCACGCCTGCTGACGAAGACCGCTGGGTAGAGGCCCGGTTCACGAATAAAGCCCCAGCCCTTCCGGAGCTGGAACTCAGTCACACACCCCTGCCGCCGCGGTTCCCGTAAGGTACCTTTGTCGCGACGGACAGTCTCCTTATCAGCAATCAGCTCGGCAAACTGTCGCTGGCGGTTCTTCTTGATTTCCCGCGCTTCCTCCTGCTGGCGCCTCTTCGTCTCCTCACGACTCCGCCATTCTTGCTCCCACTGGGCGGTGTAGGCGACGTCATCCAGGCGCGCCATCTCGTCCCAGTCCACATCTGGTAGTGACGGACAGGACCCCTCCGGTGTCCCTGCCGGGGATTGATAATCTGCTGCGGCCTCCTGGCCGGGCGGGCGTTCCGGGATTGGCTGTACCTCCTCAACCTCCTCCGCATCCACCGCTTCACCAGTGGGATCGGGAACGGTACTTTCGGGGGCAGCCTCCGGTTGCTCCTCCGCCTTGGGCAGCAGACTTTTCGGTACTTTGAATCGTGGGGGTTCGTTGAGGGGAGGAGACGCCGTGTTCGTCATCCGCCATTTCTGCAGGTTACAGCGGCGTCTCTCTATCTCCTCCAGGCCAGGTTGGAACAACTTCTTTAGGCGTGAGTTCTCCTCCCGCACCTCTAACAACGCCTGTTGCAGGTGCAGGATCACGGATAACTCCGGAGTTGGTGGCAGCTTGGCTGGGGCACGGGGCCTGCTTTCCTCCGCTGCTCCGCTCGGCTCCACTCGTCCTGCCTCCATCACGCTCCAGAAGATTCTTTCTTTCTGTGGAGACATCCGGTCTCTTCCGTGGAGGTGGGATTTGCGTCTCCTCCTCCTCGCAGGGAAGGTGAAGAGGAGGCGGACCTCCTTTGCTGTAGGGCAGGACCGCATGTTATAATAGCACTTTGAGAGGACAGGCATTTTCTTCGCGCCACAGGGGGGTAGACGCCCACGAAGGTACGCCCACCTTCTTCTCCAGCGCCTGAGGGCGCGAATATGGCGACAAAAATGGCGATTTTGGCGCCAAAAGTGCAAACAGTCCTTTTTACAAAAACAAGTCCTTAGGCACGCAGGGCTCGCAATTTCGCGAGTTTGGTATCCTGTTCGTGACGCCAAGTTTAGTTGTGTCGACCCGCCACCACAATTGTGGATTACCAGGGCAATGGGGTACTCAGAACCGAGCCCGTAGAAGTCTATGGGATTTGTGTCACAGGTAGCTGTGGCTCGGTCTGTGGCCCGGGCGGTCTGGCGTATGTTGTTGGGGAATATATTTACAGGGGATAACTATATACAGTTCGTGACGCCACCTGTAGTATTCTGGTAATGGGTACCAGCGCTGCTGTAGATCTCTGAGGGGATGGTGAGGCAGCTAGATGTCAGGTCCCCTACAGGTGGGACTCTTCCCTCAAAGTCTGTTAAGATGGTGAAGTCGGGTGCCGGTAAATAACACAGTCTCACACAGTCAATGTCTTTCCATACCTTTACTTGCTGAATGTCAAGGCAGGTCCCGGGGAGGCTGATCCAAAGGGAGTGTATTTTGAGACGGCAGCTGGACAAGTTAGGGGCCTCCTTTAACTCCAATGAACGAGTACAACCAGCCTGAAGCGTAGTTCCCTCTATGATTCCAGCTAATCTTAGCTGTAACTGCCCCGTCAGCTTAGTGTTAGGGGCCTTCCTGTGAAGGAGCTGAATACTTATGTTTGTCCTGCAGAACGCCAAAGTCTTCACTCCCCCTGACCCCAGCTACGTACCGACTATATGGGGCTTGTCTGCCGCGACCTAGGGTCCGGTAGATTCCTGGTTTTTCTGCCTCTGTGCCTGAAACAACAGCGACTCTTCGGTCCCCAGTGACCGGTAAACAGGGTGCTAGACTTAAGCAATCCTTTAGCACCAATTCTACAATCCACTTGCCTTTCGCCTTGTCCACGCTGGTAACATAAACATTCTCACTAGCCAGGGGTCGAGCAGTCACTTCCAATCTTTCTCCTTCCAATAGAGCCAGCCACAGATGCTCAGTTGTCACAGGCAGGAGCACGTCTCTGTACCTGATACTGTCCTTAGACAGGAACGCTGAAGTCTTTCTGTGCTGATACTCCTTCCTTTCTTCAATGTGTGCTGAGAGATAATCCAGCTCTGACCAGACTAAGGTATATTTTAAAACCTATACCGGACTCCACTATTTGAACTGGTTATGAAGCAGGCTAGACTCCTCTCTCCTCTTTCCACAGAGGTCTAAGCTCCACTTCATGCGTCTTCTCTGTCCGGAGACAGGAACTAGACTCTTTTCAAAATCACCCTACACCCACTACTTTGACCACTCCCTAGAGTATACTTCACTACCCCAAGGGTGTGTCCAGTGTGTGTAGAATGAATGCATATTGAGCATTAAGCCGCCGTCTCGCCATACACTCCCCAGGGTACTGCGTGTGCCTACCACCAGGGCTACACACATCATGTAGCCCGTGGGCCACCGTTTTCAGCCCTTTAGCTGCCTCGGTCCACGAGCCAGACAGGAACAATCAGTCATAGATGTGGGCTGCACTTTGCCCAGGTCTGATGTATGTATGTAGATGTATACCCATCTATGTACTATAGATTTCAGTTACTGCAAATTATGTCCTCCTTATCTAACAGTACTCCTTAAAATTGTTAAAATTGCTAAGAGGAAAACTTTTACCCCTCTGTAAAATATGTAGCATGACCTCTGGCAAAACCTGACCTATGGAGAAGTTGGGCACTGGCAGTCAGACCCTCAGCAACTTATGTCCCTTTAAAGGGAATCTGTCACCCCCTTTTTCGACCATCAGCTGTAGCCACCGCCATCAGGGGCTTATCTACAGCATTCTGTAATGCTGTAGATAAGCCCTTGATGTAACCTGAAAGAGAAGAAAAACGAGTTATAATACATTCACCCAGGGGCGGTCCCCCTTCCGGTCCAGCGCCTCCCATCTTGTAGCAAAGCCCTCCTCTTCTTAGCTTCCCGTCGCGGCTCCGGCACAGGCGCACTGCTCTGCCCTGGTGAGGGCAGAGCAGAGTACTGCAGTGCGCAGGCGCCGACCTCTCTGACCTCTCTTGGCGCTTGCGCACTGCAGTACTCTGCTCTGCCCTCACCAGGGCAGATCAGTGCACCTGCACTGGTGCCGTAACGGGACGCAAAGAAGAGGACGTCTTCGCTAGAAGATGAGAGGCGCTGAACCGGACCGCGATGCCCATCGGACCAGAACAGACGGCGGACCGCCCCTGGGTGAGTATAATATAACAAGTTTTTCTTCTCTTTCAGGTGACATCGGGGGCTTATATACAGCATTACAGAATGCTGTAGATAAGCCCCTGATGGCGGTGACTACAGCTGATGGTCGAAAAATGGGGTGACAGATTCCCTTTAAAAAAAAATATGTAAAAAATAGAGGACAAAGAAAATGCTGAGATATCAAACAGGCACTTTTCATCTGTGTTCTCCAATGAACTAACTGTTCCAGGGATCACTCAAAAAGGCAAAAATCAAAGTTCAACACCTAATAAAATTAGTTTAACACATGAAGAAGTACCCCTGCTTCTGAGCACATTAAACACTGACAAATCCATCGTCATAGACGCCATTCATCCACGGATACTGAGGAAATTGAGCTCAGTAATTGACAGACTGCTGTATGTTATATTCTTAGACTCTCTTGCAGCAGGGGTGGTGTCACGGGATTGGAGGATGACTTGTGTGTTATCGATATTTAAGAAAGGTAAGAAGGTGGAACCCGACAACTACCGTCCGGTAAGCCTAACATCAGTAGTGTGCAAAATTTTTGAGGGCATTATGATGACCTGCAGAAATATATTGCAGAGAATAATATACACCATGTTCCAAATTATTATGCATATTATATTTTTCTCTGATTTTCCTAAGTGGTCGGTGCAAATGGCAGTCAGTCTAATAAAAGTCATCACTTGTTGGAGTATACATCGAATTTTATTCAAGAAACCTCCCAATGATAACAGTATAATATCCAAAATGAATAAAAACTCAAAATGCGCTGTTCCAAATTATTAGGCACAGTAGAATTTCTAAACATTTGATATGTTATAAAGAACTGAAAATGCTCATTTGTGGAATTTGTAGCATTAGGAGGTCACATTCACTGAACAAAAAAGCTATTTAACTCCAAAACATCCTAACAGCCCAAGTTACATGTTAACATAGGAACCCTTCTTTGATATCACCTTCACAATTTTTGCATCCATTGAACTTGTGAGTTTTTGGAGAGTTTCTGCTTGTATTTCTTTGCATGAAGTCAGAATAGCCTCCCAGAGCTGCTGTTTTGATGTGAACTGCCTCCCACCCTCATACATCTTTTGCTTGATGATACTCCATAGGTTCTCTATAGGGTTGAGGTCAGGGGAAGATGGTGGCCACACCATGAGTTTATCTCCTTTTATGCCCATAGCAGCCAATGACTCAGAGGTATTCTTTGCAGCATGAGATGGTGCATTGTCATGCATGAAGATGATTTTGCTCCTGAAGACATGTTTCTGCTTTTATACCATGGAAGAAAGTTGTCAGTCAGAAACTTTATATACTTTGCAGAGGTCATTTTCACACCTAAAGGAACCTTAAAGGGCCCTAACAGCTGTTTCAGCAGCAGATGAAGGAAGGGAGACACACTAGTCATTACTAGTGGGTAGGCGGAGCCTACATAGGATAGAAACACCTCAGATTAAAAAAGTGTTGACCGGCCCCTCCAGCATATAGGGCTCCTCCTACTCCAGCTCTCCAGTCTAAAATTTGAGGTCATAGAGGATAGTCGCTGCTGGAAGCAGCTCCTCAGAAGATTTATTTTTTATTTTAGTCGGACAGAGACTTGGACCGCCAGTGGTCTAGAGGTCTCCGGGGTCTCAGCGCTGCAGGACCCCCACCTCTCCCTTGGCGGATTCTGTATTACCCTGTAAGGTGGTCCCTGCAGAACCCTGCCGGCCCTGGGGGATGAGGATTGCTTCCCTGGCGGGGACGCAAACCGCGCTTCTGGGGTCACTGCGTTCCCCGCCCTGGGGGAAGCTACGGGCACAGCGCCACAAATCCCTGGGGGTCCCTGTGGCGCTCAGCTGGGTGAGTACTCAACATTTTATTGAATGTGTTTGAGTGCCCCAGCGGCTGCTGCGGCAGCCGCTGCTACATTTTTTAGCCATCTTTCGCGGGCAGGAAGCGCTCTGAGCGCGCGCTTTACCCTGCCCTTCTCCTCCGGCTCTCTCCTCTAGCGCGGTGGCCATTACTACTCCGCTCCCCCCCGACCGACCGAAAGGAACAAACTGCACCACGGCCAGCTGGGTGAGTCGCTCCTACCTTTCTGAGGGCAGAAGCTTGACCCCTTCACCCCCACAGCGCAGGGCACCTTTTTGAAGGTGCTGCCAACTGAACGCTCCCGCTAACAATCACAATAACGACGCATACTAATGCGATCGTTTTTTGTGATCGTTTTAATGTCGCTAGTAGCTGCCACAGTGGGCGATCTCATTGACGACGCATAAGTGGTTAGCGATCTATTTAGCGACTTTGGCGGTCATTGCGATGTACAAATCAGCGCAATATTTTAGCGATCTTGTTGGCGTTCTTGTTTAATGTGGCACATTGTCCTGCAGCTGCTACCTCATAAGAGGCACCTGGGACTCGCACACCCTTTTCATTAACAGGGGTTGTGAGGAGTCTGCGACATTAACCCCTTCTTAGGCGGTTAACCCTTAATTGGGGGACAGCTGGGGTAGCTCTCTCTTTAAGAGCTTTAACCCTTCAGCGTTCGTTTTTTTCTTTTTAAAAAAAAAAAAAAAAAAGACCACACTGTTCTAGTTGCTGACAGGTTTAACCTGCCATATACTGTGTGAGGATGCGGACCGTCTCCCAGATCCGCTACAGGATCAGTCTCGCGTATCTGCCACGCAGACCTTGACGGCGTCAAGCGCAGCGGTCGGAGGTGTCAGTGATGTCAAAATGGAGGCCCTCACTCGTTCTATTGATGGCCTGTCTGACCTTCTAGGTTATTGGGTGTCAGCTAGATCCTCTCATAGCAGGAAGCGACACAGGCCGGTGCCATCCTTCCCAGTGTAGTGACTCAGAGGTCTCGGGCATGGAGGGTTACCCTTCAAACTCAGATGGCGAGATGTCCGATTCGGATAAGGAGGATCGGCAGGGACACTGTTGTGAATGGGTTTGAGATGAGTTCTGAGCAGAGGCTCCCTCTGGTGGTTACAAGCGGTACTAGTGAGGATTGGGAATCAGGTGTTACTGATTGGTCTTATTTAAGGGAATCATTTTCCCATCAGGGTTGCCGGTGATCAATTGTTCTGGTCTGAATCCTTCTTTCCAGTTTCCCTTGTAGCCTGCTGTGTCGTGTCTGCATCTCCTGCTATCAGATAAGACAATTTCTTATTTTGTGTTTTTGCTATATTTTTGCATTTTGTCCTGCACTTCTGTGGGGGCCTTCTGGGTCCCCTCCGGGGGCTTTTGCCCTCTCAGTTTTGTCCAGCCACTGTGTTTTGTACTTTTGCTTTTTGCAGTTTTTTCAGTGGCTGCTGTTTTTGTTACACCAGAGAACTAATTTAGGTGGTAGAGGTCGTGTGATCTCAGGTGATTTTGAAATTAGTAGAGTTGGTGTTTTTCAGGGTTTTCTGGGATTGCAGTAAGTACCCTTCCTGTCCTTTTCTATTTAGATAGTTTGGGCCCCAGCGTTTGCTCATACTATTTTCTTTCTGTGTCAGTATTTCCTCTTGTCTAACCGCCATTACATGTTTGGGGGCTTTCTATTATCTTTGGGGTTCTGCTCCGGGGCAGATAGCTTTCCTATTTCTATCTTTAGGTGTAGTTAGTTTCTCAGGCTGTGACGAGGCGTCTAGGACCATCGTAGGAACGCTCCACGGCTGCCTCTAGTTGCGGTGGTTAGTCAGGGTACTGCAATCTCATAGTTTCCAACTGCTCTGGTGTATTTCCTTTTTTACCTGCACTCCTCAGCTACCGTAACATAACAGTATCACCGGCCATAAAAATTGTATGGTACTCACAGAAGGGAAAAAATATTTTGAAGGAAGAAAAGTTGTCAGAGATATTTTTCTGTTTGTTGCATTTTTTTTTTTTTTTTTTTTCCCTCTGTATCTCTGGGTGCTGGGGAGGATCTTTTCTCCCAATGGAGTTTGCACAGTTGTCTGGCCGTGTGGATCAGCTTGCCACTGAGGTTCAGAGTATTGCTGCATATCTTGCTAGGTTGCCTGTTGTGGAACCTAGGATCCCCATGCCAGATTTGTTTTCAGGGGATCGAGCTAAGTTTCAGAATTTCAAAAATAATTGTAAATTGTTTCTTGCCTTAAAATCTAAGTCCTCAGGAAACGCAGCGCAGCAGGTTCAAATTGTCATCTCTCTCCTGCGCGGCGATCCTCAGGATTGGGCTTTTTCCCTGACACCTGGGGATCCTGTTTTGAGTGATGTTGATGCATTTTTTCAGGCTTTGGGGTTATTGTACGATGAGCCTAATGTCACTGATCAAGCTGAAAAAGCCTTGTTGGCATTAAATCAGGGCTTGATGACGCTGAGTTATACTGTCAGAGATTCCGTAGGTGGGCAGTCCTGACCAAATGGAATGACGACGCTTTGGCGGCCCTTTTCCGGAAGGGTCTGTCGGATAATGTAAAGGATGTTATGGTGGGATTCCCTGTCCCCTCTGGTCTCAATGATTCTATGTCATTAGCGATTCAAATTGACAGACGTTTGCGTGAGCGGAGAAGTATGCGTGGAGTGGTGTTGCCTTGTGAGCCAGCTGCTGAGCCCATGCAGTGTGATGGAGTGGTGTCTGGGGCACAGCGTCATGAGTTTCGAAAGCGCAATGGGTTATGTTTCTACTGTGGTGATGCCTCCCCATGCTATTTCAGTCTGCCCTAAGCGGGGAAGACGTTTTGCACGCTCAGTTGTCTTGGGTAGTGTTCAGACTAAGTTTTTATTAACTGTCACTCTGATATGCTCTCTGTCCTCATTTTCTGCTCAGGCTTTCGTTGATTCTGGAGCAGCTATTAACCTGATGGATTATGATTTTGCTAAACGTTGTGGATTTCCCTTGATACCCCTACAGAAGTCTATTCCCCTACTGGGGATCGATTCTACCCCTTTGGCTGAGAATAAACCCCAGTTTTCTACTCAGGTGATAATGAGGGTTGAACCTGATCACCAGGAGTGCTGCAAATTTTTGGTTCTATATAATCTGCATGACATTATCGTGCTGGGTTTCCCTTGGTTACAGTCTCATAATCCTGTTTTGGATTGGAAATCTGTGTCTGTAACCAGTTGGGGCTGCCAATGTGTTAATACCAACACTCCTGTTTTTTCTGCCTCCCCCAGGCTGAGGATGTTCCTGACTTTTTGTTTGATTTTTCTGATGTGTTTAGCGAAAGTAAATCTGCATCCTTACCTCCCCATAGGAGCTATGACTGCGCTATTGAATTAGTGCCAGGTAGTAAATTCCCTAAGGGTCGCCTTTTTAACTTGTCTGTACCTGAACATGACGCTATGCGGTCTTATATCAAGGAATCATTGGAGAAGGGTCATATCAGACCATCCTCTTCACCTTTAGGTGCCGGTTTTTTCTTTGTGGCCAAAAAAGATGGTTCATTAAGGCCGTGTATTGATTATCGTCTCTTGAACAATATTACTGTGAAATATCAATACCCGTTACCCTTGATTTCTGACCTGTTTTCCAGGGTGAAAAACGCTACTTGGTTTACCAAGCTTGACCTCAGGGGGGCGTATAACCTTATTCGCATTAAGCACGGGGATGAATGGAAGACGGCATTTAACACCCCTGAAGGGCATTTTGAGTACCTTGTGATGCCCTTTGGGCTCACTAATGCTCCTTCCGTCTTCCAGTCCTTCATGAATGACATTTTCAGGGATTTTGTGGACAAGTTTCTGATTGTTTATTTGGATGATATCTTGATTTTTTCTAATGACTGGGACTCTCATGTGAAACATGTTCGAACTGTATTCCAGATTTTGAGAGAGAATGCTCTGTATGTGAAGGGATCAAAGTGTCTTTTTGGCGTACAGAAGATCTCATTTCTGGGATTCATTTTGTCCCCATCTGTTATTGAAATGGACCCGGTCAAGGTTCAGGCCATCTGTGATTGGGTCCAACCTACTTCATTAAAGGCTCTTCAGAGATTTTTGGGTTTTGCCAATTTTTATCGTAAATTTATTGGTAATTTCTCTGTTATTGTTAAACCATTAACTGATTTGACCAGAAAGGGTTCTGATGTGGTGAATTGGCCTCCTGAGGCAGTCTCTGCGTTTCAGGAACTTAAGCAGAGATTCACTTCTGCTCCTGTTCTACGGCAGCCTGATGTTTCTCTGCCATTTCAGGTGGAGGTTGATGCCTCTGAAATTGGGGCAGGTGCCGTTTTGTCCCAAAAAGATCCAGAGACCTCTAAAAGTAACCCTTGTGCCTTTTTCTCTCGAAAATTTTCTCCTACTGAACGTAATTATGACGTGGGTAATCGGGAGTTATTGGCCATGAAGTGGGCTTTTGAAGAGTGGAGACATTGGCTGGAGGGAGCCAAACATCAGGTGGTGGTCCTTACGGACCATAAGAATCTGGTCTATCTGGAATCTGCCAAGCGACTCAATCCTAGACAGGCCAGGTGGGCCTTGTTTTTCACACGTTTTAATTTTGTGGTTTCCTTTCTTCCTGGCACTAAGAATGTTAAGGCGGATGCCCTCTCGAGGAGTTTCCTTGCGGACTCTCCTGAGCTATCTGATCCCTCTGTTATTTTGAAGGAGGGTGTAGTTCTTTCCGCCATCTCGCCTAATTTGAGACTTGCTCTGGAGGGGTGTCAGGAGGATAGGCCCGAGCGCTGCCCTGTTGGAAAATTGTTTGTCCCGGACCAATGGAAAAAGAGTGTGATGTCTGAGATTCATTGTTCCGCATTGGCTGGGCATCCCGGAATTTTTGGTACCAGAGACTTGGTTAGTCGGTCCTTTTGGTGGCCTACCTTGTCTCGCGATGTCAGGGAATTTGTGCAGTCCTGCGGGACTTGCTCTCGCTCCAAGCCTTGCTCTCGCTCTAGTGGTTTGTTGATGCCATTGCCTGTGCCCAAGAGACCATGGACCCATATCTCTATGGATTTCATTTCCGATCTTCCTGTTTCTCAGAGAATGACCACCATCTGGGTAATTTGTGATAGGTTTTCCAAAATGATACATCTTGTGCCATTACCTAAGTTGCCTTCCTCCTCTGAATTGGTGCCGTTGTTCCTTCAGCACGTGGTTCGTTTACACGGCATTCCTGAGAACATTGTGTCTGACAGAGGAGTCCAGTTTGTTTCCAGATTTTGGAGGACTTTTTGTTCTAAACTGGGTGTTCAATTGTCTTTCTCCTCGGCATTTCATCCTCAGACCAATGGTCAAACTGAGAGAACAAACCAGACATTGGAGACTTATCTAAGATGCTTTGTGTCTGCTGATCAGGATGACTGGGTCTCTTTTTTGCCTTTGGCTGAGTTTGCTCTTAATAATAGGGCTAGCTCTGCCACTTTGATGTCTCCGTTTTTCTGTAATTCTGGGTTTCACCCTCGATTTTCTTCAGGACAGACGGAGGCTTCTGTCTGTCCAGGTGTTGACTCTGTTGTTGAGCGTATGCAGCAGATTTGGGACCAGGTAGTGGAGAGGTTGTCCCTCTCTCAGGAGAAGGCCCAGCGGTTTGCTAACCGGCATAGGACTGATGGTCCTCGGTTTAAAGTGGGGGACTTGGTCTGGTTGTCCTCAAAGAATATTCCTATGAGAGTAGCATCTCCTAAATTTAAGCCTAGGTTCATTGGACCTTATAAGATCATGGAGATTATTAATCCTGTTTCTTTTCGTTTGCTTCTTCCAGGGACATTTAAGATCCATAACGTGTTCCACAAGTCCTTGTTGAAGAGGTTTGTTGAGCCAGTGGTTCCTGCTGCTGTGCCTCCTGACCCTGTTTTGGTTGAGGGCAATCTGGAGTATGTGGTTGAGAAAATATTGGATTCTCGTTTTTCTAGACGAAGACTCCAGTATTTGGTTAAATGGAGAGGTTATGGTCAGGAAGATAATTCTTGGGTGTTTGCTTCGGACATCCATGCTAGGAGACTTATCCGTGCGTATCATAGAACTCATCCTGACCGACCTGGTTGCTCAAATGAGGGTTCGGTGACCCCTCCTCAAGGGGGGGTACTGTTGTGAATGGGTTTGAGATGAGTTCTGAGCAGAGGCTCCCTCTGGTGGTTACAAGCGGTACTAGTGAGGATTGGGAATCAGGTGTTACTGATTGGTCTTATTTAAGGGAATCATTTTCCCATCAGGGTTGCCGGTGATCAATTGTTCTGGTCTGAATCCTTCTTTCCAGTTTCCCTTGTAGCCTGCTGTGTCGTGTCTGCATCTCCTGCTATCAGATAAGACAATTTCTTATTTTGTGTTTTTGCTATATTTTTGCATTTTGTCCTGCACTTCTGTGGGGGCCTTCTGGGTCCCCTCCGGGGGCTTTTGCCCTCTCAGTTTTGTCCAGCCACTGTGTTTTGTACTTTTGCTTTTTGCAGTTTTTTCAGTGGCTGCTGTTTTTGTTACACCAGAGAACTAATTTAGGTGGTAGAGGTCGTGTGATCTCAGGTGATTTTGAAATTAGTAGAGTTGGTGTTTTTCAGGGTTTTCTGGGATTGCAGTAAGTACCCTTCCTGTCCTTTTCTATTTAGATAGTTTGGGCCCCAGCGTTTGCTCATACTATTTTCTTTCTGTGTCAGTATTTCCTCTTGTCTAACCGCCATTACATGTTTGGGGGCTTTCTATTATCTTTGGGGTTCTGCTCCGGGGCAGATAGCTTTCCTATTTCTATCTTTAGGTGTAGTTAGTTTCTCAGGCTGTGACGAGGCGTCTAGGACCATCGTAGGAACGCTCCACGGCTGCCTCTAGTTGCGGTGGTTAGTCAGGGTACTGCAATCTCATAGTTTCCAACTGCTCTGGTGTATTTCCTTTTTTACCTGCACTCCTCAGCTACCGTAACATAACAGGACACTCTGCCTCTCTTTTGGGCCGTACAGAGGCTTTTATTGGAGCCATGAGGGAGGCGTTACAGTTACCTGAGGAGGTAACTAGACGTCCTGGTAAGTCGGCCCGGATGTTTCAGAGTTGCATAGGTCGCGATCAACATTGCCATCTCTGGATGAGCTTAATGGGGCAGTGGAGAAGGAACGCCGGTGTCCAGATAAACGTTTCCAGAGGACACGGTCTGACGCTGTATCCGTGTACGACGGAGTTGATTGATAATTGGATTCCTTCTCCTGAAGTGGATGTCCCTTTATCCCAGCTTAGCAAATCCTCATTACTTCCTGTTCAAGGGAAGGCGAGTCTACAGGATCCGCTGGACAGAGAAACGGAAATCCATCTACTAGGCCGCGGGTCATGGATTCAGAGCAGTACTAGGGTCCATGTGTGCTTGTAAAGCTTCCCTAAGCTGGTTAGACCGTCTACGGACGGCGTGGCAAGATGGATCCCCACTATCCAAGGTAGATGGGCTTTTCAAGTTGTTGGAGGATGCAGCCCGATACCAGGGCGCAATCCTCGGCGGTCACAGTCAGGAGAGCACTGTGGCTTAGACAGTGGACCGGGGACGCGGTTTCCAAGCAAGGTTTGCTATCCTTAGCTTACAAGCTGATTGCCAAAGCAAAGGCAAAAGAAACGGCTTTACCGCAGCGAAGAGCTGTGGCTTCTGCGTCTGGCAGGCCTAGTGCCGGTAATAGTCGGCGGTCCTTTCGGTCCAGGGGACGGTTCGGTAAGCCCTCTTGGGGATCGGGTCGTCCCTCTTTTTAAAAAAAAAAAAAAAAAAAAGAACGCCCAGAAATCCCGCACTCCCTGGAAACAGAGCTTCCACCGAGACATGCGGGAAGCTGACAAAAAGCCCGCTAAGGCGGACTGACGCCAGGATCTCACTCGAGGGCTCTCGAGTAGGAGGTCGCTTGCTCCAATTCGAACCGACTTGGGTTTCCCGCGTGTCGGACGCTTGGGTGTCGCGGGTTGTGTCGACAGGCTACTTCATAGAGTTTCTTTCTCGACCCCCAGACAGTTTTTGCCAATCTCGCATTCCGTCAGAGCCCGAGGTATTTGCCGCTCTACTACGCGAGGTCGGTTCCCTTCTGCAGAAGGGTATAGTGGTACCGGTTCCGCCGGAGGACCGGGGAAGAGGTTTTATTCCAACCTCTTTGTGGTCCCCAAAAAGCAAATTTCGCCCCATTCTGGATCTCAAGAGATTGAATCGGCATGTCCGCACCCGGAAATTCCGCATGGAGTCACTTCGCTCCGTTGTGGCGGCCCTGTCGCAGAACGATTTTTTGGTGTCAATCGACATTCGCGACGCTTATTTGCATGTTTCCGTCTGAAGGGCCCACCAACGCTTCCTCCGTTTTGCCATAGGTCAGGACCACTACCAATTTGTGGCCCTGCCATTCGGGTTGGCCTCAGCACCCAGAGTTTTTTACGAAAATTCTGGCACCTCTCATGGCGATTCTTCGAAGACAGGGGATTATGATTCTTCCCTACCTGGACGACCTTTTGATTGTGGCGTCCTCAAGGAGGAGGCGGTGACGGCTCGCAATCTGTCCCTTCAGCTCCTGGAGGACTTCGGGTGGCTGGTCAATTGGGAGAAGTCGTCTCTGGAACCGTCGCAGTCAATCCTGTTTTTGGGAATGCATTTCGACACGGTACGAGCAGTGGTGTCTCTGCCTCCAGACAAGCAAGCGAGTCTTCTCCGACATGTACAGGTTATGAAGTCTTCGACAGCAATGTCCCTTCGAAGGTGTATGCGCCTTCTGGGTTTGATGGTGGCGTCGATGGAGGCAATTCCGTTTGCCCATTCCAGGGCTCTCCAAAGGCTCATTTTGACCCGTTGGGATCGATCGCAGGTTTCACTGGATTGCAGTGTCATCATCTCCCACAGGGTGAGAGAGTCTCTAGGATGGTGGTCACGTCCGGAAGTGTTATCCCTGGGGAAGTCCTTTCTCCCTCCGAGGTGGTCGGTCATAACCACCGATGCCAGCCTGACGGGCTGGGGGGTGTCTGGAACATTCTCTGGACTCAGGGAGTATGGTCGTCGGAAAGGTCTGTCCTGCCGATCAACATTCTGGAATTGAGGATGATTTTTTCTTTGCCTCCAACACTGGACGGTCCCTTTAAGCGGTCTACCAGTCCGAATGCAGACAGACAATGTGACGGCGGTCGCGTATATCAACCATCAAGGTGGAACGAGGAGCTTCAAGCTCATGATGGAGGTGTCTCGGATCCTGGTATGGGCCGAGGCCAGGGTGCCAGCCATATCTGCGATTCACATTCCAGGAGTTCGGAATGTCACGGCAGACTTCCTCAGTCGCGAAAAGATGGATCCCGGAGAATGGAGTCTTCATCCGGAGATTTTTGCTCTGCTGTGCTCCCGTTGGGGAACTCCCCAAGTGGATTTGATGGCATCCAGGGTCAATGCCAAGTTACCGATGTTCATGTCCAGGTACAAGGACCCGAAGGCTGTGGCGGTGGATGCTCTAGTGGCCCCGTGGGACCACTTCGAGCTAATCTATGTGCTCCCGCCGATATCTTTACTCCCTCTGGTGTTGCGTCAGATCAGACTGGAGAGAGTCCCGGCTTTGTTGTTAGCCCCAGATTGGCCAAGGAGGACGTGGTTCTCGACGCTGGTGTCGCTTCTGGCAGCGCCTCCACTTCCACTCTCTCTTCGCCCGGACCTTTAACTCAAGGGCCCGTTTGCCATCCGAACCTGAAGTCTCTGCGTTTGACGGCGTGGCTCTTGAGACCGAAATTTTGACCCGTCAAGGTTTTTCAGCCAAAGTCATTGCCACTTTGCGAGCTGCCAGAGGTCCGGCTACTACTAGGATTTTACCACAAGACTTGGGAAGCCTTCTTTTCGTGGTGTTCGGATTCTTCAAGGAACCCGAGGATTTTTTCCATTCCCAATTTGTTGGCCTTTTTGCAGCACGGGCTGGACAAGGGTTTGGCAGTTAGCACTCTGAAGGGACAGGTTTCTGCTCTGTCCTTGCTATTTCGGAAGGCTATCGCTTCGCGTAGGGACGTACGTTCCTTTTTTCGCGGAGTAACCCGTCAGTTTCCACCGCGGAAGGCGTTTGTGTCTCCTTAGAGGCTCAATCTTGTTTTGGAGGCTCTTCAACATGGACTGTTGTGAATGGGTTTGAGATGAGTTCTGAGCAGAGGCTCCCTCTGGTGGTTACAAGCGGTGCTAGTCTGTCCAGTGAAGATTGTGAGGACTGGGAATCAGGTGTTACTGACTGGTCTTATATAAGGGAGTCACCTTCCCATCAGGGTTGCCGGTGATCAATTGTTCTGGTCTGAATCCTTTTTTCCAGTTTCCCTTGTAGCCTGCTGTGTCGTGTCTGCATCTCCTGCTAACAGATAAGACATTTTCTTCTTTTGTGTTTGTGCTATATTTTTGCATTTTGTCCTGCACTTCTGTGGGGGCCTTCAGGGTCCCCTCCGGGGGCTTTTGCCCTCTCAGTTTAGTTCAGCCACTGATGTTTGTACTTTTGCTTTTTCCAGTTTTTTCAGTGGCTGCTGTTTTGATTTTGTTACACCAGAGAACTAATTTAGGTGGAAGAGGTCATGTGATCTCAGGTGTTTTTGAAATTAGTAGAGTTGGTGCTTTTCAGGGTTTTCTGGGATTGCAGTAAGTACCCTTCCTATCCTTTTCTATTTAGTTAGTTTGGGCCCCAGCGTTTGCTCATACTATTTTCTTTCTGTGTCAGTATTTCATCTTGTCTAACCGCCATTACATGTTTGGGGGCTTTCTATTATCTTTGGGGTTCTGCTCCGGGGCAGATAGCTTTCCTATATCTATCTTTAGGTGTAGTTAGTTTCTCAGGCTGTGACGAGGCGTCTAGGACCAACGTAGGAACGCTCCACGGCTGCCTCTAGTTGTGGTGGTTAGTCAGGGTACTGCAATCTCATAGATTCCAACTGCTCTGGTGTATTGCCTTTTTTACCTGCACTCCTCAGCTACCGAAACATAACAGTATCACCGGCCTAAAAATTGAAAATTGTATGGTACTCACAGAAGGGAAAAAATGTTGTCAGAGTTGTCAGAGATATTTTTCTGTTTGTTGCATTTTTTTTTTTTTTTTTTCCCTCTGTATCTCTGGGTGCTGGGGAGGATCTTTTCTCTGAATGGAGTTTGCACAGTTGTCTGGCCGTGTGGATCAGCTTGCCACTGAGGTTCGGAGTATTGCTATCTATCTTGCTGGGTTGCCTGTTGTGGAACCTAGGATTCCCATGCCAGATTTGTTTTTAGGGGATCGAGCTAAGTTTCAGAATTTCAAAAATAATTGTAAATTGTTTTTTGCCTTAAAATCTAAGTCCTCATCTCTCTCCTGCGCGGCGATCCTCAGGATTGGGCTTTTTCCCTGATACCTGGGGATCCTGTTTTGAGTGATGTTGATGCATTTTTTCAGGCCTTGGGGTTATTGTACGATGAGCCTAATATCACTGATCAAGCTGAAAAAGCCTTGTTGGCATTAAATCAGGGGCTTGATGACGCTGAGTTATACTGTCAGAGATTCCGTAGGTGGGCAGTCCTGACCAAATGGAATGACGACGCTTTGGCAGCCCTTTTCCGGAAGGGTCTGTCAGATAATGTAAAGGATGTTATGGTGGGATTCCCTGTCCCCTCTGGTCTCAATGATTCTATGTCATTAGCGATTCAAATTGACAGACGTTTGCGTGAGCGGAGAAGTATGCGTGGAATGGTGTTGCCTTGTGAACCAGCTTCTGAACCCATGCAGTGTGATAGAGTGGTGTCTGGGGCACAGCGTCATGAGTTTCGAAAGCGCAATGGGTTATGTTTCTACTGTGGTGATGCCTCTCATGCTATTTCAGTCTGCCCTAAGCGGGGAAGACGTTTTGCACGCTCAGTTGTCTTGGGTAGTGTTCAGACTAAGTTTTTATTAACTGTCACTCTGATATGCTCTCTGTCCTCATTTTCTGCTCAGGCTTTCGTTGATTCTGGAGCAGCTATTAACCTGATGGATTATGATTTTGCTAAACGTTGTGGATTTCCCTTGATACCCCTACAGAAGTCTATTCCCCTACTGGGGATCGATTCTACCCCTTTGGCTGAGAATAAACCCAAGTTTTCTACTCAGGTGATAATGAGGGTTGAACCTGATCACCAGGAGTGCTGCAAATTTTTGGTTCTGTATAATCTGCATGACATTATCGTGCTGGGTTTTCCTTGGTTACAGTCTCATAATCCTGTTTTGGATTGGAAATCTGTGTCTGTAACCAGTTGGGGCTGCCAATGTGTTAATACCAACACTCCTGTTTTTTCTGCCTCCCCCCAGGCTCAGG
Source organism: Oophaga sylvatica (assembly GCA_033576555.1). Lineage (NCBI taxonomy): Eukaryota > Metazoa > Chordata > Amphibia > Anura > Dendrobatidae > Oophaga > Oophaga sylvatica. The sequence continues at coordinate 19,749,696 of JARQOD010000003.1, forward strand.
ATGTTCCTGACTTTTTGATTGATTTTTCTGATGTGTTTAGCGAAAGTAAATCTGCATCCTTGCCTCCCCATAGGAGCTATGACTGCGCTATTGAATTAGTGCCGGGTAGTAAATTCCCTAAAGGTCGCCTTTTTAACTTGTCTGTACCTGAACATGACGCTATGCGGTCTTATATCAAGGAATCATTGGAGAAGAGTCATATCAGACCATCCTCTTCACCCTTAGGTGCCATTTTTTTCTTTGTGGCCAAAAAGGATGGTTCATTAAGGCCGTGTATTGATTATCGTCTCTTGAACAATATTACTGTGAAATATCAATACCGTTACCCTTGATTTCTGACCTGTTTTCCAGGGTGAAAAATGCTACTTGGTTTACCAAGCTTGACCTCAGGGGGGCGTATAACCTTATTCGCATTAAGCACGGGGATGAATGGAAGACGGCATTCAATACGCCTGAAGGGCATTTTGAGTACCTGGTGATGCCCTTTGGGCTCACTAATGCTCCTTCCGTCTTCCAGTCCTTCATGAATGACATTTTCAGGGATTTTGTGGACAAATTTCTGATTGTTTATTTGGATGATATCTTGATTTTTTCTAATGACTGGGACTCTCATGTGAAACATGTTCGAACTGTATTCCAGATTTGAGAGAGAATGCTCTGTATGTGAAGGGATCAAAGTGTTTTTTTGGCGTACAGAGGATCTCATTTCTGGGATTCATTTTGTCCCCATCTGTTATTGAAATGGACCCGGTCAAGGTTCAGGCTATCTGTGATTGGGTCCAACGTACTTCATTAAAGGCTCTTCAGAGATTTTTGGGTTTTGCCAATTTTTATCGTAAATTTATTGGTAATTTCTCGGTTATTGTTAAACCATTAACTGATTTGACCAGAAAGGGTTCTGATGTGGTGAATTGGCCTCCTGAGGCAGTCTCTGCATTTCAGGAACTTAAGCAGAGATTCACTTCTGCTCCTGTTCTACGGCAGCCTGATGTTTCTCTGCCATTTCAGGTGGAGGTTGATGCCTCTGAAATTGGGGCAGGTGCTGTTTTGTCCCAAAAAGATCCAGAGACCTCTAAAAGTAACTCTTGTGCCTTTTTCTCTCGAAAATTTTCTCCTACTGAACGTAATTATGACGTGGGTAATCGGGAGTTATTGGCCATGAAGTGGGCTTTTGAAGAGTGGAGACATTGGCTGGAGGGAGCCAAACATCAGGTGGTGGTCCTTACGGACCATAAGAATCTGGTCTATCTGGAATCTGCCAAGCAACTCAATCCTAGACAGGCCAGGTGGGCCTTGTTTTTCACACGTTTTAATTTTGTGGTTTCCTTTCTTCCTGGCACTAAGAATGTTAAGGCGGATGCCCTCTCGAGGAGTTTCCTTGCGGACTCTCCTGAGTTATCTGATCCTTCTGTTATTTTGAAAGAGGGTGTAGTTCTTTCCGCCATCTCGCCCAATTTGAGACTTGCTCTGGAGGGGTGTCAGGAGGATAGGCCCGAGTGCTGCCCTGTTGGAAAATTGTTTGTCCCGGACCAGTGGAAAAAGAGTGTGATGTCTGAGATTCATTGTTCCGCGTTGGCTGGGCATCCCGGAATTTTTGGTACCAGAGACTTGGTTAGTCGGTCCTTTTGGTGGCCTACCTTGTCTCGTGATGTCAGGGAATTTGTGCAGTCCTGCGGGACTTGCTCTCGCTCCAAGCCTTGCTCTCGCTCTAGTGGTTTGTTGATGCCATTGCCTGTGCCCAAGAGACCATGGACCCATATCTCTATGGATTTAATTTCCGACCTTCCTGTTTCTGGGGCCCAAAAATTTTCTACCCACTTTATTTTCCTTTTTTAATTTCCCTTTCCCCCATTTCTTCAAAAAATTTTTTTCCCCAAAATTTTATTTTGGACTATCCTATTTAATTTATAATTTCCCCTCTTTAACCCCCAAAACCCTAAATTTAATATTTCTTTTTAACTTTTTTCCTCAAAAATAACCTTAAAGGGGTTTCCCCTAATTAATTTTCCCTTTAACATGGAGTTTAAAACCCCCCTTTTTTTTTAACCCCCCCCCCCCCAAAGGGGTTTTCCCAAACCTTTTTGGGGGGGTTTTGGGACCCATTTGTTCCTGCTGTGTCCCTCCTGCCCTGTTTTTTTTTGGGGGGCAATCTGGGTATTTTAGAAATTAAATTTCTCGTTTTTAGACGGAAATCCCGTATTTGGGGTTAAATGAGAGGTTTTGGTCAGGAAACAATTTTTGGGGGTTTGCTTCGGCATCCATTAGGAGCTTACCTGCATCATAGAACTCATCCGACCGACCCGGTTGTCAAAAAGAGGGTTCGGGGACCCCCCCCAAGGGGGGGGACGTTTGGAAAAGGGGTTTGGAAGATTCTGACAGAGGCCCCTTGGGTTAAAAAAGCGGGCTGTCTTCCATGAAATTTGAGGGCTGGGAATCAGGGGTTTTCGATGGTTTATTAAGGGGTCACCTTCCCTCAGGGTTGCCGGTGATCAATTGTTTGGGCTGAACCTTTTTTTTAGTTTCCCTTGTACCGCGTGTCGTGTCTGCATTCCCCTAACGATAAGACATTTTCTTCTTTTTTTTTGTGCTTATTTTTTCATTTTGTCCGCACTTTTTTGGGGGGCCCTTTAGGGGCCCTCCGGGGGCTTTTCCCCCTCAGTTTTGTTTAGCCCCCGATTTTTGACTTTTTCTTTTTCCCAGTTTTTCATGGCTGCTGTTTTGATTTGTTTCACAGAGAACTAATTTAGGGGAAGAGGTCGTGTGATTCAGGTGTTTTTGAAATTAGTAGAGTTGGTGCTTTTCGGGTTTTCTGGGGTTGCGTAATACCC
>JARQOD010000003.1:19752623-19855733 GCA_033576555.1 Oophaga sylvatica
AAATTTTCTCCTACTGAACGTAATTATGACGTGGGTAATCGGGAGTTATTGGCCATGAAGTGGGCTTTTGAAGAGTGGAGACATTGGCTGGAGGGAGCCAAACATCAGGTGGTGGTCCTTACGGACCATAAGAATCTGGTCTATCTGGAATCTGCCAAGCGACTCAATCCTAGACAGGCCAGGTGGGCCTTGTTTTTCACACGTTTTAATTTTGTGGTTTCCTTTCTTCCTGGCACTAAGAATGTTAAGGCGGATGCCCTCTCGAGGAGTTTCCTTGCGGACTCTCCTGAGCTATCTGATCCCTCTGTTATTTTGAAGGAGGGTGTAGTTCTTTCCGCCATCTCGCCTAATTTGAGACTTGCTCTGGAGGGTGTCAGGAGGATAGGCCCGAGCGCTGCCCTGTTGGAAAATTGTTTGTCCCGGACCAATGGAAAAAGAGTGTGATGTCTGAGATTCATTGTTCCGCATTGGCTGGGCATCCCGGAATTTTTGGTACCAGAGACTTGGTTAGTCGGTCCTTTTGGTGGCCTACCTTGTCTCGCGATGTCAGGGAATTTGTGCAGTCCTGCGGGACTTGCTCTCGCTCCAAGCCTTGCTCTCGCTCTAGTGGTTTGTTGATGCCATTGCCTGTGCCCAAGAGACCATGGACCCATATCTCTATGGATTTCATTTCCGATCTTCCTGTTTCTCAGAGAATGACCACCATCTGGGTAATTTGTGATAGGTTTTCCAAAATGATACATCTTGTGCCATTACCTAAGTTGCCTTCCTCCTCTGAATTGGTGCCGTTGTTCCTTCAGCACGTGGTTCGTTTACACGGCATTCCTGAGAACATTGTGTCTGACAGAGGAGTCCAGTTTGTTTCCAGATTTTGGAGGACTTTTTGTTCTAAACTGGGTGTTCAATTGTCTTTCTCCTCGGCATTTCATCCTCAGACCAATGGTCAAACTGAGAGAACAAACCAGACATTGGAGACTTATCTAAGATGCTTTGTGTCTGCTGATCAGGATGACTGGGTCTCTTTTTTGCCTTTGGCTGAGTTTGCTCTTAATAATAGGGCTAGCTCTGCCACTTTGATGTCTCCGTTTTTCTGTAATTCTGGGTTTCACCCTCGATTTTCTTCAGGACAGACGGAGGCTTCTGTCTGTCCAGGTGTTGACTCTGTTGTTGAGCGTATGCAGCAGATTTGGACCAGGTAGTGGAGAGGTTGTCCCTCTCTCAGGAGAAGGCCCAGCGGTTTGCTAACCGGCATAGGACTGATGGTCCTCGGTTTAAAGTGGGGGACTTGGTCTGGTTGTCCTCAAAGAATATTCCTATGAGAGTAGCATCTCCTAAATTTAAGCCTAGGTTCATTGGACCTTATAAGATCATGGAGATTATTAATCCTGTTTCTTTTCGTTTGCTTCTTCCAGGGACATTTAAGATCCATAACGTGTTCCACAAGTCCTTGTTGAAGAGGTTTGTTGAGCCAGTGGTTCCTGCTGCTGTGCCTCCTGACCCTGTTTTGGTTGAGGGCAATCTGGAGTATGTGGTTGAGAAAATATTGGATTCTCGTTTTTCTAGACGAAGACTCCAGTATTTGGTTAAATGGAGAGGTTATGGTCAGGAAGATAATTCTTGGGTGTTTGCTTCGGACATCCATGCTAGGAGACTTATCCGTGCGTATCATAGAACTCATCCTGACCGACCTGGTTGCTCAAATGAGGGTTCGGTGACCCCTCCTCAAGGGGGGGGTACTGTTGTGAATGGGTTTGAGATGAGTTCTGAGCAGAGGCTCCCTCTGGTGGTTACAAGCGGTACTAGTGAGGATTGGGAATCAGGTGTTACTGATTGGTCTTATTTAAGGGAATCATTTTCCCATCAGGGTTGCCGGTGATCAATTGTTCTGGTCTGAATCCTTCTTTCCAGTTTCCCTTGTAGCCTGCTGTGTCGTGTCTGCATCTCCTGCTATCAGATAAGACAATTTCTTATTTTGTGTTTTTGCTATATTTTTGCATTTTGTCCTGCACTTCTGTGGGGGCCTTCTGGGTCCCCTCCGGGGGCTTTTGCCCTCTCAGTTTTGTCCAGCCACTGTGTTTTGTACTTTTGCTTTTTGCAGTTTTTTCAGTGGCTGCTGTTTTTGTTACACCAGAGAACTAATTTAGGTGGTAGAGGTCGTGTGATCTCAGGTGATTTTGAAATTAGTAGAGTTGGTGTTTTTCAGGGTTTTCTGGGATTGCAGTAAGTACCCTTCCTGTCCTTTTCTATTTAGATAGTTTGGGCCCCAGCGTTTGCTCATACTATTTTCTTTCTGTGTCAGTATTTCCTCTTGTCTAACCGCCATTACATGTTTGGGGGCTTTCTATTATCTTTGGGGTTCTGCTCCGGGGCAGATAGCTTTCCTATTTCTATCTTTAGGTGTAGTTAGTTTCTCAGGCTGTGACGAGGCGTCTAGGACCATCGTAGGAACGCTCCACGGCTGCCTCTAGTTGCGGTGGTTAGTCAGGGTACTGCAATCTCATAGTTTCCAACTGCTCTGGTGTATTTCCTTTTTTACCTGCACTCCTCAGCTACCGTAACATAACAGGACACTCTGCCTCTCTTTTGGGCCGTACAGAGGCTTTTATTGGAGCCATGAGGGAGGCGTTACAGTTACCTGAGGAGGTAACTAGACGTCCTGGTAAGTCGGCCCGGATGTTTCAGAGTTGCATAGGTCGCGATCAACATTGCCATCTCTGGATGAGCTTAATGGGGCAGTGGAGAAGGAACGCCGGTGTCCAGATAAACGTTTCCAGAGGACACGGTCTGACGCTGTATCCGTGTACGACGGAGTTGATTGATAATTGGATTCCTTCTCCTGAAGTGGATGTCCCTTTATCCCAGCTTAGCAAATCCTCATTACTTCCTGTTCAAGGGAAGGCGAGTCTACAGGATCCGCTGGACAGAGAAACGGAAATCCATCTACTAGGCCGCGGGTCATGGATTCAGAGCAGTACTAGGGTCCATGTGTGCTTGTAAAGCTTCCCTAAGCTGGTTAGACCGTCTACGGACGGCGTGGCAAGATGGATCCCCACTATCCAAGGTAGATGGGCTTTTCAAGTTGTTGGAGGATGCAGCCCGATACCAGGGCGCAATCCTCGGCGGTCACAGTCAGGAGAGCACTGTGGCTTAGACAGTGGACCGGGGACGCGGTTTCCAAGCAAGGTTTGCTATCCTTAGCTTACAAGCTGATTGCCAAAGCAAAGGCAAAAGAAACGGCTTTACCGCAGCGAAGAGCTGTGGCTTCTGCGTCTGGCAGGCCTAGTGCCGGTAATAGTCGGCGGTCCTTTCGGTCCAGGGGACGGTTCGGTAAGCCCTCTTGGGGATCGGGTCGTCCCTCTTTTTAAAAAAAAAAAAAAAAAAAGAACGCCCAGAAATCCCGCACTCCCTGGAAACAGAGCTTCCACCGAGACATGCGGGAAGCTGACAAAAAGCCCGCTAAGGCGGACTGACGCCAGGATCTCACTCGAGGGCTCTCGAGTAGGAGGTCGCTTGCTCCAATTCGAACCGACTTGGGTTTCCCGCGTGTCGGACGCTTGGTGTCGCGGGTTGTGTCGACAGGCTACTTCATAGAGTTTCTTTCTCGACCCCCAGACAGTTTTTGCCAATCTCGCATTCCGTCAGAGCCCGAGGTATTTGCCGCTCTACTACGCGAGGTCGGTTCCCTTCTGCAGAAGGGTATAGTGGTACCGGTTCCGCCGGAGGACCGGGGAAGAGGGTTTTATTCCAACCTCTTTGTGGTCCCCAAAAAGCAAATTTCGCCCCATTCTGGATCTCAAGAGATTGAATCGGCATGTCCGCACCCGGAAATTCCGCATGGAGTCACTTCGCTCCGTTGTGGCGGCCCTGTCGCAGAACGATTTTTTGGTGTCAATCGACATTCGCGACGCTTATTTGCATGTTTCCGTCTGAAGGGCCCACCAACGCTTCCTCCGTTTTGCCATAGGTCAGGACCACTACCAATTTGTGGCCCTGCCATTCGGGTTGGCCTCAGCACCCAGAGTTTTTACGAAAATTCTGGCACCTCTCATGGCGATTCTTCGAAGACAGGGGATTATGATTCTTCCCTACCTGGACGACCTTTTGATTGTGGCGTCCTCAAGGAGGAGGCGGTGACGGCTCGCAATCTGTCCCTTCAGCTCCTGGAGGACTTCGGGTGGCTGGTCAATTGGGAGAAGTCGTCTCTGGAACCGTCGCAGTCAATCCTGTTTTTGGGAATGCATTTCGACACGGTACGAGCAGTGGTGTCTCTGCCTCCAGACAAGCAAGCGAGTCTTCTCCGACATGTACAGGTTATGAAGTCTTCGACAGCAATGTCCCTTCGAAGGTGTATGCGCCTTCTGGGTTTGATGGTGGCGTCGATGGAGGCAATTCCGTTTGCCCATTCCAGGGCTCTCCAAAGGCTCATTTTGACCCGTTGGGATCGATCGCAGGTTTCACTGGATTGCAGTGTCATCATCTCCCACAGGGTGAGAGAGTCTCTAGGATGGTGGTCACGTCCGGAAGTGTTATCCCTGGGGAAGTCCTTTCTCCCTCCGAGGTGGTCGGTCATAACCACCGATGCCAGCCTGACGGGCTGGGGGGGTGTCTGGAACATTCTCTGGACTCAGGGAGTATGGTCGTCGGAAAGGTCTGTCCTGCCGATCAACATTCTGGAATTGAGGATGATTTTTTCTTTGCCTCCAACACTGGACGGTCCCTTTAAGCGGTCTACCAGTCCGAATGCAGACAGACAATGTGACGGCGGTCGCGTATATCAACCATCAAGGTGGAACGAGGAGCTTCAAGCTCATGATGGAGGTGTCTCGGATCCTGGTATGGGCCGAGGCCAGGGTGCCAGCCATATCTGCGATTCACATTCCAGGAGTTCGGAATGTCACGGCAGACTTCCTCAGTCGCGAAAAGATGGATCCCGGAGAATGGAGTCTTCATCCGGAGATTTTTGCTCTGCTGTGCTCCCGTTGGGGAACTCCCCAAGTGGATTTGATGGCATCCAGGGTCAATGCCAAGTTACCGATGTTCATGTCCAGGTACAAGGACCCGAAGGCTGTGGCGGTGGATGCTCTAGTGGCCCCGTGGGACCACTTCGAGCTAATCTATGTGCTCCCGCCGATATCTTTACTCCCTCTGGTGTTGCGTCAGATCAGACTGGAGAGAGTCCCGGCTTTGTTGTTAGCCCCAGATTGGCCAAGGAGGACGTGGTTCTCGACGCTGGTGTCGCTTCTGGCAGCGCCTCCACTTCCACTCTCTCTTCGCCCGGACCTTTAACTCAAGGGCCCGTTTGCCATCCGAACCTGAAGTCTCTGCGTTTGACGGCGTGGCTCTTGAGACCGAAATTTTGACCCGTCAAGGTTTTTCAGCCAAAGTCATTGCCACTTTGCGAGCTGCCAGAGGTCCGGCTACTACTAGGATTTTACCACAAGACTTGGGAAGCCTTCTTTTCGTGGTGTTCGGATTCTTCAAGGAACCCGAGGATTTTTTCCATTCCCAATTTGTTGGCCTTTTTGCAGCACGGGCTGGACAAGGGTTTGGCAGTTAGCACTCTGAAGGGACAGGTTTCTGCTCTGTCCTTGCTATTTCGGAAGGCTATCGCTTCGCGTAGGGACGTACGTTCCTTTTTTCGCGGAGTAACCCGTCAGTTTCCACCGCGGAAGGCGTTTGTGTCTCCTTAGAGGCTCAATCTTGTTTTGGAGGCTCTTCAACATGGACTGTTGTGAATGGGTTTGAGATGAGTTCTGAGCAGAGGCTCCCTCTGGTGGTTACAAGCGGTGCTAGTCTGTCCAGTGAAGATTGTGAGGACTGGGAATCAGGTGTTACTGACTGGTCTTATATAAGGGAGTCACCTTCCCATCAGGGTTGCCGGTGATCAATTGTTCTGGTCTGAATCCTTTTTTCCAGTTTCCCTTGTAGCCTGCTGTGTCGTGTCTGCATCTCCTGCTAACAGATAAGACATTTTCTTCTTTTGTGTTTGTGCTATATTTTTGCATTTTGTCCTGCACTTCTGTGGGGGCCTTCAGGGTCCCCTCCGGGGGCTTTTGCCCTCTCAGTTTAGTTCAGCCACTGATGTTTGTACTTTTGCTTTTTCCAGTTTTTTCAGTGGCTGCTGTTTTGATTTTGTTACACCAGAGAACTAATTTAGGTGGAAGAGGTCATGTGATCTCAGGTGTTTTTGAAATTAGTAGAGTTGGTGCTTTTCAGGGTTTTCTGGGATTGCAGTAAGTACCCTTCCTATCCTTTTCTATTTAGTTAGTTTGGGCCCCAGCGTTTGCTCATACTATTTTCTTTCTGTGTCAGTATTTCATCTTGTCTAACCGCCATTACATGTTTGGGGGCTTTCTATTATCTTTGGGGTTCTGCTCCGGGGCAGATAGCTTTCCTATATCTATCTTTAGGTGTAGTTAGTTTCTCAGGCTGTGACGAGGCGTCTAGGACCAACGTAGGAACGCTCCACGGCTGCCTCTAGTTGTGGTGGTTAGTCAGGGTACTGCAATCTCATAGATTCCAACTGCTCTGGTGTATTGCCTTTTTTACCTGCACTCCTCAGCTACCGAAACATAACAGTATCACCGGCCTAAAAATTGAAAATTGTATGGTACTCACAGAAGGGAAAAAATGTTGTCAGAGTTGTCAGAGATATTTTTCTGTTTGTTGCATTTTTTTTTTTTTTTTTTCCCTCTGTATCTCTGGGTGCTGGGGAGGATCTTTTCTCTGAATGGAGTTTGCACAGTTGTCTGGCCGTGTGGATCAGCTTGCCACTGAGGTTCGGAGTATTGCTATCTATCTTGCTGGGTTGCCTGTTGTGGAACCTAGGATTCCCATGCCAGATTTGTTTTTAGGGGATCGAGCTAAGTTTCAGAATTTCAAAAATAATTGTAAATTGTTTTTTGCCTTAAAATCTAAGTCCTCATCTCTCTCCTGCGCGGCGATCCTCAGGATTGGGCTTTTTCCCTGATACCTGGGGATCCTGTTTTGAGTGATGTTGATGCATTTTTTCAGGCCTTGGGTTATTGTACGATGAGCCTAATATCACTGATCAAGCTGAAAAAGCCTTGTTGGCATTAAATCAGGGGCTTGATGACGCTGAGTTATACTGTCAGAGATTCCGTAGGTGGGCAGTCCTGACCAAATGGAATGACGACGCTTTGGCAGCCCTTTTCCGGAAGGGTCTGTCAGATAATGTAAAGGATGTTATGGTGGGATTCCCTGTCCCCTCTGGTCTCAATGATTCTATGTCATTAGCGATTCAAATTGACAGACGTTTGCGTGAGCGGAGAAGTATGCGTGGAATGGTGTTGCCTTGTGAACCAGCTTCTGAACCCATGCAGTGTGATAGAGTGGTGTCTGGGGCACAGCGTCATGAGTTTCGAAAGCGCAATGGGTTATGTTTCTACTGTGGTGATGCCTCTCATGCTATTTCAGTCTGCCCTAAGCGGGGAAGACGTTTTGCACGCTCAGTTGTCTTGGGTAGTGTTCAGACTAAGTTTTTATTAACTGTCACTCTGATATGCTCTCTGTCCTCATTTTCTGCTCAGGCTTTCGTTGATTCTGGAGCAGCTATTAACCTGATGGATTATGATTTTGCTAAACGTTGTGGATTTCCCTTGATACCCCTACAGAAGTCTATTCCCCTACTGGGGATCGATTCTACCCCTTTGGCTGAGAATAAACCCAAGTTTTCTACTCAGGTGATAATGAGGGTTGAACCTGATCACCAGGAGTGCTGCAAATTTTTGGTTCTGTATAATCTGCATGACATTATCGTGCTGGGTTTTCCTTGGTTACAGTCTCATAATCCTGTTTTGGATTGGAAATCTGTGTCTGTAACCAGTTGGGGCTGCCAATGTGTTAATACCAACACTCCTGTTTTTTCTGCCTCCCCCCAGGCTCAGGATGTTCCTGACTTTTTGATTGATTTTTCTGATGTGTTTAGCGAAAGTAAATCTGCATCCTTGCCTCCCCATAGGAGCTATGACTGCGCTATTGAATTAGTGCCGGGTAGTAAATTCCCTAAAGGTCGCCTTTTTAACTTGTCTGTACCTGAACATGACGCTATGCGGTCTTATATCAAGGAATCATTGGAGAAGAGTCATATCAGACCATCCTCTTCACCCTTAGGTGCCATTTTTTTCTTTGTGGCCAAAAAGGATGGTTCATTAAGGCCGTGTATTGATTATCGTCTCTTGAACAATATTACTGTGAAATATCAATACCGTTACCCTTGATTTCTGACCTGTTTTCCAGGGTGAAAAATGCTACTTGGTTTACCAAGCTTGACCTCAGGGGGGCGTATAACCTTATTCGCATTAAGCACGGGGATGAATGGAAGACGGCATTCAATACGCCTGAAGGGCATTTTGAGTACCTGGTGATGCCCTTTGGGCTCACTAATGCTCCTTCCGTCTTCCAGTCCTTCATGAATGACATTTTCAGGGATTTTGTGGACAAATTTCTGATTGTTTATTTGGATGATATCTTGATTTTTTCTAATGACTGGGACTCTCATGTGAAACATGTTCGAACTGTATTCCAGATTTTGAGAGAGAATGCTCTGTATGTGAAGGGATCAAAGTGTTTTTTTGGCGTACAGAGGATCTCATTTCTGGGATTCATTTTGTCCCCATCTGTTATTGAAATGGACCCGGTCAAGGTTCAGGCTATCTGTGATTGGGTCCAACGTACTTCATTAAAGGCTCTTCAGAGATTTTTGGGTTTTGCCAATTTTTATCGTAAATTTATTGGTAATTTCTCGGTTATTGTTAAACCATTAACTGATTTGACCAGAAAGGGTTCTGATGTGGTGAATTGGCCTCCTGAGGCAGTCTCTGCATTTCAGGAACTTAAGCAGAGATTCACTTCTGCTCCTGTTCTACGGCAGCCTGATGTTTCTCTGCCATTTCAGGTGGAGGTTGATGCCTCTGAAATTGGGGCAGGTGCTGTTTTGTCCCAAAAAGATCCAGAGACCTCTAAAAGTAACTCTTGTGCCTTTTTCTCTCGAAAATTTTCTCCTACTGAACGTAATTATGACGTGGGTAATCGGGAGTTATTGGCCATGAAGTGGGCTTTTGAAGAGTGGAGACATTGGCTGGAGGGAGCCAAACATCAGGTGGTGGTCCTTACGGACCATAAGAATCTGGTCTATCTGGAATCTGCCAAGCAACTCAATCCTAGACAGGCCAGGTGGGCCTTGTTTTTCACACGTTTTAATTTTGTGGTTTCCTTTCTTCCTGGCACTAAGAATGTTAAGGCGGATGCCCTCTCGAGGAGTTTCCTTGCGGACTCTCCTGAGTTATCTGATCCTTCTGTATTTTGAAAGAGGGTGTAGTTCTTTCCGCCATCTCGCCCAATTTGAGACTTGCTCTGGAGGGGTGTCAGGAGGATAGGCCCGAGTGCTGCCCTGTTGGAAAATTGTTTGTCCCGGACCAGTGGAAAAAGAGTGTGATGTCTGAGATTCATTGTTCCGCGTTGGCTGGGCATCCCGGAATTTTTGGTACCAGAGACTTGGTTAGTCGGTCCTTTTGGTGGCCTACCTTGTCTCGTGATGTCAGGGAATTTGTGCAGTCCTGCGGGACTTGCTCTCGCTCCAAGCCTTGCTCTCGCTCTAGTGGTTTGTTGATGCCATTGCCTGTGCCCAAGAGACCATGGACCCATATCTCTATGGATTTAATTTCCGACCTTCCTGTTTCTCAGAGAATGACCACCATCTGGGTAATTTGTGATAGGTTTTCCAAGATGATACATCTTGTGCCATTACCTAAGTTGCCTTCCTCCTCTGAATTGGTGCCGTTGTTCCTTCAGCACGTGGTTCGTTTACACGGCATTCCTGAGAACATTGTGTCTGACAGAGGAGTCCAGTTTGTTTCCAGATTTTGGAGGACTTTTTGTTCTAAACTGGGTGTTCAATTGTCTTTCTCCTCGGCATTTCATCCTCAGACCAATGGTCAAACTGAGAGAACAAACCAGACATTGGAGACTTATCTAAGATGCTTTGTGTCTGCTGATCAGGATGACTGGGTCTCTTTTTTGCCTTTGGCTGAGTTTGCTCTTAATAATAGGGCTAGCTCTGCTACTTTGATGTCTCCGTTTTTCTGTAATTCTGGGTTTCACCCTCGATTTTCTTCAGGACAGACGGAGGCTTCTGTCTGTCCAGGTGTTGACTCTGTTGTGGAGCGTATGCAACTGATTTGGGACCAGGTAGTGGAGAGGTTGTCCCTCTCTCAGGAGAGGGCCCAGCGGTTTGCTAACCGGCATAGGACTGATGGTCCTCGGTTTAAAGTGGGGGACTTGGTCTGGTTGTCCTCAAAGAATATTCCTATGAGAGTAGCATCTCCTAAATTTAAGCCTAGGTTCATTGGACCTTATAAGATCATGGAGATTATTAATCCTGTTTCTTTTCGTTTACTTCTTCCAGGGACATTTAAGATCCATAACGTGTTCCACAAGTCCTTGTTGAAGAGGTTTGTTGAGCCAGTGGTTCCTGCTGCTGTGCCTCCTGACCCTGTTTTGGTTGAGGGCAATCTGGAGTATGTGGTTGAGAAAATATTAGATTCTCGTTTTTCTAGACGGAAACTCCAGTATTTGGTTAAATGGAGAGGTTATGGTCAGGAAGACAATTCTTGGGTGTTTGCTTCGGACATCCATGCTAGGAGACTTATCCGTGCGTATCATAGAACTCATCCTGACCGACCTGGTTGCTCAAATGAGGGTTCGGTGACCCCTCCTCAAGGGGGGGTACTGTTGTGAATGGGTTTGAGATGAGTTCTGAGCAGAGGCTCCCTCTGGTGGTTACAAGCGGTGCTAGTCTGTCCAGTGAAGATTGTGAGGACTGGGAATCAGGTGTTACTGACTGGTCTTATATAAGGGAGTCACCTTCCCATCAGGGTTGCCGGTGATCAATTGTTCTGGTCTGAATCCTTTTTCCAGTTTCCCTTGTAGCCTGCTGTGTCGTGTCTGCATCTCCTGCTAACAGATAAGACATTTTCTTCTTTTGTGTTTGTGCTATATTTTTGCATTTTGTCCTGCACTTCTGTGGGGGCCTTCAGGGTCCCCTCCGGGGCTTTTGCCCTCTCAGTTTAGTTTAGCCACTGATGTTTGTACTTTTGCTTTTTCCAGTTTTTTCAGTGGCTGCTGTTTTGATTTTGTTACACCAGAGAACTAATTTAGGTGGAAGAGGTCGTGTGATCTCAGGTGTTTTTGAAATTAGTAGAGTTGGTGCTTTTCAGGGTTTTCTGGGATTGCAGTAAGTACCCTTCCTATCCTTTTCTATTTAGTTAGTTTGGGCCCCAGCGTTTGCTCATACTATTTTCTTTCTGTGTCAGTATTTCATCTTGTCTAACCGCCATTACATGTTTGGGGGCTTTCTATTATCTTTGGGGTTCTGCTCCGGGGCAGATAGCTTTCCTATATCTATCTTTAGGTGTAGTTAGTTTCTCAGACTGTGACGAGGCGTCTAGGACCAACGTAGGAACGCTCCACGGCTGCCTCTAGTTGTGGTGGTTAGTCAGGGTACTGCAATCTCATAGATTCCAACTGCTCTGGTGTATTGCCTTTTTTACCTGCACTCCTCAGCTACCGAAACATAACAATGGACCTTTTGAGCTGATGGACTCTGTTAGTCTTTCTTTGCTTTCTTGGAAGGTTGCCTTCCTAGTGGCGGTCACTTCTTTGAGAAGGATTTCTGAGTTGGCGGCTCTTTCTTGCTCACCCCCTTATTCTGGAGTTTCACCCGGATCGCGTAGTGCTTCGCACTCGGGTGACTTTCTACCTAAGGTGGTGTCACAATTTCATGTTAACCAGGACATTGTGTTGCCCTCGCTCTGTCCGGAGCCAAGGAATGCGAAGGAACGGGCCTTGCACACATTGGATTTAGTGCGGGCTTTGAAGTTCTATTTGTCTATTATTCAAATTTTTCGGAAGTCGGATTCTCTGTTTGTGATTCCAGCAGATCGTCGACGTGGTCAACGAGCTTCCAAGGATTCTATAGCTCATTGGATTCGGTCGGCCATTTTAGAGGCTTACCGACTTAAGGGCAAACCTTGCCCGATTAAGATTCGAGCTCACTCCACGAGGGCTGTGGGTTCATCGTGGGCTTTTCATCAAGGAGCCTCGGCAGCTCAGCTCTGCCGGGCGGCGACCTGGCGCTCCGTCCACACGTTTACAAAATTTTATAAGGTGGACGTCAGTGCTTCCGCTGATGCAGCCTTAGGACGTAGGGTCCTGCAGGCGGCTGTAGTTTAAAGTTCTTGTGAACTTGTAGTTAGCGCTAGTTGCGCATTTATTTAGGTTGTTGGGTATCTGCCTCTTTTGGTTTTTTTTTTTTTGCCCAACCTTATTTTTGGACTGCTTTGGGACGTCCACTAGTAATGACTAGTGTGTCTCCCTTCCTTCATCTGCTGCTGAAACACGGATTTTGGTAAGAACTTACCTGTAAAATCCTTTTCAGCGAAGAAGGAAGGGAGACACACATCCCTCCCATGGCAGAAGTGTGTTGTTGTGTTTTCAGATGCGGCGTGACCCTTCTCTGATAGCGATTATCTGGGCTGAGGTCGGCACGCTAAGGCTCTGTTCCAGCATTGCCAGCTCATCGCAGTGGTCAGGTTCAGTGAGTAGTTCCTGAGACTGTGTGTTTTTTTCTGTTATATGCATAACCTGTCTCCTTGTTTTTCTCTCTGAAATCCTTCAGAAGGGGTTATGTTGCTCCGCTGGTGATATTTACTCTTCCTTAGCTTGGGTACGACTGGAGAGCTGGAGTAGGAGGAGCCCTATATGCTGGAGGGGCCGGTCAACACTTTTTTAATCTGAGGTGTTTCTATCCTATGGGGGCTCCGCCTACCCACTAGTAATGACTAGTGTGTCTCCCTTTGTAAGGTTCTGTGTACATGTTCCTGAAACTCAGTTTGTTCGTCAGCCATTTTACTTTCTGTCTTGCTGCAGCTATCTTGCCCTCAGTCAAAATGGAGTTTCCAGCTTGCATGTTCCCGCCCTGATTCTCTCCTTTTGCTTCTTAGTGATTGCTGAGCTTAGATTACTCTGGCCTGCTGTGTCTCCTGCTTCTGTGTCTACAAACTGTGTGACTATTTTTGCCAACTTGTATGAAGTAATACAAGACTTTCTATATCAAACCTGTGACTCCTGTGTTTTCATCGCACCCAAGCACAAGACGCTATATGAACTGTACTACATACATTACAAGATTCTGAAGCCAAAACGTTAGTGTCTGCTGGGTCTGGAAAGGCTGTGTCTGCTGTAACTGTGGATATCGGATGTCCGGTTGTACTTTCTGTGATGACAGTGGTTGTGACTTCTCACAACCATTCCAGGTGAGCAATTCCCTTAAGTGTTTTCTTTTCTGCAGTGTTACCACAGGTAAACACTATTGTTTTTTTTTTTTTTTCTCTTTTCTCTTTTTTGTCTGCTGTAACTGTGGATATCAGATGTCCGGGTGAACTTTCTGTGATGATAGTGGTTGTGACTTCTCACAACCATTCCAGGTGAGCAGTTCCATTAATTTTTTTTCTCTCTGCAGTGTTACCACAGGTAAACACTATTGTTTTTTTTTTTCTCCTCTCCTCTTCTTCCAGTACTCCTGTCTTAAAAGATCTGGAAAATGGAGGCCCGCATAAAGGAACTTTGCGGAGTGACTGATAATATCCTTGCAGATTTGCAGAATATAAAGACCCGTTTTTCAAGCCTACAGGACCTCACTAATCACAATTTGCAAGTGTTTGGACAGACTGCCCAGGATTTGCGAGCCAGGATTGAAGTTCTAGAAGAGCGAGTCCAGGCTCCTGCCGTAGCCCCGAGTTCTGGGATTCCCAAGTTGCCCCCTTTTCGTTTTGGCGGTGAACGTGAGAAATTCAGGGGATTTATTAATCAATGCAATCTTTTTTTTCTGCACATGCTTCACAATTTCCCACTGAACGATCTAAGGTGCTTACTATAATTATGTTGCTTACCAACAAGGCTTTGATGTGGGCAAACCCTCTGATTGAGACTGAGGATGATTGTTTGAATCACCTTGATGCTTTTATTTCAGCCATGGGGCAGGTGTTTGATGACCCCAATCGAGGTGCAACAGCTGAAGCAGCCATGTTAGCTTTGCGCCAAGGTAAGCACTCGGTAGCTGAATATGCCTTGGATTTCAGGAGATGGGCCCTTGATACCACCTGGGACAGTTCCGCCAAAAAATCTATTTTTCGAAAGGGGTTATCTCCACTGATTAAGGATGAACTTGCTCGTGCCGACCCTCCCACTGCGTTAGGTGACTTTATTAACTACTGCATCCGTATTGATACTCGTCTGACTGAACGCAGGCAAGAGAGATGGTTCGAAAGCAATCGCACTAACCTTTTCCTACCTTCCTCTCCAGCTAAGGAACCTTTGAGTAGGATTACACGGGAACCTGAACCTGAACCCATGCAGGTAGACTCTTTACAACGACGGGTTAGTGATGCACGCAAGGAACATCGTTTTAAGGAAAATCTATGTTTCTATTGTGGTAAGTCAGGGCACTTCATTATAAACTGCCCCAGCCGTTCTCGTAAGACTACTGCAGCACTCATTCATTGTGAGTGTTGCGAGAGGGGATCTGTCAGGTCCGAGCCTCAGGCTCCAGAGAGATCTGCAGCAACAGATCTTGATTTCTCGGACTTAAACTCCGTTACCTCTGAAGACGTTGACTGTGTAAACGCTGCCATTTTTCAAGTTTCCTCAGCGGTGTCCCAGCTGAGTTGTAAGAAAAACAATTCTCATTGCTTTCTTTCCATCAAACTCTGGGTTGACTCAGCTTGGGTGTCTAGCTCTGCTATGATCGACTCAGGGGCAAGTGGAAATTTTATGGATGTCTCCTTTGCTCTGAAACAGGGGATACGTTCAGTGAAGAAGGCTACTCCAGTACAGATGGAAACTGTGGATGGCTCCCTGCTGACCTCTGGACCAGTGGATCAGGAAACAGAGCCTTTGAGGGTTCTTATGGGTAAAGATCATCAAGAGAAACTGTCCTTTATGCTTATCTCTTCTCCCCACTTTCCCATTATTTTAGGGCTACCATGGCTGCAGGCTCAGAATCCTACCATTAACTGGGAGACCAAGGAATTACACTTTCCAGAGAAACAGATGAGTCCAAAAGTTTCAGCTTGCTCTGTTCCTAAAGGAACCATGTCAGTCCCTGAACTACCAGCTGTATACCAGGACTATGTGGATTTA
Organism: Oophaga sylvatica; assembly: GCA_033576555.1. NCBI lineage: Eukaryota > Metazoa > Chordata > Amphibia > Anura > Dendrobatidae > Oophaga > Oophaga sylvatica. Next base: position 19,767,843 of record JARQOD010000003.1, read on the forward strand.
TGTGACAAGAAGAACGCTGACCAGCTTCCTCCTCACCGTCCATATGATTGTCCAATTGAATTATTGCCTGGAGCAGAGATACCTTTTGGTAAGATCTACCCCCTGGCGGGGCCCGAGCTAAAGGCTTTAAAGGATTACATAGACGAAAATCTAGCCAAGGGCTTCATACGCCCCTCTTCATCTCCTGCAGGTGCACCCATCTTCTTTGTAAAGAAGAAAGATGGATCTCTGAGACCATGCATAGACTATAGGGAACTCAATAAGGTTACTATTAGAAACCGTTATCCATTGCCTTTAATCCCTGAGTTATTGGAGAGAGTGCGACATGCCAAAATTTTCTCTAAACTAGATCTTCGTGGGGCCTATAACTTAGTCCGTATTAGACCTGGGGATGAATGGAAGACTGCATTCAGGTCACGCTATGGACACTTTGAATATCTAGTTATGCCTTTTGGTCTGAGTACCGCCCCAGCCACTTTCCAACACTTGGTGAATGACATCTTCAGGGATCTCCTAGATACATTCGTGGTAATTTATTTGGATGATATTCTAATTTTTTCTAACTCCACAGAGGAACATCATGGACATGTGAGAATGGTCTTGGAACGTCTAAGACAAAATCATCTTTACATCAAACTTGAAAAGTGTGAATTCCATAGGACCGAAATTCAATTTCTGGGGTATGTACTGTCTACACAAGGAATTAGTATGGATGGAAGCAAAACCCAAGCCATCAAGGATTAGCCAAGTCCTAGAAATGTGAAGGAGGTACAGCGCTTCATCGGGTTTGCCAACTTCTATAGACGTTTCATTAGAAATTTCTCTGAGGTAGTGTCACCTATCACCCAACTTACCCGGAAAGAGTCTAGGTTCTCCTGGACTCCCCAAGCCCAGGAAGCATTTTCCCGTCTAAAAGATAAATTTACCACTGCACCTATCCTAGTACATCCCAACCCCGAGCTTGCCTTCATAATAGAGGTGGATGCTTCAGACTGTGCCGTTGGAGCTATACTCTCTCAGAGAACAGGTGAGAAGAATGTCTTGCATCCCTGTGCCTTCTTTTCCCAGCAGTTGTCTTCGGCTGAGAGGAACTACGATGTGGGCAATAGAGAGTTGTTGGCCATTATTGCCGCCTTCAAAGAATGGAGACACCTTCTTCAGGGAGCTGCACAGCAAATAGTCGTCCTGACAGATCATCGTAACCTTGAGTTTATCAGGTCGGCTAAGTGCCTGACTCCTCGCCAGGCTCGCTGGAATCTTTTCTTAAACCAATTTAATTTTATCATTTCTTATAGACCAGGATCGCGCAATGGAAAGGCTGATGCACTCTCTAGGATTTACTCAGCAGAGACACGTCCAATTACTCCTCCTAAGACTATTCTTCCTGACTCTAGATTCCTAGGAGTAATTCATAATCAAGACCTACTTAAGGACATCAAGGAAGCATACCATGCGGATTCCTTTTTGGCACAACCCCCAAGGGACGTAAGTCTTGTCTTTAAGAATGGTGTGTGGATTCAGGGACAACGCCTGTATATTCCTGAAACAGTCAGATTGAGAGTATTGCAACTCATTCACGATTCCAAGATAGCTGGGCATAGAGGAATTCTAAAGACACAGGAATTTCTCTCTCGTTTCTTTTGGTGGCCCACTTGCAGGAAGGATGTTTTAAACTATGTCACTTCATGTGAAGTCTGTGCAAGATGCAAAACACCTCGCTCCTCACCAACTGGTCTGTTACAGCCTCTTCCCACCCCGTCCCGCCCGTGGGGATCCATTTCTATGGACTTCATTGTGGAGTTACCAACCTCTCAAGGGAAGAACACCATTCTAGTGGTGGTTGACCGTCTAACAAAGGCAGCTCATTTTATCCCTTGTGTCGGCTTACCCACTGCAAAACAGACATCAGATTTGATGATTAAAGATGTGTTTCGCTTACATGGAGTACCGGATGAGGTTATTTCGGATCGAGGGGTGCAATTCACTTCTAGGTTTTGGCAAAATTTCTGTGCAGCATTGGACATTAAAGTAAACCTTTCTTCTGCTTTTCATCCCCAGACTAATGGACAGACCGAACGAACCAATCAAACCCTGGAGCAGTATCTCCGCTGCTTTATCTGCCACCTACAGGATGATTGGGTGGATCTACTTCCATTAGCTGAGTTCTCGTATAACAACTCTCAGAGTGCCTCCACTAAGCAGTCTCCTTTTTACTCTAATCTAGGTTATCATCCTAACATTCTACCACGATTTCCCATAGAAACGCCTTTACCAGCAGTGGCTGAAAGAATCACGTCTTTACAGAAGAATATGGATCTTCTAAAGGAGAATCTGGAATCGGCTCAGGAAAGGTACAAGAAAGCAGCAGATAAATTTCGTAAACCTGCACCAGCTTTCAAGGTAGGAGACTTGGTCTGGCTGTCAACCAGAAATCTTAAGTTAAGGATTCCATCGTCTAAGTTGGGACATAAGTACATTGGACCCTATAAAATCAGTAAAATTATAAGTGCCGTTGCTTGTCGTCTTCAACTGCCCAGAACTATGAGAATTCACCCTGTCTTTCATGTATCCCTACTAAAGGCTGCGACACCCAATACGTTTCCTGGACGTTCTTCTCCTTGCCCTGACCCAGTGCTAGTCGATGGTCAGGAAGAATTTGTGGTGGAAAGGATTTTAGATTCCAGGTTGTATAGAAATCAGTTACAATATCTGATTAAATGGCAGGGCTACCCAGTGGAGGACAACTCATGGGAACCAGTCAATAACGTTAATGCTCCTCGCTTGCTCCGTCAGTTTCATCAGAGGTACCCACACAAGCCTGGCCTGAGGTCATCTGGAGGTTGTCCCTAAGGGGGGAGTAATGTAAGGTTCTGTGTACATGTTCCTGAAACTCAGTTTGTTCGTCAGCCATTTTACTTTCTGTCTTGCTGCAGCTATCTTGCCCTCAGTCAAAATGGAGTTTCCAGCTTGCATGTTCCCGCCCTGATTCTCTCCTTTTGCTTCTTAAGCAGCCACAGCTGAGCAATCAGTGCTTCAGAATCTAGCCTGCAGTGAACCTGTGACCTGACTCCTAAAGCCTTGGACCTTGTACTCCAGCTATTCCTACTGAGGAACTCTGAAGCACTTGTGGACTCTGAACCCTGCTCTTTAAAAGACCCACGTTTGCATGGACTTACGGTAACAGAGAAGAAGATCCTGAACCTGTTGTGGAGAGTGATTGCTGAGCTTAGATTACTCTGGCCTGCTGTGTCTCCTGCTTCTGTGTCTACAAACTGTGTGACTATTTTTGCCAACTTGTATGAAGTAATACAAGACTTTCTATATCAAACCTGTGACTCCTGTGTTTTCATCGCACCCAAGCACAAGACGCTATATGAACTGTACTACATACATTACACCCTTCCTTCTTCGCTGAAAAGGATTTTACAGGTAAGTTCTTACCAAAATCCGTGTTTCCCCATGATTCCGGCCTAAAACATGACTCCTCCACCTCCTTGCGGACGTCGCAGCCTTGTTGGGACATGGTGGCCATCCACCAACCATCCACTACTCCATTCATCTGGACCATCCAGGGTTGCTCAACACTCATCATTAAAAAGACTGTTTGAAAATTAGTCTTCATGTATGTTTGGGCTCACTGCAACCATTTCTGCTTGTGAGCACTGTTTAGGGGTGGCCGAATAGTAGGTTTATGCACCACAGCAAGCCTTTAAAGGATCCTACACCTTGAGATTCGAGGGACTTCAGAGGCACCAGCAGCTTCAAATATTTGTTTGCTGGTTTGTAATGGCATTTTAGCAGCTGCTCTCTTAATCCGATAAACTTGCCTGGCAGAAACCTTCCTCATTCTGCCTTTATCAGCACGAACACGTCTGTGCTCAGAATCAGCCACAAATCTCTTAACAGTACAATGATCACGCTTAAGTTTTCGGGAAATATGTAATGTTTTCATCCCTTGACCAAGGCATTGCACTATTTGATGCTTTTCAGCAGCAGAGAGATCCTTTTTATTTCCCATGTTACTTGAAAACTCTGGCCTGCTTAATAATGCGGAACACCCAGTTTTCCTTTTATTGGGCTCACATGGCAAACTAAAGGGTATGCCACACTAAACAACATCGCTAACGGGATCGCTAAAAAACGTCACTATTTAGCGATCCCGTTAGCGATGTTGTAGTGTGCGGCATCTACCAGCGACGTGGCCCCTGCTGAGATCCTGCTGTGATCTCGCTCGTCATTCTCATCGCTCCGGACCCTATTTTTATCGTCGGCGCCCCCGCTGGTATCGCTATATCGCTGAGTGTGGCACCTTTTCTTAGCGATTTAGCGGTACTTTTGTACCGCTAAAGTCGTTAAGGAGATCGCTAACCGCGATAGCGTCCTTAACGACATCGCTAAGTTACGCCGCTATCAGCGATATAGAAACAATCCCGCTAGCGATCGCATTAGTATGCGTCGTTATCGTGATCGCTAGCGGGATTGTTTAGTGTGGCAGTACCTTAATGATCACAGGTATCTGAGGTTGATTTCAGTGATCCAAAGAACCCTGAGACACAATACTATCAATGCGTTTCATTTAAAAAAAAAAAAAAAAAACGCTATGACGCTTAAAACCAATTTGCATAATAATTTGGCACATGGTGTAATAACTGACAACCTGCATGGATTCATGAAATATAGGTCATGTCTAACTAATATCTTGGATTTCTATGAGGAGGTAAGTGCAAATCTGGATGTTGGTAATGCAGCTGATGCGATTTATCTGGACTTTGCAAAGTCATTTGATACTGTTCCACAGTCTTATACTGAAGCTACAGAAGCAAGGATAACGGAAAGCTATATGCAGATGGGTAAGGAATTGGCTACATGAGAGGAACAAAAAGTCGTCATAAATGGTACGTTCTCTAAATGGGATATAGTCAGCAGTGGGGACTGCAGGGATCTGTACTAAGACCGATTCTTTTTAACCTCTTTATTAATTATCTAGCTGATGGGATTGAGAGTAAAATGTCAGTCTTTGCTGAAGACAACAAACTATGTAGGATACTAAAATCTGACCTTGACATTACAATTTTGCAAAATGATCTGCGTCTACTGTAGTCTGACTCACAAACAGGAGCTCATGTGGGAAGAATCACATTCTGCTGAGGGCTCCTCTCCCCGGGAAGGACGTGTGAGCTCAGCACCTTACACATGTGGATGCTTGTGAGGGAGCCTGTGCCCTGACCTCTGCCACCCTGCACCTTTTCTATGGACAGCTGGCACCAGGTACGCTTTGAGCGTACACAACTTTCGCTAGCACCTGACTGTCTATGTAGAGTGCATTTGACCTCTCTGATACACTTTGAATGTACACAACTTTCCCTGCCACCTGACTGTCTATGTGGAGTGCATTTGATCTCTCTGGTATGCTTTGATTGTACACAACTTTCCCTGGCACCTGACTGTCTATGTGAAGTGCATTTGATCTCTCTCTGGTATGCTTTGAATGTACACAACTTTCCTGGCACCCGTCTATGTAGAGTGCATTTGATCTCTTTCTGGTATGCTTTTGTGGCGCCCCTGCGGTCCCAGTAGCCACAGAGGTACTGCATCTCAGCCAAAGGTGTGGTACTCCGCTCTCAGGTAAGGAGGGGACACTACCCAGAACCCACACACTTGCATTCAACACCGGACCTTTCAAGGCCAGGGAGGGACTGGATAGAGGGTGTGGGTGAAGTAGAGAAGGGGCAGAGATTAAGGAGTAACAGTTGGTGGGAGGAGTTATTGCTGAGGTGAAGAGATTGTTCCGGAAAGAGTCAGTCAGTGAGGAGAGAGGAGCTACTGACAGGAGCAGTGTAGAGAATGTGTGAGAAGCTTCTAGAAAAACAAGAAGGGCTCCTAGGGGCACGGATAGTGAGGAATCCATCCGTGGGGCCCGCATCCATTGGCATGGTCGGTGGTGGGACGAGGTCGCAGTAGGGGAACTGGCCCCCAAGACTAGTGGAGGACTACAAGACTCAGCTAGCAAACCGGAGGCTGAGGTATCTATGTGCCTCAGCCACATCTGCACACATTCGCCGAAAAGGCAGCCATATAGGCTCAATGGGTTTGACCAATGTCGCCCAACAGGATCCGAGGCTGCCAGATTGGGACACTGTGTGTGTGGCGCAGGGCAGGAAAGGTGGTACCCGGCGCAGGGAGACGGCCAGTGGAAGGAACACAAGGGGTTCTGGCAAAGTGTACCCCAAACCCCCTGAGAGCTGGCTGGGCCACCTACCCCGAGGACACAGCACCCCGATTGCTTCAACAGTGAGTAAACTGAAAAGACTGCACCCTGCTGTGTCCTCTGAATTATTTACTGCATCATCAGCCCTGCACCTTAACCATTACCATCATCTACTTTAAACTCTATAACGGCCCTGGGGTCTAGCTCTACCTGTGGAGAGCTATAACAACTTTGCTGCGTCACCAACTGCCCCAGTGGTTCTGTACCGCAGCATCGGCCATATATAGCCGAACACCACATGTGGCGTCACAAACAATTCCCCTATAAACTACCCCATCATCATCTTTATTCACTTTTACATCTATCTCAAACAACTTTTTATTGGACACTCAGGGCCATGGACCGGGTCACTGCTGCCGTGACAATTCCTCTGTAGAACCGTCAGACCCGGGTCCGAGTAGCCCCAGGCCCTAGGGGGTGCTCAAAATTGAATGTACACAACTTTCCCTGGCACCTGACTGTGTGGCGTGCATTTGATCTCTCTCTGGTATACTTTTCTTACCCATCATTTTGTTTCCATGATCTGTTTAATTTCTTTTGTGTTTTTCTGGCATATCTTTGAGTGGTCACTCCAACCCCTCCCTCCCTTTATGACCTTTGTTTCATGCTCTACATCTGGTCTGGCCTTACCCCACCCACTCTCTCCCTCACACTTGACTGTCCTTAGCTGAAGCTTTATTTGGACCCAGGTGTCTGATCCAGACTGTACATTTCAGTCTAGAGAAAGAATTCATATGTTCCCATGCAGACAGACTTTTCTAAGCGAGGATTGGCATTAGTTAGGACCTGATATACGAGAAGAGCCTTAACGTGGCTATCAGGTACACATAATTTGGCCATCTTATGCGCTAAGACTTCTCAATTTTTCATATTTCTTAGGCAGTGATGCAATTCATTTTTCATATTTCGTGTTTGCAAGCTATAGTGCTACAGTGTGCTACCTTTTTTTCTTGTATGATCCAGACAGTAGTCTGATTTACACATCTTTCAAATTACATTTTCCTGAATCTGTGTTCCTGAGGTCCGGTCCATGTTCCTGAATCCGTGTTCCTGAGGTCCGGTCAGTGTTCCTGAAACCATGTCCCTGAGGTCCGGTCCGTGTTCCTGGTTCTGATGGTCCAAGTAGTGCTCTTGAGCCGGTCTCGCTGGTGTTCCTGGATGGATTTCCCCTCCGTGGTTCCTGGGAGTCTCCAGCCCTGTTCCCCGGTGATGGTTTCGCCAGTGAGTCCTGGATCTGACCAGCCGATGCCCGATGCTGTAGTGCCAACATTCCTAGACCAGTGCTATCCGTGTATATTCTGATGTCCTGCCAGTTCCCTGGAGTCTTACCAGTGATGACCCTAGCCATCATCTGAAGCCTGCCTGAGATCGGTGTCTGATGTTCTCCTGCTGAGCCTGTGCTACGCCCAAGGCCTGAGAGAGGCCATTCTAGTATGCCCATGCCAGATAACCCTGGACTGCATCAACCCGATGTCCTCATGCCATCGTCTGAAGCTAGTCTGAGGTCAGTGTCTGACGTTCTCCCGCTGTGCCTGTGCTACGCCTGAGGCCTGAGTGATAGGCTATCCTAGTATGCCCATGCCAGACGTCCCTGGACTGCGTCAACCCGTGATCCCTGCTTCGCCTGTCAACATGAGATGTGTCCTTCGTGATGTGCTTATTCCGGAACCTGGTGTTTTGATGTAATTTGCTTTAAGCAAACTTTGTTTCTTCTTACCTGAAGTTGTGCGGTCTCTTTTAGTCCTGCATATGGTCATCTCGTCCACAAGCTCAGCTGCCACAGACCCCGGGTGCTACCCTCAGGTGGGCCCGTGTCACCCCTGTGGTCCAGTGGGTCCACATTCCACGATCACCTGGGACGCATACCCTGTGGTCGTTATAGTTCGACGACATGGGGGCATTGGCTGGTAAGCCACGCGGCATCCTCGATCGTAATAGCCTCGGGGTGATCCTCGACTCTGCCCTTTTTCAAGCCACATATCCAAGCCCTTGCCTCCTCCTGCCAACTCCAACTCAAAAAACATTTCCCGGATCCTTACATTCCTTAACTAAGAAATTGTAAAAAACGCTCGTGCACACCCTCATCATATCCCGACTCAACGATTGCGACCTTCAACTCTCTGGCCTACCCTCTAGCACTCTTGTTACACTCCAATCTATCCTAAACTCTGCGCCCGACTAATACACCTGTCTCCCCGTTATTCCCCAGCCTCTCTGCCAGTCCCTTCACTGGCTTCCTATTGTCCAGAGGCTCCAGTTCAAAAACATTAACTATGATATAGAAAGACATCCACAACCTGTCTCCATACATCTGTGACCTAGCCTCCCGGTACTTACCTATACGCAACCTTCGTTCCTCTCAAGATCTTCTATACTCCCCTCTTATCTCTTCTTCCCACAACCACATACAAGATTTCTCCCGTGCTTCCCCCATACTCTGGAACTCTCTACCCCAACACATCAGACTTTTGCCTACTATGGAAACCTTCAAAAGGAACCTGAAGACCCACCTCTTCTGACAAGCCTGCATCCCGCAGTGATCCTCAGTCTACTGAACTGCCGAATGACCTGCTCTATACTCTCCTAGTGTATCCTCACCCATCAATTGTAAACTGTGAGCCCTCGCGGGCAGGGTCCTCTCTCTTTCTGTACTTGTGTGTGCCTTGTATTGCTCATGTTTATTGTACTTGTATATGTATGCCCGCTTTTTTTCACATGTAAAGCGCCATGGAATAAATGACGCTATAAAAATGAATAATAATAATGTCTGATTGGGCAAACACTTGGCAAATGTAGTTTAATGTACAGTATTTTAATTTTTAGGTTTAATTGTATAGTAATGCACCTCGGACGGAGCAGTCCTATTGCTGCATATACACTGCTCAAAAAAATAAAGGGAACACTTAAACAACAGAATATAATTCCAAGTAAATCAAACTTCTGTGAAATCAAACTGTCCACTTAGGAAGCAACACTGATTGACAATCAATTTCACATGCTGTTGTGCAAATGAAATAGACAACAGATGTAAATTATTAGCAATTATCAAGACACACTCAATAAAGGAGTGGTTCTGCAGGTGGGAAACACAGACCACATCTCAATACCAATGCTTTCTGGCTGATGTTTTGGTCACTTTTGAATGTTGGTTGTGCTTTCACACTCGTGGTAGCATGAGATGGACTCTACAACCCACACAAGTGGCTCAGGTAGTGCAGCTCATCCAGGATGGCACATCAATGCAAGCTGTGGCAAGGTTTGCTGTGTCTGTCAGCGTAAAGTCCAGAGGCAGGAGGCTTTACCAGGAGACAGGCCAGTACACCAGGAGATGTGGAGGGGCAACAACCCTGCAGCAGGACCGCTACCTCCGCCTTTGTGCAAGGAGGAACAGGAGGAGCACTGCCAGAATCCTGCAAAATGACCTCCAGCAGGCCACAAATGTGCATGTGTCTGCACAAACGGTTAGAAACTGACTCCATGAGTATGGTCTGAGTGCCCGACGTCCACAGATGGGGGTTGTGCTCACAGCCCAACACCATGCAGGACGCGTGGCATTTGCCACAGAACACCAGGATTGGCAAATTCGCCACTGGCATCCTGTGCTCTTCACAGATGAAAGCAGGTTCACACTGAGCACGTGACAGATGTGACAAAGTCTGGAGACACCGTGGAGAGTGATCTGCTGCCTGCAACATTCTTCAGCATGACTGGTTTGGCAGTGGTTCAGTAATGGTGTGGGGTGGCATTTCTTTGCAGGGCCGCACAGCCCTCCATGTGCTCGCCAGAGGTAGCCTGACTGCCATTAAGTACCGAGGAGAGATCCTCAGACCCCTTGTGAGACCATATGCTGGCATGGTTGGCCCTGAGTTCCTCCTAATGCAGAACAATGCCAGACCTCATATGACTGGAGTGTGTCAGCAGTTCTTGCAAGGTGAAGGCATTGAAGCTATGGACTGGCCCGCCCATTCCCCAGACCTGAATCCGATTGAGCACATCTGGGACATTATGTCTCGCTCCATTCACCGTCGCGTTGCACCACAGACTGTCCAGGATTTGGCGGATGCTTTAGTCCAGGTCTGGGAGATCCCTCAGGAGACCATCCGCGCCTCATCAGGAGCATGCCCAGGTGTTGCAGAGAGGTCATACAGGCACGTGGAGGCCACACACACACTACTGAGCATAATTTTGACTTGTTTTAAGGACATTACATTCCACTTTAATTTTGTGGGTGACTCCAAATCCAGGCCTCCATTGGTTAATAAATTTGATTTCCATTGATGATTTTTGTGTGATTTTGTTTTCAGCACATTCAACTTTGTACAGAACAAAGTATTCAATGAGAATATTTAATTCATTCAGATCTAGTATGTGTTATTTGAGTGTTCCCTTTATTTTTTTTGAGCAGTGTTTATTAAATGGGACCATACTTGGGACTACAGAACAGTAGAAGGACTTGGGTATTCTGGTTACAAGTAAGCTGAGCGAGAGTACTAAATGTCAAGCAGCAGCCACAAAAGCATATGGGATTTTAGGGTGTATAAAAAGAGAGATAAAATACTGCAATCCCAACTTATTGTTACCCCTTTATAAATCTCTTGTGAGGCCACATTTACAGTAGGATATAGGATCCAGTTTTGGGCTCCACATTTAAAAAAGGACATTCAGAAATTAGAGTCAGTTCAAAGGCTGGCAACTAGATTATTACAAGGGATGGAAAGCATCTCATAAGAAGAGGTTGAAAAAGTTGGGCTTGTTTAGGTCAGAGGGGATCTCATTTATATGTACAAGTACAGGTGCTTGTCAAAAAATTAAAATATCATCACAAAGTTAATTTCAGTTCTTCAATACAAAAAGTGAAACTCATATTACCGTATATACTCATGTATAAGCCGACCCGTGTATAAGCCGACCCCCCTAATTTTGCCACAAAAAACTGGGAAAACTTATTGACTCGCGTATAAGCCTAGGGTGAAAAATGATTTTGCCCCCATATGATGCTCCACAGATTATGCCCCACATGCTGCACAGATTATGCCCCTATATGCTCCAGATTATGCCCCCATATATTCCACAGATTACGCCCTCGTATGATCCAGATTATGCCCCCATATGCTCCAAATTATGCCCAATATGCTTGAGATTATGCCCCCATATATTCCAGATTATGCCCCCATATATTCCACAGATTATGCCCCCGTATGATCCAGATTATGCCCCCATATATTCCACAGATTATGCCCCCATATGCTCCAGATTATGCCCCATATGATCCAGATTATGCCCCATATGTTCCACAGCTTATGCCCCCATATGCTCCATATTATGCCCCCATATGTTCCACAGCTTATGCCCCCATATGCTCCATATTATGCCCCCATATGCTCCATATTATGCCCCCATATGTTCCACAGCTTATGCCCCCATATGCTCCATATTATGCTCCCATATGCTCCATATTATGCCCCCATATGTTCCACAGCTTATGCACCCATATGCTCCATATTATGCCCCCATATGTTCCACAGCTTATGCCCCCATATGCTCCATATTATGCCCCCATATGTTCCAGATTATGCCCCATATGCTGCTGCAAAAAAAAAAAAAAAAAAAAATGACATACTCACCTCTCGTCGCTGGGGGCCAGGTGCCGGGGGCCAGGTGCCGGGGTCCTGAGCAGGCGGGGACACCGGCGCGCTATGGGGGACAGGTGCCGGCGTCACCGCTCCCTCAGGAGATATTTACCTGTCCTCTCTGCACCGCAGCGCTGCGTCCTCTTCCTGGTCCTCGGCACTGCGGCAGTGAATGATCTGGCAGGGGGCGCGGCGCTCACTAATGACGTCATCGCGCCCTCTGCTGATCATTCACAGCCAGAGGAGTCAGACGAGGACGCAGCACAGCGGTGGAGAGAAGACAGGTAAATATAGCTATACTCACCCCTCCGCCGCGCGTCCCTGCAGCCTCTCCTCTTCTCCCGGCGATCTCTGCAGCGCTTCCTTCCTACAGCGGTCACATGGTACCGCTCATTAAAGTCATGAATATGTGCATATTCATGACTTTAATGAGCGGTGCCATGTGACCGCTGCAGGAAGGAGCCGGAGATCGTGGGAGAAGCAGGGGGGCTGCAGAGACCGCGGCGGCGGAGAGGTGAGTATAATCCGACACCCCCGCTCACCCTTCCCCACCGACCCCCGTATATGACCCGCGTATAAGCCGAGAGGGGGACTTTCAGCCCTAAAAAATGGGCTGAAAATCTCGGCTTATACACGAGTATATACGGTATATAGTCATTACAGAGTGATCTATTTCAAGTGTTTATTTCTGTTAATGTTGATAATTATGGCTTACAGCCAATGAAAACCCAAAAGTCATCTCAGTAAATTACAATAAGTAACAAAAAACGCCTGCAAAGGCTTCCTAAGTGTTTAAAAAGGTCCCTTAGGCCGGGATCACACATGTGAGAAACACGGCCGAGTCTCGCATGTGAATTCCCAGCCCTGGCGCTGGCACTCGGGAGCGGAGCGAGCGGCTGCATAGAAATACATTACACACTCCACTCCCGAGTGCCGGCGCCAGGGCTGGGAATTCAAATGCGCGACTCGGCCGTGTGTCTCGCATGTATGATCCCGGCCTTAGTCTGTTTCAGTGGGCTCCACAATCATGGGGAAGACTGCTGACTTGACAGATGTCCAGAAGGCATTCATTGACACACTCCACAAAGAGGGTAAGCCACAAAAGGCATTGCTAAAGAAGCTGGCTGTTTACAGAGTGCTGTATCCAAGCATATTAATGAAAAGTTGAGTGGAAGGAAAAAGTGTAGTAGACAAAGGTGCACAAGCAACCAGGATAGCTGCAGCCTTGAAAGGATTGATAAGATAAGGGCATTCAAAAATTTAGAGGAGATTCACAAAGACTGTGAATCACAAGATTCACAGTCTTGTGCATAGTGCATTGTGCAACAAGGTGTACCAATATATGGATATATGGATAACATGGATGTAAAGTCCGCAGTAAGAAGGCACTGCGCCGAAACATGCATTGAGGTGGGTGGTACAGAGGTCCAGTAATTCCTTAGGCACATCAATACTTTACTTCACGGTCTTTCACTTGTTTCTCATTTGTGGCTATTTGCCCTCTTGAATTTCTCTTGTCACCCCAGTGTATTCTGTACTCTCACCATGCACGTTTGAGCTGACCTATATGCTTACAGTTTGACTACTTTGCCTTTGTTTTTTTCCTGCATACAACCCTGAGTCCACCATTTTTTGGCTTACCATTGTCATCTCCCTGTGATTTTCCTACACTTTTATTATCTCTGTTTTATTGTCAATCTAATATAGCTTTGTGATTTTTGGTTCCTTTTATTTCTTTTTGGTGTTGTTCTCTTGATATAATTCCCACACAAACCTTGTATAATTGCTTGTATACATTATAAAGGCTCTCATATAGCCCTCCAAATGTTATAATATCCCACACATAGCTTTACATATAGTATAATGCTCTACATACTCCTTCATATAGTATATTGCACTCCTCATAGTCCTCCACATAGTACATTGCACTCCCCTTAATCCTTTATACAGTATAATGCACTTTCCATCGTTCTGGATACAGTATAATGCACTCCCTATAGGCCTCTATACAGTATAACGCAATAACCATAGTCCTCCATAAAGTATAATGCAATCCACATAGTCCTCCATATAATATAATACACTCCCCAGAGTCCTCCATACAGTATTTTGGCCATTACATTGTTCTCATTGATTTAAAAAAATAAAAAGTACAATAGTCGCCTTTCTACCTCTTTCCCCTGCTGCTTTCCCCTCCTTTATTGAGTGTGTCTTGATAATTGCCAATAATTTCCATCTGTTGTCTGTTCCATTTGCACAACTGCAGGAGAAATTGATTCATAATTGGTGTTGCTTTGTTACTAGAGAGGTAGATTTCACAGAAGTGTGATTGACTTGGAGTTACATTGTGTTTTGTTAGTGTTCCCTTTATTTTTTTGAGCAGTGTACATGCAAGTGTATAACAATGAACTTTACAAATCAATAAGTAGAATTAAGCCACGTTGGAGATAATAATAAAAGCAAATAGCATCAAAAGGAAGTCACAACACCACATTTGTCGCACAGCAGCCCAGCATGCAGCCCCACGGAAGTGACATTAATCCCCTTCACCGCGCAGACCCCTAACATGCAGTGTCACGTAAATCACATCACCCCCTTCCACCTACAGAGTACCAGAAAGCAACCCCCCGTGAGTGACATTATACCCTTCACCACAGACCCCAGCAGTGTGTAGCCCCTCAGCATGCAGCTCCACACAGCGCCACATAATACATTAATATAGCAAATAAACTCAGAACTCAACTTCAGTAGAGTGATGATTTTTAATCGTGTCCACAGTAATAACAGAAACGTTTCGGTCCTGAACTTGGACCTTCATCAGTCACATGGACTACTGTGAGTAGGTGGACCCAGCAAAAAGAGGGGCTATGCCCGGAATATCAGGTTTAAATTCTGTTCGATATAGGTGATCAAATATGGCAGCGGTTACCTGGGGGTCCCGGTGGAGCAAAAATGTGCCTGCGGTGGACGCGGATGCACGGACTAGCGGCGGATACCGCGTCCACCGCAGGCACATTTTTGCTCCACCGGGACCCCCCCAGGTAACCGCTGCCATATTTGATCACCTATATCGAACAGAATTTAAACCTGATATTCCGGGCATAGCCCCTCTTTTTGCTGGGTCCACCTACTCACAGTAGTCCATGTGACTGATGAAGGTCCAAGTTCAGGACCGAAACGTTTCTGTTATTACTGTGGACACGATTAAAAATCATCACTCTACTGAAGTTGAGTTCTGAGTTTATTTGCTATATTTATATGGTGTGGGAACCTACTCAGATACTCCTATACGGCTGTGCACATGATTATTCACTTTACATAATACATTAATACCCTCTTCATCGAACAGCCCTCCAGCACATATCATCTCCTTCTCGACACAGCTTGAGTCATCCCCTTCTCCGCACAGCCCCCAGTATCATCCCCTTCTTTGCAGTCCCCAGAAAGCAAAATCACCCCATTCTCCGCAGAGCAACCCCAGAATGCAGCATGCTCCCTTCCTCCACACAGCATCATCCCTTTCTCCGCTCAATTTTCTATTAATTAATTTTTCACAGTCTAGGTATGATAATTAATGACTTTTCCCTGTGTGAAATTTTGATATTTAAAATGGTTGTCCACTACTTGGACATCCCTTTCTCATTCCTCATATTTGGTCCTGTTAGAATAAAAGCAATTATACTAACTTCCCATGCCGGCGCTATTTCCGTGGCGTCAGCACTTGCATTAAGCCCTGAGCCCAATCAGCACTCGCATCACTGTCGCCACCTTCGGACAACTTGAACATGAAGAGGAAAGTCAGAGAACAGCAGCAGCCCCAGCTTCCTGTTGAGGTTCAATACATCCGAAGGCGGGAACAGTGAAGCAGACACTGATTGAGGCAGGGCTTGTGTGGTGTAACATCTTCATGAGAACATTTCCCTCATTGAGAACATGAAAAACGCTTTTCCCCTGTGTGAATTCTTTGGTGTATAACAACATTCCATTTCTGTTTAAAATATTTCCCACATTCTGAACAGGAAAAAGGCTTCTCCTTTGTGTGGGTTCTCTGGTGCTTAACCAAAGCTGATTTCTGCTTAAAACATTTCCCACATTCTGAACATGAAAAAGGCTTCTCCCCTGTGTGACAACTTTGATGTACATCAAGATTCCATTTCTGGATAAAATATTTCCCACATTCTGAACAGGAAAAAGGCTTTTCCCCTGTGTGGGTTTTCTGGTGCTTAACCAAAGCTGATTTCTGCTTAAAACATTTCCCACATTCTGAACAGGAAAAAGGTTTCTCCCTGTGTGAATTCTCTGGTGCTTAACCAGAGCTGATTTCTGTTTAAAACATTTCCCACATTCTGAACAAGAAAAAGGCTTCTCGCCAGTGTGGACTCTCTGGTGACTAACTAAACCTGATTTCTGGTGAAAATATTTCCCACATTCTGAACAGGAAAAAGGCTTCTCCCCTGTGTGAGTTCTCTGGTGACTAACCAAAGCTGATTTATGGTTAAAACATTTCCCACATTCCAAACAGGAAAAAGGCTTCTCCCCTGTATGGGTTCTCTGGTGGGTATCAAAATGCGCTTTCCGGTTAAAACATTTCCCACATTCTGAACATAAAAAAGGCTTCTCCCCTGTGTGAGTTCTTTGGTGATTAACCAAATTTGATTTATGGTTAAAACATTTGCCACATTCTGAACAGGAAAAATGCTTCTCCCCTGTGTGGGCTCTCTGGTGCTTAAGCAAAGCTGATTTTCGGTTAAAATATTTCCCACATTCTGAACATGAAAAAGGCTTTTCCCCTGTGTGACAACTTTGGTGTATAACAAGATTCCATTTATGGCTAAAATATTTCCCACATTCTGAACAGGAAAAAGGCTTCTCCCCTGTGTGAGTTCTCTGGTGATTAACCAAAGCTGATTTATGGTTAAAACGTTTCCCACATTCCGAACAAGAAAACGGTTTCTCCCCTGTGTGAGTTCTCTGGTGGCTATAAAGATGCGTTTTCCGATTAAAACATTTCCCACATTCTGAACAGTAAAATGGCTTCTCCTCTGTGTGAGTTCTCTGGTGAATAACCAAATCTGATTTCTGGTTGAAACGTTTCCCACACTGTGAACATGAAAAAGGCTTCTCCCTGTGTGAGTTCTCTGGTGCTTAACCAAATGTGATTTCTGGTTAAAACATTTCCCACATTCTGAACAGGAAAGAAAAGACTTTTTGATGGGAAAACTATTTCCATATTCTGATCTATATTCTGAAAACAGCTTCTTTGCTTTAGGAGCTGTTTGTTTTTTAATGCTTATTTTGTGACTTTGATTTTCCTTAGAAGTCATTAATGATTCAGAAGACAGGTCCTGTTTCAAGGGATCAGATGAAAAATCTTTGCTGTAAAGGAATGATAGTATATATGGAGTAATGGCATTAACTTGAATTGTATCCTGTGGGACCTCAAGATCATCTGATTTAAAAATTGAAGACGTCAGCTGTCCCTCTGATCTCCTGGTACAGTCATCTGCCAAGAATAAAACCAATTATTATTTTTGAATTAGAAATCCTTGAATTATATATTTTTAACATTTCTACTTAAACTATCAATAAAAATGACAAGTTACTTAAAAAATGTAATTATTCACCAATACATTGACAGTCTAGTGGACAAACACATAGGATGAACTAGTAATTCAACTGTTTGTTCATTCTGCCTCACAAATCTAGAATAAAAAGCCACCAAACATTGTTATGTAGGCGAAAATAATACCAATAGAAACTTCTACTCATCCCGCAAAATAACAAGTCCCCACTCAGGTTCATCATCTGTCAGTGGAAAAACAGAGGTTTCCACATTACTGGATCAAAGGCTCTTGAAAAGTAACATGGCTTCCATAAACCAATCTAGCAATAGCCACTCTCCCAAAGTCAAATCTCCCCCTCGCTTCTGAGCCTTGCAGTGTGCCCAAACCACATTTAGCATTCATGTAATTTAGTATTACTATAGTGAGAAGAATAAACTTACATTAATTTACGGTGCATGTGTGTCTCCTAGAGCACAATCTGGGCACAAAGGGTTATTTAATAAAATGATATATTTGCAATTTTTACCCTCCAACATTCACTGCACTATGTGCTTATTTCCAGAAAGCGTCTGTGGAGTCTAAATAGTTACTACTCCTTTAGATTAATTCATTGAGGGTTATAATTTCCAAAATGCAGTCACTTTATGGGGATTTCTACCTCTCTGATTTGCTGCCATTTTGTCGTACTAAGGCTTATACAAATGGTGTGTCCCTTCTCCTCTAGGATCTGCTCCTGAGACATCTGCATCTGGCACCAGGAGCCGCCTTATTCATTCTTCAGTAGGCCTTGGTGATGTAGGAGACATAGGAACCAGAAGCTCTGTTCAGCCACTAATAGGTGCCTGGGAAAAGTAGTACCATCCAGTCTGACAGAATGGGTGTGTGATGTCCACCTGAACTAATCTGTTCAATTCAGGCAATTGGAAAGCACCACACCCTACTAAAGCTTGAAGCATATTTCCAGAAGCTGTTCCTTGTTCTCCTCTGGTTCAGTCCTCTGTGCTCAGCTCCCGGCTTTTGTATTTGTTTCCTTCTGTGACCCCGGCCTCTTTACAGACTACTTGTGTCTTCTGGTTTTGTATTTTCTCTGCTCTCCTGGTTCTGACCTGGCTACCTGACTATTCTTCTTCCCAAATCCACAGAAAAGCAGGTAACACCATGGCCCAAGCCTAGGGGTCTATGTGTAAATCCAGAACCATGTAGAAGTGTTAAAAAAGTTAAATCCCCACAGTTTTAAGCATGCCCTAAAAACGCATTTGTTCAGACTGGCCTAACGCCTCAACACATTAACCTAAATATCCCTGTGTGGCTCATTCAAAATTTTATCCCAGTGTGGCTCATTCAAAATTTTTTACCATAACCAGGTTTCTTGCATCATGTTCTCACATGCTTTATGCATTTAATAGCCCTCTGTGTCTGTGCTGTTACATATTTAGACTGTTAACTGGTTCATGCAGAAACAGGAACACCCAATTCTTACGCTATAGCTGGTCCAAACAATAAAAGCAATTGTTACCATCCACCTTTCGTGTCTCTCCTTTTTCCTTATAGATTGTAAGCTTGCGATTAAGGCCCTCATTCCTCTTCGTATCTGTTTTGATCTATGTGTTTATTGCTATGCTGTAATGTCTATTGTCTGTAGAAGTCCCCTCTATAATGTATAGTGCTGCGGAATATGTTGGCGCTATAGAAATAAAATTATTATTATTAAAGGGTGATGGGCAAAACTGAGACTATAGACAATAACACGTCTATTGAAAAGATCTAGCTGAACAGTCTTAATCAGTAAAACAATGAGATGAGTAACTGGTGGTGAAACCTCTCTTGGGCAATTAGAGTATAGGGCTTGGTGGATCTTGGGAATCCAAACTGTCGTAATGGCTAATACTCTCTATCAGTGAGTTTCCAAAAGAAATGTTAGAAATTTAAAGAAAACTATTTGTAATACTGCAGAGCTGAAGTGTCTTAAATTTATGTCATGGTCTGCTGAGTTTCTGGGATTAGGTGGTTTTAGGGTTAACCGGGATGGCCTCACTCTGGGATTCTGGGAGGCTTTTTATAGCATCATTGTGGGGCCATCCTCTGTCGCTTATACTCTGACCCTTGGCCGAGTGTGTGTGACCCTGTTGTGCTTGTGCCAGTTCTTTGTGCCTGTGCTACGTTTTGTCTATCTGGTTCTGATTTGGCTGTGTCCCTGTTTCGAGTTTTGCCTGTCCCTTTTGTACTCTGCTGCCCTCTACGTGTATGACCCTTGGCTACGTTCTGACTCCGCTCTGCCTGCTCCTCTTGTACTTCGTCGCCCTCTATGTGTATGACCCCTTGGCTACGTCCTGATTATCCGTTCTGTATATGCCCCTTGGTAACTGTGTCCCGTAGTTACCCTTCTAGGAGTTTTCCTTCACATCATAGCTCTCTGGAGCTTAGGCCACGCCCACTAGCAGTCATGTGCCTGCAGGTCCTTTGGTCTGAAGCATACTCTATCTGCTACTGCTGCCTCTGAGAGACGTGTGGCCGGCTCCGCCCACTAGCAGTCACATGCTGAAGGTCCTGTTTTTCAGAAGCATACGTCTTCCCTGCTGCGGCTCTGCAATACAGGTATCTTTGGGCATAGTTTGTTCACTCAGGACACACGCACTGGCTCAGTGAGCAAGTGCAGTGCGGTGTCCCTGACAATTTAGATCTGGAATTTTAGGGATTTGGAAAAGGCAATGGAGACCTTTTTTAAAAGACTTCCAGGGAGTTGCAGACCCGCATAAGTGAGACGCGGTGTAAATGCTTAAAAAATGGTAACAAAACGCATCCCATTAATTGTAATTGCATTACGCATTGCTGAGCACATGCGTATTTTTCCAGAGCGTAATCGCTTTGTGTTAAAATACGCAGCATGTTCATTATTTTAGAGTAATCTCGGTGATTATGCCACCAGAGAATTGCATTGAAACGCTCACTTTACGCATGTGGCTATGCCCACCATGCGTAAAGTGAGCGCTTCATGTGCGGTTGGTACCCAGGGCCTGGAGAAGAGAAGACTCTCCTCCAGGCCCTGGGTACCATATTCCTGTAAAAAATAGAAATAAAATAAAAAATATGGATATACTCACCCTCTAGGGCCCCGGAGTCCTCCCGCTCCTCAGCGGCAAGTTCCGTTCCCAGGCGTGCTTAGCGAGAATGACTTTTGTGACTTTGCCGTCGAGTGACCGTGACATCGCAAAGGTCATTCTCGCTAAGCACACCTGGGAATGGAACTTGCCCGCAGCGCTGCTGAGGAGCAGGAGGACTCCGGGGGCCGCCAGAGAGTGAGTATATCCATTTTTTTTATTTTTTTTTTAACATTCCTCATTAGTAAAAAGGTGGTCACACTTGTCAAGCACTATGTGTGACAAGTGTGACCAACCTGTCAATCACTTTTCCAAGCAATGCTTCAAATCGCTTGGAAAAGTGCGAGCATTTTGCAAGCTAAAAACGCTTGCAAAATGCTTGTGTTTTGCGGGAAAACACATACGAATTACGTATGGGTTTTACCCGCAATGGGGAGTTGCGTAAATGCTCCGCAAAATTTCAGAGCATTTACGCAACGTGGCCACATAGCCTAATAAAGCAGCCACAGCTGGTGACTGAGAAGAATCTGTGATTTCTCTGTATTTAGTAGTTACTACTCACCTGGGTAGTCATATGTAGGAATCTCCTCTTTACACTGCTTATCACCCCTCACATTTGTCTCTGTAGTATTAATATGGGTCAGATCTTCACCCTGAAACAAATATTGTAAATGTCATAGACAAATGGAGAAGTCACATCTATGATCAGCTCTAATCCTGCCATCTCCACCGTTCTCATTACACAAGTATAAATCATATAATACTGGTGGATAAAACAAGACTGAGCACAAGACCTTCACAGCCGTCTACACATCATAGGGGAGATCTCATGACACCTTCTCTCCATCTACCTGATGATCCTGAGGAACATTGGGATCTTCTTGTTTACAGTCCTGTGGAAGAGAAGGACGGGGACATCTCTCTGGTGTTGTCCTCTTACTAGCTAGATCTGGAGGGAACACATACAGGGGCTGAATTCATTCTTTACATACAGATAATAGGCCGTGTGTATTTAGTCCTATTACCTGGTGATGTGAGGGGCTGGGGAACCTCCATCATGACGTTCTTGTACACATCTTTGTGTCCTTCTAAATACTCCCACTCCTCCATGGAGAAATAGACGGCGACATCTTGATACCTTATAGGAGCCTGAGACATATAATGACACCATCATCCCCCCCAATCCCTTCATAGTGTTACAGTATAATGTCCCAGAAAAAATATATATCTTTGTAATGTGTTAGCCAGTAGATAGAAAAATATAAAAAATGAGAGTCTTCAGGGGTTGATACATTTTAATGGCTAATAGAAAAGATGGTAACAATTTGCAAGCTTTCAAGACTACTCAGGAGGACTCTTCATCAGGCATTGAATAACACAAAATTGGAAGAGTCACATATTTATGCACAAGAGGACACAGGAATAATGCAAAAGACAAGTGAAGTGAAGCAGAACTGTCAATGTGAGACGAGGAGAGAATAGTTGTGGCCTTAAATATTGGAGCAGTTCATAGATAAGGAGTGTGAAAGTTTTATTGACCTGTGATTGAGGGCTGGTCCATCATTGTGATGCCCCCACAAGTCGGAGGAGCACATTCCTTAGTTGATAGAAAGACAAATCCATGCAACACATTCATTCCTGCATTGAGTGTGTCAAAGGTTGTCATAAGTTTATACTCCTCTCTGAGAAGTTACTTTTTGGGGGCATCGCAACCTGATCAGACGTCAATCACAGGACAATAAAACTTTCACACTCCTTATCTATGAACTGCTCCAATATCTAAGGCCACAACTATTCTCTCCCCATCTCACATTGACAGTTCGGCTTCACATCATTTGTCTTTTGCATTATTCCTGAGTCCTCTTGTGCATAAATATGTGACTCTTCAGATTTTCTGTTAGTCCATGTCTGATGAAAAGTCCTGAGTAGCCTCAAAAGCTTGCAATTTGTTACCATCTGTTTTTCAGGAACACCGCACTGCACTTGCTCACTGAGCCAAAGCGCATGTTCTGAGTAAACAAACTGTGCCCAAAGATACCTGTGGAGCGGGGCAGCAGTGGTGAAAATGCGTTCTACAGACAAACAGGACCTGAAGCACGTGACTGCCAGGGGGCGCAACCGGCCACAGGTCTCTCAGAGGAAGCAGGAACAGATAGAGAATGCTTCAGGCCAGATAGGACCTGAAGCACCTGACTGCTGGGGGTGTGGCCTACGCTTTGGAGAGCTAGGAGATGAAGGAAAACTCCTAGAAGGGAAATTACGGGACAAAGTTACCAAGGGCATAGACAGAACGGATAGTTAGGACGTAGCAAGGGGTCATACACAGAGAGGGAAGCGCAGTACAAAAGAAGCAGGCAGAGGGTAGTCAGGACTTAGCCAAGGGGTCATACACAGAGAGGGCAACACAGTACAAGAGAAGCAGGCAGCGGGTAGTCAGGATGTAGCCAAAGGGTCATACACAGAGAGGGCAACGCAGTATAAGAGAAGCAAGCAGAGGGTAGTCAGGACGTAGCCAAGGGGTCATACAAAGAGAGGGCAACAGTACAAAAAGGGGTAGGCAAAACTCGTAACAGGGACACAGCCAAATCAGAACCAGACAGACGAAACGTAGCACAGGCACAAAGCACTGGCACAACAGGGTCAGAAACACTCAGCCAAGGGTCAGAGTATAAACGACAAAGATTGACCTCACAGTGAGGCTATAAAAAGCCTCCCAGGACCCAGAAAGAGGCCAACCGAGTTAACCCTGCGACTACCTGACCCGAGAACCCAGTAAATCATGACACTTTTCAGTTAGCCATTAAAAAGTTATCAACTATTGAGGATTCTCAAATTTTAATATTTTTCTGTATAATGTCCCAGCAGTGTCACCTCTCTAGTCAGCAGCTCAATCATCTTGTAGGTGAGTTCTAGGATCTTCTGGTTATTGATGTCCTCTTGTATCAGGGTGTGGGGTGGAGGTCCAGTAATTGGGCTCACAGGTCTTCCCGATCCCTTAGACACAGGGTCCTGACAGCGCTCACTAGAGGTCTTCTTCACTACTGTGTAATCCTGGTTATGGAGACTCACATTAATAAATCTCACTACAGATATTTCCAGAGTCCTCACCTCTCCAGTTCTGTCCA
Source organism: Oophaga sylvatica (assembly GCA_033576555.1). Classification (NCBI taxonomy): domain Eukaryota; kingdom Metazoa; phylum Chordata; class Amphibia; order Anura; family Dendrobatidae; genus Oophaga; species Oophaga sylvatica. The sequence goes on from JARQOD010000003.1 coordinate 19,791,528, forward strand.
TCTGTTATTCCCATACATAAGAATGATGTAATGTGACATCATCAGAATCTCTCACCTCTCCAGTAAGCCGGAAGAGGATCTCTAGGGTGAGGTGTAAGAGCCTCTCCGCCATCTTGTCTTTGTCCATATCCATCTTTGATGGATAAATCAAGAAAATTCTCTTATATAGAAGATCTTCACTGAGAGGATCAGATATTGTAGGGACCTGAATGAGAAGATGAGCTGATGTAACATCATAAAATCCTGTGTAATAATACAATTACTGGAGATAATAAGGGAAACATATGAGGAGATTGATTATTTTACAGTATTTACTTTTCTTCTTTACATCTACTACTAAAACCTATATACAGGTGCTTCTCACAAAATTAGAATGGCAATTTCAGTTCTTCAATACAGAAAGTGAAACTTATATTATATAGAGTCATAACAAACAGAGTGATCTATTTCAAGTGTTTATTTCTGTTAATGTTGATGATTATGGCTTACAGCCAATGAAAACCCAAAAGTAATTACCGTATATACTCGTGTATAAGCCGAGTTTTTCAGCACATTTTTTTGTGCTGAATACGCCCCCCTTTGGTTTATATACGATTCAATTGCCCAGACAGACGGAGGGGAAGGGTGAGCGTCAGGGCAGCGAGTCACAGAGGCAGGAGCCGGCAGTTGCCCTTGCTAAATAGAAATGGATATTAATTTATTTGTAATATCGCACAGTGACAGCTGCCGGCTTCCAGCACACATTCTACTTACCTTCCTGTGCGCCCTCGCTGCTGGCACTGCATCTCGTTCGTTCCGGCGCCAGCAGCACTTCCAGCCAAGTGATCACATCACATGGCCCCACTCATTAAGGTAATGAATATTCACGCCTCTCCACTCCCATAGGCATGAAGTGAATATTCATTACCTTGATGAGATGCTGGCGCTCGAATGAGATGCAGCTAGGGCGCACAGGCAAGGTAAGTAGGATGTTTTTTTTTTGCTTTTTTTTTTACAGGAACCATACATACAAGGATAGGGGTTAAGGAGCCATGCATACAAGGATAGGGGATAAAGAGCCAAGGATAGGAGATAAGGTGCCATGCATACAAGGACAGGGACGTGGGAGCCATGCATACCAGGATAGGGATGAGGGGACAATGCATACCCGGCTTTACTCAGATTTTCATGGCAAAATTAGGTGCCTTGGCTTATACTCGGGTTGATTTAAACTCGAGTATATACGGTATCTCAGTAAATTAGAATACTTTATAAGACCAGCATGAAAAATGATTTTATAATCCAAAATGTTGGGCTACTGAAATGTATGTTCAGTAAATGCACTCAATACTTGGTCGAGGCTAATTTTGCATCAATTGCTGTATCAATATGGCGTGGAATGGAGGCGATCAGTCTGAAGCACTGCTGAGGTGTTATGGAAGCCCAGGTTGCTTTGATAGCAGCCTTCAGCTCGTCTGCATTGTTGGGTCTGGTGTATCTCATCTTCCTCTTGACAATACCCCATAGATTCTCTAAGGGGTTAAGGTCAGACGAGTTTGCTGGCCAATCAAGCACAGTGAAACTGTTGTTTGTAAACCAGGTATTGGTACTTTTGGCAGTGTGGACAGGTGACAAGTTCTGCTGGAGAATGAAATTTCCATCTCCAAAAAGCTTGTCAGCCGAAGGAAGCATAAAGTGCTCTAAAATTTCCTGGTAGACGGCTGCGCTGACTTTGGTCTTGATAAAACACAGTGGACCTACACCAGCAGATGACATGGCTCCCCAAACCATCACTGATTGTGGATACTTCACACTAGACCTCAAGCAGCTTGAATTGTGTGCCTCTCCACTCAATAGAATTAAAAATTCACCGACCCAGTGTATGAACAATAAAAATATCACAGGCAAATATATATATAACCTGTCCAATTCCCTACAATAGCCTGCTGTCCCTTCCTGACAGTGGAGGTTGGCACCCTAAAAGATACGATTATTTGGCGCCCCCACTCCACAGCGGCTGTCCCAGATTAGCCCTAATAGCCCCTATTGATTTACAGGTGGGAACACAATAAGCATAGTAAAGGGATGAATAGATAGGACTTAATTAGCAAAAATGTAAAGCTGACAGGTTATACAATAAATAATTCTTTATATATATAAAAATCAAATAAACAATGCTCCTTGTCTTAAGGTGTAATACCCTATGATCAAAGCTTTGTAATAGCAAAACGAATTGAATACCCCATGCAGATACCACACAGACTGTGGAGGTTACAGAGACAAATAGGTAAAACAATAATCTCCCCACTAGACAAGAGACATTTGACCATGTGACAAGAGTAAACAGAGTCTAATCCAAGATTCTCATAACAAAATGGTCAGGAACAACAAGGTTTGTTCATAATAGTTCTCAATCAAGCATAAAAAATAGGAAACACAGCGAGGATTTTAACCCCTACTTAGCTCCAGCCTCGATGCGTTTCCCCGCCTTAGCGGTTCATCAGGAGGCCCAATGAGGAACCTAGCAGTGCCACAGATGTGGTGTCCGGATGAAAAGGCATACCTCTACACTCTTCCTCCAGACTCTGGGAACTTGATTTCCAAATGAAATGCAAAATTTACTTTCCTTGTGGAGTGTGTCAATGACTGCCTTTTGGACATCTGTCAAGTCAGCAGTCTTCCCCAATGATTGTGGAGCCTACTGAAACAGACTAAGGCAGGGTTCCTCAACTCCAGTCCTCAAGGCCCACCAACAGGTCATGTTTTCAGGATTTCCTTTGTATTGCCCAGGTGATAATTGCATCACCTGTGCAAAACAGAGGAAATCCTGAAAACATGACCTGTTGGTGGGCCTTGAGGACTGGAGTTGGGGAACCCTGGACTAAGGGACCTTTTTTAACACTTAGGAAGCCTTTGCAGGTGTTTCTTTTTATAACATCATTTTTATTAGAATTTTCAGATAAAAAAAAACCAAACAAATCATACTGAGTGATATAGACAATTGTCCGTACGCAGATCGGACAAATAGAAGTGACATTCACAGATCTGATAAACATACAAAATAAAGAAACTAATATCAACACTTAAACCATTTAAGTCATCATCATCCATCCCATCAAGTGATTCAACTAATAGTGTATATTATTTAAAATCAAAATCATCCTGAGAAAACAAAGATAGTAAGAGTTATTAGCCCTGAATAGTCATCTCCCTCCCTGTGATTAATGCAGGCATAGTAATCCCAGATTATTTTTGAGGTCCTCCATTATATACCAGGCTGTAGATACAAACGGTTTGACCATGTTCTCTCTTTCACGCAAAGAGCAACAATTAACAATAAATTGCTTCCATTTCAAAATAAACTTGCCTGCCTGTGATTCTTTATTACATAGAGCATCCTGTTCTATTTCCATGAAATGCTTCATTTGTGCTACCAATTCTGCTATGGAGGGTAAATTCGGGTCCAGCCAATATTTAAGAAGCATTCTTTTTGCTAGTATAAGCAAGGTGTGCAGCAGTTTGCGTAGACCGGCTATCCTCTTGTTAGTGGCCTCTATGTTGTCCTCAAAGTGAAATAAGGCTAAATAGGGGGATAAAGACTAACTTGAACCCCAAATGGCATTAATCAGATTTGATATCAGACCCCAAAAGGAGACGGATGCAGGGGGGTAAGACCAAAACCAAAGACCATGCATGATGTCGGAACAAGAGACGTAGCATTTGGGACAAGCAGTTAGTTTATTTGAAAGAGGATCCTTTTTGGGAATATTGAAAGCATATATATGGCTCCGTGCATTATTTTATACTGAGTCTCTCTCCATATTTCGTTTATGATGTGTTTCATAAATAAATTCCATCCCATTCTGATCTTTTCGGGAATATCCACATCATCTAATTGCTGTTTCCAGTATTTAAAGAAGACGTCCGGGTGCACCCCCAACAAATTAGATTTCATTACAGAGTAAAGAGCCGATATTGAAGGGGTACCCATGGGAGATAACAAAATGACATCTAGCTCATTCTGAGCAACTTCAAATGTAACGTCTTTTAAGTTGGCCATAATGGAGACACTGATTTGCTTGTATTGAAAATAGTGCTGTGGAGGTAGGTTATATTTTTCTAGACACTCTGCACAAGTTAGCCATCTCAATTCAGATGGGTGGAGAAGATGAGAGACCGTATTTATTCCCGTCTGTTGCCATTGTAAGAATTGTAAGAATAATTTATTTTCCCTACCCTGGAGGAACTGGGGATCAAGGTGTTTTGAGATTCTAAAAGAAAGACCAAACTTTTTTCGTACTGCCTTCCAAGTGGAAATACAGGTAGTATCCCTAAGAATAACCGATCTCCTTATTACAGAAGGTAATGAGGCAATACGGGAAAGGAGGAGGGCAATTAAGTTAAAGGGGTGTACATAATCGGATTCGAGCGTGTGATCTGAATATGCGTGCCTTTCATGAAGTCAGTCAATTATATAGCGGGAGAGGCAGGCAAGATTATAGTTTCATAAATAAAACCATATCAATTTTTGCGCTTGTTCAGGTATAAAAATAGTCTATGCCCTTCAATGGTGCAATAAATTCTCCAGATAGTAGATATTTAACCGTTTAAAGTTGCTAAATGATCAATGGTTAATTACTTTAGCTTCTTAATGTACGATGCTGGCAGTAAGTAAAGTGCTTCCGTGCTTAAGGTGCTTGAAGTCGATTTTCCAGTGCTTGATCGGCACAATGGATATAAAGGAGAAATATGAATAAAGGCTTATGTGTCGATGAATATAGCGCTGTCCCAGCCGGCGACAAGCGCTAGATGTCGGCGTCCCGCAGTATAGTGGTAGGCGCGTGTCAGCGCGCGTGTGTAGCTGCAGGACCTTCATGATGTCTTCAGTCACGTGACTCTTGAGATCAAGTGGTACGTACCCTTCACAATCATAAGCAGACAGGACCAATTCCTACGCGTTTCGGAAAAGTAGCGTTTTCCTTCCTCAATTATAGTTTCTAATGCTAGGGAGGTTAATGCCTCCATCGTCTTTAGAAGCCATGAGTCTGTTCAGACTAATCCTAGGACGTTTACCCCTCCACTGAGTATGTTGACATCAGAGTGCTTTAGGAGTAATGGTAGGGTTTGTAACCGATACATGAGCCTAGCTGTACTAATCATTTTCACCAAGTGTGCCCTCCCCATAAAGGATAGAGGTAGATTCTGCAATGCCCTCAACTGATTAGTAATTATTTTTCTAAGAGCGGGATAATTTAGGGTGTATAAGGAAGTTGGCAACCCACCAATTTTAATTCCCAGATAAGTGATATATAAAGGCTCTAGTGACAAACCACCCAAGGACATAGTTGAGTAAAGTTTTATTCCTTTTTCAGTTAATGGAAGTATTTCGCATTTTTTATGCTGATTTTAAAACCAGAGTAAGAACCAAAATCTCTAAGAAGGTCAAGCACCTTCGGCAATTGGAGAGAGGGATTGGACATAAACAAAATAATGTCATCCGCAAAAAAAATTGTTTGAACCGATTTCTTGGTAAATTGGATCCTGGAAAATGTATTTGGATCTGATAACACGCGAACTAAGGGTTCCAGGGCCAAATCAAAAAGGGGAGACAATGGGCATCCTTGCCTCGTCCCTTTTTCGAGAGGGAAGGGAGTAGACAAAAAAACCTGGAGTGTACACTTGAGCTCTCAGAGAAGAATATAAATTACGAATGTAATTAAAGAAAACACCAGATAAAGACATTTTTGTTAAGACTTTGTATGGCCACTCCCACTGAATGTTATCAAAGGCCTTCTCCGCGTCTAATGAGACAATCGCAGAGGACTTAAATTAGATGAAGAGTGCACTTTATCTAGTACCAAGAGGACTTTTCTAATATTCAAAGTGGCCGAGCGACCTTCTACAAACCCCGCCTGGGCAGGAGATATAAGGTGAGGTAGAACTGATGCTAGTCTATCAGCCATTATTTTGGACATGATTTTAATGTCGGAGTTAATAAGAGATATAGGCCTATATGAGTTAGGGGATAGAGGGTCTTTACCTGGCTTCAGTAGCAATTTAATATAACCCATATTTGCCGAAGGAAAAATGGAATCCTCTTGTGCTATTTTATTAAAAATTGTTTCTAATAAGGGAGAAATTTCAGCATTTAGAGATTTGTAAAATTCGTTTGTATAGCCGTCTGGGCCATGGGCCTTATTTGGACTCATGTTCTTGATTGTATTCGTGACCTCCTCCAAGGATATCTGTTTATTTAAATTTTTTTTTTTGTTCATCAGAAAAAGTTGTAAGCTTGACCTTGTCTAATAGTGTACCTGTAAAAGAAGGGGTTTTCTGTAGATTATTATATAGGTCTTTATAGTAGGAGCCCAGAATATCATAAATTGTTTTAGGATTGGTATGAATTTCACCATTAAAATCCTTTAACTGGAAAATTACTTGAGGTTTCCGATTTAGATATTTATAAAACTTCTCTCTCAAATCAGAATATTTATTAACCCCTTTCTGCCATCAGATGTACTATTCCGTCCATAAAACCCGTGCCATTGTGCCCATGGACGGAATAGTACGTCATAGGCGATCAGCTGCGCTCCCGGGGGGAGCGCAGCTAATCGCCGCCGGGTGTCAGCTGATTATCACAGCTGACACCCGAGACTGTGTGTCAGGAGCGGTCACGGACCGCTCCCGGCACATTAACCCCTGGCACACCGCGATCAAACATGATTGCGGTGTACTGGGGCACAGGGGAGGATCGCGCAGGAGAGGGCTCCCTGCCCGCTCCCCTGAGACCCTCAGAGCAGCGCGATGTGTCGCGCTGTTCCGAGGGTCCGTCCTCCCTCCAGGTCCCCGGATCCAAGGTGGCGCCGGGGTCCTGCAGGGAGGCGGCTTCCTCAGTGCCTGCTGAGAGAAGGCACTGAGAAGCCTGCAGCGATGCCAGAGCGATCGCTGGTGTGACAGAGTGCTGTGCACACTGTCACACCAGCGATCTGATAAAATACTGTGATGTCCCACCCTGGGACAAAGTAAAAAAGTAAAAAAAATAAAAATAAAAAGTGGTAAAAAAAAAATCATAAAAAAAAAAAAAATATTCCCCAATAAATTCATTTTTTCCTGTAAATAAAAAAAACAAAACAATAAAAGTACACATATTTGGTATCGCCTCGTCCGTAACGACCCCCCTATAAAACTGTCCCACTAGTTAACCCCTTTAGTGAACCCCTTAAAAAAAAAAAAAAAATAAGCAAAAAATCAATGCTTTATCATCATACCGCCGAACAAAAAGTGGAATAACACGCGATCAAAAAGACCGATATAAATAAACATGGTACCGCTGAAAACGTCATCTTGTCCCGCAAAAAACGAGCTGCCATACAGCATCATCAGCGAAAAAATAAAAAAGTTATAGCTCGCAGAATAAAGCGATGCAAAAATAATAATTTTTTATATAAAATTGTTTTCATTCTATAAAAGCGCCAAAACATAAAAAAATTATATAAATGAGGTATCGCTGTAATCGTACTGACCCGAAGAATAAAACCGCTTTATCAATTTTACCACACGCGGAACGGTATAAACGCCTCCCCCAAAAGAAATTCATGAATTGCGGATTTTTGTTCATTCTAACCTCCCAAAAATCGAAATAAAAAGCGAACAAAAAATGTCACATGCTCAAAAATGGTACCAATAAAAACATCACCTTGTCCCGCAAAAAATAAGACCTCACATGACTCTGTGGGCCAAAATATGCAAAAATTATAGCTCTCAAAATGTGGTGATGCAAAAAACTATTTTTTTGCAATAAAAAGCGTCTTTTAGCGTGACAGCTGCCAATCATGAAAATCCGCTATAAATAGTAAATCAAACCCCCCTTTATCACCCCCTTAGTTAGGGAAAAATAATAAAATTAAAAAAATGTATTTATTTCCATTTTCCCGTTAGGGTTAGGGTTGCGGCTAAAGTTAGGGTTAGGGTTGGCGCTAACGTTAGGATTAGGGTTGGGATTAGGGTTAGGGGTGTGTTAGGGTTAGGTTTGTGGTTAGGGTTGGGACTAGGGTTAGGGGTGTGTTTGGGTTAGGGTTGGAGTTAGAATTGGGGGGTTTCTGCTGTTTAGGCACATCAGGGGCTCTCCAAATGTGACATGGCGTCTGATCTCAATTCCAGCCAATTCTGCGTTGAAAAAGTCAAACGGTGCTCCTTCACTTCTGAGCTCTGCCATGCGCCCAAACAGTAGTTTACCCCCGCATATGGGGTATCAGCGTACTCTGGACCACAAGAGTTATTGTGCAATTTGTCCTATTTCTCCTGTTACCCTTGGGAAAATAAAAAACTGGGGGCGACAAAATCATTTTTGTAAAAAAAAAAATGATTTTTTTGTTTTTACGGCTGTATGTTATAAAACTTCTGTGAAGCACTTGGGGCTTCATAGCGCTCACCACACTTCTAGATAAGTTCCTTGTGGGGTCTATTTTCCAAAATGGGGTCACTTGTGGGGGTTTCCACTGTTTGGGCTCATCAGGGGCTCTCCAAATGCGACATGACGCCCCCAGACCAGTCCATCAAAGTCTGCAATCCAAAACGTCACTACTTCCCTTCCGAGCCCAGACGTGCACCCATACAGTCGTTTTCTCCCACATATTGGGTATCAGCGTACTCAGGACAAATTGGACAACAAATTTTGGGGTCCAATTTCTCATGTTACCATTGTGAAAATAAAATATTGGGGGCAAAAAAATCATTTTTGTAAAAAAAAAAGGATTTTTTATTTTTACGGCTATACGTTATAAACTTCTGTGAAGCACTTCGGGGTTCAAAGTGCTCACCACACATCTAGATAAGTTCCTTGTGGGGTCTATTTTCCAAAATGGGGTCACTTGTGGGGGGTTTCCACTGTTTGGGCTCATCAGGGGCTCTCCAAATGCAACATGACGCCCCCAGACCATTCCATCAAAGTCTGCAATCCAAAACGTCACTACTTCCCTTCCGAGCCCCGACGTGCGCCCATACAGTAGTTTACTCCCACATTTTGGGTATCAGCGTACTCAGGACAAATTGGACAACAACTTTTGGGGTCCAATTTCTCCTGTTACCCTTGTGAAAATAAAATATTGGGGGCGAAAAAATCATTTTTGTAAAAAAAAAAAAGATTTTTTATTTTACGGCTGTACGTTATAAACTTCTGTGAAGCACTTTGAGGTTCAAATCGCTCACCACACATCTAGATAAGTTCCTTGAGGGGTCTAGTTTCCAAAATGGTGTCATTTGTGGGGGTTTCCACTGTTTAGGCAGATCAGGAGCTCTCCAAACACGACATGGCATCCAGCCAATTCTGCGTTGAAAAAGTCAAACGGCGCTTCTTCCCTTCCAAACTCTGCCATGCACCCAAACAGTGGTTTACCCCCACATATGGGGTATCAGCGTACTCAGGACAAATTGCACAATACCTTTTGGAGTCTTGTTACCCTTGGGAAAATAAAAATTGGGGTAAAAAGATCAATTTTGTAGAAAAAATATGATTTTTTAATTTTACGGCTCTACGTTATAAACTTGTGTGAAGCACTTGGGGGTTCAAATTGCTTACCAAAGATCTAGATAAGTTCCTTAGGGGTCTAGTTTCCCAAATGGGGTCACTTGTGGGGGGTTTCCACTGTTTAGGCACATCAGGGGCTCTCCAAATGCAACATGGCGTCCAATCTCAATTCCAGCCAATTTTGGTTGGAAAAAGTCAAATGGTGCTCCTTCCATTCCGAGCTCTGCCATGCGCCCAAACAGTGGTTCCCCCCCACATATGGGGTATCAGCATACTCAGGACAAATTGGACAACAAATTTTGTGGTCCAATTTCATCTGTTACCTATGGGAAAATAAAAAATTAGTGACTAAGAGATAATTTTTGTGGGAAAAAAATAGGATTTTTTAGTTTCATGCCCGGGCATTATAAACTTGTGTGAAGCACTTGGGGGTTCAAAGTGCTCACCAAAGATCTAGATAAGTTCCTTAGGGGGTCTAGCTTCCAAAATGGGGTCACTTGTGGGGGTTTCCACTGTTTAGGCTCATCTGGGGCACTACAAATGGAACATGACCCCCATCAATGTTTGCATTCCAAAACGTTGCTGCTTCCTTTCCAAGCCCTGCCATGCGCCCAAACAGTTTCCCCCCCCCACATATGGGGTATCAGCGTACTCAGGACAAATTGGACAACAACTTTTGGGGTCCAATTTCCTTGGGAAAAATCAAAAATTTGGGACTAAAAAATCATTTTTGTGGAAATAGTTTTTTTTTTCACACCCAGGCATTATAAACTTTTGTGAAACACTTTGGGGTTCAAAGTGCTCACAACAGATCTAGATAAGTTCCTTAGAGGGTCTAGTTTCCAAAATGGTGTCACTTGTGGGGGGTTTCCACTGTTTAGGCGTATCAGGGGCTCTCCAAACACGACATGGCGTCCAATCTCAACTCCAGCCAATTTTAGTTTGAAAAAGTCAAACGGCGCTCCTTCCCTTACGAGCTCTGCCGTGTGCCCAAACAGTTGTTTTCCCCCACATATGGGGTATTGGCGTACTCAGGAGAAATTGCACAACAACTTTATCTGCCCATTTTCTCCTTTTACCCTTGTGAAAATAAAAAAAAGTTTGTAAAAGATCATTTTTGTGGCTAAAAAGTTAAATATTAATTTTTTCCTTCCACGTTGCTTCAGCTCCTGTGAAGCACCTGAAGGGTTAATAAAATTCTTGAATGTGGTTTTGAGTACCTTGAGGGGTGCAGTTTTTAGAATGGTGTCACTTTTGGGTATTTTCTGCTATATAGACCCGTCAAAGTGACTTCAAATGTGAGGTGGTCCCTAAAAAAATGGCTTTGTAAATTTTGTTGTAAAAATGAGAAATCACTGGTCAACTTTTAACCCTTATAATTTCCTAACAAAAAAAAATTTTGGTTCCAAAATTGTGCTGATGTACAGTAGACATGTGGGAAATGTTATTTCTTAACTATTTTGTGTGACATAGTTCTCTGTTTTAAGGGGAAAAAAATTCAAAGTTTGAAAATTGCAAAATTTTCGAAATTTTCGCCATATTTGCGTTTTTTTCAAAAATAAACGCAAGGTATATCAAAGAAATTTTAACACTAACGTGAAGTACAATATGTCACGAGAAAACAGTCTCAGAATCGCCAAGATCCGTTGAAGCGTTCCAGAGTTATAACCTCATAAAGAGACAGTGGTCAGAATTGTAAAAATTGGCCCGGTCATTAACATGCAAACCACCCTTGGGGGTTAAGGGTTTAAAATCTGTTTGTTTTTGTTTCCAGTGATTTTTTTTGTGAGAGATGGGTTGAGTAAGAATTTAGTATAGGCTTTCCCCAATTCGTCAGAGAGTTCACCATATTTTTTTTTAAGACTTTTCTTTTATGGGTGAATGTGTACCCCAAAATTTTCCCCCGAAGTACCGCCTTAGCCGATTCCCATAACAACATTGGGTCATCTTTGTGTGTCCAGTTATCCGACAAACTCCGACAAGACAAAGGATTCATCCCTGCAGAAATAATTTGGAAATCCCCACAAAAAAGTCCGAGCCCGAAGGGAGAACCCTTGACAATTCCATAACTACTGGTGCGTGGTCTGAGATGGCAATGTTATCAATGTTTACCCTAATTAGTTTGGCCAACAGGGAGGAGGAAACTAAGAGATAATCTATTCTAGACCAGGAGTCATTGGAGTGTGAAAAATGGGTATATTCTCTATTGTTCAAGTTAAGAAACCTCCATGAATCAAATAACTGGCAGTTAGACAGCAAAGGCTGGAGCATGTTATCATGGGTAGTTATTTGTTGGACGGTATCAGCGACATTTTTTCGGTCCTCATGAAACACCTGACTTTAAATCACCACCCACTATTTTATTAGAGTTAGAATCAAGCAGAAGTCTAGTCTCTAACTGTTAAAAAAGGATTAATTCCCCACATTGGGGGCATAGACATTATAGATAGAGAAGACCCCACTAGCCGTGGACATTATTAGGTGGATTAATCTTACCTCATTATCCGATTGTTGACTAATAATTTGGTGTGTAAAAAGTTTATTAATTAGGATTACGACCCCAGCCTTCCTGTCCACTGAAGAGCCATACACATCGCCCACCCACAATTTCCTCATTCTGGAGAAATCTGCCTCAGGAAGATGAGTTTCTTGTAGGAGAGCTATGTCAGGCTTTAGGCGTTTTAAATGTCTGAGGATTTTCATATGTTTCTGTGGAGATCTCAAACCCTTAACATTCCAAGACACAATAATCATAATTAAGATTAACATGGAGGATCAGCACTGATAAGATAATTACAAGATGATGATGACGACATGTAGCTAGAACTAAACGCAAAGAATAACATTGCTCAACACCACACAACATACCTAAACACAAAGCGTCAAGTAAAACAAAAACAAATAACTGTCCTAGCAGGAGTAGAGACATTTTGACCCGACTCGCTTGAAAAAAACTCTCTACTGGGCTTCACTTCTGCCCGACCAAGTGTATGAGGCTCTCTTTCCACACTGACCCTTCCATGAAAAGACTTAGTACATCAGTGTGGTAATAAAAAGGCAAACAACAAAAATTATAACTATTTAGCATTCTTTGACTGATATCTGTTAGGCTTCCACCTCTTCTTCGGCTAGCTCCATTCGCCTAAACTCCTGGGATCTGTGAATGGCGAGATTCTTCACCAGCTTGAGGATTTCGATCAGAACTGCCCGTAGAATCCAGAAGATTGTTAACAAAAGTCCCTGCCTTGGCAGGTGAAGTAAATTCCTGAAAGGAGGCATCCGTATCCTTCAAGCGTAAAGTAGCCGGGTAGCGGAGTTGAAAGCGAATTTTTTCCTTGTGTAGTCTGATACAAATGGAGCTGAAAGCACTACATTTTTTGGTTACCTCCATTGAATAGTCTTCGAAAAGCAGGTTTTTGTGACTTTGAATGATGAGTGGTTGATTTAGCTGCCGGTATGTACGAATAATGTCCGCTTTATCATTGAAATCCAGAAACTTCATGATAACTTGTCGCGGCCTGAGTGCATCCCGGTTATCAGAGAAAGGTGGAGGAGGACCAATCCTATGAACTCTCTCCACTCTTTTGCACTCGGACAGTTTTAGAGCTTTTGTAATATCGTTTTCACATAAAGGTTTCAGGGTATTCTGTGAATATGACTCCGGTAATCCCACTAGACGCAGATTGCTTCTGTGGGAACGGTTCTCAAGGCTACCACCTTGGCATGATCATCATTAGAAACATCCTCTATAGATGACACTCGTGTTTCCAATTCGGCCAGTTGTTTAGCCTGCTCATCCTGTCTATCCTGTAGCCCCTTTAGGGCAGAATTAAGAGTGGATTCAATTAAGGTTTTAATTTCAGGTAGTAATTTGGCCGTGACCTCCATAGCCAGGTCAGAAGGGTCCACTTGTGTTTCCCCTTTTTTTGGATTAGAGGTGTAGGACAGTTTGAGGGAATGATCCAACTGTTCCCCTCCCCCTGGTTGAGGATGTTCCTCTTGATGAAGAGTAGGAGCCATTCTGGGGAGGTCATAGACGTCCAAAAGACGGGAAGAGACAGGCTGTTTTTGCCCACTACGAAGCAGATAGCGGTACATACAAGCAAATATTGTTACTTAAAGGTCACCTTTTGCGTGGTGTCAGCTTTAAAGACCATAAGGAGGTAAAAGTCAGAAGTCATATGGCTAAATGATACATGGCGGGAGGGAGCATAAGCGGTATTCTGAATTCACTTGGTCGGCGCCTGAACCGGAAGACCTACAGTCCCATGTTTCTTCGCAATAATTGCTCCATGTTCAGCAATGAAAGTATCATAAAAGTAGCCCACTTATTGGCCAGATTATATTTAATGGTTGTAACAATAATAGGTTTAGACACCAGATGGCAGCAGAGTCCCAGGCTAAAAGCACCAGGACAGAGACAGCAGGGACTGAAATATGTTTTGCAGCAGGAGTCCCAATAAGCACATACACAACAAATTGATTAAATTATCAAGGGAGAGGGATATCATTCAGACTGTATTGCAAAGAACCTCTCCAGTCTCTGTAAGTGCAGCAATCAGGATACATTGGCCGTTTTGCTGATGCCCGTGCGCTTTCCTGGTCAGGGATGATTATCTAATGCTAGTTTCACACTAGCGTATGGCTGCGCTGCGGACTTCCTCCGTGAAGCTTCGCCCACCGCCGCACCTCCTCCGTTCAGCTCCGCCTATGTCTGCAAACGGCCTGCATACCTATATTTAACCCCTTTCTGCCATCAGACTTACTATTCCGTCCATAAAACCCGTGCCATTCTGCCCATGGACGGAATAGTACGTCATAGGCGATCAGCTGCGCTCCCAGGGGGAGCGCAGCTAATCGCCGCCGGGTGTCAGCTGATTATCACAGCTGACACCCGGGACTGTGTGTCAGGAGCAGTCACGGACCGCTCCCGGCACATTAACCCCTGGCACACCGCGATCAAACATGATCGCGGTGTACCGGGGGCACAGGGGAGGATCACGCAGGGTGGGGGCTCCCTGCGCGCTCCCCTGTGACCCTCAGAGCAGCGCGATGTGTCACGCTGTTCCGAGGGTCCGTCCTGAGAGCAGGCGCTGAGGAAGCCTGCAGCGATGCCAGAGCGATCGCTGGTGTGACAGAGTGCTGTGCACACTGTCACACCAGCGATCTGATAAAATACTGTGATGTCCCACCCTGGGACAAAGTAAAAAAGTAAAAAAAATAAAAATAAAAAGTGGTAAAAAAAAATCGTAAAAAAAAATAAAAATATTCCCCAATAAATTCATTTTTTCCTGTAAATAAAAAAAACAAAACAATAAAAGTACACATATTTGGTATCACCACGTTCGTAACGACCCCCCCAATAAACCTGTCCCACTAGTTAACCCCTTTAGTAAACCCCTTAAAAAAAAAAAAACTAAGCAAAAAATCAATGCTTTATCATCATACCGCCGAACAAAAAGTGGAATAACACGCGATCAAAAAGACAGATATAAATAAACATGGTACCGCTGAAAACGTCATCTTGTCCCGCAAAAAACGAGCCGTCACACAGCATCATCAGCGAAAAAATAAAAGAGTTATAGCTCGCAGAATAAAGCGATGCAAAAATAATTATTTTTTATATAAAATTGTTTTCATTCTATAAAAGCGCCAAAACATAAAAAAATGATATAAATGAGGTATCGCCATAATCGTACTGACCCGAAGAATAAAACTGCTTTATCAATTTTACCACACGCGGAACGGTATAAACGCCTCCCCCAAAAGAAATTCATGAATTGCTGATTTTTGTTCATTCTAACCTCCCAAAAATCGAAATAAAAAGCGATCAAAAAATGTCACGTGCTCAAAATGGTACCAATAAAAACGTCACCTCGTCCCGCAAAAAATAAGACCTCACATGACTCTGTGGGCCAAAATATGCAAAAATTATAGCTCTCAAAATGTGGTGATGCAAATAAAAAGCGTCTTTTAGTGTGACAGCTGCCAATCATGAAAACCCGCTATAAACAGTAAATCAAACCCCCCTTTATCACCCCCTTAGTTAGGGAAAAATAATAAAATTAAAAAAATGTATTTATTTCCATTTTCCCGTTAGGGTTAGGGTTGCGGCTAAAGTTAGGGTTAAGGTTGGCGCTAACGTTAGGATTAGGGTTGGGATTAGGGTTAGGGGTGTGTTAGGGTTAGGTTTGTGGTTAGGGTTGGGACTAGGGTTAGGGGTGTGTTTGGGTTAGGGTTGGAGTTAGAATTGGGGGGTTTCTGCTGTTTAGGCACATCAGGGGCTCTCCAAATGTGACATGGCGTCTGATCTCAATTCCAGCCAATTCTGCGTTGAAAAAGTCAAACGGTGCTCCTTCACTTCTGAGCTCTGCCATGCGCCCAAACAGTAGTTTACCCCCACATGGGGTATCAGCGTACTCTGGACCACAAGAGTTATTGTGCAATTTGTCCTATTTCTTCTGTTACCCTTGGGAAAATAAAAAACTGGGGGCGACAAAATCATTTTTGTAAAAAAAAATGATTTTTTGTTTTTACGGCTGTATGTTATAAAACTTCTGTGAAGCACTTGGGGCTTCATAGCGCTCACCACACTTCTAGATAAGTTCCTTGTGGGGTCTATTTTCCAAAATGGGGTCACTTGTGGCGGGTTTCCACTGTTTGGGCTCATCAGGGGCTCTCCAAATGCGACATGACGCCCCCAGACCATTCCATCAAAGTCTGCAATCCAAAACGTCACTACTTCCCTTCCGAGCCCAGACGTGCACCCATACAGTCGTTTTCTCCCACATATTGGGTATCAGCGTACTCAGGACAAATTGGACAACAACTTTTGGGGTCCAATTTCTCCTGTTACCCTTGTGAAAATAAAATATTGGGGGCGAAAAAATCATTTTTGTAAAAAAAAAAAAAAGATTTTTTATTTTACGGCTGTACGTTATAAACTTCTGTGAAGCACTTTGGGGCTCAAAGTGCTCACCACACATCTAGATAAGTTCCTTGAGGGTTCTAGTTTCCAAAATGGTGTCATTTGTGGGGGGTTTCCACTGTTTAGGCAGATCAGGAGCTCTCCAAACACGACATGGCATCCAGCCAATTCTGCGTTGAAAAAGTCAAACGGCGCTCCTTCCCTTCCAAACACTGCCATGCACCCAAACAGTGGTTTACCCCCACATATGGGGTATCAGCATACTCAGGACAAATTGCACAATAACTTTTGGAGTCTTGTTACCCTTGGGAAAATAAAAATTGGGGTGAAAAGATCAATTTTGTGGAAAAAATATGATTTTTTAATTTTACGGCTCTACGTTATAAACTTGTGTGAAGCACTTGGGGGTTCAAATTGCTCACCAAAGATCTAGATAAGTTCCTTAGGGGGTCTAGTTTCCCAAATGGGGTCACTTGTGGGGGGTTTCCACTGTTTAGGCACATCAGGGGCTCTCCAAATGCAACATGGCGTCCAATCTCAATTCCAGCCAATTTTGGTTGGAAAAAGTCAAATGGTGCTCCTTCCATTCCGAGCTCTGCCATGCGCCCAAACAGTGGTTCCCCCCCACATATGGGGTATCAGCGTACTCAGGACAAATTGGACAACAAATTATGTGGTCCAATTTCTCCTGTTACCTATGGGAAAATAAAAAATTAGTGACTAAGAGATAATTTTTGTGGGAAAAAAATAGGATTTTTTATTTTCATGCCCGGGCATTATAAACTTGTGTGAAGCACTTGGGGGTTCAAAGTGCTCACCAAAGATCTAGATAAGTTCCTTAGGGGGTCTAGTTTCCAAAATGGGTTCACTTGTGGGGGGTTTCCACTGTTTAGGCTCATCTGGGGCACTACAAACGGAACATGACCCCCATCAATGTTTGCATTCCAAAACGTTACTGCTTCCTTTCCAAGCCCTGCCGTGCGCCCAAACAGTTCCCCCCCCCCCACATATGGGGTATCAGCGTACTCAGGACAAATTGGACAACAACTTTTGGGGTCCAATTTCCTTGGGAAAAATCAAAAATTTGGGACTAAAAAATCATTTTTGTGGAAAATTGTTTTGTTTTTTTTTTCACACCCAGGCATTATAAACTTTTGTGAAACACTTTGGGGTTCAAAGTGCTCACAACAGATCTAGATAAGTTCCTTAGGGGGTTTAGTTTCCAAAATGGTGTCACTTGTGGGGGGTTTCCACTGTTTAGGCGTATCAGGGGCTCTCCAAACACGACATGGCATCCAATCTCAACTGCAGCCAATTTTAGTTTGAAAAAGTCAAACGGCGCTCCTTCCCTTACGAGCTCTGCCGTGTGCCCAAACAGTGGTTTTCCCCCACATATGGGGTATTGGCGTACTCAGGAGAAATTGCACAACAACTTTATCTGCCCATTTTCTCCTTTTACCCTTGTGAAAATAAAAAAAAGTTTGTAAAAGATCATTTTTGTGGCTAAAAAGTTAAATATTAATTTTTTCCTTCCACGTTGCTTCAGCTCCTGTGAAGCACCTGAAGGGTTATTAAATTTCTTGAATGTGGTTTTGAGCACCTTGAGGGGTGCAGTTTTTAGAATGGTGTCACTTTTGGGTATTTTCTGCTATATAGACCCGTGTGACATAGTTCTCTGTTTTAAGGGAAAAAAAATTCAAAGTTTGAAAATTGCAAAATTTTCAACATTTTCGCCATATTTGGGTTTTTTTCAAAAATAAAAGCAAGGTATATAGAAGAAATTTTACCACTAACGTGAAGTACAATATGTCACGAGAAAACAATCTCAGAATCGCGAAGATCCGTTGAAGCGTTCCAGAGTTATAACCTCATAAAGAGACAGTGGTCAGAATTGTAAAAATTGGCCCGGTCATTAACGTGCAAACCACCCTTGGGGGTTAACATTAGGTACGCAGGCCATGTAGATGTATGCGGATGCCGCTGCATGCGTCGTTATGACGGTGCGGCGACTGCAACATGTCGCGTTCGGCAAGGGTCGGATGGATTTATGTTTGTATTGTGCTAATAATTAATAAAGGCTAATTTTTCATTTTATGGTGTTGATCTTATTATTTTTATTTTTTATTTTCTTTCCTTATTCATTCTGATCATTTTCTCCACCATTTCCATTTGTTTGTTTCTTATATATTTGGCGGACTCATATCTCCTGACTCTGCAGACTGCATGCTGACATTGTACTTGTCAGGCCCAGACCAGATAGTATGGATATGAATGAGGGAGACCAAAGTCCAAAAATAAACTTTTCTTAACAAGAACTTGATGAGGAGTATATACATCAGATAGCAGGCACTACACTTTATGAATGCTTCTTCTGCATTATGCAGCCAGGAACTTCCCGGTTACGTGTGGCGGTACATAACTTTTGTTACAAAGTACTACAGTCCAGCAAACCATTATGGGAAGGCCCATTATCCTCCTCGGGGACCATACAGGTAGACATGTGTTGCTACGGCCCCTCAGAGCTCCTCTCAGCTCCCAGATGATCTGTGAGGACCTCACTGGCTGAGGGGCATCAATACGACTCCTCACTAGTTCTCTCATAGTCCATTCAGTGAGGGCCACACGCTCCACACACATACTAATATCCAGAAGCACTGTTGCTATTCATATTTCATATTGACATGCTTTAGGACTACAGAGTGCAACTTTTTTGTTTATTGTATGTGGGAACATTATACTGTGTGGGGGTCATCATACATACTCCATAAGGGGCATAATGGGGCCAATTACACTGTGTGGGGCCAAGAATGGGGCCCTGTACTAAGAACAATCCGTCTCCTCCCTTCCTGTCTCCCATAGTTGGGTCGTATGTATCTATTACAGGAAACAGAACAGAAACGTAATGATTCTTATAAAGAGACAAAAAACCCAAAAGAGTCTCCGTGCTGAAGGGGTTAATGTCCCCACCTAGTAATGGCGAATCTCCAGCACCTACCTCCACCTGCAGAGCCCCACTCCACATATATATCCACGTCCTGCACAGAGTGGAGCTGCTCCTGTCCTGTGAGGGGATGATGTCACAGGAAGTGCCTCCTCCTCCTCCTCCTCCTCCTCAGTGCAGAACTCCTCCTCCTCCTTCCTCCTCCTCCTCCTCCTTCCTCCTCCTCCTCCTCCTTCCTCCTCCTCCTCCTTCCTCCTCCTCCTCCTCCTTCCTCCTCCTCCTCCTTCCTCCTCCTCCTCCTCCTCCTCCTCCTCCCAGACCTCCTCCTCCTCCTTTTCCTCCTCCTCCTCCTCCTCCTCAGTGCAGGCCTGATACCAGGAAGCAGTTGTGCTGAGGCAGCTGGAGAGGAGGCTTCTCCATACTGACAGGGAGGAGGGAGGAGCTGCACATGGAGCTGTGTGGAGATGGGATCGATGGCTTTCTGGTTTTTATATAAGGGACTCGGGGCGCAGTCTGACGGCCGTATTAATCGCATGTAGATCGTAAGGCTATGTGCACACGTTGCAGATTGGTCTGCAGCATTTTCTGCACAGAATCTGCATCTCTTGGCAGAAACTGCAGGTCAAAATCTGTGCAGTTTTTATCCTTTTTTTTGTCCTTTTTATCTGCAGATTTACTGCAGTTTTTGTGTGGATTTCCCCTGCCTTTTAAGACCTGCAGATTCCTATAATGGAGCAGGTCTCAAAACGCTGCAGTTCTGCACAAAAGAAGAGACATGCTGCAGTTTTAAATCCGCACCAAATCTGCGCAGAAAAATCTGCAACATGTGGACTGCGTTTTTTGATTTCCATTGACCAGAATGGTACTGTACATCACTTGCAGTTCTGCTGCGGATCTGCAGGGTAAAATCCGCTGCGGAACTGCAACAGAATCCGCAACGTGTGCACATACCCTGATGCAATGCTCGGACTGGCCGGCAGCTCTGCCGACTCGAGTATGACCGCTGTATAGGAATACAAGAAGCTGTCATGATCGGGTGGGGAGAGCCGCCGGCCAGTCCGAGCGTTGCATTTCAATGTATGCCCAATTTATACGGCCGTCTGACTGTGCCCTATGTGACACTGTATTTTGAGGGCACAGAAAAGTGGTTAACCCCTTACTGCCATCGGACGTACTATCCCGTCCATGGTACCTGGGCCCGTATGACCGGGGACGGGATAGTACGTCCAGCCCTTTAATGCGACATTGCGACTTAAGTCGCAATGATCGCATTAAAATTCCGACGCCATCTTACCTCAGGAGAGATGGCGCCGGCATCCCGGGGTCTGTCACCGCCCACCCTCACTCCCGATCGCTGTGATTGGCTGTTCAATTCTGAACAGCCAATCGCAGCCTTTCTCACTGTTTCAGCCAATCCGATGGGCTGAAACAGTGAGATCCCAGGCTAGAATCGAGTACCGATGTACTCGATCCTAGGCCTGGGCATAGAAAGGAGCAGACCCCCCCTGGATTGGCACGATCGCCGATCACATCGATCGCGCCAATCGCAGGGCACAGCCGCGGTGTATCCGCGCTGTGCCCTGCCTGTACCTGCCTGGATCGGTGCAGTAATAGCACCGATCCTAGGCCGGAGCCTAGGACAGGCCCAGTAGGGCCTGCAGCTGCTGATTGGCGCGATCGATGTCATCGACGATCGCGCCAATCACAGGGCACAGCAGCGGTGTGACCGCTCTGTGCCCTGCTTCCTGACCTGCCGGTGACCTGCCTAGGAATCAGAGCAGTGAGCTCCGATTACTAGGCCGGTGCCTAGCAACCGGCAAAACAAGGGTCTCCTCTGATTGGTGGGATCGATGTGATCATCGATCCCACCAATGACAGGTCACAGCAGCGATGTGACCGCTCTGTGACCTGTCTGCAAACTGGATCTGACCTGTCTGACCGCACTGCAGGGGTCCTCACACTTGCTGAGGATTCCTGCAGTGCGGTCACACGCCAGATCTCCTCCTGTGCTGGGCCTTGTGGTGCCACAGTAGCCTGTGACACCACAACTCCTGCTGAAGAAAGAAGAGAGAAGAAAGAAGAGAGACTACAAACGTGAGTTTTTGAGCCCCGATCCACCCCAATCCCCCCATTCCCCCCTTCCCTTTCCCCCTCTTTTTACCCCCCCTTTGCACACATTTAGCAGCCGCCGAGCGTTGATTGGTGACGCAGTTCACCGATCAACACTCGTGCTCGTTTTTCTTTTGCACCCCCCTCCGTGCGCACTTCCAGCAGCCGCAGAACTTTGATAAGTGACACCAGTCACTTATCAGAGCTCGTTCCTGCAGTTTTTTTTTTTTTTTTTTCACTCCCCTTTCCGCCACTCCTGTGCGCACTTCCAGCAGCCGCGGAACTTTGATAAGTGACACCAGTCACTTATCAGAGCTCGTTCCTGCAGGTTTTTTTTTTTTTTCACCCCACTTTCCGCCACTCCCGTGCGCACATCTAGCAGCCGCGGAACTTTGATAAGTGACACCAGTCACTTATCAGAGCTCGTTCCTGCAGTTTTTTTTTTTTTTCACACCACCTTCCGCCACTCCCGTGCGCACATCTAGCAGCCGCGGAACTTTGATAAGTGACACCGGTCACTTATCAGAGCTCGTTCCTGCCGTTTTTTTGTTTTTTTTCACTCCCCTTTCCGCCACTCCTGTGCGCACTTCCAGCAGCCGCGGAACTTTGATAAGTGACACCAGTCACTTATCAGAGCTCGTTCCTGCAGTTTTGTTTTTTTTTCACTCCCCTTTCTGCCACTCCTGTGCGCACATCCAGCAGCCGCGGAACTTTGATAAGTGACACCAGTCACTTATCAGAGCTCGTTCCTGCAGTTTTTTTTTTTCACCCCACTTTCCGCCACTCCCGTGCGCACATCTAGCAGCCGCGGAACTTTGATAAGTGACACCGGTCACTTATCAGAGCTCGTTCCTGCCGTTTTTTTTTGTTTTTTTTTCACTCCCCTTTCCGCCACTCCTGTGCGCACATCTAGCAGCCGCGGAACTTTGATAAGTGACACCGGTCACTTATCAGAGCTCGCTCCTGCCGTCTTTTTTTTTTTCACTCCCCTTTCCGCCACTCCTGTGCGCACATCCAGCAGCCGCGGAACTTTGATAAGTGACACCAGTCACTTATCAGAGCTCGTTCCTGCATTTTTTTTTTCACTCCCCTTTCCGCCACTCCTGTGCGCACATCCAGCAGCCGCGGAACTTTGATAAGTGACACCAGTCACTTATCAGAGTTCGTTCCTGCAGTTTTTTTTTTTTTCACTCCACTTTCCGCCACTTCCGTGCGCACATCTAGCAGCCGCGGAACTTTGATAAGTGACACCGGTCACTTATCAGAGCTCGTTCCTGCCGTTTTTTTTTTTTTTTTCACTTCCCTTTCCGCCACTCCTGTGCGCACATCCGGCAGCCGCAGAACTTTGATAAGTGACACCGGTCACTTATCAGAGCTCGTTCCTGCCGTTTTTTTTTTTCACTTCCCTTTCCGCCACTCCTGTGCGCACATCCGGCAGCCGCAGAACTTTGATAAGTGACACCGGTCACTTATCAGAGCTCGTTCCTGCCGTTTTTTTTTTTTTTTTCACTTCCCTTTCCGCCACTCCTGTGCGCACATCCGGCAGCCGCGGAACTTTGATAAGTGACACCGGTCACTTATCAGAGCTCGTGCCTGCTGGTTTAGACTTTTTTTCACAGGCATTTTTTTCCCTATTCTCTTTCTTTTCTTTTAGCTTTTTCCTTTCAGCATAGTTTGCACCAACCACTATCCCCCCCCCCCCACACACACACAGTTATAAATAAAGTTCACACAAAGCAACACATTCACAAAAAAAATGTCCCGCTCGTCACGTTCTTCCCAACAGCGCTATTCAGTGGAAGAGGCATACGCTTTCCTTGCCTCCGACACTGATAGCGAGGGAGAGGATCCCACATTTCTTTACTTTTCAGATTCTTCATCCTCTTCTTCTTCTTCCTCCTCTTCCTCATCTTCCTCCTCGGGTCCTGCGGAACCGCCACGCAGACGCCCCAGGACAGAAGATGAGGCAGCGCCCACCCCTGAAAATGAACCAGCGCACCCCTCTTCGGACCCCATATGGACCCCGCCCCCCGAAAATTACGAGCCACTGATTCCTGATTTTGTGGCAGAATCAGGAATCAAGTTTGACACCACGGGCCTCAGAGAAATAGACTTTTTCAAAGTCTTTTTCTCTGAGGATTTTATTAACCTCGTAGTGGAGCAAACTAATTTGTACGCTCGGCAATTTTTGGCGCAAAACCCAGTGTCATCATTTTCCAACTGGTCTCCTGTAGACGCAGGTGAAATGATGCAGTTTTGGGGCCTGGTCCTCCATATGGGGATCCTGAAGAAGCCAGAACTTCGGCAATATTGGAGTGTTGATATTTTATACAACACTCCACTGTTCCGAATGGTCATGGCTCGGACGCGTTTTGAGGCCATCCACAAATTCCTGCATTATAATGATAATGCACAGTGTCCCCCACAAAATGACCCCAACTTTGACCGTCTGTTCAAAGTTCGGCCGGTCATCGAACACTTCAGCAAAAAGTTTGCTGAAGTGTACGTGCCCCAAAGGGACATCTGCGTGGATGAGTCCTTGGTTCATTTTAAGGGACGGCTCAGATTCCGCCAGTACCTGCCCAGCAAGAGGGCAAGGTACGGAATTAAACTCTACAAGCTGTGCGAGAGTACCTCAGGGTACACGCACAGCTTTAGAGTTTACGAAGGAAAGGACACCAGGATTGAACCCCCTGAGTGTCCCCCCGTCCTGGGAGTGAGTGGGAAAATTGTGTGGGATTTGGTGCACCCACTGCTGGATAAAGGTTATCACCTTTACATCGATAACTTTTATTCCAGCGTCCCACTCTACAAATCCCTCTCTGCGCGAGGTACCGCAGCTTGCGGTACCGTCCGCAAAAATCTGAGAGGCCTCCCGAAGACGCTACTTGGGCAGATGCTCAGAAAGGGTGAGAGCAGAGCCCAATGTAGCGACCACCTGTTGGTGGTCAAGTACAAGGACAAGAGGGATGTCCTTCTCTTGACCACCATACATGGTGATGGCAGCGCCCTCAGCACTGTACGGGGTACCTCTACACAGGTCCGCAAACCGGACTGTGTACTGGGGTACAATAAATACATGGGGGTGTTGATCTCTCTGATCAACTCCTCCAACCGTACAGTGCTTTGAGAAAGGCCAAGGTGTGGTACAAGAAGCTGTCCGTGCACATCGTCCAAATGGCAATGCTCAACGCTTTCCTGCTGTCACGATGTGCACGCAACAGCGATACGACGTACCTTCAGTTTCAGGAGGTAGTGGTTAAGGCCCTGATGTTTGGCGATCAGGAAAGAGCGGGCCCCAGTACTTCTGGAACTGAAGGTGCTCGTATCATACCAGGTCAGCATTTCCCGGGGGTGGTCCCACCAACTGGAAGCAAAGGTAAGCCGCAAAAAAGGTGCCGAGTGTGTTACAAAAGGGGAATACGCAAGGACACCACTTACCAATGCGACACCTGCCCCGAAAAACCTGGCCTGTGTATGAAGGATTGTTTCAAATTGTACCACACCTCAATGCACTACTAATTTACTTTACAGGAAAGATTAGTTCCAGAAGGGGGGCACATTTAGAAAAGTTCCTTGGGAGTCTACTTTCCAAAATTATGTCACTTGTGGTTTTTTTTACTGTTTAGGCACATCAGTAGCTCTGCAAACGGAACATGACGCCCGCAGACCATTCCATCAGTCTGCATTCCAAAACGTCACGACTTCCCTTCTGAGCCCCGACTTGTGCCCAAACAGTTTTTTCCCACATATGGGGCACCAGTGTACTCAGGACAAATTGGACAACAATTTTTGGTGTCCAATTTCTCCTCTTACCCTTGGGAAAATAAAAAATTGGGGACTAAAACATCATTTTTGTGAGGATAAAAGTAGGATTTTTTATTTTTACACCTGGGCATTATAAACTTTAGTGAAACACTTGGGGGTTCAAAATGCTCACCACACACCTAGGTAAGTTCCTTAGGGGGTCTAGTTTCCAAAATGGGGTCACTTGTGGGGGTTTCCACTGTTTAGGCACATGAGGGGCTCTGCTAACGGAACATGACGCCCGCAGACCATTCCATCAAAGTCTGCATTCCAAAACGTCACTGCTTCCCTTCTGCACCCTGCCATGCGCCCAAACAGTGGTTCCCCCCAACATATGGGGTATCAGCGTACTCAGGACAAATTGGACAACAACTTTTGTGGTCCAATTTCTCCTGTTACCCTTGGGAAAATAAAAAATTGGGGACTAAAACATCATATTTGTGGAAATTTTTTTTTTTTTTTTTATTCACGCCAGGGCATTATAAA
This sequence comes from Oophaga sylvatica, assembly GCA_033576555.1. Lineage (NCBI taxonomy): Eukaryota > Metazoa > Chordata > Amphibia > Anura > Dendrobatidae > Oophaga > Oophaga sylvatica. Next base: position 19,817,304 of record JARQOD010000003.1, read on the forward strand.
CTTTAGTGAAACACTTGGGGTTCAAAATGCTCACCACACACCTAGATAAGTTCATTAGGGGGTCTAGTTTCCAAAATGGGGTCACTTGTGGGGGTTTCCACTGTTTAGGCACATGAGGGGCTCTGCTAACGGAACATGACGCCCGCAGACCATTCCATCAAAGTCTGCATTCCAAAACGTCACTGCTTCCCTTCTGCGCCCTGCCATGCGCCCAAACAGTGGTTCCCCCCAACATATGGGGTATCAGCGTACTCAGGACAAATTGGACAACAACTTTTGTGGTCCAAGTTCTCCTGTTACCCTTGGGAAAATAAAAAATTGGGGACTAAAACATCATATTTGTGGAAATTTTTTTTTTTTTTTTTTATTCACGCCAGGGCATTATAAACTTTAGTGAAACACTTGGGGGTTCAAAATGCTCACCACACACCTAGATAAGTTCATTAGGGGGTCTAGTTTCCAAAATGGGGTCACTGTGGGGGTTTCCACTGTTTAGGCACATCGAGGGGCTCTGCTAACGGAACATGACGCCCGCAGACCATTCCATCAAAGTCTGCATTCCAAAACGTCACTGCTTCCCTTCCGAGCCCTGCCGTGTGCCCAAACAGTGTATCCCCCCAACATATGGGGTATCAGCGTACTCAGGACAAATTGGACAACCACTTTTGGGGTCCAATTTCTCCTCTTACTCTTGGGAAAATAAAAAATTGGGGACTAAAACATCACTTTTGTGGAAAAAAAAATATTTTTTTTTTCACGCCAGGGCATTATAAACGTTAGTGAAACACTTGGGGGTTCAAAGTGCTCACTACACACCTAGATAAGTTCCTTAGGGGGTCTAGTTTCCAAAATGGGGTCACATGTGGGGGGTTTCCACTGTTTAGGCACATCAGGGTCTCTGCAACGGAACATGACGCCCGCAGACCATTCCATCAAAGTCTGCATTCCAAAACGTCACTGCTTCCCTTCCGAGCCCTGCCGTGTGCCCAAACAGTGATCCCCCCAACATATGGGGTATCAGCGTACTCAGGACAAATTGGACAACACTTTGGGGTCCAATTTCTCCTCTTACCCTTGGGAAAATAAAAAATTGGGGACTAAAACATCATCTTTTGTGGAAAAAAAAATATTTTTTTTTTCACGCCAGGGGATTATAAACGTTAGTGAAACACTTGGGGTTCAAAGTGCTCACCACACACCTAGATAAGTTCCTTAGGGGGTCTAGTTTCCAAAATGGGGTCACATGTGGGGGGTTTCCACTGTTTAGGCACATCAGGGGCCCTCCAAACGCGACATGGCGTCCGTTCGCAATTCCAGCCAATTTTGGTTTGGAAAAGTCAAACGGCGCTCCTTCCCTTTCAAGCCCTGCCTGTGCGCCCAAACAGTGGTTCCCCCCCACATATGGGGTATCAGCGTACTCAGGACATGTTGGACAACAACTTTTGTGGTCCAATTTCTCCTCTTACCCTGGGAAAATAAAAAATTGGGGACTAAAACATCATGCTTGTGGAAAAAATATGATTTTTTTTCTTCACGGCTCTACATTACAAACTTGCGTGAAGCACTTGAGGGTTCAAAGTGCTCACCACACATCTAGATAAGTTCCTTAGGGGGTCTAGTTTCCAAAATGGGGTCACATGTGGGGGGTTTCCTCTGTTTAGGCACATCAGGGGCCCTCCAAACGCGACATGGCGTCCGTTCGCAATTCCAGCCAATTTTGGTTTGGAAAAGTCAAACGGCGCTCCTTCCCTTTCAAGCCCTGCCGTGCGCCCAAACAGTGGTTCCCCCCACATATGGGGTATCAGCGTACTCAGGACATGTTGGACAACAACTTTTGGTGTCCAATTTCTCCTCTTACCCTTGGAAAATAAAAATTGGGGACTAAAACATCATGCTTGTGGAAAAAATATGATTTTTTTTCTTCACGGCTCTACATTACAAACTTGCGTGAAGCACTTGAGGGTTCAAAGTGCTCACCACACATCTAGATAAGTTCTTAGGGGGTCTAGTTTCCAAAATGGGGTCACATGTGGGGGGTTTCCACTGTTTAGGCACATCAGGGGCCCTCCAAACGCGACATGGCGTCCGTTCGCAATTCCAGCCAATTTTGGTTTGGAAAAGTCAAACGGCGCTCCTTCCCTTTCAAGCCCTGCCGTGCGCCCAAACAGTGGTTCCCCCCACATATGGGGTATCAGCGTACTCAGGACATGTTTGACAACAACTTTTGTGGTCCAATTTCTCCTCTTACCCTTGAGAAATAAAAATTTGGGACTAAAACATCATGTTTGTGGAAAAAATATGATTTTTTTTCTTCACGGCTCTACATTACAAACTTGCGTGAAGCACTTGAGGGTTCAAAGTGCTCACCACACATCTAGATAAGTTCCTTAGGGGGTCTAGTTTCCAAAATGGGGTCACATGTGGGGGTTTCCACTGTTTAGGCACATCAGGGGCCCTCCAAACGCAACATGGCGTCCGTTCGCAATTCCAGCCAATTTTGGTTTGGAAAAGTCAAACGGCGCTCCTTCCCTTTCAAGCCCTGCCGTGCGCCCAAACAGTGGTTCCCCCCCACATATGGGGTATCAGCGTACTCAGGACATGTTGGACAACAACTTTTGTGGTCCAATTTCTCCTCTTACCCTTGGGAAAATAAAAATTTGGGGACTAAAACATCATGTTTGTGGAAAAAATATGATTTTTTTTCTTCACGGCTCTACATTACAAACTTGCATGAAGCACTTGAGGGTTCAAAGTGCTCACCACACATCTAGATAAGTTCCTTAGGGGGTTTAGTTTCCAAAATGGGGTCACATGTGGGGGGTTTCCACTGTTTAGGCACATCAGGGGCCCTCCAAACGCGACATGGCGTCCGTTCGCAATTCCAGCCAATTTTGGTTTGGAAAAGTCAATAGGCGCTCCTTCCCTTTCGAGCCCTGCCGTGCGCCCAAACAGTGGTTCCCCCCCACATATGGGGTATCAGCGTACTCAGGACATGTTGGACAACAACTTTTGTGGTCCAATTTCTCCTCTTACCCTTGGGAAAATAAAAATTTGGGACTAAAACATCATGTTTGTGGAAAAAATATGATTTTTTTTTCTTCACGGCTCTACATTACAAACTTGCGTGAAGCACTTGAGGGTTCAAAGTGCTCACCACACATCTAGATAAGTTCCTTAGGGGGTCTAGTTTCCAAAATGGGGTCACATGTGGGGGGTTTCCACTGTTTAGGCACATCAGGGGCCCTCCAAACGCGACATGGCGTCCGTTCGCAATTCCAGCCAATTTTGGTTTGGAAAAGTCAAACGGCGCTCCTTCCCTTTCAAGCCCTGCCGTGCGCCCAAACAGTGGTTCCCCCCCACATATGGGGTATCAGCGTACTCAGGACATGTTGGACAACAACTTTTGTGGTCCAATTTCTTCTCTTACCCTTGGGAAAATAAAAATTTGGGGACTAAAACATCATGTTTGTGGAAAAAATATGATTTTTTTTCTTCACGGCTCTACATTACAAACTTGCGTGAAGCACTTGAGGGTTCAAAGTGCTCACCACACATCTAGATAAGTTCCTTAGGGGGTCTAGTTTCCAAAATGGGGTCACATGTGGGCGGTTTCCACTGTTTAGGCACATCAGGGGCCCTCCAAACGCAACATGGCGTCCGTTCGCAATTCCAGCCAATTTTGGTTTGGAAAAGTCAAACGGCGCTCCTTCCCTTTCAAGCCCTGCCGTGCGCCCAAACAGTGGTTCCCCCCCACATATGGGGTATCAGCGTACTCAGGATAAGTTGGACAACAACTTTTGTGGTTCAATTTCTCCTCTTACCCTTGGGAAAATAAAAATTTGGGGACTAAAACATCATGCTTGTGGAAAAAATATGATTTTTTTTCTTCACGGCTCTACATTACAAACTTGCGTGAAGCACTTGAGGGTTCAAACTACTCACCACACATCTAGATAAGTTCCTTAGGGGGTCTAGTTTCCAAAATGGGGTCACATGTGGGGGGTTTCCACTGTTTAGGCACATCGGGGCCTCTCCAAACGCGACATGGCGTCCGTTCTCAATTCCAGCCAATTTTGGTTTGGAAAAGTCAAACTGCGCTCCTTCCATTCCGAGCTCTGCCGTGTGCCCAAACAGTGGTTTTCCCTCACATATGGGGTATCGGCGTACTCAGGAGAAATTGCACAACAACTTTATCAGTCCTTTTTCTCCTTTTTCCCTTGTGAAAATAAAAAAAATGTTTGTAAAAGATCATTTTTGTGACTAAAAAGTAAAATGTTAATTTTTTCCTTCCATGTTGCTTCAGCTCCTGTGAAGCACCTGAAGGGTTAATAAACTTCTTGAATGTGGTTTTGAGTACCTTGAGGGGTGTAGTTTTTAGAATGGTGTCACTTTTGGGTATTTTCTGCTATATAGACCCCTCAAAGTGACTTCAAATATGAGGTGGTCCCGAAAAAAAATGGCTTTGTAAATTTTGTTGTAAAAGTGAGAAATCGCTGGTCAACTTTTAACCCTTATAATTTCCTAACAAAAAAAAATTTTGTTTCCAAAATTGTGCTGATGTAAAGTAGACATGTGGGAAATGTTATTTCTTAACTATTTTGTGTGACATATTTCTCTGTTTTAAGGGAATAAAAATTAAAAGTTTGAAAATTGCAAAATTTTCTAAATTTTTGCCATATTTGCGTTTTTTTCATAAATAAATGCAAGTTATATGGAAGAAATTTTACCACAATCATGAAGTACAATATGTCACGAGAAAACAATCTCAGAATCGCGAAGATCCGTTGAAGCGTTCCAGAGTTATAACCTCATAAAGAGACAGTGGTCAGAATTGTAAAAATTGGCCCGGTCATTAACGTGCAAACCACCCTTGGGGGTGAAGGGGTTAATGTTACTTGCATGGGGCTTCATGTCAGGTGACTTATATAGGGAATGTTCTGATGCTGCATGTTGGGGGCTTACATAGGGAAGGAGGTGATACATGCATGGAGCTACATAGGGAAAGGGTAATGTTGCATATGGGAGGGCTTGTGCAGGGAATGGGGCGATGCTGCATATTAGGGTTTGCACAGGGAAGGGGTGTTGTTTCATGTCGGTGGTTTTGCACAGGGAATATGCAGATACTGCATGTTGGGGGGTCTTTCACGGAGAAGGGGGAATGTTACTTGCATGGCGCTGCATGTTGGTGGGATTCGCAGAAAAAGGAGTGATGTTACTTGCATGAAGCCGCAGTTGGGTGGGGCTCTGTGTGCAGAGAAGGGGTGATGTTACTTGTGTGGGGGTGCACAGGAAAGGGGGTGATGTTGATTATCTGAAGGAAGGGAATGATATTTACATTAATGTCTGCCTGAAGGGGCTGAGAGGTGAGGAAGTGAGTCATGTTTTGAACATAAAACTGTTTTTCTCATTAATAGTATTGGGGGACACAGACCTGTGGGTACACACTGCCACTAGGAGGCTCAAAACTGCGCAAAAAATGTTGGCTCCACATAACAGGCCATATTTTCTTCTCAGACATTATGGAGCTCGATTTTAGCCTAGTGTCCATAGTAGTTAGGCAGGAAATGCATCGAGTCTTCAGCACAATTTTTTCCCAGGTGGTGTGGATTTACCCCATCTCTTTCACTCCCCGGTAGTGTACCTCCCTGTGGATTACATTTCATCACTGGTCAGCTGTCCACTATGGCTGATACTGCAGTGGAGTGCTGGTGTCCCCACAATCCATGTGAGGTCAAAGAAGGGGTGACCATGCGGGCATCACATCATGTCATAGAGATGAGTATAATCCCTGTAAAATCCCCCTCCCCTTCTCTCCATGTCTGTTGGCTACCTGGGTTCTGTCCAATGAGGGTCTCCCTACATTTTCTTCCCTTTTGGACATTCTCTTTGTCCTTTCTTCTTCACAGCCTTTTTATAATTTCTTGATGCTTCTCTGAGGCTAAAAACTGGGGGTTCTAGGAAGCATTATTAGTGGCATGGAACCCACTCAAGTCCCATTCGCTCTTACCGGCAACCTTTTTTCCAGCCTCCGTTCAACCTCCACTGACTTCTGCTCCCTCCAAGGGCGTTGAGCTGCTGAGTATTCTTGTTAATTGAGGCTTTTCCCACAGCTAGGCTACAAATTTTGTTACGCCTACAGGGTGGCATGATACCACTCTGACTTCTCCCCCTCTATTGGATGCAATGGAGGAGTGGTGTAACGGAGGGTGGGAAGGAATCGCAGAGTGGGAATTCAAGCAGTTTTCATTGTGTTTATTTGGGGAGAGCCTTATATATATATTTTTTATATATATATAGGTGCTCACAGAGATTTTTCTCCTTTCGTGACTCCTATTCCTACAGAGACGGCAAAGTCCTCTCAACACTCTATCTCCAGGCATCCCTCATTAAAGCCTAGACCTTCCTAACATACCCGTTTTAAGGCTTCAAAAACCTCCAATTTCAGATCCTCCACCATGTAAAGGTCTTATCTTACCCTAAACCTTTCCTACTTGAAGGGACAGGTTTCTGCCCTTTCCATACTCTTTCAGTATAACTGGCTTTTCACAAACAGGTTAAGACCTTCCTTCAGGGGGTGGCTCATTGCGCCTTCCTTACATTCAACCGGAGGAACTTTGGGACCTTTTATAAAAAGCTATTGTGAAGGCAAAAAATAAGGGGGAAAAAACATTGTGGTGGGAGCTGTCATGATGAAAAGAATGTTTCCAGAAGCTCAAGCTGCTCATCATGTATGGGCATTAAAGTGGCAGATTTGCAATTTTCACTATCCATCATCCATTGCTGTTTCTGGAAACACTCATGCCGTTATAATCATCAATACACCTGTGGATAAATTTCCAGACGGTGCAATGTCCAAATGGGGTCACATGAGGAGAAATTCTGCTCTTCTGGGACTTAGGGGCTCTGTAAAAGGAGTAAGCAAACTATTCTGCCATAATTTATTCTCCAAGAGACAAATATCTTTCTTTCTCTCTTGGATCTCTTCAAGTGGCTATGCAGTATTGTACAGTCCAATGTACTGCCACATTCATTTGACAATATGTGACAAATTTTGGTGCCAGTTTTACCCATTTCCCATGTAAAATCTGAGGCTAAACATGTTTGGTTTTTTTTTTGTGGTAAATGTTATTTTTTCTTGGTACAAAATTCTGGGACACCTGTGCTGTGGTGTCAATATGATCACTGCACCCCTAGATAAATTAAGAGGTTTAGTTTGTAAAATGGGGTCACTTTTGGAGGGGGTTCTGCTGTTCTGTGGCATGGCACCCTCAAACCAGAAGAGCAAAATCTGCGCTGTAATATGGCACTACTTCCCTTCTTTGCACTGTGCCTCAAAAATAGTTTTTGATGACATATGGGGTTTTAGCATACTCTGGAGAACTTGGACACAAATTGTCTTGTTCGTTTTCTCCTATTACTCCTTCTCAAAATTGAAAACTTAGGGCCAAAGTAACATTTTAGTAGACAAAAAATGATTTTCAATTTACTCAGCTCAATGTTATACAATTCTGTGAATTGTGTGATAGATAAAAATACTCACTGCACCCCTATACATTCCTTGAGAGGTGTAGTTTCCAAAATGGGGTCACTTGTGGGGGTGTCTGCTGTTTTGGCATGTCAGGAACTCTTCAAATGTGACATGGCGTCCGCAATCGATTCCAGCCAAAATGGCATCCCTTCCCTTCTGAGCTCTCTCGTGTAGTAGTGGTTTTCCACCTCATGTAGGGTATTGGCATACACAGGAAAAATTGCACAACAAATTTGGCATCCATTTTCTCTTGTCCGCCTTGTGAAAAAGCTAAATTTGGGACTAAATGAACATTTTTGTGGGAAAAAGTAAAACTTTAATTTTTTCTTCCACATTGTTTTAATTCCTTTTAACTACCTGATGGGTTAATTAACTTCTTGAATGTGGTTTTGTGCACCTTGAGGTGCAGGTTTTATAATGGTGTCACTTCTGGGTATTTTCTGTGACATGGGCCTCTCCTAATTAAGCGCATTGTGTGAGGACTTCTTTGGGCTTCTGTCCTCTCATCCTGCAGGTGTCTGAATGGATCTAATGTGGAGCTGGGAGCCAGCTAAGCCGCATTCTGTCCACTGCTGTTACATCACTGTTCACACCAGACACCCCAAATAAATCTCAGTGTTGCAGGGGTTGCTGTCCCCTGTGCCTTGTAATGGGGACTCTTGAACGGAGTTGATTTTTTGAGGGAAAGAATGAGGATTCAGTCCAGTGAAGACCCAAAGCAGGAAGCCGCGTTGTGCTGAGGCTGCTGGAAAGGAGAGTGATGAGCAGTCCGGCTCTTTTTGGAGATCCGGCTCAAAAAACGGCCCTTTTTTTAAATAGTACAATGCATCACACTGTCTTCATTCCAGGATCTTGACTGTAAAGTGAGGGCCTCATTATCCACCTGTATAGGTATCTAGTGAAGCAGTGAGGACAGCTTTTTACCATTGCTATTTCCTTAGATTTTAAGCTCCCGTGAACACGGCCCTTGCTCCACTTGTTTGTATTGTTGACCTGTGTTACTGTCTAATATCTGTTTGACTATGTCCCTTCTGAGTTACGGAGTGCTGTGATATGTGCTGGTGCTGTATAAGATTATAATTCTTAAATATTTAATCCCTTCACTCCTCTCCCTCGGCGATTTTTCCATATTTCATTTTGGTTTTTTTCTCCCCTTCTTCTAAGGGCCATAACTTTTTAATTTTTCGGGCCTCATCGCCATGTTATGGTTTAGTTTTTGCGAGACGAGTTCCACAATGATTTTTGGGGAATTTTATTCACCATGTACACTGTACGGTAAAACTGACCTGATAATATGATTTCCCTGGTTAGTACGAGTTCGTAGATACCAAACGCATAGTTGTTTGTTTTTTTTGGTTTTTATTTCAGTGGTGAAAAAAAAAATCAGAAGTTTGTTCTCAAACTTTTTTCCGCTTTTGTCGCCATTTTCCGAGACTCGTAACTTTCTAATTTTTTGGGATACTGAACTGGGTGATGGCTTACTATTCTTACCCTGATTTAATGCTTTTATTGATACAATTTTAGGGTGGTTACAATGTTTTGATCACCTATTATTGCATTTTATAGCAATGTTGCGGCGACCAAAAAAACTAATTTTGGCAGATTAAATTTACGTTATATTTTGATTGGGTGTTTCTGAACGTGGTGAGACCAAACATATTTTTTGTGAGTGTAATTTTTAATGGGAAAAAAGGGGGGTGATTTGAACTTTTAGTTTTGTGTGTGTGTGTGTTTTTTTTTTTAATCACTTTTTTACTTGTTTCAACCCCCCTTAGGAGGCTTGGAGCTGTGATCATCCGATCGCTTGTGCCACACATAACAGTGCTTCAGCTCTGCTACATCCAGCACAAGTGATCGTCTCCTGTGAACACCGGAATCTCACCAGCGTCCACAGAAGATCCGACATAACAGTGCTTGGGGTTATCATCTGACCCTCGGCTGTCATGGAAACCAATCGATGCCCCGATGTGACGTCATGGGAGCGCCGATCGCAAGCCGGAAGTGCAGGTGAGCTCGCGGGGCGTGTTGAATACCGCTGTAAGAGATTGACAGCGGCATTTAACTAGTTAACAGCTGCGGGCGGATCTGTGCTCCACCCGTGGCTGTTACCCGTAAATGTCAACTGTAAGATACAACTGACATTTTGGAGGAAAGATGTGGGCTCATCGCTGGAGCCCGCATCAAAGTCAGGGACACAACCTAGGACGTACCAATATGTCCTAAGTCATGAAGGGGTTAAATGTGTTGCAGGCATTATTCTTACAGAGTTGCCATATGCACCACACACAGCAGACCAAAATATGTAAGCAAAGCATATTGTATAGTAAAATTGGTTTACTTGAAGTGAATCTGGGACAAAAATTAATGATGAGCGAGTGCGCTCGTTACTCGAGTTACCTGAGCATGCTCGAGTCTCAACCGAGTATTGCCGATGCGCGGATCCCTGTCCCGCATGTTTCATGGCTGTAATACAGCCAATAAACATGGCTACAGCTTAACCGTGTTTGGCAAGCAATCCCTGCATCTTTAACCCCTTAACGACCGCCGATACGCCTTTTAACGGCGGTCATTAAGGGTACTTAAACCACAGCGCCGTTAATTAACGGCGCTGTGGAGAAAGTGTATAGCGCCCCCCAGAGTCGGATTATCTCCGGGGTCTCGGCTACCGGGGGTAGCCGAGACCCCAGAGAACATGATTCGGGTTGGTTTTTACCGACCCCGCTTTTGAGATCGCCGTTATTAACCCTATAACTGCGATCGCAAAAAAAGTGATTTTCCCTTTAATTTCTCTCTCCTCTGATGTGATCGCACATCAGAGGGGAGAGAAATGGGGTCCCCGGGACCCCGATCAGCCCCCTGTGCCTCCCGGTGTCCCCCGAGGCCTCCCATGTCTCCCCCCGAGCTTCCGGCGTCTTTTTCCGGCAAAGAAAATAGCGGGCGCCTGCGCAGTGAGCCCACCGAGCCAGATTTTCCAGAGAACATAATTAGGGTCCCCCCCAGTCCCCTCGCTTTTGTGATCGCCGTTATTAACCATATAACCCAGCTTTTCCCAACTCCTGAATGTATTTTGTGACCTGCATTAACTCTGCTTGGCATGCATTGCTTACCCTACCTCTTCCATCAATAATGTACTCCATTCCTCCTGTTCCATGCCTATCTCTGAGTGTGCAGTCCATCCCCCCCTTTTTCTCACCTTTGGGTAACTCTGAACATGTGGTGCAGCTAATCACGCCCACATCCCCCTCACAGCTGATCCACCTCAGTCCCAGATATATTCAGGGCCATGCGTCTGCACAGATATATAGTCATGGCCAAAAGTTTTGAGAATGACACAAATATTATATTTTCACATGATCTGCTGCCCTCTGGTTTTTATGTGTGTTTGACAGATGTTTTTATCACAGACAGAAATATAATAATTGCAAACATATGAGTAACAAAAGCTTATATTGACAGTTAGAATGAGTTAATGCAGCAAGTCAATATTTGCAGTGTTGGACAAAAAAACCTGACTGGCACTTCCAGACTAATGTGAACTAGGTGCAAGCCAAGGGAAGCTACCCCCATGTAAAACATACAAAAAAAGGCTGCACTCTATCATACTAAAGCATGACAATATGGAATACATGAAATTTAGAATAGCAATATGGCTTTGGAATATAAGGAAAAATTTGAGACGCTTAGTATAAACATTTGGCCAAACATTTTAAAGCCCACCAACCATCGTCAAGGTGGTCTCAATACTGGTGAGTCCCTAACCTAATGTGAACATACCTCTATTAGGCTGATATCTGAATTTCTGGGTGAATATGCACCTCTGTCAGCAATGCCTGCATTTATGGGTAAAGTAGGGACCTGGTGTAATTAAAATCACCACCTGGTGGGGGCGGAGTGCTCGGTCAGCAAGCTAACATTCAATAGAACAAAAAAACCTGACTGGCACATCCAGACTAATGTGAACTAGGTGCAAGCCAAGGGAAGCTACCCCCATGTAAAACATACAAAAAAAGGCTGCACTCAAGCATACTAAAGCATGACAATATGGAATACATGAAATTTAGAATAGCAATATGGCTTTGGAATATAAGGAAAAATTTGAGACGCTTAGTATAAACATTTGGCCAAACATTTTAAAGCCCACCAACCATCGTCAAGGTGGTCTCAATACTGGTGAGTCCCTAACCTAATGTGAACATACCTCTATTAGGCTGATATCTGAATTTCTGGGTGAATATGCACCTCTGTCAGCAATGCCTGCATTTATGGGTAAAGTGGGGACCTGGTGTAATTAAAATCACCACCTGGTGGGGGCGGAGTGCTCGGTCAGCAAGCTAACATTCAATAGACAAAAAAACCTGACTGGCACTTCCAGACTAATGTGAACTAGGTGCAAGCCAAGGGAAGCTACCCCCATGTAAAACATACAAAAAAAGGCTGCACTCTATCATACTAAAGCATGACAATATGGAATACATGAAATTTAGAATAGCAATATGGCTTTGGAATATAAGGAAAAATTTGAGACGCTTAGTATAAACATTTGGCCAAACATTTTAAAGCCCACCAACCATCGTCAAGGTGGTCTCAATACTGGTGAGTCCCTAACCTAATGTGAACATACCTCTATTAGGCTGATATCTGAATTTCGGGGTGAATATGCACCTCTGTCAGCAATGCCTGCATTTATGGGTAAAGTGGGGACCTGGTGTAATTAAAATCACCACCTGGTGGGGGCGGAGTGCTCGGTCAGCAAGCTAACATTCAATAGACAAAAAAACCTGACTGGCACTTCCAGACTAATGTGAACTAGGTGCAAGCCAAGGGAAGCTACCCCCATGTAAAACATACAAAAAAAGGCTGCACTCTATCATACTAAAGCATGACAATATGGAATACATGAAATTTAGAATAGCAATATGGCTTTGGAATATAAGGAAAAATTTGAGACGCTTAGTATAAACATTTGGCCAAACATTTTAAAGCCCACCAACCATCGTCAAGGTGGTCTCAATACTGGTGAGTCCCTAACCTAATGTGAACATACCTCTATTAGGCTGATATCTGAATTTCTGGGTGAATATGCACCTCTGTCAGCAATGCCTGCATTTATGGGTAAAGTGGGGACCTGGTGTAATTAAAATCACCACCTGGTGGGGGCGGAGTGCTCGGTCAGCAAGCTAACATTCAACATGCAATATTTGCAGTGTTGACCCTTCTTCTTCAGGACCTCTGCAATTCTCCCTGGCATGCTCTCAATCAACTTCTGGACCAAATCCTGACTGATAGCAGTCCATTCTTGCACAATCAATGCTTTCATTTTGTCAGAATTTTTAGGTTTTTGTTTGTCCACCCGTCTCTTGATGATTGACCACAAGTTCTCAATGGGATTAAGATCTGGGGAGTTTCCAGGCCATGGACCCAAAATCTCTGTTTTGTTCCCTGAGCCATTTAGTTATCACCTTTGCTTTATGGCAAGGTGCTCCATCATGCTGGAAAAGGCATTGTTGATCGCCAAACTGCTCTTGGAGGGTTGGGAGAAGTTGCTCTTGGAGGACATTCTGGTACCATTCTTTATTCATGGCTGTGTTTTTAGGCAAGACTGTGAGAGAGCCGATTCCCTTGGCTGAGAAGCAACTCCACACATGAATGGTTTCAGGATGCTTAACAGTTGGCATGAGACAAGACTGGTGGTAGCGCTCACCTTGTCTTCTCCGAATGAGGCGTTTTCCTGATGTCCCAAACAATCGAAAAGGGGATTCATCAGAGAAAATAACTTTACCCCAGTCCTCAGCAGTCCACTGCCTGTACCTTTTGCAGAATATCAGTCTGCCCATAATGTTTTTTCTGGAGAGAAGCGGCTTCTTTGCTGCCCTCCTTGAGATCAGGCCTTGCTCCAAGAGTCTCCGCCTCACAGTGCGTGCAGATGCACTCACACCTGCCTGCTGCCATTCCTGAGCAAGCTCTGCACTGCTGGTAGCCAGATCCCGCAGCTGAAACACTTTTAAGAGACGGTCCTGGCGCTTGCTGGTCTTTCTTGGGCGCCCTGAAGCCTTTTTGGCAACAATGGAACCTCTCTCCTTGAAGTTCTTGATGATGCGATAGATTGTTGACTGAGGTGCAATCTTTCTAGCTGCGATACTCTTCCCTGTTTGGCCATTTTTGTGCATTGCAATGATGACAGCACGTGTTTCTTTAGAGATAACCATGGTTAACAGAAGAGAAACAATGATGCCAAGCACCAGCCTCCTTTTAAAGTGTCCAGTGGTGTCATTCTTACTTAATCACGACAGATTGATCTCCAGCCATGTCCTCATCAACACCCACACCTGTGTTAATGGAGCAATCACTGAAAAGAGGTTAGCTGGTCCTTTTAAGGCAGGGCTGCAATGATGTTGAAATGTGTTTTGGGGGATAAAGTTCATTTTCTAGCCAAATATTGACTTTGCAAGTAATTGAAAAAGTGAAGCAGTAAACTTTGTAAAAATTAATATTTGTGTCATTCTCAAAACTTTTGGCCATGACTGTAGTCTGCACAGGCTTACTATTTCAAATCCCATATTTCAAGTTACAGATTTCTAATTACAACATTCTGAATTAGACTAGAATTGGACTGGAATTTGACTGTAAGGTAACGGACTATAACACCACAACAATGCTTCGACTTCTCACTTTCACCCCCATACTTCTCTATTTTGCCCGCTCTCCATTAATCCCCCCACCTAGTAAGGAACTATTCATTTCTCCCTCCATCCTCCCCAGCCACCTCACCTTCTCCTCAGAACTGTTCCTCTACATACAAGCCCCTCTATCCAGACACACACGGCCACACCATGGCTTATCCTGCTCCCACCTTCTAACACTCTGTCTGTTACTCCTCATTGCTGGCGACGTTTCCCCAAATCCTGGTCCTCCTCAGCACATCCCCACACTCATTTCTAACACCCTGCCACGATCCTCTATACGTTTCTGCAACCATGATAACCTCATACCCATTCATCCAGCCCCCACTCCACCGGTACTCTTACTTGGAGCACTATGGAATGCACGCTCAGTCTGCAATAAACTGTCATTTATCCACGACCTCTTCATCACCAACAAACTCTCCTTCCTTGCTATCACTGAAACCTGGCTCACCCCCTCTGACACAGCCTCTCCAGCTGCACTCTCTTATGGCGGATTCCATCTCTCTCACACCCCCCACCCCAGCAAGAAACATGGTGGAGGAGTTGGCTTGCTCATCTCCAATTCCTGCTCCTTTACCCCACTTCCTCTCCCACCCTCCGCTACGCTTCCCTCATTTGAGGTGCACTCCGTCCGCATCTACTCCCCTTCCAACCTCAAGCTAGCTGTCATCTACCGCCCCCCAGGACTAGCCATCTCCACCTTTCTCAATCACTTCACCACCTGGCTGCTTCATTTCCTCTCTGCTAACATCCCCACTATCATCATGGGTGACTTTAACATCCCCATTGACACTTCCACCTCCGCTGCCTCCAAACTTTTATCCCTCACTGCCTCTTTCGGCCTCACTCAATGGTCCTCTGCGGCCACTCACAAAGATGGTCACACACTGGACCTTATCTTCACCCGCCTCTGCTCCCTTACTAATCTCACTAACTCACCCCTACCCCTGTCTGACCACAACCTACTGACATTTTCTGCCCTCTCCTCTCCTAGTACGCAACCCCTGCTCCACAAACTCGCTCATCCTCGTAGAAATCTCAAACACCTCAACTTACAATCGCTCTCTGAGTCCCTCCTCCCTCTTACAGACATAGCCTCACTTCATGACACAGATGCTGCTGCCACCTTTAATAACACCACAATAACAGCAGCACTTGATTCGGCCGCCCCCCTCGCACATAGCAAAACTCGCACAATCAACAGGCAGCCCTGGCTGACCAGCCTCACCAAAGAACTGAGACGGGCTTCCAGGGTTGCTGAGCGGAGATGGAAGAAATCCCGCTCTGCTGAGCACTTAACCGCATACAAGCAGTCCCTCACCAGCTTCAAGTCCACACTCACTGCCGCAAAGCAAACTTACTTCTCATCTCTCATATCCTCCCTGTCTCACAACCCTAAACAGCTCTTCAACACTTTCAATTCTCTACTCCGTCCCCCACCACCTCCCCCCCTCTCATCTCATTACTGCTGAAGATTTTGCCTCCTTTTTCAAGCAGAAGATTGATATGATCAGGGAAAGCTTTGGCCCACAGCCCCCACTGCCCCTCTTAGCTGCTCAGCCCTGTTCCTCCAAAACCAACTTCTCCACCATGACAGAAGATCAGCTCTCCACCCTTCTTTCAAGATCACACCTCACCACTTGCACACTTGACCCGCTCCCGTCCCACCTCATTCCTAACCTCACCAGTCTTCATCCCTACCCTAACACACCTCTTCAACCTCTCACTTACAAATGGTGTGTTCCCCTCATCCTTCAAACATGCCTCAATCACACCCATCCTCGAAAAGTCCTCCCTTGACCCATCCTCTGCGTCTAGCTATCGCCCGATATCTCTTCTCCCTTATGCCTCAAAACTACTGGAACAGCATGTCCATCTTGAACTGTTCTCCCACCTCTCCTCTTGCTCACTCTTTCACCGCTTGCAATCAGGCTTCCGACTACATCACTTAACTAAAACTGCTCTAACTAAAGTCACCAACGACCTACTAACCGCCAAGAGCAAGCGACACTACTCTGTTCTCCTTCTCCTGGACCTGTCTTCTGCCTTCGACACTGTGGACCACTACCTCCTGCTCCAGATTCTCTCATCTCTGGGCATTACAGGCTTGGCCCTATCCTGGATCTCATCATATCTAACAGATCGAACATTCAGTGTCTCCCTCTCCCACACTACCTCCTCACCTCGCCCCCTCTCTGTCGGTGTTCCTCAAGGCTCAGTTCTAGGACCCCTACTCTTCTCCATCTACACCTTCGGCCTGGGACAGCTCATAGAATCCCACGGTTTACAGTATCATCTCTATGCCGATCACACGCAGATCTACCTATCTGGACCTGACCTCACCTCCTTACTGACAAAAATCCCACACTGTCTGTCCGCTATTTCAGCTTTCTTTTCTGCTCGCTTTCTAAAACTGAACATGGACAAAACATAATTCATCATCTTCCCCCCATCTCACTCTACCCCTCCACCAGACCTATCCCTCAATGTCAACGGCTGCTCACTTTCCCCGGTCCCGCATGCTCGGTGCCTCGGGGTGATCCTCGACTCTGCCCTTTCTTTCAAGCCACATATCCAAACCTTAGCCTCCTCCTGCCGTCTCAAACTCAAAAATATTTCCCGGATCCGTGCATTCCTTGACCACGACACCACAAAAACACTAGTGCCCTTATCATCTCCCGCCTTGACTTCTGCAACCTCATGCTCTCTGGCCTCCCCTCTAGCACTCTGGCACCACTGCAATCCATCCTACATTCTGCTGCCCGACTAATCCATCTGTCTCCCCGTTATTCCCCAGCCTCTCCCCTATGCTAAGCCCTTCATTGGCTTCCTATCATCAAGAGGCACCAGTTCAAAACCCTAACTATGACATACAAAGCCATCCACAACCTGTCTCCTCCATACATCTGTGACATGGTCTCTCGCTACTTACCCTCGCGCAACCTTCGATCCTCTAAAGATCTCCTTCTCTACTCTCCCCTTATCTCTTCTTCCCACAACCGCATACAAGACTTCTCCCGAGCTTCCCCTATACTCTGGAATTCTCTACCCCAACACATCAGACTCTCGCCTACCATGGAAATCTTCAAAAAGAACCTGAAGACCTACCTCTTCCGACAAGCCTACAACCAGTAGTGATCCTCAGTCTACTGAACTGCCGCACGACCAGTTCTACCCTCTTCTAGTGTATCCTCACCCATCCCCTGTAGACTGTGAGCCTTCGCAGGCAGGGTCCTCTCTCCTTCTGTACTTATGTGCGTCCTGTATTGCTCATATTTATTGTATTTGCCTATATTCGCCCCCTCTTACATGTAAAGCGCCATGGAATAAATGGCGCTATAAAAATGAATAATAATAATATAACGGCGATCGCAAAAGAATAAAAAAAGACGCGATCCTGCAAGTAATTTCACTCCCCTCTGATGTGATCGTACATCAGAGGGGAGAAAAATAGGGTCCCCAGCTCCTCTGATCCCCCCCCCCGGTACCTCAAGGTGTTCCCCATGTCCCCTTGTCCTCCGGCAGCTCCCCTGTCCTCCGATCCTCCTGGCCTCTTCATCCTGTAAAAAAAAAATGGCGGCAGATTCAAAAAATGAAAGAACATTTTAATCACTGTGATAAACTATAACAGTGATCAAAAAGAAAAAAGTACATAAACCCCCCCTTTATCACCCCCTTTGTTAGGGACATACACTATGTACCAAATTATTATGCAAATCGGTTTTAAGTGTCATAGCGTTTTTTTTTTTTGTAAATGAAACACATTGATGGTATTGTGTCTCAGGGTTCTTTGGATCACTGAAATCAATCTCAGATACCTGTGATAATTAGTTTGCCATGTGAGCCCAATGAAAGGAAAACTGGATGTTCCACACTATTAAGCAGGCCAGAGTTTTCAAGTAACATGGGAAAGAAAAAGGATCTCTCTGCTGCTGAAAGCATCAAATAGTGCAATGCCTTGGTCAAGGGATGAAAACATTAGATATTTCCCGAAAACTTAAGCGTGATCATCGTACTGTTAAGAGATTTGTGGCTGATTCTGAGCACAGACGTGTTCGTGCTGATAAAGACAGAATGAGGAAGGTTTCTGCCAGGCAAGTTCATCGAATTAAGAGAGCAGCTGCTACAATGCCATTACAAACCAGCAAACAGATATTTGAAGCTGCTGGTGCCTCTGGAGTCCCTCGAACCTCAAGGTGTAGGATCCTTCTAAGGCTTGCTGTGGTGCATAAACCTACTATTCGGCCACACCTAAACAGTGCTCACAAGCAGAAACGGTTGCAGTAGGCCCAGACATACATGAAGACTAATTTTCAAACAGTCTTGTTTACTGATGAGTGTTGAGCAACCCTGGATGGTCCAGATGGATGGAGTAGTGGATGGTTGGTGGATGGCCACCTTGTCCCAGCAAGGCTGCTACGTTAGCAAGGAGGTGGAGGAGTCATGATTTTGGCCGGAATCATGGGGAAACAGCTGGTAGGGCCCTTTAAGGTTCCTGAAGGTGTGAAAATGACCTCTGCAAAGTATATAGAGTTTCTGACTGACAACTTTCTTCCATGGTATAAAAAGCAGAAACGTGTCTTCAGGAGTAAAATCATCTTCATTCATGACAATGCACCATCTCATGCTGCAAAGAATACCTCTGAGTCATTGGCTGCTCTGGGCATAAAAGGAGATAAACTCCTCTGACCTCAACCCTTTGGAGAACCTTTGGAGTATCATCAAGCAAAAGATCTATGAGGGTGGGAGGCAGTTCACATCAAAACCGCAACTCTGGGAGGCTGTTCTGACTTCATGCAAAGAAATACAAGCAGAAACTCTCCAAAAACTCACAAGTTCAATGGATGCAAGAATTGTGAAGGTGATATCAAAGAAGGGTTCCTATGTTAACATGTAACTTGGCCTGTTAGGATGTTTTGGAGTTAAGTAGCTTTTTTGTTCAGTGAATGTGACCTCCTAATGCTGCAAATTCCATAAATGAGCATTTTCAGTTTTTTAAAACAGATCAAATGTTCAGAAATTCTACTGTGCCTAATAATTTGAACAGTGCATTTTGAGTTTTTTTCCATTTTGGAGATTATACTGTTATCATTGGGAGGTTTCTTCAATAAAATTCGATGTATACTCTAACGGGTGATGACTTTTATTAGACTGACTGTCTTTTGCACCGACCACTTAGGAAAATCAGAGAAAAATATAATTTGCATAATAATTTGGAACATAGTGTATAATAAAATAAAGAAATTTTATCTATTTTCATTTTTCCATTACGGTTAGGGTTAGGGTTATAATTAGGGTTATGTTAGGGTTAGGCTGGGTTCATACTGCGTTATGGCAGTCTGTTAACGCTGCCATTCAGCCCCATTTGAGGGCGCATCGCGACGCATGCCGTAAAGCGGCATGCGTTTGCGACGTGCCGTCATTCAGTGACGGAGCCTCGGACGCGGGCTGCAGCATCTGGGCTCAGTCATCACTAGCGCAGATGAATCATCTGCTGATTCCTCTGCGCTAGCGGGTATAGCATAACGCGATCGCGTTTTGCTATACCGTTACCAGCCCGTCAACGCTATGTGTTGAATGGGCTGGTAAAACGCAATATGAACCTAGCCTTAGGGTTAGGGTTATAATTAGGGTTAGGGTTACAATTAGGGTTAGGGTTACAATTAGGGTTGGAATTAGGGCTGGGGTTAGGATTAGGGGTGTGTTGCGGTTAGGGTTGGAGCTAGAATTGAGGGGTTTCCACTATTTAGGCACATCAGGGGGTCTCCAAACAAAACGTGGCGTTCAAAAAGTCAAATGGCGCTCCCTCCCTTCCGAGCCCTGCCGTGCGCCCAAACAGTGGTTTACCCCAACATATGGGGTATCAGCGTACTCAGGACAAATTGCACACCAATTTTGGGGTTCTAATTTCTCCTGTTACCCTTGGGAAAATAAAAAATAGCTGGCTAAAAATCATTTTTGAGGAAAAATAGATTTTTTATTTTCACGGCTCTGCGTTTATAAATTTCTGTGAAGCACTTGGGGGTTCAAAGTGCTCACCACACATCTAGATAAGCTCCTTGGGTCTAGTTTCCAAAATGGTGTCCCTTGCAGGAGGTTTCTACTGTTTAGGCACATCATGGGCTCTGCAAACACAACATGACGCCCGCAGAACATTCCATCAAAGTCTGCATTACAAAATGGCGCTCCTTCCCTTCCAAGCTCTCCCATGCGCCCAAAGAGTGGTTCCACCCCACATATGGGGTATCAGCATACTCATTAAAAATTGCACAACAACTTTTGGGGTCCAATTTCTCCTGTTACCCTTGGGAAAATAAAAAAATAGTGGGCTAAAGAATAATTTTTGAGTAAAAAAATTATTTTTTATTTTCACGGCTCTACGTTATAAACTTCTGTGAAGCACTTGGAGGTTGAAAGTGCTCACCATACATCTAGATAAGTTCCTTAAGGGGTCTAGTTTCCAAAATGGTGTCACTTGTGGAGGGTTTCCACTGTTTAGACACATCAGGGCCTCTACAAACGCGACATAGCGTCCAGCCAATTCTGCATTGAAAAAGTCAAATGGTGCTCCTTCCCTTCGAAGCTCTGCCATGCACCCAAACAGTAGTTTACCCCCACATATGGGGTATCAGCATGCTCAGGACAAATTGCACAAAAACTTTTGGGGTCTTGTTACCCTTGGGAAAATAAAAATTGGGGTAAAAAGATCATTTTTGTGGAAAAAATATGATTTTTTTATTTTCACGGCTCTACGTTATAAACTTCTGTGAAGCACTTGGAGGTTCAAAGTGCTCACCACACATCTAGATAAGTTCCTTAAGGGGTCTAGTTTCTAAAATGAGGTCACTTATTGGGGGCTTCCACAGTTTAGACACATCAGGGGCTCTCTAAACGCGACATGGCGTCCAGCCAATTCTGCGTTAAAAAGTCAAACGGCGCTCCTTCCTTTGCGACCCCTGCCATGCGCCCAAAAAGTGGTTTACCCCCACATATGGGGTATCGGCGTATTCAGGAGAAATTGCAAAAATATTTTGTGTTTCATTTTTTCTTTTAACACTTGTGAAAATAAAAAAAATTGGTTCCGAAGTCAAGTTTTTGCAAAAAAAGTTAAATGTTAATTTTTTCCTTCCACATTGATTCAGTTCCTGTGAAGCACGTAAAGGGTTAATAAACTTCTTGAATGTGGTTTTGAGCACCTTGAGGGGTGCAGATTTTAGAATGGTGTCACTTTTGGGTATTTTCTATCATATAAACCCCTCAAAGTGACTTCAAATGTGATGTGGTCCCTAAAAAAAATGGTGTAAAAATGAGAAATCACTGGTCAACTTTTAAACCTTATAACTTCGTAACAAAAATAAATTTTGTTCCCAAAATTGTGCTGATGTAAAGTAGACATGTGGGAAATGTTATTTATTAAGAAATTTGTGTGACATATCTCTCTGATTCAAGGGCATAAAAATTGAAAGTTTGAAAATTGCTAAATTTTCAAAATTTTCACCATATTTCCGTTTTTTTCATAAATAAATGCAAGTGATATAAAACATTTTTTATCACTAACGTGAAGTAAAATATGTCACGAAAAAACAATCTCAGAATCAGCGGGATTCGTTAAAGCGTTCCAGAGTTATAGCCTCATAAAGGGACAGTGGTCAGAATTGTAAAAATTGGCCCTGTCATTAAGCTGCAAAATGGCTCTGTCACTAAGGGGTTAAGCCACGCAACATACGGGGCAGTTATCGGCGCATTACATCGAGCACTGCAATACTTGGTTGAGACTCGATCATGCTTGAATAACTCGAGTAACGAGCACACTTGCTCATCACTAACAAAAATGTCTAAATGCTACCAAAAAAAACCAACACATGTCTGGTATCGCCGCATTCAGAAACGCCCGATCAAAATATAACGTAAGTTATTCTTATCGGTAAACGGCGTAATGAGAAAAAAAATCATTGCATTAACAGATGATCAAAACATGTATCTGCCCCAAAGTGGTATCAATAAAAATGTCAGATCCGGGCGCAAAAAATAAGCCACCACTCATCCCTGGATCATGAAAAATTAGAATGTTACAGGTCTTAGAAAATGGCGACAAAACCAAAAAAACATTTTGAGGACAACCTTCTCATTTTTTTTCACCACTGAAATAAAAAGAAAAATACTCATGTTTGGTATCTACGAACTCGTACTGACCAGGGCAATCAAATTTTTAGGTCAGTGTACATGGTGAATAAAATACCCCAAAAATCATTGAGCAATTGCCTTTTTTTTTGCAATTTCACTGCACTTCGAATTATTTTCCTCGCACATTATGTGGTAGAATGTGTGGTGTCATTCAAAAGTACTCGTCCCGCCAAAAATAAGCCCTCACACGGCAATGAGGCTGGAAAAATAAAAAGTGATGGCCTTAGAAGAAGGGGAGCAAAAAACGAAAAATGGAAAATTGCCAAGGGGTGAAGGGATTAAGGGGTTAAACACTGACATTTCAGGTAGGGGCAGGGCCGCCATCAGGGCATTACTGCCCTTACTGCTGTATGGGGCCCTGGGAAGCAGCAGTATAGCATGGGGCCCCGCTCTTGTGCCTCTGCTCTCCGGGAGTCGGCCCACGTCGTTCACAGTAAGGAGCCAGCTCTTTGTCTCCGATCGATCGTTCAGGAATGACCCATCACTAATGGAGGGGCTGCACCATGAAGCCGTGTGAGGAGAGGATTGAGGGGCTGCACAATGGACCCTTGTACAAATGGGAATGAGGACACAGGACTGTGAGTGCTCTCGGGATGTATTTTGAAAGAGTTGATATTACTTGAGTGGGGCTGCATAGGGAAGGTTATGATGAGGGACTGTTCGAAGAAGGGAGGATTATGAAGGGCTGTGCGGCGAAGCGGGGATGATGACGAGGAGAGGCTGTGCGGAGAAGGGATCATGATGATGAGGGGCTGTGCAGAGAAGGGGGATGATGAGGGGCTGTGAGGAGAAGAGATGATGATGATGTGATGATGAGGGGCTGTGCCGAGAAGGGATCATGATAATGAGAGGCTGTGCGGAGAAGGGATCATGATGAGGAGGGCTGTGCAGAGAAGGGGGATAATGATGATGATGAGGGGCTGTGCGGAGAAGGGGCGATGATGATGGCTATGGGTATGTTCACAATTTGCAATATGTTGAGGAAATGATCTGCAGCAAAGTCCTCTCCAGTAGACCCACACTAAATTGTTCAATTTCTTTCCTGACCTCAGCAACATTTAGCTTATTTTTCGGACTATAGGAGGCACTTTTTCCCCCCCAAATTTGGAAGGAAAATTGGGATGCGTCTTATAGTCCAAATATAGCTTACGGAAGTGGTGGGGGGTGGCGGTTGTTGACATCCCCTCCTCCCACCCAGGGCCTGCAGCAGGGACCCTACCTCCTGTGACCCCAATGCATCATCCCCAGGTAAGCTACCGTAAATTCGAACTATAAGGCCGGTGTCACACTTGCGTGTGTGATGCGAGAAACGTCTCTCGCTTCAACACCCGGCACTGCCGCCATCACTCGGACCGAAGCGTGCGGCTGCATGCATTTCTATGTCCATGTGAGGGCTTATTTTTGCGGGACGAGTTGTACTTTTGAACGACACCATTGGTTTTACCATGTCGTGTACTCGAAAATGGGAAAATCCAAGTGCGGTGCAGTGGCTTTTTTGCTAGGTTCACTAAATGCTAAAACTGACCGACCATTATGATTCTCCAGGTCATTATGAGTTCATAAACACCAAACATTTCTAGGTTCTTTTTTATCTAAGTGGTGAAAAAAAATTCCAAAGTTTACTAAAAAAAAAAAAATTGCACCATATTCTGAGACCCGTAGCGTTTCCATTTTTCATTATCTGAAGTCGGGTGAGGGCTTATTTTTGCATGCCGAGCTGGCTTTTTAATGATACCATCTATGTACAGATACGATCTTTTGATCGCCCATTATGCATTTTAATGCAATGTCACGGCGACCAAAAAAATGTAATTCTGGTGTTTCGATTTTTTTTCTTGCTACGCCGTTTAGCGATCAGGTTAATCCTTTTTTTTATTGATAGATCAGGCGATTCTCAACTCGGTGATACCTAATATGTGCATGTGTGATTTTTCTTTTATTGTTTTATTTTGAATGGGGCGAAAGGGGGGGTGACTTAAACTTATATATATTTTTTATATTTTTAAAACTTTTTTTTACTTTTGGCATGCTTAAGTAGCCTCCATGGGAGGCTAGAAGCTGCCATAGCTCGATCGCCTCTGCTACATAGAGGTGATGCTCAGATCACCTCTATGTAGCAGAATTACTGCATTGCTATAGGGCGCCGACCACTGGGTGGCGCTCATAGCAATCTGGCATCAACAACCATAGAGGTCTCCAGGAGACCTCTGGTTGTTAGGCCAACGCACCGCTGACCCCCGATCACGTGACGGGGATCAGTGGTGCGCGTATTTCCGGCTGTGGGGCTGGATGCTTTAGTTAAATGCCGCTGTCAGCGTTTGACAGCGGGATTTAACTAGTTAATAGGCGCAGGCGGATTGCGATTCCGCCCGCGCCTATTGCGGGCACATGTCAGCAGTTCAAAACAGCTGACATGTCCCGGCTTTGAGGTGGGCTCACCGCCGGAGCCCTCATCGAAACATACTATTCCGTCCAATGGCAGTAAGGGGTTAATCGAGCTAGTTGAATTCTGCAGAGCTCATTCCACCCAAGGTTCCTCTTCCACTCTCATGTGATTCCTTCTGCACCTCTCTATAGCTCCAGCGTGAGGAGCAGCAGCCGGCAGGAGACTCCTATTCACTTCCCTCCAGAGTTGTGACTGCCTCGCACACCCTCCATAGGCGAGTACGCTCGCTGCATTGCCTCCATCAGTCCTTGTTGATCTGCACAAGGTCGATTCCTTTACCTTTCTTTGTACATACCTTAAAGGCTAAGGTCACACTATCAGTATTTGGTCAGTATTTTATATCAGTATTGATAAGCCAAAACCAGGAGTGGATGATAAATGCAGAAGTGGTGACGTGTTTCTATTCATACAAATGCTGAGGTAAAATACTGACCAAATACTGAACGTGTGAGTATGGCCTAAGACCCTCAGACATATTCAATAACTATCAGCCCTACAGCCATTTGGCCGACATCTCTCTCTCCTGTCTACACATACACAGGAGCACTTCACCAAACGTTCTTGTGCTGTCTATTAGAGAGCAGATGTCAGGCTTCTGTGGCGGAAGCTTATCTTCAGAGAGAACAAGAAGATCAACAATTGGATCCTTCCCTTCACTCAAATGAAGTATGGAAGGAAAGTAGAGAGGCCCAATACACATCAGATTATGGCTGAACCTGTCGACTTTAGCCTTATGTGCATGGAAGCCTTAGTGTAACCACTAGAATAGACATTACGGTGTGCACAGAAATCATGAGCAACTCCTATCTAGTCATCTCTGTAGGGAGACTTAATGGAGTTGCTGTACAGAGGACGTCCTAATAGACAGTACTGTGTGGCCAAATATCATGAACCTCAGTACAGCAACTTGGATCTAGTCATCTTTCCATTCATCTTTGTTTTTCCGTAGTGACACAGCTAGATTGGAGTTGCTGTACAAAGGATGTTGTTGTAGACAGTACTGTGTGCACAGAAATCATGGATCTCAGTGCAGTAACTCTGATCTAGTCATCTCCGTAGTCAGACCTCTAGAATGGAGTTGCTGTACAGAGGACGTCCTTCTAGACAGTGCTGTGTTCATGAACCTCAGTGCAGCAACCCTGATCTAGTCTTCTGTAGACTGCTAGAATGGTGTTGCTGTACAGCGGTCATCCTCATAGGCAGTACTGTGTGCCAAATATCTTGAACCTCAGTGCAGCAACTCTGATCTAGTCACCTTTGTAGTGAGACAGCCAGAATGGTGTTGCTGTATGGAGTTTCATTATTTCTTGGCAAGCAGTTACACAAGATTACAGCCCAGTTCATGAAGAACAGAATTTTGTATGCCAGCCTTGAAGGGTATATCCGGAACTTTATTGAAAAACAAAAAATGTGCCTAAGAAGTAAGAAACAGGTAGTTTCTACCTACCTGCCGGCGCCGGACTTCTGGGCACAGAGTGGTCACAGAGCACTCCTGCCGGGGATTCCGCTGTCTCTGCTAACGCGACAGGATGTGACTTCCAACTCATTCTGATTGACAGCCAGCTTCCCTAGCTGGGCAGCGGGAATCTGGCTGTCAATCAGAATGAGGCCAGCAGTCCCGCCCGGTCAACAGAGCGCAGCGGAAAAGATGCCTCTGCTCTGTCGACGTGATGTCAGCAGAGGCTTCTGAATCCCCGACAGGAATGGTCTGTGACTGGGGGAGAAAGGTGCCGGGCACAACAGGCAGGTAAGCTGCAATTACCTACATGTTTGTGCTTAGAGAAAACCAAAAACAAGACACAAAAAAACAAATATCCTAAAATAAAAAATGAATTGCGCAAAATGCATGAAGGTAGTAATAATTATAAGGGTATTTGGTAAACATAATTTTGATCAATAGAATGTACAAGCCATCCCGCCACGTCAAGGCAACCCTTTGTGGGACAGTCCTAACTCTTGTATTAAAACCTAAAGTGACGTAAATGTGAACAAGGACCGAGGTACTGAACCACCAGTAAAAGCATAGGCCAGACAGGATGGATTTCCCAGCTCAGAAGCAGGGCGGTCACACCCTTATATGCACAAGATGCACTCTGAACTACATAGGAAACTAGTTCTGAACTGAAAAAGTAAGTTAATGTGTATGCAAAATGTAAATGCATATTAACACATGACCATTACACAGAGAAAACCAAATACAAGACAAAAAAAAATGTTTGTGCTTAGACACATTTTTGTTTTTTCATAAAGTCCTGGATATCCCCTTTAACGAAAGGCGAGAGTGAGAAAGTAGTGGCCACTTTGTGAATTTTTTTTAAATTAATAGTTTTTTAATTATCACTTTTCGGAATATTAAAAATTACACAGATCTTTGATTGTTCAGTTTGGATAGAATTCAACTCCTCCTGTATGTACAGAAGTCTCGGCCAGTGATGGAGAGCAGCCGAGAGAATCACCAGAATCTACATCACAAAAGTGGCGAAAATTACACCAGAAATGTTCTCCAGTGACCCCAGATGTTTCTGTAATAATTTATTATATCACATCTGTGTTATAAATTATGACTGTCGGTTGCGCTCTTTTATGACTGTCAGTTGTGATTTCTTATGATGACTGTCGTTTGAGCTTTTTTATGATGACTGTCAGTTGCACTCTTTTGTGAGGACTATCAGCAGTGCTCTTTTATGAGGACTGTCGGTTGCACTCTTTTATGATGACTGTCGGTTGTGCTCTGTTATGATGACTGTCGGTTGTGCTCTGTTATGATGACTGTCGGTTGCGCTCTGTTATGATGACTGTCGGTTGCGCTCTGTTATGATGACTGTCAGTTGCACTCTTTTATGACTGTCAGTTGCACTCTTTTATGATGACTGTCGGTTGCGCTCTGTTATGATGACTGTCGGTTGCGCTCTGTTATGATGACTGTCGGTTGCGCTCTGTTATGATGACTGTCGGTTGCGCTCTGTTATGATGACTGTCGGTTGCGCTCTTTTATGATGACTGACGGTTTGCGCTCTTTTCTGATGACTGTCGGTGGCGCTCTGTTATGATGACTGTCAGTTGCACTCTTTTATGATGACTGTCGGTTGCGCTCTGTTATGATGACTGTCAGTTGCACTCTTATGATGACTGTCGGTTGCGCTCTGTTATGATGACTGTCGGTTGCGCTCTGTTATGATGACTGTCGGTTGCGCTCTGTTATGATGACTGTCGGTTGCGCTCTGTTATGATGACTGTCGGTTGCGCTCTTTTATGATGACTGACGGTTGCGCTCTTTTCTGATGACTGTCGGTGGCGCTCTGTTATGATGACTGTTGGTTGCGCTCTGTTATGATGACTGTCAGTTGCGCTCTGTTATGATGACTCGGTTGCGCTCTGTTATGATGACTGTCGGTTGCGCTCTGTTATGATGACTGTCGGTTGCGCTCTGTTATGATGACTGTCAGTTGTGCTCTTTTATGAGGACTGTCGGTTGTGCTCTTTTATGAGGACTGTCGTTTGCACTCTTTTATGATGACTGTCGGTTGCGCTCTGTTATGATGACTGTCAGTTGCGCTCTGTTATGATGACTGTCGGTTGCGCTCTGTTATGGTGACTTGGTTGCGCTCTGTTATGGTGACTGTCGGTTGCGCTCTTTTATGAGGACTGTAGGTTGCACTCTTCTATGATGACTGTTGGTTGCGCTCTGTTATGATGACTGTCGTTTGCGCTCTGTTATGATGACTGTCGGGTGTGCTCTTTTATGATGACTGTCAGTTGCGCTGTTATGATGACTGTCGGTTGCACTCTGTTATGATGACTGTCAGTTGCGCTCTGTTATGATGACTGTCGGTTGCACTCTGTTATGATGACTGTCGTTGCGCTCTTTTATGATGACTGTCGGTTGCGTTCTGTTATGATGACTGTCGGTTGCGCTCTGTTATGATGACTGTCGGTTGCGCTCTGTTATGATGACTGTCAGTTGCGCTCTTTTATGATGACTGTCGGTGGTGCTCTGTTATGATGACTGTCGGTTGCGCTCTGTTATGATGACTGTCAGTTGCGCTCTTTTATGATGACTGTCGATTGTGCTCTCTTTTATGAGGACTGTTGGTGGCGCTCTGTTATGATGACTGTCGGTTGCGCTCTGATATGATGACTTTCTGTTGCGCTCTGTTATGATGACTGTCAGTGGCGCTCTGTTATGATGACTGTCGGTGGCGCTCTGTTATGATGACTGTCGGTTTCGATTTGTTATGAGGTCTGTCGGTGGCACTCTGTTATGATGACTGTCGGTGGCGCTCTGTTATGATGACTGTCGGTGGCGCTCTGTTATGATGACTGTCGGTTTCGATTTGTTATGAGGTCTGTCGGTGGCACTCTGTTATGATGACTGTCGGTTGCGCTCTTTTATGATGACTGTCGGTTGCGCTCTGTTATGATGACTGTCGGTGGCGCTCTGTTATGATGACTTGTCGGTTGTGCTCTGTTATGATGACTGTTGGTGGCGCTCTGTTATGATGACTGTCGGTTGTGCTCTTTGATGACTGTTGATTGTGCTCTCTTTTATGATGACTGTCGGTGGCGCTCTGTTATGATGACTGTGGGTTGTGCTCTGTTATGATGACTGTTGGTGGCGCTCTGTTATGATGACTGTCGGTTGTGCTCTTTGATGACTGTTGATTGTGCTCTCTTTTATGATGACTGTCGGTGGCGCTCTGTTATGATGACTGTCAGTTGCGCTCTTTGATGACTGTTGATTGTGCTCTCTTTATGATGACTGTCGGTGGCGCTCTGTTATGATGACTGTCAGTTGCGCTCTTTGATGACTGTTGATTGTGCTCTCTTTTATGGTGACTGTCGGTTGCGCTCTGTTATGATGACTGTGGGTTGTGCTCTGTTATGATGACTGTCGGTTGCGCTCTTTTATGATGACTGTCGGTGGCGCTCTGTTATGATGACTGTCAGTTGCGCTCTTTGATGACTGTTGATTGTGCTCTCTTTTATGGTGACTGTCGGTTGCGCTCTGTTATGATGACTGTGGGTTGTGCTCTGTTATGATGACTGTCGGTTGTGCTCTTTGATGACTGTTCATTGTGCTCTGTTATGATGACTGTTGGTGGCGCTCTGTTATGATGACTGTCGGTTGTGCTCTTTGATGACTGTTATGATTGTGCTCTGTTATGATGACTGTTGGTGGCGCTCTGTTATGATGACTGTCAGTTGCGCTCTTTGATGACTGTTGATTGTGCTCTCTTTTATGGTGACTGTCGGTTGCGCTCTGTTATGATGACTGTGGGTTGTGCTCTTTGATGACTGTTGATTGTGCTCTGTTATGATGACTGTTGGTGGCGCTCTGTTATGATGACTGTCAGTTGCGCTCTTTGATGACTGTTGATTGTGCTCTCTTTTATGGTGACTGTCGGTTGCGCTCTGTTATGATGACTGTTGGTGGCGCTCTGTTATGATGACTGTGGGTTGTGCTCTGTTATGATGACTGTTGGTGGCGCTCTGTTATGATGACTGTCAGTTGCGCTCTTTGATGACTGTTGATTGTGCTCTCTTTTATGGTGACTGTCGGTTGCGCTCTGTTATGATGACTGTTGGTGGCGCTCTGTTATGATGACTGTGGGTTGTGCTCTGTTATGATAACTGTCGGTGGCGCTCTGTTATGATGACTGTCTTTGCGCTCTTTTACGCCTCTCCTCGTGAAGCTCCGCCCACTCCTCACAATGTCGCGGCTGTAGACAGGACGGTGACAGACGGGAGACGTCACAATCTGGTGACACTGAATGATCAGCGCTGAGCGGAATTATTTATATTACAAAAAGCCACAATAAAAATGTAAGATTTATAAATCAGAGAAAAAAAAAAGGAATTTAGCCCAAATACACAAAATATAACTGTGTAAAAAATATTCCTGCCTGACCTGTGATGTCTGCGCCATAATAACCTCCAGCAATTCCAGAAAAAAGCATTAAAAAGCCGGAAGAGGAGGCAGGAATGGAGACTGAGGATCCAGGAATCAACTCCGGTCTGTCCTGTGAGTGCTGAGCTGTCTACAGCGGGGGAGATTATCTGAGATCCTCACTGCAGCAACTCTATTCTAGGCACCTCAGCACAGTGAGCACACACCTGTGGACAGTCAGTGGCGGGATATGTGGACAATGGACATCCTCAAATAATCACCTCCGATCTAGACACAACCCAGATCATGTGACCCCTGACTCCTCCCCTCCTGTGACCTCATCACATGTCCTGTGTGCACAGAGCAGCCATACACAGGTGCTTCTCACAAAATTAGAATATCATCAAAACGTTAATTTATTTCAGTTCTTCAATACTAAAAGTGAAACTCATATATTATATAGAGTCATTACCGTGTGATCTATGTCAAGTGTTTATTTCTGTTAATGTTGATGATTATGGCTTACAACCAATGAAAACCCAAAAGTCATTATCTCAGTAAATTAGGATACTTTATAACACCAGATTGAAAAATGATTTTAAAATCTGAAATGTTGGCCTACTGAAATGTACGATCAGTAAATGCACTCAATACTTGGTCGGGGCTCCTTTTGCATCAATTACTGCATCAATGTGCAAATTGCCTCTTCAAGAAAAGAGGACTTGTACTCTATAGCGCCACCTATTGGAAGTAGCGATCCTACAAGTCACAATTAACCCTTTAACGAGTCTTGTAATATGACTTAGGATAAAAGCCAAATCAGAATCTCCATTTGCAGACACGGTGTTTCGGACTGTTGGTCCTCGTCAGTGCAAAGTAGGAGAGATCTGATTTGGCTAGATGAGAGGCTCTGGACTGGGGTCTAAGGGGTAAGGTCTCTCCTTGTGGAGAGTGACATACCAGCTCTGGCGTGTCGAGGTAAGGAGGCTTATTCGCCGTGCAATGCTCCTCTGGGAAATTTAATATGCAAATTGCCTCAATAGTCCGAAACACCGTGTCTGCAAATGGAGATACTGATTTGGCTTTTATCCTAAGTCATATTACAAGACTCGTTAAGGGGTTGATTGTGACTTGTAGGATCGCTACTTCCAATAGGTGGCGCTATAGAGTACAAGTCCTCTTTTTTTGAAGAGGCAATTTGCATATTAAATTTCCCAGAGGAGCATTGCACGTTGAATAAGCCTCCTTACCTCGACACGCCAGAGCTGGTATGTCACTCTCCACAAGGAGAAACCTTACCCTTTAGACCAGGGGTGGGCAATTAATTTTGCCAGGGGGCCGCATGAGAAATTGGGATGGTTTTAGAGGGCCGGACTAATATAATTAACTCCGTTCTACTCAATACTGTATATATACATATATATATATATATATATATATATATATATATATACTGTATACTGTATATATACATACCTGCCCATTATCATCATCTTCTCCCCAGCATCATCAATGCCTCCCCATTATCAGCAATGCCTGCCCATCTTCATCTTCTCCCCATCATCAATGCCTGCCCATTATCATCAATGCCTGCCCATTATCATCAATACCTGCCCATTATCATCATCTTCTCCCCATCATCATCAATGCCTGCCCATCATCATCATCATCTTCTCCCCATCATCAATGCCTGCCCATTATCATCAATACCTGCCCATTATCATCATCTTCTCCCCATCATCATCAATGCCTCCCCATTATCAGCAATGCCTGCCCATCATCATCTTCTCCCCATCATCAATGCCTGCCCATTATCATCAATACCTGCCCATTATCATCATCTTCTCCCCATCATCATCAATGCCTCCCCATTATCAGCAATGCCTGCCCATCATCATCTTCTCCCCATCATCAATGCCTGCCCATTATCATCAATGCCTGCCCATTATCATCATCTTCTCCCATCATCATCAATGCCTCCCCATCATCATCAATGCCTGCCCATCATCATCATCATCATCTTCTCCCCATCATCAATGCCTGCCCATTATCATCAATACCTGCCCATTATCATCTTCTCCCCATCATCATCAATGCCTCCCCATTATCAGCAATGCCTGCCCATCATCATCTTCTCCCCATCATCAATGCCTGCCCATTATCATCAATGCCTCCCCATTATCAGCAATGCCTGCCCATCATCACACACAGACAGCACATAAGCACACACACACACAAAGCACCGCACTACATAGACACAGACACACACAGAGACACGTCTTACCTGTCCAGCGTCCCCGCTCTCTGACACAGCCGGCCGCTGAATGATGACGTCATTCAGCGGCCGGCTGTGAGAGGAAGCGCCGGTGGAGCCCGGAGCTGCAGCAGCGGAGGCACGGGAGAGGTAAGTATTGTGCCAGCTGATGCCGGGGCCCTGAGACTGCCGGAGCGCCTCCGCGGGCCGGTCACTGACAGCCAGCGGGCCGGATGCGGCCCGCGGGCCGCCCCTTGCCCGGGTCTGCTTTAGACCCTACATCAAGGTGGCGTGGCATGGAGGCGATCAGCCTGTGATACTGTTGAGGTGTTATGGAAGCCCAGGTAGCTTTGATAGCAGCCTTCATCTCATCTGCATTGTTGGGTCTGGTGTCTCTCATCTTGCTCTTGACAATACCCCATAGAGTCTCTATGGAGTTAAGGTCAAGCGAGTTTGCTGGCCAATCAAGCACAGTGATACTGCTGTTTTTAAACCAGGTATTGGTACTTTTGGAAGGGTGAACAGGTGCCAAGTCCTGCTGGAGAATGAAATTTCCATCTCCTAAAAAGCTTGTCGGCAGAGGGAAGCATGAAATGCTCTAAAATTTCCTGGTAGACGGCTGAGCTGACTTTGGTCTTGATAAAACATAGTGGACCTACACCAGCAGATGACAAGGCTCCCCAAACCATCACTGATTGTGGAAACTTCACACTAGACCTCCAGCAGCTTGGATTGTGGCCTCTCCACTCTTCCTCCAGACTCTGGGACCTTAATTTCCAAATGAAATGCAAAATTTACTTTCATCTGAAAACAACACCTTGGACCACTGAGCAACAGTCCAGTTCTTTTTCTCCTTGGCCCAGGTAAGACTCTTCTGGCGTTGTCTATTGGTCATGAGTGGCTTGACACAAGGAATGCAACACTTGTAGCCCATGTCCTGGATATGTCTGTGTGTGGTTGCTCTTGAAGCAATGACTCCAGCAGCAGTCCACTTCTTGTGAATCTCCCCCAAATTTTTGAATGGCCTTTTTTTTAAATATCCTTTCAAGGCTGCGGTTATCTTGGTTGATTGTGCACCTCTTTCTACCACACTTTTTCCTTCCACTAATCTTCCCATTAATATGCTTGGATACAGCACTCTGTGAACAACCAGCTTCTTTAGCAATGACCTTTTGTGGCTTACCCTCCTTGTGTAGTGTGTCAATGACTGCCTTCAGGACTTCTGTCAAGTCAGCAGTCTTCCCCGTGATTGTGGAGCCTACTGAAACAGACTAAAAGACCTTTTTAAACACTTAGTAAGCCTTTGCAGATGTTTTTTGTTGAAACAGTGACTGTGAGGTCACTGCCGGTGAGGCAATGACCAGTGTCATATGCGAGGGTCGCTATGTGTCCCCCAGGATATGTAAAGACGTATATGGAGGCCGTGGGAGTGCATTGCAGTCATAGGCATAGCTGTGATTGCAAGGCAGAATAGAAGTAAGTGTTGATCTTGGGCAAGTTGTTTGTCCAAGGCGGATTTAAAAAAAAACCTGCCATGGGCTTGTATTTTTGAAATGGACTACAGGATGGTAGTGGGGCAGTCCATTTCCTCCCCCGGCTGCAGGTTTTCCATGTGGCCTACAGCCACAGATTCTGTTGTAAAAACCCTGCAGTAAAGGGGTTTGTTTGGTGTGAGTTTTGGTCTTGCAAGCAGGCAGAGCAGAAGGCTTTGGAGAGCTCAACCTGCATGAAGCAACACAGAGTCAAGTGGAGCCAAAAGGCCTGGCACCCTCAGCATACACAGCGGTGCAGTCGCCCATGACAGCAGCTCATGGACTGTCTTTGTTTTCGCGGATGCGGTACGGAGGATACCGCGTGCTGTGCACTGTGTGAATTTGGACATTAACCCCTTCCCGACCTTTGACACAGCGTATGCGTCATGAAAGTCGGTGCCAATCCGACCTATGACGCATACCCTGCGTCATGAAAGGATCGCGTTCCTGCGGGCCGGGAGACCGGGGTCACTCAAAGGTCACCCGACCCGCAGTTACAGGACCCTTTGTGCTTCACCACAGGGGGGTTGGCTTAACCCCCCCGTGGCCACGATTGCTCTGATTGGCTGTTAAAAGTGAAACAGCCAATCAGAGCAATCTGTAATATTTCACCAATTTAATTGGTGAAATATTACAATCCAGCCATGGCCGATGCTGCAATAGCATCTGCCATGGCTGGACACCGAGACCTGACCCCCCCACACCGAGTCACGGCGGCGATCGGCCGCCGCCACCGAAAGATGGCAGCGATCGGTCACCGCCGTCACTAACAGCTCCCCTCCTCCTTTGCTCCGGTGCCCCCACCTTCCGATCCCCCCCCTAACCTTCCGACCACCCTACTCACCTCTCCCGATCCACCGATGTCCCTGGATCGGTCCCGGCGTCCGCCCGGGCCTCTTCATGGGCGCCGCCATCTTGGAAAATGGCGGGCGCATGCGCAGTGCGCCCGCCGGCCGGCGCATGCGCAGTGCGCCCCCCCAGTGTCCAAAAATTTATTTTGATCACTGTGATAAACTGTCACAGTGATCAAAATAAAAAAAAGTAAATGAACCCCCCCTTTATCATAGGTAGGGACAAATAAAAAAAATAAAGATTTTTTTTTTCCTATTAGGCCCTGTGCACACGTTGCGGATTTTGCTGCGGATCCGCGGCGTATTTTGCTGCGGATCCGCGGCGGATCAGCAGCGAAATCAGCCGCGGATGCGCAGCGATATCCGGCGCAGATCAGCAGCGAAATCCGCCACGGATCCGCAGCAAAATACGCCGCGGATCCGCAGCAAAATCCGCAACGTGTGGCGGATTTCGCTGCGGATCCGCGGCGGATTTCGCTGCAGATCCGCGGCGGATTTCGCTGCTGATCCGCGGCTGATTTCGCTGCTGATCCGCGGCTGATTTCGCTGCTGATCCGCAGCGGATTTCGCTGCGGATCCACGGCGGATTTCGCTGCTGATCCGCGGTGGATTTCGCTGCGGATCCGCAACTGATTTCGCTGCGGATCCGCGACTGATTTCGCTGCAGATCCGCGACTGATTTCGCTGCGAATCCGCAGCGGATTTTGCTGCTGATCCGCGGGGATTTCGCTGCTGATCCGCGGCGGATCCGCGGCTGATTTCGCTGCTGAATCGCGGCGGATTTCGCTGCTGATTCGCGGCGGATTTCGCTGCTGATCCGCTGCGGATTTCGCTGCTGATCCGCTGCGGATTTCGCTGCTGATCCGCTGCGGATTTCGCTGCTGATCCGCTGCGGATTTCGCTGCGGATCCGCGGCGGATTTCGCTGCTGATCCACGACTGATTTTGCTGCTGATTCGCTGCGGATCCGCAGCGGATTTCGCTGCTGATCCGCGGCTGATTTTGGTGCTGATTTGCTGCTGATCCGCGGCTGATTTCGCTGCTGATCCGCGGCTGATTTCGCTGCTGATCCGCGGCTGATTTCGCTGCTGATCCGCGGCTGATTTCGCTGCTGATCCGCGGCTGATTTCGCTGCTGATCCGCGGCTGATTTCGCTGCTGATCCGCGGCGGATTTCGCTGCTGATCCGCGGCGGATGTCGCTGCTGATCCGCGGCTGATTTCGCTGCTGATTCGCGGCGGATTTCGCTGCTGATTCGCGGCGGATTTCGCTGCTGATCCCCGACTGATTTTGCTGCTGATTCGCTGCTGATTTCGCTGCTGATCCGCGGCGGATTTCGCTGCTGATTCGCGGCGGATTTCGCTGCTGATCCCCGACTGATTTTGCTGCTGATTCGCTGCGGATTTCGCTGCTGATCCGTGGCTGATTTCGCTGCTGATCCGCTGCTGATTTCGCTGCTGATCCGCGGCGGATTTCGCTGCTGATTCGCGGCGGATTTCGCTGCTGATCCCCGACTGATTTTGCTGCTGATTCGCTGCGAATCCGCAGCGGATTTCGCTGCTGATCCGCGGCTGAT
Source organism: Oophaga sylvatica (assembly GCA_033576555.1). Classification (NCBI taxonomy): domain Eukaryota; kingdom Metazoa; phylum Chordata; class Amphibia; order Anura; family Dendrobatidae; genus Oophaga; species Oophaga sylvatica. Next base: position 19,854,243 of record JARQOD010000003.1, read on the forward strand.
TTCGCTGCTGATCCGCGGCTGATTTCGCTGCTGATCCGCGGCTGATTTCGCTGCTGATCCGCGGCTGATTTCGCTGCTGATCCGCGGCGGATTTCGCTGCTGATCTGCGGCGGATTTCGCTGCTGATTCGCTGCGGATCCGCGGCTGATTTTGCTGCTGATCCACGGCGGATTTCGCTGCTGATCCGCGACTGATTTTGCTGCTGATTCGCTGCGGATCCGCAGCGGATTTCGCTGCTGATCCGCGGCTGATTTCGCTACTGATCCGCGGCTGATTTCGCTGCTGATCCGCGGCTGATTTCGCTGCTGATCCGCGGCTGATTTCGCTACTGATCCGCGGCTGATTTTGCTGCTGATCCGCGGCTGATTTCGCTGCTGATCCGCGGCGGATTTCGCTGCTGATTCGCTGCAGATCCGCGGCGGATTTTGCTGCGGATCCGCAGCTGATTATCTGCTGATTCATCTGCGCTAGCGGGTATAGCATAACGCGATCGCGTTATGCTATACCGTTACCAGCCGGTCACCGCTACTTGTTGAACGGGCTGGTAAAACGCAATATGAACCCAGCCTTAGGGTTAGAACTAGGGTTAGGGTTAGCATTAGGGTTAAGGTTAGAATTACGGTTAGGGTTGGAATTTGGGTTAGGGTTGGAATTAGGGTTAGGGTTGGAATTAGGGTTAGGGTTGGAATTAGGGTTAGGCTTGTAGTTAGGTTTATGGTTAGAGTTGGGATTAGGGTTAGGGGTGTGTTGGGGTTAGGGTTATGATTAGGGTTTGTATTAGGGTTAGGTGTGTGTAGGGTTAGGGTTGGGGTTAGGGGTGTGTTGGGGTTAGGGTTGGAGTTAGAATTGAGGGGTTTCCACTATTTAGGCACATCAGGGGGTCTCCATACGCGACATGGAGCCACCATTGATTCCTGCAAATTTTGCGTTCAAAAAGTCAAACAGTGCTCCCTTTATTCCAAGCCCCGACGTATGCCCAAACAGTGGTTTATCCCCACATATGGGGTATCAGCGTACTCGGGAAAAATTGCACAACAACTTTGGGGTTCTAATTTCTCCTGTTAACATTGGGAAAAAAAATTGGGACTAAAAATTATTTTTGTGGAAAAAAAATGATTTTATATTTTCACGGCTCTGCGTTATAAACTTCTGTGAAGGACTTGGAGATTAAAAGTGCTTATCACACATCTATAGGAGTTCCTTGGGGGATCTAGTTTCCAAAATGGGGTCACTTGTGGGGAGTTTCTACTGTTTAGGCACATCAGGGACTCTGCAAACGTAACATGACGCCCGAAGACCATTCCATCAAGTGGGCATTTCAAAACGTCGCTACTTCCCATCCGAGCCCCGACGTGTGCCCATACAGTAGTTTTCTCCCACACATGGGATATCAGCATACTCAGGACAAATTGGACAACAACTTTTGGGTCTAATTTCTCATGTTACCCTTGGGAAAATAAAAAAATTGGGGACTAAAAGATCCTGATTGTG
>JARQOD010000003.1:19855833-19894752 GCA_033576555.1 Oophaga sylvatica
ACCGGGGAAATCAAAAGCAGACAGAGAAGTAGCAGGGAGAGACGGATACCAGGAGACGGGGTCAGAGTCAGCCCGGGGTTTTATACACGAGAAAACAAGTCAAAGGCGGAGGATCACAGGGAACAAGGGGTCAGAGGCTCTAAACTGGAAGCTTGAGCTTCACTAACACTGGTCAGCAGCTGTGACGGGACTGAAAACCCCAGCTAGCTCCAGAAAAAGGGCCCGGGAAATTAACCCCCGCATGACCAGTCTGAGAGAGGGACAGCAGGGGCATAAACTCCGGACTGGACCATGACAACGGCTTTTTAGAAACTAACATCTTTCGAAAAAACTGCGGTGAATTAAATTTGCTCCTGCACAATCTTCGCCCCCATGGTCCCTTATTATGGGTTTCCCAACTGGAAAATTTTTTTCAGAGCAGGAGAATTTGCTCCAATGAGAAAAACTTTCTTGAACAAGCCGATATTCTAACCCACAGATTTGAAAAAACGTGGCTACTCCAAAAGAAGCATAAAAGGAGGCTTCAAAAGAGCGTCCAAAGCCAGTAGAACGATCTATTAAACCATGTCAAAATCTTTAATGGACCAATCTATGGTAAGATTATCTTTGCATTTAATTGCAAGTGGCCAGAATTGAGAAATGCTTTGGCAAAATATTGGTCGATACTTCGAATGGATCAAACTCTCTGCAAGCATATCTCCAAATATCCATCAATTACTTATAGGCGATCAGCAAATTTGAAAGACCATTTGGTTTGCAACTATTATCCTGAACCCCAATTGAACAAGGCCTTTGGATCCCCAGGACCAAAATGGGGTTTTTACCCATGTGGAACCTGCATTGCTTGCCCCAACATGGTTCGCGCTACTAACTTTGAGTTCAGTAACGGTAAGACAACATTTGTTATTACCCAACACATAATATGTGACACTATAGGGCAGTGATGGCGAACCTTTTAGAGACCGAGTGCCCAAACTGCAATCTAAAACCGACTTATGTATAGCAAAGTGCCAACACGGCATTTTAACCGGAATACTAAGGTTTTAGATTAGAAAGACAAATCCATACTGTATAATGGCCACATGTGATGCTCCATACAGTATAATGGCCCCACATGATTCTCCATACTGTATAATGGCCACATGTGATGCTCCATACAGTATAATGGCCCCACATGATTCTCCATACTGTATAATGGCCACACGTAATTCTCCATACTGTATAATGGCCACATATGCTCCATACTGAATAATGGCCACACGTGATGATGATTACTGAATAATGGCCACAAGTGATGCTCTATACTGAATAATGGCCACACATGATGATGATTACTGAATAATGGGCACATGTGATGATGCATACTGTATAATGGCCACATATGATGCTCCATACTGAATAATGGCCACACACATGGGCGTACCCACCGTGGGGCAGGGGGGGGCAAGTGCCCCCCCCCTAGAAGCAGGGGCGCACGGTGCATGATCCGGCCCGTCGGCCCCGCCGACATTGAACTGAAAGTTCATTGCCGGCGGGCGGCGGGCCCTTTAATCGCGGGCGCAATGTGCTGAGTTAGGAAGGCCTTGCGGCCTTCCATATGCAGCACAGGCGACGTGATAGTCATCACGCCGCCTGCGCGCCCTGATGACGTCACGCCGCCTGTGCCAGGACTCAGGAGAAGACGGAGTCCAGAGCGCGCTTCTTCAGAGCAGCGGGGGAGATAGGTGAGTACTGGCTTTTTTTTTTTTTTTTTGACGCCGGGCCCGGCCTGTGGGGGATTATGCTGGCTATAGGGTGATTATGCTGGCTATAGGGGGATTATGCTGGCTATAGGTGATTATGCTGGCTATAGGGGGATTATGCTGGCTATAGGTGATTATGCTGGCTATAGGGGGATTCTGATGGCTATAGGGGGATTCTGCTGGCTATAGGGGGATTATGCTGGCTATAGGGGGATTATGCTGGCTATAGGGGGATTATGCTGGCTATAGGGGGATTATGCTGGCTATGGGGGATTATGCTGACTATAGGGGGATTATGCTGGCTATAGGTGATTATGCTGGCTATAGGGGGATTATGCTGGCTATAGGTGATTATGCTGGCTATAGGGGGATTATGCTGGCTATAGGTGATTATGCTGGCTATAGGTGATTATGCTGGCTATAGGTGATTATGCTGGCTATTGGGGGATTATGCTGGCTATTGGGGGATTATGCTGGCTATAGGGGGATTATGCTGGCTATAGGGGATTATGCTGCCTATTGAGGACATATGCTGCGTATTAGGGACCTATGCTGCCTATTGGGGACCTATGCTGCCTATCGGGACATTTACCTGCCTATTGGGGACCTATGCTGTCTATTGGGGACCTATGCTGTCTATTGGGGACCTATGCTGCCTATTGGGGACCTATGCTGCCTATTGAGGACATATGCTGCCTATTGAGGACATATGCTGCCTATTGGGGATCAATGCTGCCTATTGGGGACATTTACCTGCCTATTAGGGACTTTGGCACCACATCAGTCTGAGCCTGAGCTAAAAGCGGAGTTGCGCCACTATGTGAATTGATGAGGATGAAATGATTGGCAAGGCTGCAATGATGGGCAGTGCAGGCTGTATGTCTCTGTGTGGGCAGTTTTATTGCTGGTATATTGTTTTTGTAGCGCTGTATATATATTGGTATTTTACTAATAGCAATTTGGAATCCTAGGAAATGATATCAAGAAAGAGAAAAATTGCTTCACTTGTGACAAATATGGAACCGAACATTGACCATCTCATTAGCCAAAAGCAGGCCCAGAGTTCCCACTGAAATGTAAGTTTGTTGATTTTTAACTGTACTTATTCTTTATTTTAAGTATTGTGTTTGTTCCTGTTTATTTTTAATTTTTTTACTTCAAAATAAGAGTGTAGTATATGGTGTATACAGGGTCATACACATCATGTGCGGTATATAGAGCGTAGTATATGGTGTATACAGGTCATACACATCGTGTGCGTTATATAGAGTGTAGTATATGGTGTATACAGGTCATACACATCGTGTGCGGTATATAGAGTGTATATACACTTCTGTATTATACTTTTCATATACAGGTTATAATGCCTCTTATTCTTTGTATAGAGGTGAGTGTGCCATGTATAATATATGGTATATACAGCGTAGTGTCGCATACACTGCTGTATTATACAATATACAACAGTTCTAATGCTCCATACCTAATATGCAGGATAATGTACAGTGTATATGATGTAACCTGTATAAGATGTGACATTGGCTTGCCCCCCCTAGTTTTGATCCTGGGTACGCCCATGTCCACACATGATGATGATTATTGAATAATGGCCACACATGATGATGCATACTGTATAATGGCCACAAGTGATGCTCCATACTGAATAATGGCCACACATGATGATGATTATTGAATAATGGCCACACATGATGATGCATACTGTATAATGGCCACACATGATGCTTCATACTGAATAATGGCCACATGTGATGCTCCGTACTGTATAATGGCCACATATGATGCTCCATACTGTATAATGGCCACACGTGATGCTCCATACTGTATAATGGCCACACATGATGCTCCATACTGAATAATGGCCACATATGATGCTCCATACTGAATAATGGCCACACGTGATGCTCCATACTGTACAGTCATGGCCAAAAGTTTTGAGAATGGCACAAATATTATATTTTCACATGATCTGCTGCCCTCTGGTTTTTATGTGTGTTTGACAGATGTTTTTATCACAGACAGAAATATAATAATTGCAAACATATGAGTAACAAAAGCTTATATTGACAGTTAGAATGAGTTAATGCAGCAAGTCAATATTTGCAGTGTTGACCCTTCTTCTTCAGGACCTCTGCAATTCTCCCTGGCATGCTCTCAATCAACTTCTGGACCAAATCCTGACCGATAGCAGTCCATTCTTGCACAATCAATGCTTTCATTTTGTCAGAATTTTTAGGTTTTTGTTTGTCCACCCGTCTCTTGATGATTGACCACAAGTTCTCAATGGGATTAAGATCTGGGGAGTTTCCAGGCCATGGACCCAAAATCTCTATGTTTTGTTCCCTGAGCCATTTAGTTATCACCTTTGCTTTATGGCAAGGTGCTCCATCATGCTGGAAAAGGCATTGTTATTCGTCAAACTGCTCTTGGAGGGTTGGGAGAAGTTGCTCTTGGAGGTCATTCTGGTACCATTCTTTATTCATGGCTGTGTTTTTAGGCAAGACTGTGAGAGAGCCGATTCCCTTGGCTGAGAAGCAACCCCACACATGAATGGTTTCAGGATGCTTAACAGTTGGCATGAGACAAGACTGGTGGTAGCACTCACCTTGTCTTCTCCGAATGAGGCGTTTTCCTGATGTCCCAAACAATCGAAAAGGGGATTCATCAGAGAAAATAACTTTACCCCAGTCCTCAGCAGTCCACTGCCTGAACCTTTTGCAGAATATCAGTCTGTCCATGATGTTTTTTCTGGAGAGAAGTGGCTTCTTTGCTGCCCTCCTTGAGACCAGGCCTTGCTCCAAGAGTCTCCGCCTCACAGTGCGTGCAGATGCACTCACACCTGCCTGCTGCCATTCCTGAGCAAGCTCTGCACTGCTGGCAGCCCGATCCCGCAGCTGAAACACTTTTAAGAGACGGTCCTGGCGCTTGCTGGTCTTTCTTGGGCACCCTGAAGCCTTTTTGGCAACAATGGAACCTCTTTCCTTGAAGTTCTTGATAATGCGATAGATTGTTGACTGAGGTGCAATCTTTCTAGCTGCGATACTCTTCCCTATTAGGCCATTTTTGTGCATTGCAATGATGACTGCACGTGTTTCTTTAGAGATAACCATGGTTAACAGAAGAGAAACAATGATGCCAATCACCAGCCTCCTTTTAAAGTGTCCAGTGGTGTCATTCTTACTTAATCATGACAGATTGATCTCCAGCCATGTCCTCATCAACACCCACACCTGTGTTAATGGAGCAATCACTGAAAAGAGGTTAGCTGGTCCTTTTAAGGCAGGGCTGCAATGATGTTGAAATGTGTTTTGGGGGTTAAAGTTCATTTTCTAGCCAAATATTGACTTTGCAAGTAATTGCTGCTAAGCTGATCACTCTTTATAACATTCTGGAGTATATGCAAATTGCCATTAGAAAAAGTGAAGCAGTAGACTTTGTAAAAATTAATATTTGTGTCATTCTCAAAACTTTTGGCCATGACTGTATAATGGCCACACATGATGCTCCATACTGTATAATGGCCACACGTGATGCTCCATACTGAATAATGGCCACACATGATGCTCCATACTGTATAATGGCTACACATGATGCTCCATACTGTATAATGGCCACACGTAATGCTCCATACTGATTAATGGCCACACGTGATGCTCCATACTGTATAATGGCCACACATGATGCTCCATACTGAATAATGGCCACACGTGATGCTCCATACTGTATAATGGCCACACATGATGCTCCATACTGTATAATGGCCACACGTGATGCTCCATACTGAATAGTGGCCACACGCGATGCTCCATATTGTATAATGGCCACACGTGATGCTCCATACTGAATAATGGCTACACATGATGATGCATACTGAATAATAGCCACACATGATGATGCATACTGAATAATGGCCATGCGTGATGCTCCATACTGTATAATGTCCACACGTGATGCTCCATACTGTATAATGGCCACACATGATGATGCATACTGAATAATGGCCACATATTATGCTCCATACTGTATAATCGTCCCACATGATGCTCCATACTGTATAATCGTCCCACATGATATTCCATACTGTATAATGGCCACACTAATGATGATTACTGAATAATGGCCACATGTGATGCTCCATACTGTATAATGGCCACACATGATGCTCCATACTGTATAATGGCCCCACATAATGATGATTACTGAATAATGGCCACATGTGATGCTCCATACTGTATAATGGCCACACATGATGCTCCATACTGTATAATGGCCCACATGATGCTCCCACATGATGATGATTACTGAATAATGGCCACACATGATGATGAATACTGTATAATGGCCACACATGATGATGCATACTGAATAATGGCCACACGTGATGCACCATACTGTATAATGGCCACACATGATGATGCATACAGTATAATGGCCACATATGATGCTGCATACAGTATAATAGCCCCACATGATGCTCCATACTGAATAATGGCCCCACATACTACTGCATACAGTATAAAGGCCCCACATACTGCTGCATACATTATAATAGCCCCACATACTGCTGCATACATTATAATAGCCCCACATACTGCTGCATACAGTATAATGGCCCCATATACTGCTGCATACAGTATAATGGCCCCACCTACTGCTGCATACAGTATAAAGGCCCCACATACTGCTGCATACATTATACGAGCCCCACATACTGCTGCATACAGTTATAATGACCCCACATACTGCTGCATACAGTATAATGGCCCCATATACTGCTGCATACAGTATAATGGCCCCAATACTGCTGCATACAGTATAATGGCCCACATACTGCTGCATACAGTATAATGGCCCCACATACTGCTGCATACAGTATAATGGCCCCACTACTGCTGCATACAGTATAATGGCCCCACATACTGCTGCATACAGTATAATGGCCCCACATACTGCTGCATACAGTATAATGACCCCACATACTGCTGCATACAGTATAATGGCCCCATATACTGCTGCATACAGTATAATGGCCCCACATACTGCTGCATACAGTATAATGGCCCAATACTGCTGCATACAGTATAATGGCCCCATATACTGCTGCATACAGTATAATGGCCCCACATACTGCTGCATACAGTATAATGGCCCCATATACTGCTGCATACAGTATAATGGCCCCACATACTGCTGCATACAGTATAATGGCCCCATACTGCTGCATACAGTCTAATGGCCTCATATACTACTGCATACAGTATAATGGCCCCACATACTGCTGCATACAGTATAATGGCCCCATATACTGCTGCATACAGTATAATGGCCCCATATACTGCTGCAACAGTATAAATGGCCCCACATACTGCGCATACAGTATAATGGCCCCAATACTGCTGCATACAGTATAATGGCCCCATATACTGCTGCATACAGTATAATGGCCCCACATACGATAATGGCCCATATACTGCTGCATACAGTATAATGGCCCAACTGCTGCATACAGTATAATGGCCCACATGATGCCCATACTGAATAATGGCCCCATATACTGTTGCATACAGTATAATGGCCCCATATACTGCTGCATACAGTATAATGGCCCCACATGATGCTGCATTCAGTATAATGGCCCCATATACTGCTGCATACAGTATAATGGCCCCATATACTGCTGCATACAGTATAATGGCCCCACATACTGCTGCATACAGTATAATGGCCCCATATACTGCTGAATACAGTATAATGGCCCCACATACTGCTGCATACAGTATAATGGCCCCACATACTGCTGCATACAGTATAATGGCCCCATATACTGCTGCATACAGTATAATGGCCCCACATACTGCTGCATACAGTATAATGGCCCCATATACTGCTGAATACAGTATAATGGCCCCACATACTGCTGCATACAGTATAATGGCCCCATATACTGCTGCATACAGTATAATGGCCCCACCTACTGCTGCATACAGTATAATGGCCCCATATACTGCTGAATACAGTATAATGGCCCCACATACTGCTGCATACAGTATAATGGCCCCATATACTGCTGCATACAGTATAATGGCCCCACATACTGCTGCATACAGTATAATGGCCCCACATACTGCTGCATACAGTATAATGGCCTCACATACTGCTGCATACAGTATAATGGCCCCACGTACTGCTGCATACAGTAAAATGGCCCCACATACTGCAGCATACAGTATAATGGCCCCACATACTGCTGCATACAGTATAATGGCCCCATATACTGCTGCATACAGTATAATGGCCCCACATACTGCTGCATACAGTATAATGGCCCCACATACTGCTGCATACAGTATAAGGGCACCACATACTGCTGCATACAGTATAATAGCCCTATATACTGCTGCATACAGTATAATGGCCCCACATACAGTATAATGGCCCCATATACTGCTGCATACAGTATAATGGCCCCACATGATGCTGCATTCAGTATAATGGCCCCACATGATGCTCCATACTGAATAATGGCCCCATATACTGTTGCATACAGTATAATGGCCCCATATACTGCTGCATACAGTATAATGGCCCCACATGATGCTGCATTCAGTATAATGGCCCCATATACTGCAGCACACAGTATAAAGGCCCCACATACTGCTGCATACAGTATAACGGCCCCATATACTGCTGCATACAGTATAATGGCCCCATATACTGCTGCATACAGTATAATGGCCCCACATACTGCTGCATACAGTATAATGGTCCCATATACTGCTGAATACAGTATAATGGCCCCACATACTGCTGCATACAGTATAATGGCCCCACATACTGCTGCATACAGTATAATGGCCCCATATACTGCTGCATACAGTATAATGGCCCACATACTGCTGCATACAGTATAATGGCCCCATATACTACTGAATACAGTATAATGGCCCCACATACTGCTGCATACAGTATAATGGCCCCATATACTGCTGCATACAGTATAATGGCCCCACCTACTGCTGCATACAGTATAATGGCCCCACATACTGCTGCATACAGTATAATGGCCCCATATACTGCTGAATACAGTATAATGGCCCCACATACTGCTGCATACAGTATAATGGCACCATATACTGCTGCATACAGTATAATGGCCTAACATACTGCTGCATACAGTATAATGGCCCCATATACTGCTGAATACAGTATAATGGCCCCACATACTGCTGCATACAGTATAATGGCCCCATATACTGCTGCATACAGTATAATGGCCTAACATACTGCTGCATACAGTATAATGGCCCCATATACTGCTGCATACAGTATAATGGCCCCACCTACTGCTGCATACAGTATAATGGCCCCACATACTGCTGCATACAGTATAATGGCTCCACATACTGCTGCATACAGTATAATGGCCCCACATACTGCTGCATACAGTATAATGGCCCCACATACTGCTGCATACAGTATAATGGCCCCACATACTGCTGCATAGAGTATAATGGCCCCATATACTGCTGCATACAGTATAATGGCCTCACCTACTGTTGCATACAGTATAATGGCCCCATATACTGCTGCATGCAGTATAATGACCCCACATACTGCTGCATACAGTATAATGGCCCCACATACTGCAGCATACAGTATAATGGCCCCACATACTGCTGCATACAGTATAATGGCCCCACATACTGCTGCATAAAGCAAAATGGCCCCATATACTGCTGCATACAGTATAATGGACCCACATACTGCCGCATACAGTATAATGGACCCACATACTGCCGCATACATTATAATGGCCCCACAGATGCTCCATACTGAATAATGGCCTTGCTTAAAAAAAAGACTCACCTCTGCCCGTTCCAACGCTGATCTCGTCTCTTCATCTATCAATCCTATCTGTGGACACACGCGCCATCTCGACAATAGCGCCGCCGCCACTCTCAGCCCGCGCACCATCCCCGTCCTGACCACACGCGATACCTCCGTCCTCTGCACATGCACAGACTGATGGAACGGCGCGCGGCCCGATGGGAGAGTGCAGAGGCCAGAGGAGAGTGGCCGCAGCGCCGGCGCTAGTTATAAGGGTCCAGGAGATTACGAGCGGGCTGAGAGTGGTGGCGGCACTAGTTTTGGGGAGATGGCGCTTGTGCCCACTGGGTGGGCTCTGCGTGCCCTTCTTGCACACGGGCCATAGGTTCACCATCACTGCTATAGGGGTTATTTACTATGCAGCGTGCCCTTGCCCTAAGGCCTATGTAGAGTTAACGTCCAGACCACTCAAGGTGAGAGTTAGGGAACATTTCCGGGATATCCTCAATGCCCGTGACGTTGATGACCTGACTATTTTGAAACCGTTAGCCAAGCACTTCAGAATTTTCCATGATTGTAATGCTCGGTCTTTAAAGGTCATAGGCATTGACAAGGTACATATTGATTTAAGAGGAGGAAATTGGAGGAACAATCTTTCCCAATTGGAGGCCCGATGGATCTCTAAAATAGGATCTCTTCAACCATTGGGCCTCAATGAAGTTCTTAGTTTTGCCCCCTTTGTGTAATTTTTTATTTTTTTGTCATGTTTTTAAATTGCTATTTTCTTTTATGATTTTAATCTTTCACCATTTTTTCTCAGATACGCATTATATACTTACCTCAGGGATCTTGGATCATGGTGGCCCTCTGCTGATTTCCTTTTTTTTTTTTTGTCTTGGGGAACCAACCTTTCCACCGTCAGTAGTCTGAACTCTGAAGACTAAAAGAAGCGTTTACATCAGAGAGACTCTCTTTTGTTTATTATATTATTTATCTTTTATTTTTTTATTATTATTTTTTCTTCATCATTATTTTTTCATTATTTATTATTTCATTATATTTCTTTTTTATACATTATTATGTTTTTATGTATGGAGAATTCATCCTGGATAATATGCATTATTGCCACTTTATTAATTGACGCACGCATATTCATGCAATTTATCATTGCTTCTTATTTCATATTCTGATAATATGCACTGTGGTCACTTTATCAATTGATGCACTCATATTTATGCAATTTTTCGCTGCTTCTTATATCATAATTTGATATATATTATTATTAGGCATACACTGTCCTCCCTTTTATTTATGCACTTTCTTTATACATTTTATTCACCATAGGTTTATCATGCCCTTTTCCTTCCCATCTGCACATAGGCCCACTACACATTCACTCTTACCCAATACGTTTATTATTCCCCTCATATTTTATATTTTACCGTAGTTTTCTCTCCATACCCTATACCAATTATTCTCACCTTAGTTCATTCCTTATTTATTCCATGTAATACCCCCTCATAATGGTTATCTGTCCACTTATCACCAGATCCATACTAATCCAAGCGGTGTGCATTCTTGCTCACTTCCTGTTTGTGGCATCGCCAGGGTGACGCGTCTATAGTTGCTGCCCGCACCTCCCCCTGTGCTGACGCGTCGAGCAGGCAGGAGGGCGGGCATCGTATGACGCGTCGCCGGGATGACGTCGCGCGGTCATGTGGACGGAAGCGCAATGCACAAACCGCTGTCACCAATGATCCTGTAAGACTATAAAAACATCTCATGACAGCACTCACATACACGCCTCCCCTCGATAAAGCCAGCCGCGAAATGCGCGTCGGGGTGCCTGTTGCCACGAGGTACGGTAATTTAACTCTATCATGACCTTCTTAAAATTCTTTTGTATACTTTATTTTGTAACATACTTTCTACATCGGGTTTACTAATTACATACTTGTGCTCTACGTTGACATCTACATTATTGGCTTGCATATGTCTTATCACTTTATTGAGGATATCTATCCCATTGATTCACTATATTTGAGACTCTTTTGCTCCCCATATATGCTAGATCTATGCATGTATATACCATTTGTTTTGCCTAGGGATATGCGTCGCATCTAACTCAATATTCCTTGGAAGCTATATGCTCCTTAATATTATAATGTACAAATGTACTATATTTTTTTCCCTTGGCAGGATGACTTTTTTCAAATAAGGGAAATTAATGCCATACCTCTCCATATTGTGGCACTATTTTTTGTATTTGATGTCCCCTCTGATAAGATTTTATCTCCATACTTCATGTTGAATTTTTAATGTACTTTGAATAAATTTCTTCTTTTATTGGCACCGAGCTTACCTTTTCTGTCATTTTTGATGTCTATATTTAGGAAGTGCCATATCTCTAGGCATTTATACACTTTGAATTATCTGAACTAGACAATGTATAATTAGCATATCAGTAGACCTCACTATTCATCAAGGATAAAAGCACACTATGTTATATCAAATATCAGCTTACAAGTCAATATTCCAGGCTTACACAAATAAGTCATTCATCACCCACCAGAGATCAACACTTAAATCCAAAAAGCCAACATACAGATAAAAAGTAAATTCTTCTTGGTTTGCTTAACATAGTCGTCTGGGTAATTAAGATATAATCTGGTTTCTTCATAGTAATGTATCTGTCAAAATTTGATGCCACGCTGGTGGTCCATATAAAGATGGTTGGTATGCTCGTGGTCCGCATACTGATGTTACATATCCTGGTGGTCAGTATAGTGATGGTCCATATGGCATCTGATTTTTTTATGACACCCATCACATTTCATAGTGAAATCGTAGCATGCCGAATACAGCTGAGAAAAAATACACAGATCTGCATGGCCTCATTATAACATTGGTCAGAGAGCAATCCGATTTTTTTTATTGAATTGAACCTATCTGAGTTATATGCCAGTGTGAGCGTGGCCTTACAGTGATAAGTGTACCCCATTCTGCTGATCAATGCAGGTCCCAGCTGATGGACACCGATCACCTTGGATAGGTGATGAAGGGGTCGCCTGATGGAAACAAGTCCTCTATTCATACATGAAAGCATCGTTTTAAGATCCAGTTTCCCCTCATAGAGAGATTTTAGTATTCTGTACCGCAGCGGTGGCCAATTTATTTTCCCGAGGGGCCACATGAGAGATTGTGACTGTTCTGGAGGCCAAACCAATAGGGTGAAATTCTGCTCAATATTAATATAAATTATTACTATTTTATATTACTTGTGTCATTTAATACTGAGCAGAACTAATGCAGCTGACTTGCTGCTACATGTTACGATAGGGATTGTCACTTGTTTCCTTACTTGTAACAGAGAATCAGCTACATGTAATTCACTGCTTTTTATAAAATCTATAAATCATTTGCTCCCGCTATTCAGCCATTGTACCTTGAAAAACACAGTATGATGCCCCCACAGCCCTACCACACGGTACAATGCCTCCACAACGTACAATGCTCTACAGCCCCAGCCACACACAGTACAATGTACCTACACACAGTACGATGCCACAACGCAGGATGCCCCTACAGCCCCAGCCACACAGTACGATGCCCCCACAGTGCAATGCCCACACAATGTACGATGACTCCATAGCCCCTGCCACACACAGTACAATGACCACACAGCCCCAGCCTCACACAGTACGATGACCCTACAGCGACAGCCACACACAGTAAGATGCCCTCACAGGCCTCCCAGAGTACAATGCCACCACAATGTAAGATACCCCCACATACCGATGACACCCCATACACAAAAAAAAACCTCAAAATATCAGTATCCTTTACTTTTGATTTCTAACCTATTTTCCAGAGTGAAAAGTGCTACTTGGTTTACCAAGCTTGACTTCAGGGGGGCGTATAACCTTATTCGCATTAAGCACGGGGATGAATGGAAGACGGCGCTTAATGCCCCAGAGGGGCATTTTGAGAACCTAGTGATGCCTTTTGGGCTCATTAATGCCCCTTCCGTCTTCCAATCCTTTATGAATGATATTTTCAGGGATTTTGTGGATACATTTCTGATTGTTTATTTGGATGATATCTTGATTTTTTCCAATGACTGGGACTCTCATGTGAAACATGTTCGGACTGTGTTCCAGATTTTGAGAGAGAATGCACTGTATGTGAAGGGATCAAAGTGTCTTTTTGGCGTACAGAAGATCTCATTTCTGGGATTCATTTTGTCTCTGTCTGTTATTGAAATGGACCCGGTCAAGGTTCAGGCCATCTGTGATTGGGTTCAATCTACTTCATTGAAGGCTCTTCAGAGATTTTTGGGTTTTGCCAATTTTTATTGTAAATTTATTGGTCATTTCTCAGGTATTGTTAAACCATTGACTGATCTGACCAAAAAGGGTTCTGATGTGGTGAATTGGCCTCTTGAGGCAGTTTCTGCATTTCAGGAACTTAAGCAGAGATTCATTTCTGCTCCTGTTCTACGGCAGCCTGATGTTTCTCTTGCCGTTTCAGGTGGAGGTTGATGCCTCTGAGATTGGGGCAGGTGCCGTTTTGTCCCAAAGGGATCCAGAGACCTCTAAGAGTAACCCTTGTGCCTTTTTCTCTCGAAAATTTTCTCCAACTGAACGTAATTATGACGTGGGTAATCGGGAGTTATTGGCCATGAAGTGGGCCTCTGAAGAGTGGAGACATTGGCTGGATGGAGCCAAACATCAGGTGGTGGTCCTCACGGACCATAAGAACCTGGTTTATCTCGAATCAGCCAAGCGACTTAATCCTAGAAAGGCCAGGTGGGCCTTGTTTTTCACACGTTTTAATTTTGTGGTTTCTTTTCTTCCTTCTGGCACTAAGAATGTCAAGGCGGATGCCCTCTCGAGGAGTTTCTTTGCAGATTCTCCTGAGTTATCTGATCCTGCTGTTATTTTTAAAGAGGGTGTGGTTCTTTCGGCCATTTCGCCCAATTTGAGACTTGCTCTGGAAGGGTGTCAGGAGCATAAACCTGAGCGCTGCCCTGTTGGGAAGTTGTTTGTTCCAGACCAGTGGAAAAAGAGTGTGATGTCTGAGATTCATTGTTCCGCGTTGGCTGGTCATCCCGGGATTTTTGGTACCAGAGACTTGGTGAGTCGCTCCTTTTGGTGGCTTACTTTGTCTCGTGATGTCAGGGACTTTGTGCAATGAAAGAAAACCGTGAGCACAACCTGAATGAAACTGGTGCTTTAAAGTCTAGGTTCCCACACCGGGTACTAATAATGAAAAAAGGCTTAAGCACTCAACTTAAAAGGTTTATTAGTAGTATCTCCAAACGTTTCGGTCAGAAAAGACCTTCATCAGTGACTACTGTAATCACAATATAAACGCATAAGAATATGTACAAACAAAATAAGAAACATTGCGATAAATAAAGTATATACAAAAAAGTGAGACACGGGTCACAGGACGGACAATAGAAAAAACGGTAGGTCAGCTCTGAGTATACCAAGACAGTCAAAATAGTATCCAAGAAGAATGAATGGGTAATAGTGCCATACCTTATTTTTATATAGAAGATTGTCTCCTAAAAAGGGGAGAGGTGCGTGCCCCAAGGAAAGTGTGCTGCCTGGATAAGAGTATAACATGGTGAGCATATTATGCCACAGCTGTGAGTCTAATGTGACTAATCAAGTAGTACTTACTTAAAGACAAACGTAGCTTATAAGAATGCTGAGGAGATTGAAGAAAATGAGCAAATTTGAGTAAATAAGGAATATCTTGTGCTCCTAAACAAATGGTATCCGGTCAATATATATATATATATATATATATTACCTCAGTAGAAATATCCAGTGACTAAGCTTGCGGTATCCACCGCTATGTAGACTGGAGCTGTCATTAGCAAAAAACAAAATCAGGGGCATAAAAAATCAGGGGCAAAAAAACCATTGTAGGTAAGAGTTATCAAAAGAAATCCCTTGTAGTGTCAAAACCACTATATTACCTCTGCCAGGACGCTGTCTGAGCCTGCTGATTTGATTTCCATGAGTATGTGGGGCGGAAGTGAGGTAATGGCTCAGAGGTTCCTTTATATGGAGCAGAGGTGGGACTAAGAGCACTGCTGTCAGTCAAGAAGCACAACCAGGAAGTGACTGAGCAGAGATGGGCAACATAAAAAAAAAAAAAAAAAGGCTTTGGATCGCTTATATGTATAGCGCTACTATATACAGCGCTGTGTTGCCATGGTAACTCTGAGGCACTAAATAGTGAAGGCAGGGAGGGAGAAGGGGAAGAAAACAGGAGAAAATGATTAGAGAAGTGCTCAGAAGCCATTTATTTTATAGACAAAGGCAAAGAAACATACATAGTGAAGTGAATCATTATTTTGCAGTGAAGTATAATGGTCACAGTGAGACTCCCAGAAATGAGTGACGTGGTGACTTGTGATAAGTGGTCCAACCATTCTAATATAGACGGCTCTAAGGGAAAAGGAGAAAGTGTTAATATGCTTGAGAAGTGAACATATATTAACATCACTGCACTAGGTACATATGTTACATCTCAATGACAATGTAACATTTCTCTCTAAGCACTTGAACATGCTATAAAAAAGCAGATAATTCATATTCCCTATTGAGGCCTCTCGGATGCATAGTATCTAATGTGTGTATCCAATAGGCTTCACGTTTTTTTAGAAGCTGGATCCTATTGCCTCCTCTCCGAGAGGGTGGAATTTGCTCAATGATTTGGAACCTTAACTGGGACACATTATGACCGGCATTAACAAAATGGTAAGGGATAGGAAGAAGGAGGTTCTTACACCGTACTGTAGATTTGTGCTTCGATATTCGGTCCCGTATGGTCTGTGAGGTCTCCCCAACATATGCTAGGCCACAAGGGCACTTGATAACATATACTACATAAGTAGAGTCGCATGTAAAATAATTCCGAATTTTAAATTCCTTACCGGAATGGGGGTGGAAAATTTTGTCCCCTTTAATGATACTATTGCACTGTACACACCTTAAGCATGGAAAAGTCCCACATTTAGGTTTTTGTAGAAACCGCTGTGTCACTGAGGGTGATTTAGATCCAAAATCTGCTTGGACCAGTGAGTCACGTAAATTTGGTGGGCGTTTGTAACATGGTAAAAATGGCTCTTTGAATTCAATGACCTCTGGGTATGCCTTTGAAAGGAGGTGCCAGTTTTTACGTATGGCTCTATGAAGAATATTGGTGATCGGATGATACGTGTGTACAAAGGGATACGTGTGTCAACTTTCTTGATCGGTCTTGTGTCAGGTTCCATAGATTTTTCAAGGATAGAGACAGGATACCCTCTGGCCTTAAATTTGTGTGTCATTTCTGAGAGGCGTTGGCGTTGTACAGCCTCATCAGAGACGATACGTTTCACCCTCTGAAACTGAGATTTGGGAATGGCTTTTTTAGTAGCAGGTGGGTGGAGACTCTGGTAATGTAGTAAACTGTTTTTATCTGTGTCCTTAATGAAAAGATCAGTTGAGAGTTTACCTTCAGGGTCTTTCATGACCAAGGTGTCAAGAAAGTTAATAGCCAGAGATCATGATTCATGGTGAATTGTATCCCTGGCCAGGATGAGTTTAGCAGTTCAAAAAATCTCTGTAAGTGTTCTACTGGGCCTGACCAGATACAGAAGACATCATCAATATAGCGCTTCCATGTAATGACATGGTCGCGGAATAAAGGATGTAGATATATGATGCTCTCCTCAAAGTCGGCCATGTATGCATTTGCATATGGAGGTGCTGCGTTAGACCCCATAGCGGTCCCACGCGTTTGGAGGTAAAAATCATCCTGGAAGAGGAAGAAATTGGAAGTAAGAATAATTTTCAATAAGTCAACACACAAATCAACCTGGTCACTATCCATAGTGGTAGATGATAACAGCCGAGTTACTGACTGAATGCCCTCGTTATGGGGGATAGAGGTATACAGGTCTTTTACGTCCAGTGTAACCAGTAACGAATTTGGGGGAATCAATTGGAGTTCCTTGATTAGTTTAAGAAATGCTCCTGTGTCCAAGATGTAAGACCTTGTTTGCTTAATGTGGGGAGTAAGGATTTTCTCAAAGAATATTGCTAGAGGAGACAAGATAGAATTAGTAGATGCTACAATTGGCCTCCCTGGGGGTTTTTCAAGATTTTTGTGGACTTTCGGGAGAGTGTAGAATACTGGCGTGCGGGGATTCGTATTAGTGAGGAATTCGCAAGTTTTAGGATCTAATACTCCCAGATTAGAGTATTTTTGGAGAATCATCCTGATCCTCTGGCCAATATCAGGTGTTGGGTTTTTAGAAAGAGGCTGGTAGATGGATCTGTCACCTAGTTGGCGTTGAACCTCTTCAAGGTACATGGATTTGTCCATTACAACTAGGGCACCTCCCTTGTCGGCTGGCTTCAGTATAATAGAATCATCATCCTGTAAACATTTAAAAGCCGTGCGTTCCTCAACAGTGAAATTCGATGGATAAAACAGTTTACCTTTATCAATATCACAGCGTAAAGATTGAAAAGAGTTATACACAAAATTAATAAACGTTTCAACAGCATGTGAATTCTGAGGTGGACGAAAGAAACTTTTACTGCGTAAGCCTAAGCTAAGCGCAGATAAAAGTTTAGGATTAGATGTTGTTGGTGGCTCAGAAGTATCAGGTCTAGAAGCATAATATGCTTTGAGTCTGATACGACGAAAGAATTTTTGTAAATCCATATCAAGATCAAACGTCCGACAGTGGTAGGATGGACAGAAAGAGAGACCTTTCTGTAATACCCTGTGTTCAATCTGGTTAAGAGTTCTGGAGGATATGTTTATTACCAGATTGTCCGTACCTTCGAGCGGGTGATCCGACCTTGTTCCTGTTCTCTTCTTCTGCCCCCTTCTGGTCTTCTTCTGTAGTCCCTTCCCCGACGTTGTCCTAAAAAAGGAAGAGATGTGGTGGACGATGTAGGACCATGTTCCTGGTCTGATCCAGAGGTTGAGTAGTCGGTGGATGTATGTTGGCCAAAATTCGGACCGCTGCGCTTGAGGTTGGTATGCCATCTGTAAACTTGATTTGAGCGGTAGTCCTCTGCGTCTCTGGCGAATTTATTACGTTTCCTCGTCTCAATGTCGCGTTTATGTTGATTGATGCGTTCCTGTATCTCTGATTTAAGTATACCGAGTTCCTCTGGAGTACTTGTTGCTGCCAGTTGGGATTCGATCGTTTTTACACGTTCAGAACTGGAAATAATAGCTCTCTGTAGAAATTCAACTGTCAGTGTTATTAAATCAAGAGAGCATTTGTTTAAGATGTGCTCGAATTTAGTGCAGAACTCTGGTGAATCCCTGAATAGTGTAGGTCGCAAAGGAACCCGGAGGCCTCGTGGAATGCGTTGGACGCGTAAGTATTCTGATAGGGTAGCACAATGGAGCTCCGTATTAGTAAGTGACCGAAGTTCCCTTTCCCAATCCCTGCCACGAACTTCATGTGATGGGATTTGTAAGAAATCGCTGGATAAATTAGACTGAGCGAGGATACTCGCGGCTTCCTCTGCGTTATACGAGAAAGTGTTGGTGGACATGACCCCAGGTGTGCAATCACGTATGGGAAAATACTATGAAAGAAAACCGTGAGCACAACCTGAATGAAACTGGTGCTTTAAAGTCTAGGTTCCCACAACGGGTACTAATAATGAAAAAAGGCTTAAGCACTCAACTTAAAAGGTTTATTAGTAGTATCTCCAAACGTTTCGGTCAGAAAAGACCTTCATCAGTGACTACTGTAATCACAATATAAACGCATAAGAATATGTACAAACAAAATAAGAAACATTGCGATAAATAAAGTATATACAAAAAAGTGAGACACGGGTCACAGGACGGACAATAGAAAAAAACGGTAGGTCAGCTCTGAGTATACCAAGACAGTCAAAATAGTATCCAAGAAGAATGAATGGGTAATAGTGCCATACCTTATTTTTATATAGAAGATTGTCTCCTAAAAAGGGGAGAGGTGCGTGCCCCAAGGAAAGTGTGCTGCCTGGATAAGAGTATAACATGGTGAGCATATTATGCCACAGCTGTGAGTCTAATGTGACTAATCAAGTAGTACTTACTTAAAGACAAACGTAGCTTATAAGAATGCTGAGGAGATTGAAGAAAATGAGCAAATTTGAGTAAATAAGGAATATCTTGTGCTCCTAAACAAATGGTATCCGGTCAATATATATATATATATATTACCTCAGTAATATATATATATAATATTGACCGGATACCATTGTTTAGGAGCACAAGATATTCCTATAAGCACGTTTGTCTTTAAGTAAGTACTACTTGATTAGTCACATTAGACTCACAGCGTGGCATAATATGCTCACCATGTTATACTCTTATCCAGGCAGCACACTTTCCTTGGGGCACGCACCTCTCCCCTTTTTAGGAGACAATCTTCTATATAAAAATAAGGTATGGCACTATTACCCATTCATTCTTCTTGGATACTATTTTGACTGTCTTGGTATACTCAGAGCTGACCTACCGTTTTTTCTATTGTCCGTCCTGTGACCCGTGTCTCACTTTTTTGTATATACTTTATTTATCGCAATGTTTCTTATTTTGTTTGTACATATTCTTATGCGTTTATATTGTGATTACAGTAGTCACTGATGAAGGTCTTTTCTGACCGAAACGTTTGGAGATACTACTAATAAACCTTTTAAGTTGAGTGCTTAAGCCTTTTTTCATTATTAGTACCCGGTGTGGGAACCTAGACTTTAAAGCACCAGTTTCATTCAGGTTGTGCTCACGGTTTTCTTTCATAGTATTTTCCCATACGTGATTGCACACCTGGGGTCATGTCCACCAACACTTTCTCGTATAACGCAGAGGAAGCCGCGAGTATCCTCGCTCAGTCTAATTTATCCAGCGATTTCTTACAAATCCCATCACATGAAGTTCGTGGCAGGGATTGGGAAAGGGAACTTCGGTCACTTACTAATACGGAGCTCCATTGTGCTACCCTATCAGAATACTTACGCGTCCAACGCATTCCACGAGGCCTCCGGGTTCCTTTGCGACCTACACTATTCAGGGATTCACCAGAGTTCTGCACTAAATTCGAGCACATCTTAAACAAATGCTCTCTTGATTTAATAACACTGACAGTTGAATTTCTACAGAGAGCTATTATTTCCAGTTCTGAACGTGTAAAAACGATCGAATCCCAACTGGCAGCAACAAGTACTCCAGAGGAACTCGGTATACTTAAATCAGAGATACAGGAACGCATCAATCAACATAAACGCGACATTGAGACGAGGAAACGTAATAAATTCGCCAGAGACGCAGAGGACTACCGCTCAAATCAAGTTTACAGATGGCATACCAACCTCAAGCGCAGCGGTCCGAATTTTGGCCAACATACATCCACCGACTACTCAACCTCTGGATCAGACCAGGAACATGGTCCTACATCGTCCACCACATCTCTTCCTTTTTTAGGACAACGTCGGGGAAGGGACTACAGAAGAAGACCAGAAGGGGGCAGAAGAAGAGAACAGGAACAAGGTCGGATCACCCGCTCGAAGGTACGGACAATCTGGTAATAAACATATCCTCCAGAACTCTTAACCAGATTGAACACAGGGTATTACAGAAAGGTCTCTCTTTCTGTCCATCCTACCACTGTCTGACGTTTGATCTTGATATGGATTTACAAAAATTCTTTCGTCGTATCAGACTCAAAGCATATTATGCTTCTAGACCTGATACTTCTGAGCCACCAACAACATCTAATCCTAAACTTTTATCTGCGCTTAGCTTAGGCTTACGCAGTAAAAGTTTTCTTTCGTCCACCTCAGAATTCACATGCTGTTGAAACGTTTATTAATTTTGTGTATAACTCTTTTCAATCTTTACGCTGTGATATTGATAAAGGTAAACTGTTTTATCCATCGAATTTCACTGTTGAGGAACGCACGGCTTTTAAATGTTTACAGGATGATGATTCTATTATACTGAAGCCAGCCGACAAGGGAGGTGCCCTAGTTGTAATGGACAAATCCATGTACCTTGAAGAGGGCAACGCCAACTAGGTGACAGATCCATCTACCAGCCTCTTTCTAAAAACCCAACACCTGATATTGGCCAGAGGATCAGGATGATTCTCCAAAAATACTCTAATCTGGGAGTATTAGATCCTAAAACTTGCGAATTCCTCACTAATACGAATCCCCGCACGCCAGTATTCTACACTCTCCCGAAAGTCCACAAAAATCTTGAAAAACCCCCAGGGAGGCCAATTGTAGCATCTACTAATTCTATCTTGTCTCCTCTAGCAATATTCTTGGAGAAAATTCTTACTCCCCACATTAAGCAAACAAGGTCTTACATCTTGGACACAGGAGCATTTCTTAAACTAATCAAGGAACTCCAATTGATTCCCCCAAATTCGTTACTGGTTACACTGGACGTAAAAGACCTGTATACCTCTACCCCCCATAACGAGGGCATTCAGTCAGTAACTCGGCTGTTATCATCTACCACTATGGATAGTGACCAGGTTGATTTGTGTGTTGACTTATTGAAAATTATTCTTACTTCCAATTTCTTCCTCTTCCAGGATGATTTTTACCTCCAAACGCGTGGGACCGCTATGGGGTCTAACGCAGCACCTCCATATGCAAATGCATACATGACCGACTTTGAGGAGAGCATCATATATCTACATCCTTTATTCCGCGACCATGTCATTACATGGAAGCGCTATATTGATGATGTCTTCTGTATCTGGTCAGGCCCAGTAGAACACTTACAGAGATTTTTTGAACTGCTAAACTCATCCTGGCCAGGGATACAATTCACCATGAATCATGATCTCTGGCATATTAACTTTCTTGACACCTTGGTCATGAAAGACCCTGAAGGTAAACTCTCAACTGATCTTTTCATTAAGGACACAGATAAAAACAGTTTACTACATTACCAGAGTCTCCACCCACCTGCTACTAAAAAAGCCATTCCCAAATCTCAGTTTCAGAGGGTGAAACGTATCGTCTCTGATGAGGCTGTACAACGCCAACGCCTCTCAGAAATGACACACAAATTTAAGGCCAGAGGGTATCCTGTCTCTATCCTTGAAAAATCTATGGAACCTGACACAAGACCGATCAAGAAAGTTGACACACGTATCCCATTTGTACACACGTATCATCCGATCACCAATATTCTTCATAGAGCCATACGTAAAAACTGGCACCTCCTTTCAAAGGCATACCCAGAGGTCATTGAATTCAAAGAGCCATTTTTACCATGTTACAAACGCCCACCAAATTTACGTGACTCACTGGTCCAAGCAGATTTTGGATCTAAATCACCCTCAGTGACACAGCGGTTTCTACAAAAACCTAAATGTGGGACTTTTCCATGCTTAAGGTGTGTACAGTGCAATAGTATCATTAAAGGGGACAAAATTTTCCACCCCCATTCCGGTAAGGAATTTAAAATTCGGAATTATTTTACATGCGACTCTACTTATGTAGTATATGTTATCAAGTGCCCTTGTGGCCTAGCATATGTTGGGGAGACCTCACAGACCATACGGGACCGAATATCGAAGCACAAATCTACAGTACGGTGTAAGAACCTCCTTCTTCCTATCCCTTACCATTTTGTTAATGCCGGTCATAATGTGTCCCAGTTAAGGTTCCAAATCATTGAGCAAATTCCACCCTCTCGGAGAGGAGTCAATAGGATCCAGCTTCTAAAAAAACGTGAAGCCTATTGGATACACACATTAGATACTATGCATCCGAGAGGCCTCAATAGGGAATATGAATTATCTGCTTTTTTATAGCATGTTCAAGTGCTTAGAGAGAAATTTACATTGTCATTGAGATGTAACATATGTACCTAGTGCAGTGATGTTAATATATGTTCACTTCTCAAGCATATTAACACTTTCTCCTTTTCCCTTAGAGCCGTCTATATTAGAATGGTTGGACCACTTATCACAAGTCACCACGTCACTCATTTCTGGAGTCTCACTGTGACCATTATACTTCACTGCAAAATAATGATTCACTTCACTATGTATGTTTCTTTGCCTTTGTCTATAAAATAAATTTCTTCTGAGCACTTCTCTAATCATTTTCTCCTGTTTTCTTCCCCTTCTCCCTCCCTGCCTTCACTATTTAGTGCCTCAGAGTTACCATGGCAACACAGCGCTGTATATAGTAGCGCTATACATATAAGCGATCCAAAGCCTTTTTTTTTTTTATGTTGCCCATCTCTGCTCAGTCACTTCCTGGTTGTGCTTCTTGACTGACAGCAGTGCTCTTAGTCCCACCTCTGCTCCATATAAAGGAACCCTCTGAGCCATTACCTCACTTCCGCCCCACATACTCATGGAAATCAAATCAGCAGGCTCAGACAGCGTCCTGGCAGAGGTAATATAGTGGTTTTGACACTACAAGGGATTTCTTTTGATAACTCTTACCTACAATGGTTTTTTTGCCCCTGATTTTTTATGCCCCTGATTTTGTTTTTTGCTAATGACAGCTCCAGTCTACATAGCGGTGGATACCGCAAGCTTAGTCACTGGATATTTCTACTGAGGTAATATATATATATATATATTGACCGGATACCATTTGTTTAGGAGCACAAGATATTCCTTATTTACTCAAATTTGCTCATTTTCTTCAATCTCCTCAGCATTCTTATAAGCTACGTTTGTCTTTAAGTAAGTACTACTTGATTAGTCACATTAGACTCACAGCTGTGGCATAATATGCTCACCATGTTATACTCTTATCCAGGCAGCACACTTTCCTTGGGGCACGCACCTCTCCCCTTTTTAGGAGACAATCTTCTTATATAAAATAAGGTATGGCACTATTACCCATTCATTCTTCTTGGATACTATTTTGACTGTCTTGGTATACTCAGAGCTGACCTACCGTTTTTTCTATTGTCCGTCCTGTGACCCGTGTCTCACTTTTTTGTATATACTTTATTTATCGCAATGTTTCTTATTTTGTTTGTACATATTCTTATGCGTTTATATTGTGATTACAGTAGTCACTGATGAAGGTCTTTTCTGACCGAAACGTTTGGAGATACTACTAATAAACCTTTTAAGTTGAGTGCTTAAGCCTTTTTTCATTATTAGGGACTTTGTGCAGTCCTGTGGGACTTGCTCTCGTTCCAAGCCTTGCTCTCGTTCTAGTGGTTTGTTAATGCCATTACCTGTACCCAAGAGGCCATGGACCCATATTTCTATGGATTTTATTTCTGACCTTCCTGTCTCTCAGAGAATGACCGTTATCTGGGTAATTTGTGATAGGTTTTCCAAGATGATACATCTTGTGCCATTACCTAAGTTGCCTTCCTCCTCCGAGTTGGTGCCTTTGTTCTTTCAGCATGTGGTTCGGTTACATGGCATTCCAGAGAACATTGTGTCTGACAGAGGAGTCCAGTTTGTTTCCAGATTTTGGAGGACATTTTGTTCTAAACTTGGTGTTCAGTTGTCTTTCTCCTCTGCATTTCACCCTCAGACCAATGGACAAACCGAGAAAACAAACGAGACCTTGGAGACTTATTTGAGATGTTTTGTGTCTGCTGATCAAGATGGCTGGGTCTCTTTTTTTGCCTTTGGCTGAGTTTGCTCTTAATAATAGAGCTAGCTCTGCCTCCTTGATGTCTCCATTTTTCTGCAATTCCGGGTTTCACCCTCGATTTTCTTCAGGACAGGTGGAGGCTTCTGTCTGTCCGGGGGTTGACTCTATTGTGCAGCGTATGCAGCAGATTTGGGACCAGGTGGTGGAGAGGTTGTCTCTCTCTCAGGAGAAGGCCCAGCGGTTTGCCAACCGGCATAGGACTGATGGTCCTCGTTTTAAAGTGGGGGACTTGGTTTGGTTGTCCTCAAGGAATATCCCTATGAAGGTTGCATCTCCTAAATTTAAGCCAAGGTTCATTGGACCTTATAAGATCATGGAAATTATTAATCCTGTTTCCTTCCGTTTGCTTCTTCCAGGAACATTTAAGATCCATAATGTGTTCCATAAATCCTTATTGAAGAGGTTTGTCGAACCAGTGGTTCCTATGGCTGCACCTCCCGACCCTGTTTTGGTTGAGGGCAATTTGGAGTATGTGGTTGAGAAGATATTCGATTCTTGTTTTGCTAGACGGAAACTCCAGTATTTGGTTAAGTGGAGAGGTTATGGTCAGGAGGACAATTCTTGGGTGTTTGCTTCGGACATTCATGCTGGGAGACTTATCCGTGCCTATCATCGAGCCCATTCTGATCGGCCTGGTTGCGCAGGTGAGGGTTCGGTGACCCCTCCTCAAGGGGGGGTACTGTTGTCAATATGCTGGAGGCGGCTTCTGAGCTGGGGCTCCCTCCGGTGGTTGCTGAGGGTAATGAACTGATAAATGAATGGCCTTCAGCTGGCGCTGAATGGTGGGATATAAGTGGTCTGATCTCCCAGCAGCCTTGCCTGTTACAAATTGTTCTTCTGGTCTGGCTTGAAGCACTGCTAGTTCCTGCTCTCCTTCAGATAAGTGTATGCTGTTTTTTTTCTCTGATTTTCTCCGCTGGTTTGCTGCCTGCAGTGACTGCAGCCTGTCCCCTTTTGGGGTCTGGCGTTGCAATTGTGCTCCGTTTGTGTCTGTACTTTTGTTTTGCTCTTTTGTTACTTTTAATTTGCTGAATAGCGTTTTGTTACACCAGAGATCTGATTTAGGTGGAAGTGGTCATGTGATCTCAGTTTTTTTGGCAATCAGAAGTGTTGATATTTTTGTTAGGGTTTTTGTTGGATTGCAGTCAGAATTCTTTCCTGTACTTTTCTGTCTAGACAGATTGGGTCCCAGCGTTTGCTCATTCTATTTTCTGTCTGTGTCCGTGCTTTCTTCTTGTCTAATCGCCATTACATGTTTGGGGGATTCCTATTTTCTTTGGGGATCTGCTCCGTGGCAGATAGCTTTCACCTTTCTGCCTTTAGGTGTAGTTATCTCTCAGGCTGTGACGAGGTGTCTAGGATCAACGTAGGAACACTCCACGGCTACCTCTAGTTGTGTGGTTAGTTCAGGTTACTGCAATCCAATAGGTTCCAGCCTCTCTGGTGTATTACCGCTTTTGCTATTTTTTTTGCCATTTCTCCTCAGTTACCGAAACATAACAGTGATGTTTTGGATTGCAGACTTTGATGGAATGGTCTGTGGGCGTCATGTCACATTTAGAGAGCCCCTGATGTGCCTAAACAGTGGAAACCCCCACAAATGACCCCCTTTTGGAAAATAGACCCCACAAGGAACTTATCTAGATGTGTGTTGAGCGTTATGAAGCCCCAAGTGCTTCATAGAAGTTTATAACGTACAGCCATAAAAACAAAAATCATTTTTTTTTACAAAAATGATATTTTCGCCCCCAATTTTTTATTTTCCCAAGGGTAACAGAAGAAATTGGACCCCAAGAGTTATTGTGCAATTTGTCCTGAGTACGCTGATACCCCATATGTGGGGGTAAACTACTGTTTGGGCGCATGGCAGAGCTCAGAAGTGAAGGAGCACCGTTTGACTTTTTCAATGCAGAATTGGCTGTTACCCTTGGTAAAATAAAAAAAATTGGATCTGAAGTAATTTTTTTGTAAAAAAAAGTTAATATGTTCATTTTGTTAAAACATTCTAAAAATTCATGTGAGGCACCTGAAGGGTTAATAAACTTCTTGAATGTGGTTTTGAGCACCTTGAGGGGTGCAGTTTTTAGAATGGTGTCACTTTTGGGTATTTTCTACCATATAGACCCCTCAAAATGACTTCAAATGTGATGTGGTCCCTAAAAAAAAAGGTGTAAAAATGAGAAATCGCTGGTCGACTTTTAATCCTTTTAACCTCCTAACCAAAAAAAATTGTTAAAAAATTATGCTGATGTAAAGTAGACATGTGGGAAATGTTATTTATGAACTATTTTGTGTGACATGACTCTGATTTAAGGGCATACAAATAAAAAGCTTGAAAATTGTGAAATTTTCGCCAAATTTCTGTTTTTTTTCACAAATAAACACAAGTTATATCTAAGAAATTTTGCCACTAACGTGAAGTACAATATGTCATGAAAAAACAATCTCAGAATCGCCAAGATCCGTTGGAGCGTTACAAAGTTATAACCTCATAAATGGACAGTAGTCAGAATAGTAAAAATTGGTAGGGTCATTAACGTGCAAACCACCCTCGGGGGAAAAGGGGTTAAACATTGGATGTCACTATTATTATTTTAAGTTGAACAAATTTTAAGGATTGCTGGAAAAGAATTATTTTGGTGAATGATGTGTGCAAGAAGAGGGCTAGATTAATTGACTTGTTCAAAATATTTTTTATTGATGAAAAACAACATCTTTTACTTTGGACTTGCAAGTATGAAAGGTACTGCTTTCACGCTTGTAACCACTTGTTTCTATTTCTATCAGTTGGGTGTGTCACATATGTTTTTTTCCAGCTCAGAACATTTAGTTGCCAATTCTGTCTACTAGCTGGTCCTTTTTACTATAGGAAATCGAGGAATGATTGCATCCCCTTAAATAAGCCTTGAATGCATCCCAGAATGATGAATGGTTTTCAGATGCAGTGTGAAAAAAAAATATTGTCAGCCACCAATTGTGCAAGTTCTCCCACTTAAAAAGATGAGAGAGGCCTGTAATTGACATCATAGGTAGACCACAACTATGAGAGACAAAATGAGAAAAAAAATCCAGAAAATCACCTAATCCGAATTGGCAAGATTTATTTGGCAAATTATGGTGGAAAATAAATATTTGGTCACCTAAAAACATCCAAGATTTCTGGCTCTCACAGACCTGTATCTTCTTAAGAGGCTCCACTCATTACCTGTTATCAGAATAAAAGACACCTGTCCACAACCTCAAACAGTCACACTCCAAACCTCACTATGGTGAAGACCAAAGAGCTGTCAAAGGACACCAGAAACAAAATTGTAGCCCTGCACCAGGCTGGGAAGACTGAATCTGCAATAGGCAAGCAGCTTGGTGTGATGAAATCACCTTTGGGAGCAATAATAAGAAAATGGAAGACATACAACACCACTGATAATCTCCCTCGATCTGGGGCTCTACGCAAAATCTCACCCCGTGGGGTCAAAATGATCACAAGAACGGTGAGCAAAAATCCCAGAACTACACGGGGGGGGGGGGG
This sequence comes from Oophaga sylvatica, assembly GCA_033576555.1. Lineage (NCBI taxonomy): Eukaryota > Metazoa > Chordata > Amphibia > Anura > Dendrobatidae > Oophaga > Oophaga sylvatica. The sequence goes on from JARQOD010000003.1 coordinate 19,884,633, forward strand.
GGGGGAGGGGGTCGCTAGTGAATGACCTGCATAGAGTTGGGACCACCGTAACAAAGGCTACCATCAGTAACACACTACACAGCCAGGGACTCAGATCCTGCAGTGCCAGACGTGTCCTCCTGGTTAGGCCAGTAGATGTCTGGGCCCGTCTAAAGTTTGATAGAGAGCATTTGGATTATCCAGAAGAGTATTGGGAGAATGTCATATTGTCTGATGAAACCAAAGTAGAACTGTTTGGTAGAAACCAAACTCATCGTGTTTGGATGAGACAGAATGTTGAATTGCGTCCAGAGAACATCATACCTACTGTGAAGAATGGGGGTGGAAACATCATGCTTTGGGGCTGCTTCTCTGCAAAGGTACCAGGACGACAGATGTGTGTACATGAAAGAATGAATTGGGCCATGTACGGTGAGATTTTGATTGCAAATCTCCTTCAATCAGCAAGGGCATTGAAGATGAATTGTGGATGGGTCTTACAGCATGATAATGATCCCAAGTACACTGCCAGGGCAATGAAAGATTAGCTTTGTAAGAAGCAAATTAAGGTCCTGGACTGGCCTAGTCTCTAGATCTCAATCCCATAAAACCTTTGAAGTCAGTTGAAAGTCCGTGTTACCCAGCGACAGGCCCAAAACATCACTGCTCTAGAGGAGATCTGCATGAAGGAATGGGCCAACATACCACCAACAGTGTGTGCCAACCTTGTGAAGACTTACAGAAAACGTTTGACCTCTGTAATTGTCAAAAAAGGATGTATAACAAAATATTGATATGAACTTTTGTCAATGACCAAATACTTATTTTCCACCATAATTTGCAAAATAAATCATGCCAAATTAGGCAAGGTGATTTTCTGGATTTGTTTTCTCATTTTGTCTCCCATAGTTGTGGTCTACCTATGATGTCAATTACAGGCCTCTCTCATCTTTTTAAGTAGGAGAACTTGCACAATTGGTGGCTGACTAAATACTTTTTTCCCCACTGCATTTCTCTCTCCAACAAGAAAATGGTAATCTGATCCTGGGTGCGATCACAAGGACTGAATAATGCCAACCAGAGAGGATTTATTTTCCATAAGGGACCAAGGACAACAGCATTTCCTAGACCAAATTGTGCTAAGATAGAGAACGATCAGAAGTGGGCCTGGGTATATGTTTTATGTCTGGAAGAAAGGCATAAGCTTTAGGATTCCAACAAATATAATCTATACGTGAAAGAGAATTTTTTCCCTGGAGTAAAACAGGTAAACTCCTTTAGGACACACCAAACTGGTGTGTACATTTTGTGGGATCGCAGATAAAGAGAAATCAAACTTGTCCAGTTCTGGGCTAACTAATAAATTAAAATCACCCAAATATAGAATAATTGCTTGCGGGAAGGATGCAGCAAATTTTGTGGGCTCATATAATATAAATGTCGGAGCAGGAGGGAGATATATGCCTAATAGAACATCTGATTATCTACGATGGCCTGTACAAATACATAACAGCCCTCAGGGTCTCGTTATATCACACCTGGATCCCATTTAACCCTTTTATGGATTAGGATGGACAAGCCCCTCGAGAACATTGTGTGTGTAGAATGTGCTGCCCACTGTATCCACGGTTTACTAAGGAATCCCAAACTTATCACACCCCAAGACAGTACACTTAGCGTCATGAGTAAAATAACTAAATAACTTTCTACAATACATAAAACAAAGTAAAACAAATTAACTATTCCCTAAAATTATAGTTTATAATATTATTCTCAATCATTTCAGCAAAGATTTTGATGCCCAATGGCGCTGTTATTATGGTGTCTTTTAAAGACCAAGAATCAGTTAAGTCTCTAATGGTAATAACGGGGTAATCTGTGAAGATGGCACTCGTCATGAATCACAGACTATAGCTTAATTACTGAACAATATCATAGCATTTGGGTGCTCAAAAGTATTACATCCGTACACTGTAGTATATATACCTCCAAATACGATATGATATATATCAAAAGAACAGAGTGGAGAGTCCAACGAGAGAAAAGGCGGGGAAGAAGGGAAAGATGGGAGAAGAGGAGGGGGAGGGAACATGTTAAGCAAAGATCGTCCATAAGTATTATATAAATCAAAACATATTCCATGCAGATGACCACAATATTCTTATCATTGTACTTTCAAAAGAAAGTCAGCAAAAGTTAGTGCAAGGCTATAGATGCAGTTTCTTCCTCTGTGTTTTCAGTGATTCTTGTTGCGCTTCAGAAAGTTCAGCAAGTCATCAGCTTTTGATGGAGCAGAGAAGAACAACGCCTTTTCATCATGTATTACCTGCAGGTGAGAGGGAAAGGCCATAGAGTAGAGGATCTACAGCTCCATTAGTCTTTTTTTTAATATTTATAAATGTGACCCTTGTTTTCTGCAGCGCTGCTGAGAAATCAGGGAAAAGTGCAATAGATGAGTTATTATAGAAGATTAGGCCTTTATGACATGCTACACCCAAAATGACGTCTTTATCTCTGATACATAATAGTTTGCCAGGAGGGGTCTGGGTTGAGCGCCCAATGATAAATGTGGAAGACGCTTGATATCTGGAAATATAAATTTGAGTAAATTCTCAAGGAATGTGCCGGAGTCTTGACCCTCTGCCCGCTCTGGAAATCCCAGGATCCCCAAGTTATTATGGCAGAGATGATTCTCCAGCTATTCTGCTCTTTGACACCACATATTAGCCGCCTTTTCAAGTAGTAGCAGTTTACGTGCCATCAGAGCTGAACTGTCCTCCAGAGAAGATATTCTAGTATCAGTCTCTTTTACCCTCTTCCAGAGATTTTGCAGGTCCAATCTCAAAAGTCCCAAATCTATCTTTACCTCATGCAATTTTACAGTCGGAGCTACCTTGGTGTCTTGTATAGCAGAGAGGAGTTGTACAGATACCTGCTTTAATTTAGGCTCAGGTTCTTCCGGATGTGCTTCACTTCCAGCATCATTTTGCGCCATCTCCTCCTTCCCCTGCTGTGCTGGAGTCTCGGCATCACCTTGCAATGAGGACCTTGCAAATTCCCAGAATTTTTCCACTGTTAAGGATTGACGTCTTCTATTCATCTCTGCTCTCGACACACACCGCAGCAGGAGGCATCCGAAAATATAATTTGTCACCCGATTGTAGCAGGATAATAGTAAACAATCTGTGTTAAGAGACGGAGCTCTCTTTAAATGCGTCTTGATATGTTGACTGCCAACAACGCCCACCTGAGAATTGTGAGTTACTCGCTGTTAAATTAGCCTTTAAGGAATGGAGACATTTTCTATAGTTCATCAAGTCACTGTGGTCATGGACCACAAGAATTTAGCATATATTGATTCAGCTAAACAGCTAACTCCTAGACAGACCAGAGGGTCTTTATTTTTTATCAAATTCAGGCCAGAGTCAAAGAATATGAAGGCTGACGCACTATCATGCAGTTTTAGTTCAGTGTTTCCTCCAGAACCTCCATTCTACCTAAATGTGACATTGTGGTTTCTGAGGTATACTCAGAGTTGAAAGCTGTAAAGTCCAGTTGTTGGCTCCTTCCACTACTGCTGGGTCAAAATTATTTGTAGATGTGTAACTAAGATTCCATCTGTTGCAGAAGTTTCATGATTCCATCTTGAGTGGTCATCTTGGGGTCACAGCTATGCAGAAACCTATTAATAAGTTTTTTTGGGTGGCCATCTATAAATGATGATGATATTAAAGATTTTGTATCTGCTTGTGAAGTTACTGCATATGCTAAAGTCTGTCATAACCGGCCGGCCAGGGAATTGACTGCATTGCCAGTTCCAGAAAGACAGTGGATTCATCTGTCCATGGATTTCATCATAGATTGCCTCTGTCTAGTAAGAAGACTGTCATTTCGGTGGTGGTTGACCAATTCAGTAAAGTCTCATTTTGTTCCTTTGTCAGGGTTACCTAATGCGGAGACACTCTCCAGGTTGTTTATTTGCCATGTTGTGAGATTGCATGGAATACCTCTCAACATTGTGTCTGATAGGGGAGTGCAATTTGTCTCCAAATTCTGGAGAGCTTTTTGTAAAAGACTGGGGAGTGACTTGTCATTTTCCTCTGCCTATAACCCTGAAATAAACTGTCAGGCAGAAAGGGCAAATCAATTTTTAGAACAAATTTTAAGGTGTTTATTTGCGGTTCAGCAGGAGGACTGGTCTTCATCCTTACCTCTTGCTGAGTTCACCTTGAACATTTGGATCAATCAGTCCACTGGAACCTCACCAATTGTTTGTAATTATGGTTTTTATCCTCATTTTGGTGAAATTTCTAAGATAAATTCTGAATGTCCTTTGGTGGAGGTTACCATACAGAAACATCGGGATGTTACATAAGCTGAAAAACAGCTAGGTCCATCAAGTTCAACCTTTCTCCAACAATTATACATTTTTCTGTCAATAAATTATCTATAACTCACAATGTTATGTGTACTGAGGAAATCATCTAGCCCTTTATTAAAAGTTGTTATAGTGTCAGCCATTACTACCTCTTGTGGTAGGGAGTTACACAGTTTGACTGCTGTAACTGGAAATAACCTTTTCCTGTTTGGTTGGAATGTCCTTTCTTGTTTCTATAATGAGTGCACCCAAGCCTTTAGTATGATCTTTGGAAGGAATAAGTCAGCTAGAGATAGTCGCCATCGTGTTCTCTAAAGACCCACGAGCATCCTCTAGGAAGAAGTTAATCATTGGCATACAATGTCATCTTCTCTCCTTGGACTCATATTTAAAGAGTAATTTCTTACATTCACATTTAGACCTTTTTTTCTCCAAACTGCGGAGCAGTGAGCGACAAGCATGGTGAGAGATTTCACCAAGATACTGCGGTCATGGAGAATAGATATCAAGCGAAATGGAATCCATCAATGCTTGCAGATTATTGATGGCCAATTGTAAGAGAAGATCTGATGAAGGAGTACGAGAGTTTTTTTTGATGGTCAACAAAATACGACTTTTCAGTTATTTATTTTTCACACTCCAGGTGTGATAATGACTTTTCACTGTGTGGGATTTTTTATGTTTAAATAAGTTGTCCACTACTTGGACAAGCCCTTTTCATTCCTCATGCTTGGTCCTGTTAAAGTAAAAACAGTTATACAAGCCTCCCATACTGGCACCATTCAGCAGTGTCAGCACTTGCGTTCCGGGGACTCATGTGAGGTTATGTCATGTGAGCGCTGTGCCCAATCAGTGCTGGCATCACCACCCCACCTTTGGACAAATCGAAGATCACGAGGAAGTCAGAGAGCAGCCACAGCCCTGGCTTCCTGATGATGTTCAATATGTCCAAAGGCAGGACAGTGAAGCACACACTGATTGGGAGCAGAACTCGTGAGATGTAACAACCTAACCTGAGCCCTGGGTTTGAGAGCCCAGACACGGATAGAATGGATCCTGCATGTGAGCTGAGTATGAGGATTTTTACTTTAACAAGGCCAAACATGAGGAGTAACAAGTGGTTGTCCTAGCAGAGCACAACCCATTTAAGATGATACAATTTTCGTATAAAATATTTCCAACATTCTGAACATGAAAAGGCTGCTCCCCTATGTGACTTCTCTGATGTTTATTAAACGGAACCTGCCACCACCAAAAACACTATTAACCTGCAGATATGGGCTTAATCTGCAGGTTGTATTGTTAATAACCTGTACGGTAAGTACACGTGGCCAAAGGCAGCTGAGAGAAAATTAACTTTATTCTCCCAGGAAGCATTCAGTTTCAGTCACAGGGGCGGTTCCGGCGCAGGTTCAGTTACCACTCTGAATATACAGAGTGCCGGCAGTAACAGTACCCCTGCACTGACAGACGCCCCAATGCAAAGTCAATGTCAATCAGGGCTGTGTGTACAGGAGCCGCTCTGTATTCTCCGAGTGATGACTGAATCTGTGACGGCGCCGCCCCCGTGATTAAAACTGAATACTGCCAGGGAGAATAAAGTCAATTTTCTCCCAACAGCGTCTGGCTACGTGCAGGCACCAGGCAAGTTAGCAACGCTATTAATCGGCAAATTAAGCCAATATCTGCAGGCTAATAGCATTTTTCCTGGTGACAGGTTCCCTTTAAGACTTGATTTCCATGTAAACATTTCCTACATTAAGAACATGAAAAAAGCTTCTCTGCTGTGTGACTTTTCTGATGACTACGAAGAGATGATTTCTTCACAAAACATTTTCCACATTCTGAACAGAAAATAGGCTTCTTCCCTGCGTGGGTTCTCTGGTGTCTATCGAGATGTGCTTTCCGGTTAAAACATTTCCCACATTCTGAACATGAAAAAGGCTTCTCTCCTGTGTGGGTTCTCTGGTGGCTATCAAGATGCGCTTTCCGTTTAAAACATTTATTGCATTCTGAACATGAAAAAGGCTTCTCCCCTGTGTGGGTTCTGTGATGGTCATCAAGATTTGCTTTCCGGTTAAAACATTTTCCACATTCTGAACATAAAAAAGGCTTCTCACCTGTGTGAGTTTTCTGGTGGGTATCAAGAAGCGATTTCCAGCTAAAACTTTTCCCACATTCGGAACATGAAAAAGGCTTCTCTCCTGTGTGGCTTCTCTGGTGACTATCAAGAAGCGCTTTCCGTTTAAAACATTTCCTACATTCTGAACATGAAAAAGGCTTCTCCCCAGTGTGGGTTCTTTGATGTATAATAACATCTGCTTTCCAGTTAAAACATTTCCCACATTCTGAACAAGAAAAAGGCTTCTCCTCTCTGTGAATTCTCTGATGGCTATCAAGATTAGCTTTCCGGCTAAAACATTTTCCACATTCTGAACATGAAAAAGGCTTCTCTCCTGTGTGAGTTATTTGGTGTATAACAAGATTACATTTCTGTCTAAAATATTTCCCACATTCTGAACAGGAAAAAGGCTTCTCCCCTGTGTGACAGCTCTGATGACTAAGAAGAGATGATTTCTTCACAAAACATTTCCCACATTCTGAACACGAAAAAGGCTTCTCCCCTGTGTGCGTTTTCTTGTGACCACCAAGAGTTGATTTATCTACAAAACATTTCCCACATTCTGAACATGAAAAAGGCTTTTCCCCTGTGTGAATTCTCTGATGTCTGATAAGACTTGATTTCTCTGTAAAACATTTCCACATTCTGAACATGAAAATGGTTTCTCTTCTGTGTGACTTCTCTGGTGATTAACAAGGTGTGATTTGTACTTAAAACATTTCCCACACTTGGAACAAGAATATCTGTTATCTGCTATGTGAATTTTTTTATGTTTAAGATAACACTTTTCAAGGGGAAAATAATTTCCATGTTCTGAACGTGAAAATGACTTTTTTGCTTTTGGAGCAGTTCGTTTTTTTACTCTTATTTGGTGATTATGATTTTCTATAGTAGTTGATAATGAATCAGAAGATAGGACCTGTTTCAAAAGATCAAATGAGATATCTTTGCTGTGAAGGGATGATGGTAAGTCTGGAGTAATGGCATTCACTTCAATTGTATCCAGTGGGATTTCAAGATCATCTGATTTAAAAATTGTAGATGTCAGTTGCACCTCTGATCTCCTGGACCAGTCTTCTGCCAAGAAAAAGAAACAATTATTATTTTTGAGTGAAGTATCCTTGAATTTTCTATTTTTGAACATTTCTACTTAAGTGGTCTATAAAAGTTATGTAGAAGAATTGAATTATTCACAAATTAATCACAGTCTAATAACATCATAGCATGAACCAGTGGAGCGTGGTGTTCAACTTTCATTTGGCCTCACAAATATGGAATAAAAATGTTCTGTAGGCAAATATAACACCAATAAAAACTTCTACTAATCCCACAAATGCAAGTCCCGCAAAGGTCCATCATCTGTCAATGGAAAAGCAGAGGTTTCCAAATTATTAGAGGCTCAAAAGTTCTTGAAAAGCAACATGGGTTCCATAAACCAACCGAGCAGTATCCACTCTCCGACAGTAAATTCTCCCCTCTCTTCTGACCCTTGTAATGTGCCCAAACCACATTTAGCATCCATGTATTTGACATTACTATAATGAGAAGAACCCACTTAATTTACGATGTGTGTCTCCTTGAGCACAATCTGGGCACTATGTGTTGGGTAATAAAATGTCAAATGTGCAATTTTCACTCTCCAACATCCACTGTGTACTAATTTCCAAAAAGAGCTTTTGGAGTAAAAATAGTCACTACTTCTATAGATTAATTCTCTGTGGTTTATAATTTTATTGGGATTTCTACTGCTTTGATTTTAAGCCATTTTGTCATATTAGGGTTCCAGTGTAAATGGTGTATCACATCTTCCCTGGGATCTACCCATGTGAAGTTTGCTTCTGTCACTAGGCGCGGTGATACAAAGCTGGGAGGGGGCTGGAGCTGTCACGCAGATCCACCCACTGTTATCACTTCATCTAGAGGAAAGCTACTTCGGTACCTTCAATTGTAAGGATAATATGCAATTGATCAACGATTGATAGACGAGACCATGGTTGTTTTAAACTTTCTTCAACTATAGGCTGGTTATCAGGAAAATAACAATGAGAGTATTGTATATACAACTCCGATTCCAATCTAAACCACCGTAAGGGCCAATATTTGTTGTCAGAATAGTTTCAAGAAGAAATATTAGACATTTAAACAGAACTTTTTATAATAGTGCAGAGCTAAGGTGTCTTTAATTTAGATCTCGGGCATTTGGAAGAGGTAACGGAGACCTTTTTTAACCCTTTAGACCCCAAGGTGGTTTGCATGTTAATAACGGGCCAATTTTTACAATTCTGACCAGTGTCACTTTATGAAGTAATAACTCTGGAATGTTTCAACGGATCCCACTGATTCTGAGGTTGTTTTTTTGTGACATATTGCACTTCATGACAGTGGTAAAATTTATTCGACATAACTTGGGTTTATTTCCGAAAAAAAAAAGGAAATTTGGCAAAATTTGGAAAGTTTTGCAATTTTCAAAGTTAACTGAAATTAGATCCTTTAACTTAGCTCGCAATCATTTCCCACAATTTTCTCTGCCACACAAGATAGGAAAAAAGCTGTCTAGCCATTCTTTTCTCAAGAATGTGCCCACATAAAGGTGACCTCCTATTATTTGGATCCTGATGGAAGATACATAATATTGGAAGGTACCCTCAGAGGAAATCCTCTTATACTGTGCAACATATATGCTCCGAATACATCTCAAATCAAATTTCTTAAACGAGTTATGCTTAAGATTTCATGTCTCCCACCGGCAGCCATAATCTTAGGAGGGCATTTTAACATGACGTTCTCCGAAACTATGGATAGATCTGCCTTGTCTGGTAAACTATCATCCCATCCAAATTATGTTTCTAAAGAATTTCATAAGCTCATTAGGAAATATTCTTTATATGACTTATGGAGAATTAATCATCCAGGGGACAGGTCTTTCTCCTTTTTTTCACCACCTCAAAGTACCCATATACGTATAGATTTATTTTTCAGGAATACCCCTATGCTTTGTTCACTGGCGGGTGCGGGAATAGGTCCCATAACATGGTCAGACCATGCAACAATAGAAATTTCACTTAAAGGGAATCTGTCACCCCATTTTTCGTATATAAGCTGTAGCCACCGCCATCAGGGGCTTATCTACAGCATGCTGTAATACTGTAGATAAGCCCCCGATGTCACCTGAAAGATAAGAAAAACGAGTTATATTATACTCACCCGGGGGAGCGGTCCGATGCGGTCCAATCCGATGGGTGTTGAGGTCCGGGTCCGGCACCTCCCATCTTCTAGCGATGACGTCCTCCTCCTTGAATCCTGATGGTCTGTCCTACTTATACTACGAGACCTTTCAGGATGAACGTCTCCCTATATTAATTCCCTTTTCAATTTTAAAGGGAGCCCTGATCCCTGACTCCATGCTACACTCCTTTACAACATTGATTCCCAAAGCAGGCATGGATAGATCAGACTGTAAAAACTATAGACGATTGCCCTTCTCAATTCAGATGTTAAGATATTCACAAAAATTTTATCAATGCGTCTGAATCAGTGGTTGCCTTATATGATCCACAAAGATCAAGTGGAATTTGTCCTTTTAGACAAGGCGGTGACAACACCAAAAGGGAAGTTGATCTTATAGAAATAGTTAAAAAAAA